>OY755180.1:3911605-5111605 GCA_963576735.1 Bedellia somnulentella
AAATGCTCTTTTATTAAAATTATCTTTTTCCTCTTTTACTGCCAAAATTATCGGAAATAGTAGAAAAAAATCGGGCTATAGATGTACAGGTAAGTGCATTCATGTATACATTGGTGCAGTATATTTGGGACCGGAGGTTGCAGTTTGAAAGTATGATAAATTTTATAATAACTATAGTTCTTTGCTTCTAAATCTAGAAATCTTTTTGCATATGTATTATTCGTATGTATGCAGAGATCAGTAAATGTAGTAGAAGTTCAAGACATTAGCCAGAATTTCTGTCTATCCCAATGGGAGCTAATGACGTGAGTATACCTATATATATAATCAATCCAAACCTTTATTTTGATTGTCCCATTAGATAAAACGCATTTTGCATATCAAATTTAGGACATGTTCGTTGACTGATTCCAATTTGACAGTCTGCAAATATAATTCCACACCAATCCAATAAAGCATTGTATATTTTAATACCACTAAAGTGCGTGCCCGAACCGTGATGATTTGTGACGTATTGTCATATACATTATAGTCGTGTGGTGCTTGAGCACTATAATTTGGTAGGGGTCACGCATAGCCACGTGTGCTTGCTGCTTAATGCATTCAATGTTTATACAAAGCCCGAATCGTGATAATAATGATATAGTTGTTGGTTTTAACGCCTTGTTGGTGTTATAAGTGTAGGGTAAATGTAAACTTTGAAAAATATAGGTTAGATAATGGTTGGTACAAAGTTTTAATGGACAACTTTCTGTTTCTATGCAAAACGTTTCAAACGTATTATTATTTCGTTTTGTTGCCTTATGTAAGAAAGTGAACAGATCTCTAATTTCATTCATACCATTCTCTTGCCGGTAATATTGTATGAAGTGAAGAGAGTTTAGTTATAGCTATAGTATGTCAGAAAAGAATGAAGTATGAAGAATAAAAGAGCATGTATGAAAAGATTGATTGATGTAAACGAAGCCAGAGAGGTTTGCCAGGATCGTACAAAGTGGCGATCGATAGTCTCTGCCTACCCCAATGGGAACTAACGGTGTGAGAATATTTATGTATGTATGTATGTATGTCAGAAAAATAAATGTATCATCTTAATAATCACAATTCATTCGTCAAAGCGCCGGCAATACAATACAACGAACAACCCTGAAAATTGAAATGCTTTTTAGTGATAAGAAGCAATAGCGGCATCCAAGATAACATTGTGTCTGATCAAAAGGAAACCTTCCTAAAATATAAGAATAATAAACTTTATAAATTTCACTGCCAACACGTCAAGTATCTATTTAAATTTCTACAATAAACCTTTGTTTGAATATTCTATCATGATTACAAATCTGTCATCTCGCCTTCTTGGAGCCTGTTTTATGGCATCAATGGCGATGAACTAAGGCCGAGTAAAGGGGAAAATGTAATAAACTATAGTATTCATAAAGGGAAAGTGTTTCTAAGTACACACAGCGTAGACAATCGTTGCCAATAAAAGTGTAGGAGAAACACCCTATTATATAGACGGTAATACGGTGAAAGATCTCGAGGGAAACAGAATTAATACGGCCAGTTAATTGTCACGCTGATTGGGGACTAAAATGTTCAGTGTCTTTGTAAGAAAATGCAATAACATTTAATTTTAAACATTTAATATGGTTCATTTAATATGGTCTAACGAGAAATCGCATTTTCGATTATTTATATTTTATTAAATGGGTATATGTTTGATAAAACTATATATACAAAAGGTTTGAGTTAAAATCTAGTAAACATAAAATAATGACTCTAAGACTTAACGAATAGAGTTCGACTTCACGATACAGACCATGAATAAAATATTAGAAAATACATTTTGTTTTTAATATCAAGCTAAATTTGAATTTGTCAGTTGCACAACTCTTACGCCCGATTTCTGAATTGAGTATTCAAGCTGAGAACGACTTAAGTATCGTTTTGTCTCATTCAGTTGTTAAGATTTCGGATGCGACAGAACGATACTTAAATTGTTCTCAGCTGGAATACTCAATTCAGAAATTGGGCGTTAATGTTTTAACTTGCTTGCATGCTTAACTCTTAAGAAAAAAAAACAGCTATGTAGAGTCGGCTTAAAACAGCACCATCCCATTTCATCCCTTGGGTGTACGTGGGAGGTGGTTTGGGGTTTTAAGTGATTCTTTGGCGATGCGGTTGGAGGTCCATCGCTAAAATTATTGATTTAACAATCTTTCCTACTTAACTTTCATAACCCCTTTTCAAAAGATTTATAGCCGCAAGTATGTATTTATATAAAAAAACACTATTCAATGATCTTCCAAAAGAGCCGTTTTAGATCCTTCACTTTTGAGGGGCAGTTGGTTGTCTCCTTACACTGCGTTACCTCTCCCTGCCAAGGACGTGGTAAGAATAACAAATTAAACCACAGATAAGCAATTTTGTTCTACCAGCTACTCATACAATACCAAGGAGTTACTTTTATTTACGATGTAATTCCACTGACGCTTATTAATATTTTATACAGTTATTATAAGCACATTATAGGATACAATGACTTCAGTATAAAAATTGTATTTACAATATTACTCTCAGATTAAAGAAGAATATATGCCGACTCTTATATGCCGACAATCAAGTGCTACTTGCATCATCGGTGGAAGAGCTGCAAGAGATGATGAATATTGCATGTGCGTCTTTTGAAAAAAAGGGAATGAGGGTGAATGTGGATAAAATAAAAACTATGGTTTTTGAGAGAGAGGTGAATATGACCGAATGCGTGATTGAGATTAATGGTAAGAAAGTGGAACAAGTGAAAGAGTTTGTATATTTGGGAAGTTTGTTTACTAGGGATGGAAAGTGTGATGAAGATATCGAGAGAAGAGTGAAAAAGGGTAATGCGGTAAATGGAGCACTGGATAGTCTAATGTCTAGTCAGTGGGTGTCTGAAAAGGCCCGAATGGCTGTGCATGATGCTGTCCTCGTTCCTACGCTTATGTATGGCAGTGAATGTTGGGTGTGGCAGAAGAAGCATGAAAGTAGAGTGAATGCAGTAGAAATGAGATCCCTCAGAAAAGTGTGTAATGTAAGGTTATGTGATCGTGTGAGGAATGATGTGATTCGTGAAAGGTGTGGTGTAAAAGATGATATTGTAAGAAAGATAGAAAAAGGAATGTTGAGATGGTTTGGGCACATAGAGAGGATGGATGACAGTAAATTGGTGAAAGAGATATATAGAGCCAATGTGGAAGGTAATGTTAGTAGAGGACGACCTCGGAGGACACATTTGGATCAAATAGAAAATGTGCTCAAAAAGGCAGGTGTCCGCAGTATGAAGAATAAAAGAGCATGTATGAAAAGATTGATGGATGTAAACGAAGCCAGAGAGGTTTGCCAGGATCGTACAAAGTGGCGATCGATAGTCTCTGCCTACCCCAATGGGAACTAACGGCGTGAGAATATGTATGTATGTATGTATTAAAGAAGAAGTTAAAGGTTTGATTCATTGTTCAAATTAGTAACTAAAGGTGTACAAGTTTGCCGTGAAGTGTCGGCTAAGAATAACACTACCCCATTTCAACCCGTGGGTGATTGTTAGAGGCGACTAAGAGTTTAGGGGCTTTTTAAGTGATTTTTGGGCGATGTGGTTGGAGACCCGTCACCAAAAACATATATTATTACCATCTTATCCCCAATCAACTTCCAAAAGTGGCTGAGGAATTTCTCATTCCAAACTCTGGCTACCCCGTGAAGGGATTTATAGCCGTGAGTATATGTATGTATGTAAGTATCCCAAAATGTCACCTTAACTAATACTTCAGGTGACATGTTTGTCACCTAGTTTTAATAAGGCAGTGTATCTACATGATATGAGACAAGTCTATCGCTGATTTATATGAATGTACTGTCACGTCCAAGTAAAGTGGGTTTCCTCACGATGTTTTCCAACATTTTTTTTAACAATTACTTAAAAAAAGAAACATTAGTGTAGGTTCAACTCAGGAGTCAAAACTGTGTGAAAAGCGGAGTTGTTCCCACTGAGTTATCATGGTTGTTATAGTAGTAAATGACTTAATAGCAGGCTAGGTAATTATTCACAACTTAATCTTTCATCTGTCAGAATCATCAGGAGATGCCTATTCTCACTTATTAATCCATACATACATACATACATATACTCACGGCTGTAATTCCCTAGAAGGGGTAGCTAGAGCCAAGGAATTATAAATTCCTCAGCCACTTTTGGAAGTTGCGTGGGGAAAAGACGGTGAAATAAAGGTTTTTGGTGATGGGTCTCCAACCGCATCGCCCAAAAATCCTTTGGCGATGCGGTTGGATGCGGCGAAAGGGCAAAAACCCTTTAAAAGCCCCAATACCGTTAGTCGCCTCTTACGATCACCCACGGGTAGAAATGGGGTAGTGTTATTCTAAGCCGACACTACACGGCATTATTAATCCAGTTTGTACTAAATTTATCAATTTTAAAATATTAACCCTTCGAATCCAAAACGCTTTGCTGATCGCTAAATGCACCGAAACCTAGTCCAAGCAAAAATGAGGAATCCGAAAATAAATGAAAGCAATCCCCTAGTGAAGGGAACATAGTCCAATGAGTTATTAACACGGTCGACGTGCGAGCAATGCCCGATTAGCGCGGTACGTGACGGGAAAATAATACAACACCCTGTAGCGCGGGCTTCATCAGCGATTGACCCTGAATGATTTATGTCGGGATTTATTAATTAACGTGGGTAAGTGTAGTGTCTGCGTAGAATAGTACTAACTCATTTCTTCCCGCGGGTATCGTAAGAGGCAACTTAGGGTATTGGGCCTGATTAAGTGATTGTTGGACGATGCGGTTGGAGACCCATCATCATCAACCTTTATTTACAATCAGTTTGCCACTAAGTTCCAAAAGTGGCTGAGGAATTTTAATTCCAAAGCTCTGGCTATCCATTTCTAGGATTTATAGCCGTGAGCATATGTATGTATGTGACTTGATACTTACATGAATGAGAAGTAGCAAGATGTTATATTCTAATGTTAGTGTTAATAACATGGTTTGGTTTCGACTGGATTTGTACTGTCATATTTGTTGTTAGCCACAGGTAAGCCGTATAGTGTCGGCTTAGAATAACACTACCCCATTTCTACTCGTGGGTAATTGTAAGAGGCGACGAAGGGTATAGGGGCTTTTTAAGTGATTTTCGGGCGATGTCATTGGAGACCCGTCACCGAAAACATTTATTATTACCATCTTTTCCCCACTCAACTTCCAAAAGTGGCTGAGGAATTTCTCATTCCAACACTCTGGCTACCCCGTTAAAGGATTTATAGCTGCGAGTATATGTACGTATGTATGTAGGTATATTTGTTGTCGTTTTGTAACTTAGGTTAAAATATATAACTAATGAAAGGATATGATAAGGATAAGGATATAAAGGACGACATGATAGTCCAGTGGGTAGAACACCCGCCCGAAAACAGAAGGGCGTGAGTTCCAATCCTGGGACGGGCCTACACCAATTTGTCTTTTCTAAAGTCATATGTGTGGTTAATTTATCATGGTTGTTAACGGTGAGGGAAAACATCGTGAGGAAACCCACATGGCTGAGTTGTACTTAGTCATGTGACAGTGTATTCGTACAAAACGGCGATAGGCCTGCCCCCTATCACGTGAGTACACTGTCTAAGCAAAACGTGGGTACCTTCTCTGGAAACTAGATGGCGCTTGCCATGTGAGTTCAGAAGTATTGGTACCTCTGCCAACCCCTTCGGGGATAAACAGCGTGAACGTTTATGTTATGTTTTGTTTATGTAATGAAAGGATATGCATGTACAAATATCAATAAAACAAAAAAATGCCTAAAACTCTCGAAATAAAATTTTAATTAAAGGGCGCAAACTTTTCTCTCGGTCAAATTTAAACAAGGCGATCTTTTAATTAATAAAAAGTTTCAAACTTTACGAGTCGAAGTGATCAAAATAATCAATATAAAAGTCTATAATCCCCGAGCAATCCATTAGTCTAATTTGTCATACGGATCCATAAATTAAGTTCCCCTCGTAAAATTGCTGTTCGGTGCCATTCCCGGTGCGTTACAGAAAAGGCGTTTTAAACAAACTATATTACTTGATAATTATCAATTCAGTGTACAATAATTTGAGTTATTTATGATAATTTGATCAGGTGATAGCGGACGCCCCTCTTTTTACACCCCTTACAAAACAGCTAATGGCGGCCTAGTAAGAACAGCAACTGCTAAAATTACTTCATATAAAACCTATTCAAACTGCACCCCTTACAATGCAACCCTTCGATTTATTTTCCATTACTTTGTTCTTTGTTTCACCGATTTATAGAACAAAATGCAAATAGTGCTTTGCTGAGGGAGATATTTATGTATTGAAAAAATACCACTTCAAATCAGCTTCTATTGAGGTATCTTAATAAAATTAAGTTATGTGTAAAGATGCTAAAATTTCTTTGCTTTATTAACATCCATTTTTCGTGGTAAATTAACTTACGCTTGCCTATACTCACAACTATAAATCCCAAAAAAAAACTTATCCAGAGAACATCAGATATCCATTGAACATTAAATACTATAAATAAAGTAAAAAGTTCTTTGTTATCGTGTCATCAAGAAAAATGCAACAGTTCAATTCACGTCAGACAATATCACAAAATGGAAAAAGTATTCTCATTTTTCAAGAAAATAAACGTGTAGATATCTTAACGGAAGAATCTGGAACATTGTTTTCAACACAGCAATTTAAATACTGTCTTGAATTTAATAATAAACGGATGACACTTCGCTACTTTGAAGACGGCTCAATGCTTTTTTTAAATATAAGTAGTAACATAATCATATTTTACGCAAGAAATATATTTTAGATCTTTTTTCATATCTCCTGCAGCAATGATAAAAGAATCAAGACATTTTGTTCCTAGAAAATTCACAGTTTTAAGCCTTCTTTAGAAAAATGATTGAGACTTTTGATAAACCTATTATCAAACTTAAAACGCATGCCTTAAGTAGCAATTTCTTTATATTAAGCTGCCGAAGCTGAAACTCTTGATTTTAACTGTGAACCAACATATTATTTTCCATATAAAAATATACATTCTGCACCCAATATCTTCCTTTCCCCGTTTATAAATAGATTTTGAACAATTGTTTAAAGGTGCTCCTATAAGACTATGCACTGATCCAGTAGGAATGTCATTTGATGCTGAAACAAAATATTGGGGAAATTTTACTGCCCACCTCCATGTGACTATAAAAGGACATGACAGACTTTCCTTTATCACATATCTCATATAATAACAACCTATTACCTCTATGACATTTTTGGATAATACCATGCATTGTCATGCGACTAAAATTCATATCATAAACCCAGAATATTGCAACTAGAATGCACTTCCGTAAAACGGTATATTTTTGCATGGAAAAATAGAGCTAAAACAACTCTTTTTTTAAGCGAGTCAGTCAGGCTTGCGTATGTAGGTCCCCTTAGTGAGGGTGTCTGCAATAATGGATTACGAGTCTAGACGCGAGACAAAGCTGATTCCGATTGTTAGTTTCTGGTGAGGCTTTAGTGATGTAAAGCAGCGGTTTACTACAGCTAGTTTATATTCTGAACAGTTTTCTTTATTTAATGCTATAGACATTTTGAATGTTCGATGAATCCAGTTTCAGAGTTCGTTATCGTTTTCTAACAGCTGTTATTTTATAGCGGTTTGTAGTTAGAAATTATTTTTGTCTTATTTTTTTGTATTCCCAATTTTTTATAGCTTTGTTTTATTTACACAATCACCATTTTTTATTGATACTGACGTTTTACAATATCTGTGGAAGACTATGAATATCAACTCCTACTTCAAGTAACAAAATCACCTCAGTTCAGCACCCATACCACAATCAAAAACTTATACGAACCAATTAAATTCTCAGACATCTGACACAGAATTCTTCCCTACCAAAATTAGGAGTTGATTACATAAAACAGCAAAAACATCAGTCTTTGTATATATGACCCTTATCGGTTGTAGAGTGCGTGAGCCTACCGTTTCAGCGTAAGATTGATGGCAGGTTCACATGGCACCGCGAGTTCCGAGCCAACGCCGCTCCAAGCTCGCCCTTTTGATGACTTCACTAACCGTTATTTATGAACCGGCTTTACTGTAATCCTCACCTAGCGTCATGATATTGTTCATAAGAACCACTGGCTCTTCGTGATTGTGTATCGGTACTTTGATTTTGGTTTTATCGGTGCCTCTAGGATATGCAAGGTTGGGTATGACTCCCTAGATATATTTATTCGTTGTTTTTGTGCACAAGTGTAATAAATAATTTGTATCCATGACACTTTTTAAGAAGTTATGGTAATTTTTGTATTCCTAATTGGCTGTGAATATTTCTGTTTATTTATTTCACGTAATTAGATAGCTTAATGTATAACAGGACACGGTTTTTATTCTTTCAATTTGGAATGCCTTCAATTACGATGGCTCTTCGGCCATATGGCTCAACAATGAATTTAAAAGCCCCGATATCCCTATTTGCCTCGTATGGCACCCATAAGAAGAAATGGGTTAATGCTATTCTAAGCCAGCAGAGACTCCTACCGTTATCAAAAGAAACAAATCAATTTGAAAACAATTGACATTCATACCTTTCAATTGAAGTTCATATTTCCATACGAACAATAAACATACATCAAAATCGAAATTGATTTTCAACTCAGTTAGTTCATATTGCTCACTCGATGGTTCAACTAAAATTGGTCGATTGAGCATCTAAATAGTTACAAAGTTTAGCTCTTTGCAAATTTATGAGCCGATTATATTTCATGTGGGTAAAGTAGCACCTCCTTCAGCACCTTTCTCTTTACAACTTTCGCCTTGCGTTGTAGTAAGTTATAATACTCAGAAAATATGGAAAATGCCGCTATAAATATCTAGGTAAATATCCATTATTTCTAAATTGTATTTTGAACGATACTTTGAGGAAACAAAGACCCGTAAATTGTAATAATATTATAGCCATTTATGGTGTATAATTGGTAAGCTGGGAATTATCTTCAATGCATCTACGCTATAATTTAAAGCCAATCATAACATTTTTATTAACATATATTTACACATATATTTTTATTTTATTAATATCACTTGAGAAACACAAAAGTATATTTTCTGGAAATAAACAATTATAATAAGATTATGTCTTGTCGTGCCGTGTCGTATTATTTGCCGTGTAGTGTCGGCTTAGAATAACACTACCCCATTTCTACCCGTGGGTGATCGTAAGAGGCGACTAAGGGTATAGGGGGCTTTTTAAGTGATTTTTGGGCGATGTGGTTGGAGACCCGTCACCAAAAACATTTATTATAACCATCTTTTCCCAATCAACTTCCAAAAGTGGCTGAGGAATTTTTCATTTCAAAGCTCTGGCTACCCCGTTAAGGGATTGATAGCCGTGAGTATATGTATATATGTATGTATTATGTCTTGTACATGTACGTATTGTTTTTATTAACGTACTGATCTCACCATTCAAAGGTTGTCTGGAAGAGATTGCGTTTAGCAATAAGACCGCCAATTGTACTTCGATTTAAGAAATAATCTGTATAAAATTTCTTTATCGGTGATGTACAATAAAGAGTTTTCTATTCTATTCTAAACAAATATTCCCACAGACCTTTTTTAAAACTCCAAATCCATGAATTATATTATGCTGCTATTTAAAGAATAGTTCTTACCTGTATTATTTTGGGCTATGGTTGTAAATAAAATAGCTTTATTAGTTCAATACACAGCATTTAAACAAGAAGAAGAAGAAGAAGAAAGACGTTTATTCGCCATGTGTGGCACAAAAAACATACAAACAAAAAGTAATAATATACATAATAACTATTAAAATAACTTAAAATTAACACAATATTAAATATGAAAAAAAGAGGAAAACAAACAACTTAACAAAAACAAACTAATTAATACTTATTCTAAGTCCTTTGCGCCACTGCAACAGCGAATTGGTACTGACTCAGCATTACGTTGCAAGGGCCTTTGTACTAGATCTGAGAGATCTGTAAAACTGGGCTTTACCACCAAGACAATAAATGTTTTGAACAAATTAAGGTGAAAATTAATGTATGTAATGTATGTAAATAAAAATTAATGGTGTCCTTTCCATTTATAAAAGTCAAGTTTAGCCAAGAAAGCTTGCCCTTACAAACCGTTTATTTTTTAATATGATAAATTTAAATGGCAAATACTATGTTTTTGGGCGATGCGGTTGGAGACCCATCACCAATGATATTTTATTTCTACCATGTGTTTTCACATCACTGAGGAGTTTCTAGCTCTGAAGCTCTGGTTACCTCTTTTTGTGATTAATAGCCGTTATGTATGCAAATATTATATAATATATTATATAGCATATGTTAAGTCCCTTTCGACATGTCCTGTGAATGGGTAGCAGCATACTGTTAGAATTATATTATTAGAATTTAGAAATTGTTTAAAATTTATTCGTTGATCAAGATTCGCTAATTAAACAGCAATCAACGGTGTAATCTATCTCACCTATTACGGCAACAGGAAACAATTGGGAAGTAATAGTCTAGCTAATTTATCTTAATCCAAAAGGGCTGACTAAATAAAAGCTCACAGCAAGTTTCTTCATTTAGGACATTGGAAGCTTCGACCCTATTTATGTCGCGATACCACAAAACTATTAACAAAGTAAGTAACTTTGTATGCGATGCGATATATCGATATTTTGTTTTTTGAGAAATGTTAACTTAATATTGTAATGATCAATTTTATTACATTTATATTTTTTTTTATGTGGCCGAAGAGTTTCTTGCTGTACATACAAACCTTCCTTAAGAATCACTCTATCTATTAAAAAAAACCGCATCAAAATCCGTTGCGTAGTCTTAAAGATCTAAGCATACATACGGACATACAGCGAAAGCGACTTTGTTTTATACTATGTATTGATATACATATACGAGGGAAGGTCCAAAAGTTCGCGGAATGGAAGGGAAGGGAGGGGGACAGGTAATATCTCGCGCTAGCAGGCTAATAAGCATCGAATTAAGAGTATATAAGCCAAATTTCTACCCTCTATGATCATTCGTTATTGAGTTACCGTCGAGAGAAGAACTTATTTCGGAAGTGATCTGCAACTATGGAGAAAATTGAACATCGGGCTGTCATCAAGTTCCTCACCAAACAAGGGAAAAGCCCAAAAACCATCATGGAAGAAATGGAAGCTGTTTATGGGGAACAATGCCCGTCTAAAACCATGATTTACAAGTGGAATGGACTTTTCAAACATGGGAGAGAGTCCATCGAAGATGACCCCCGCTCCGGGCGCCCTGTAGAGGCCACCTCATCGGACATTGTGGAAAAAATTGAAAAACTTATATTGGAGGACGCTAGACTGAAGAAAAAACAATTATCTGCAATAACTGGAGTATCTGAAACTACTATTTTGAGGATATTGCATGAACATCTTGGTATGACAAAAGTGAGTGCAAGATGGGTGCCGCGAATGCTCACGCCACTTCAAAGAAAGCAGCGAGTCGACGCGTCAAAGCACTTTTTGGAGATCTGTGGCGAGGAACCGGCCAAAGTTTTGGACCAAATTGTTACTGGAGATGAAACTTGGGTTCATCATTATGAACCTGAATCAAAACAAGAGTCGATGCAGTGGCATAAAAAGGGTACACCACCCCCTAAGAAGTTTAAGGTGTCAGAATCTGTAGGAAAGATGATGGCCACGATTTTTTGGGATACGGAAGGAATTTTGATGATCGACTACAAAGCAAAAGGTGTCAACATAACCGGCGAATACTACGCTTCACTCCTGAAACAGCTAAAGCAGGCCATCAAAGAAAAAAGAAGAGGAAAATGGTCGCAAGGGGTCCTGCTCCTTCACGACAATGCCCCCGTTCGCAAGAGCCATACTGCGATGGCTGCCTTGCACAGATGTGGGTTCGAGACACTAGTCCACCCACCCTATAGTCCAGACCTAGCCCCCAGTGACTATTTTTTATTTCCCAAAATGAAAAAAGACCTCAGGGGAAGAAAGTTTACCCAGGACGAAGAGGTCAAGGAAGCAATTTTAGCCCATTTTGAGTGCAAAGAGAAAAAATATTTTTTTGAGGGTATTGAGAAGCTAATCTCTCGATCCAAAAAGTGTATTGAACTTAAGGGGGACTATGTAGAAAAGGAAAAATAAAATTATTTTGAAATCATTTTTTTTTCATTTCCATTCCGCGAACTTTTGGACCTCCCCTCGTATATATATAATTAAATAAAAGAAGAGGCTAAAAACTACCGTGGAAACAGCCTACTTAGCCTTGTCGGTAAATTGTATGCAAACGTTTTAATTGAAAGAGTGATGAATGAAACGGATGATAAAATTTGGAATGTGCAAGCAGGATTTAGAAAGGGAATGGGATGTATGGACCAAATCTTCTCTTTAAAGAGCATCACCGAAAAGTTCTTAGCTAAGAACCGTAAGGCGTATAGCTCCTTCAAAGATTTAGAGAAGGCGTATGATAGGGTCGTAAGAAAGGATTTATGGGAGGTTATGTCCAAGTTCGGTTTGGGGAGTCAACCTATACGTGCATTGGTATCACTCTATAAGGGTTCAGTGCATGTGTAAGAGTAAACGGGGAAAATACTGACTGGTTCGGTATCTCTCAGGGTGTCCGACAGGGTTTTGTTTTGTAGCTTCTCCGTGGCTTCTCAATTTGTTAATGGATGTCTGTCTGATAGATTTGCGTGAAAGTGATTATGGACTGAGAATGGGTGGATTCGTCATCCAATGCTTCTTATATGTTGATGATCAAGTGTTACTTGCATCGCCGGTTGAAGATCGCCTCTTTTAGATCTACTAATCTTTTAGGTTTATAATTGTAAGATCAGGTATATTTTAGCATTTTTTTTTAGGAAATACCTTGGTTAAGTAGAATGAAAATGATCTCAACCAGCAATAAATTCTTGACGATTGAATTGTTTCTTTGAGCTTGGAAAATTTATTTCCCCAATATCCAAAAAGTTCGTTTTCCAGAACTCATCAATTTGTGCTCAACAATCTGAATAAATTTAATGCTTAATTATACTTTGTTCAATTGAGAAAAACATACTTAGTATTTTATATTTTCGCAAGCGGAAAAGAAAAATAAACAAATTTCAGTTGTAAGAGTGCGTTATTAAAAAAAAGTTAATTTAAAAACTCATCATGACATCATTCTCTTTAAACTAAAGCAATTTATTTGGAACGTGTTTTGATTATTTCAAAATGTAAATTATCTACGTCTTATTTGAAAGAGGTGAAAAGGAACCCTTTCTTAACCTGCCACGATCCTTCTTATTCTCTGTATTGCTATTTGTTTATGATATAGTATTAGAAAACCCTAAATTAGACAGTGGTTATGATACAACTTTCCGATTTTATAGAAAGTAGAAATTTAAGATCGTAATGTTTTGTAAACATAACATAACATAAACGTTCACGCCGAATATCCCCGAAGGGGTTGGCAGAGGTACTAATACTTCTGAACATCACGTGACTTTGTAACCTGGTGTTCAGAGTACCCACGTTTTGCATGGACAGTGTACTCACGTGATAGGGGGCAGGCCTATCGCCGAATGTTTTGTGATCCTGGCAAACCCCTAAAGTCTCATTTATATTCATCAATCTCTTTCATTTTCAAACATGCTTAATTTTGTTACACTTCAGACGACTACCGATGTATAATACTTACTAAAACTATAAATTTACGTCGTAACTACTGAACCGATTGCTTTGAAATTTTGCAGTAGTATAGTTAGAATTTCGGATTAAATGATGTAGTACTTTTTAACCCGGAAAAATTATATTCCCGAACGAAATCGTGGGAATGAGAAGTTTTCTTGTAGTTGTGCTTTATACCGCAATGTAACCGAATTCCACGCGGGCGAAGCCGTAGTGGAAAGCTTGTTATTAATAAAGTTTATTCACCAATATTAGTTTACATGATCATTAAGGAAGTGTCATGTAGGCTTGCGTGTGAAACACAATATTCTAATTAGGCAGATTACTTATATGTCCACTAGGGACTGCGTGGGCGGATGGATTGCGCGAATTCATAACCTTTACCCTTACACCTGCGACAACTAACTACTAACAATCCATTCATTTGCCGGAACTGCCCGGACCTATTGTTTCATGGAAATAGCCATGCACTTCTGAATTATTATTTTTGTAGAACTTCATACAGAAAAGTTTTAAACACGCCACTAATTATTCCGAGAATTATTTCCTCAACAAAATGGTGACTAATTGTTTGATTTTGTGACGTGTTCTTTTTGCACCGATAAAGTTACAATTAGAATTGTTATTCAATTAAGTTATGATGGTATTTAGCCGGATCGCGTGATTCGTGGAAACGTGTTTTCAGGTTGCGCTATTGGCTTTAACACATTATCGGATTACACGGTACCGTATCCGTACCATAAATATTTTTAAATAAAAAGTAGAGAAAATTCCACGTAAGTATGGTTCCTTATATAAATCATGAGTAGCATTAATTAAGGGACGCCAACAAATAAACATCTTTTCCATCCGTTTGAAATATAAGAAGCAAGTTATAAAAGCTCAATTTACTGTGGAAAAACCTAAGATGAAAAAGTTTTACTTAGCACTATCTCAATATATAAATGCAGTTATTTTTGTGACGAGAAGCGATGCTAGAAAGGGTCCAAATAATATTTTTCCATATTTACCATCACTGGTTAATGTGCTTAAACCATTATTCACTAAGGGACAATAGCGTTAGGCAGGGTAGATTATACAGTATCTACACTAATATTATAAAGAGGAAAACTTTGTTTGTTTGGTTGTAATGAATAGGCTCAAAAACTACTTATATATTTTATTAATATGCTATATTTTATTCTAAAAAAAAAATTGGTTTCGTAAGATATTTGGATTTTTCGGACACAAACTGAAAAAAATCAACCAAAGAAGTTACTTATTTTGCGTACTCTGCCTAAACTACAAAAGATAGAACCATAAAATGTTATAATTAATTGTAGATCTTATAAATATCTACAAAAAAGTGGAAAGCCGGGGCGGACCACTAGTATATTATATAGCCAGTTTTGCGCCGTTCAGAGTACCTAAGCTTCGCTTGTACAGTGCACTCACGATATAGAAGACAGCACTATTGTCTACAGATTGTTAGTACCAATTTAAGTAATTATATCACACACAATACATATGAAATACCTGGGTATATAAACCCCAAAAAGGAGTTGCTAGAGCGGCAGGATTGGAAATTCTTCAGCCATTTCTGGAAGTTTAGAGGCAAAAAGATTATAAAATAACTAATATTTCGTGATGAATCTATCACCCATAAATCCCGAACGAAAAGAACCCTAAGTCAAATCATATATAACCCGAGGGATGAAATTAGTTAGTGCTTTTGTAGGCCGATACTATACAGCTATACATAAAACGTGAAAGAAATAAATAAAAAAACAAATCAAACAATCCCAACCTACAAAAGTACTTTATTCGAGTTCAGTTTAAAACAACCACCTCCGTTTAGACGACAAGTTTTAATAGGAACCGGCCTTTTCCGTGAAATCTAATAGCTGGTAGCAATAAAAGGAGTGTTCACGAGTAAAATTAAAAATGCTTTTAAGTTATTACTCGTTTCCTCGTTCAAGTGTAACGTAACCAATTTGAGTTGCGGCGGTTTACTGGTATAACTTAACCAACATTTTGTATAAAACATCTCATTTCTCTTCTGGAAACTTCCTTATTAAATTGTTATATTTCATGGAATTTTTAATTAGTATTCTCATTTTTTTGACGCTTCTCCTCGTTTGTGATGGTTACGTTTTTACGAATAATTACATGGTTTGTCGACAGTGATCACGAATGAAGGCTGTGAATATAAGTTAATCCTGGTGCAAATAATATTATTCTTTTTCTCCTTAGGTTGTTAACTTTTCACTGATGGATTAATTATTTCTCAAATCTGATATACTCATGGAGTCTCAGGGGCCTTTCTACTTAGATTTTTTCTAAGAATCTGTGAAGCAGTTCGGTTAGCTGTGCCTCTAGGAATTAGCCTGCTTTGTTTGTTGGTGAGTTTCAAAAGGAGTACTTTTGTATGGCGATGGTTATTACGACTTACGTTGCTGGCAACGAAACCCGTGAGACCCGGACTCGCATCACTGAACCGGGGTCGCTTAAAGTCTCTATAGATTTTTTTTCAATCGAGGAAATAAGAAAAAGGTAAGCTATGTAGTGCCAGCTTTGAATAGCTCACACTACATAGCACTAATTACCTATAATATACACTAAATAGCATACATTTTCATTACGCAACTGTCGTAAAAAGCGGTTTAGGGAATTGGGGCTTTTTAAAGTCTGTTGGGCGATACGGATGGATTCCCATACTTAACAAGCTTTATTTTTCTAATATTTTCCCTACCCAAATCAAACTCAACTAGAGTCAACTTAAATGTCTGAAATAGTAAACAGGACACATAAACATTACTGCAAAAATAATAATTTAAGTAAGCATTTTAAAACCTACATAAAATAAAACCCTAGTTTTATTTTAGTATTATTCCGTTTTTGAAAACGGTTCGTTACCTTAAACTTAGTATGTTGTCTTTCAACCGTGAGATTGCTGCGACTTGAAAGGTCGAATATCAAAAGACACTGTTTTATTTTCAACGTTACATTCTTCTTCAATGTAGAACGTAGAAAAGAAACGTGTGGGTGGCATAATACACTATAAAGAACACAGTAATAGGTTATGCAATTATTATACTGAAAACGATTTACATTTGCTACATTTTATTTAGTAGAATCATGAAGTTTAAAACTAAATTTGTTAATTTGATACTTTACTTAAAGTAAAACTTTAATAAAATGCTTTAAAAATAGGTTCTTAGATGTGTACTTGACTTATTACCCGTGGCTCCTCTCGTAGTGCCTTTTAAAAATCTATGACCCGTGGTCCCTTTTTCAGTACTAAGTGACCGCTAAGTGTCATGCCATGTTAATATTTTTTATTAAATATTGCTTTTATAAATTGTAGATCGGTTTGATAGTTCAATACTTTCATCATACGAAAAACGTGCATAGGTTTAAAGACTTAGAAATATTTTCACAAAATGTGGATTTTGCTAAAATATTTCTTAACGAAGTACTAGAAGGCCCTGGATATGTAACTGAATAATATATGATTTACCTATAATTTATAAGCTCGATCCTATATAAAAATTCTATTTTTAGTAATTTGTTTAACGATACCTGCAAAGGCCTCTTATTATTTGTATGACGTAGGTTATATTTAAGTACCAAAGCCTTTTTGTCTTGACGTAGTACATGACACGCGTTCTCTTTAAATTAATCAATAAGTTAAAACTGTCGCCAACAGTTTATATTTGGAAGGTTATAGTTTTATTATTTACTAGTGGATCGGACCAGCCTCGCAAGGGTAGCGAATTTTAAAAATATTTGAGGAATCTTCAATCACTGCTCAAGTTTTAAGAAATTTTGCGCCTTGGTTGGGCTTGATTTTAACTCATAGGTCATAGTACTCCTAAATAATGTGAGGTTGTGATTTAAAAAAGGTTTTATGAACGGTTCAGTATCCCCGAAATTAAGCTAATTTTCAGGTTGAGTTGGTTGGTACAGCTGTGTAGAGTCGGCTTAGAATAGCACTACCCCATTTCTTACGGTGGGTGTACATAAGAGACGACTAACGGTATTGGAGCTTTTAAGGGATTTTTGGACGATGCTGTTGGAGACCCATCACCAACATACTTTATTTAACCATCTTCTCCCCACTCAACTTTCCAAAAGAGGCTGAAGAATTTTTAATTCCTGAGCTCTGGTTACCCCTGCTAGGTGCTAGGGATTTATAGCGTCGAGTATATGTATGTATGTATATGTACGTAGTTGGTAAAGATGAAATTGAGTAAAACGCTTTAATTTATTACAACCTAAAAAAGAAACCATACCGCGATGTAGGATGCAACCGCTGGCGCCATCTAGTATATAATATGTAAATTGGTTTGGTCGCGTGCGACTATTATTTTTCATATATCATCTTGGTGTTTCTTTACCGATTTTAATGATTCTTTTTTATTGAATAGGTAATAATGTTAACTTTTTTAAATAATGGATAAGTGAGAGTATTATAAACGTAAGAGTAAACAAATATAATCAAAATGCTCCGCAATGCTAAGCTATCAGGAGTTACACGTGTTATTGTGGGTCAACCATAAATGATAGGCATATGCTATGACGAAATATTTATTAGACAATTTTTTGTAGAATATTTCTGTAATACGTGATTTCTATGTTACTTAAACCATTCAGGCTGCACGCGCGACGTAAGCTTAAAAATGGAGTAACTTCTCCCGTTTTCCCAAAATTTCCCCTTCACAACTCCGTTGAAAAGTATACTTTAAGCTGCCCAGGAGTACATACATACATATACTCACGGCTGCAAATCCCTAAAAGGGGTAGCTAGAGCTAAGGAACTAAAATTTTCTCAGCCACTTTTGGAAAGTTGAGTGGGGAAAAGATGGTAAAATAAAGATTGTTGGTGATGGGTCTCCAACCGCATCGCCCAAAAATCCTTTAATAGCCCCAATACCGTTAGTCGCCTCTTATGTACACCCACCTGAAGAAAGGAGGTAGTGCTATTCTAAGCCGACACTACACTGCCCAGGAGTATGAAGGCTAATTGTATCAAGTTTCGTTAAAATCCGTGGAGTAGTTTTTGTTTTCATAAGGAACATACACACAGACAGACGGACAGAAAAAAAAATCTAATTTAAATCTTTTTGTTCATGAAAACCTCATGTGGGGATTATTACTAATAAATAAAGGAAAGAAAAATTTCGACACAGGCGGGAATCGAACCCGCGACCTCGGGTATACGCCCCCGTCGCCCGAAGAATTTCGCGCTGGCAGCCATTGACACGGTAGCTCAATTGGCAGATTGGTGGGTCTCCCCATCACCAACAACCTTTATTTTATCATCTTCTCCCCACATAACTTTCCTAAAATGGCTGAGGAATTTCTAATTCCTTAACTCTGGCTATCCCTTCTAGGGATTTATAGCCGTGAGTATATGTATGTATGTATGTATTGTGATATTATGTTCTTACTGATTTAATTCAATGATTTAAGAAGCGCATTTGATACAGTAAAATTTAGGTCAGTTTTCACAAATAATTCAGTAAATCTTTTATGAAGCACTGACTAATTATCTAGACATAAAACGAATCTATACAATAAATTTATTAATTCAATCGCATTCCGCTCGGTTTCCAATGTAGGAGGCTTGATAATGAATTAATTAATTTTGAATCCAAAATAACTGAACAAACGCCTCTGCGTCGTCTGTTGTAAAACTGTGTTTCATTTTAATTTATATTTTTTAGAACAGTAACAAAACATCCATTGAGTAAACCTAGGCAACTCAGTTTATTTTTAGTCACAGGACTACATGTGTACATCTGTATAAAACAGTGCGAAGCTTGAACTTTATCACGTTGATACTCGGCGAAACACTAATAATACTGCAGAAATACATTACTCAGTATTTAATAAATTTTCTATACTTAGGCTATCTCAGTTACCGGAAATAGAATTCATCTAACTTTATTCCTTTCACTATCTATTGCTCCCGAGCCGGCATTTTGATGTATTCTGGATCTGTGATCTTAGTGCAATTTCTATCGTATCGTTGACTGAACTTTTGATGTAAAACAATGCTAAGAAGTGAATGAAAAATATGCATTTATTTCACGGTCTTGTATCGCATCAAAGGCGATACACACGCTGGAAACACTCGTATTGGTGCAAACGTTAACACTTACGGCATTCTAAATTCCATACGGATTCATTTAATAGCGATAATCATTTATTTGGTGTCAATATGGTTTACAAGATTGTAAATTGTTATAAAAATACTCCATACACATTTTGCTCTTCCGTGCTTACAAAATCAGCTTTGCAATCCTTACAATTTGTATTTACTGTTTAAATATAGTAAATGATATTTTTAACCAACTTCAAAAAAGGAGAAAGTTTTTTTTTTGCCGTGTAGTGCCGGCTTAGAATGTTTGCCGTGTAGTGCCGGCTTAGAATGCTTGCCGTGTAGTGCCGGCTTAGAATGTCGCTACCCCTTTCTACCCACGGGTGTCGTAAGAGGCGACTAAGGGTATTGGGTCTTTTTATGGGATTTTTGGGCGATGCGGTTGAAGACCCATCACCAAAAACCTTTATTTTTACCATCTTTTCCCCACTTAACTTCCAAAAGTGGCTGAGGAATTTATAATTCCTTGGCTCTGGTTGCCCCTTCTAGGGAAATATAGCCGTGAGTATATGTATATGTATGTATGTTATATATTCTTTTATATATGTTCATCGATTACTCGAGGACGCCTGGACTGACTCGGTTTTTTTTGTTCCAAAGGGTATACTTTCTAGATGGTCTCATTAGAACCAAGTCAGGATAGGATGATGGGATCCTAGGGAAATCGAGGACAATTTATTCATTTGTTTATTTGGAAGACTTACAGCTAAATAATTACAATACAATTACATAGTGTCGATGCCACTTAAAAGTCTTCACCAGTAGTTTATGTAAAGGAAAAATATAATAATTACGCTTAACTTACAACCATTATATTGCCTATTCTAAAACAGAAAACGAGATTATGTTTTTGTTATCAAATAATATACATGATAATATTTATATATAATAAATTTATAGTAAAAAGAAACTTTTTTAACTAGCACATAATATATAACTCTATTAAGAGCTTTCTTTTGAGAAATACAAAATGGTAAGTAAGTAAACGCTTAACCGTGAAGTGCTGGTGTTGAAAATATCAACGTCATTTTGAACCAAATTGTATTCACGACAAGCGCGTATCAAAAATGAATTTTGACTTTTGCCGGGGGGCTACCATGGACCGCTGACACAGAGCTAGCTGGTTGGTGCGGAGACATATGTGTTGCAGTAGCTCCGGACAGTGAATTCACCCTCAAATATTTTAGGCACGTACACGTACAACGTTTTAATTAGATTAGAGAACTATAAGCATATGCGCCTAGTAATCAACATATTATGATGCTGAGGTTATGATGGAAGTTACAACTCCTTTCACAGTTTATTTCTAAGCTTTATTTCTTCTCACTCCACTCCAAAACTAATTTATAATTGTAACAATTTATATTAGTTTTACATACATACATACATACATATACTCACGCCATTAGTTCCCATTGGGGTAGGCAGAGACTAGTTTTAGTTTTGAATAATACTAATAATAATACTGATCGTTATTTCAGTTGGTTAATAAATCCGGTTTGGGTAGGAAAATGTACGTTTTTTTTAAGTTGGGTGTTTTATTTAAAATGTAATAATTTGGTAAATAATAAATAAAATGATAAAAAAACACATTTATTTAGGAAAAAATATAAATTAAATCGAGATTAAGCGGCTTATTTGTTGCATCTTGCTACTTTCCCACTTCGTTCTCGTCGGTTTTCGGTAATTTGGTCGCGACAAGGGTTTGTGTGAAACACCATGAACGAGTAAAGAGGTTGACGTGGAAACGTCATTCAGGGGAGTGTGCAGGGCTTTACATTTTGTTTCATTGAGTAGTATGTGTACTTTAGAATAGAATAGAAAACTCTGTATTGTACATCACAGATAATTACATTTTATACAGATTACTTCTTAAATAGAAGTACGATTGGTGGTCTTTACTTCATAACATAAGTATATTTTAGTTCCTTAGATAAAAATTCACTCGCGATTTTTAACTTTGTGTTGTGTGATATGCCATTGGTTTTGAAGTATAGTTTATCACAGCTCTAAGGGGAAGTAGGTTTGAGTGATATAAATTTTAGTTCTGGCAGATAGACGGAAGGACGGACAACAAAGGATTTCGTTTTTTTTTCTTCCAAAGCACGGAAACCTAAACATTAATTTTACGCTTGCAAATATTAGAGTGGTTACAAAATATCACCTAAAAACGCAAGAAAGTGGTTTTATGTAGTATGGGATTATAATAGCAATTTTCCAAGAAGGGTTTTATAAGTGATTGTTCTTTTTAGGCGACGTGGTTTAAAATTCGCCATAGAAAATCAGGGGTTCGACTACATTTTCCGTTTCAACATCTAAACGTCATTAAAAAAATCAGGAGTTTCACTGCCTATTCCCTTTCAACTTCTAAAAGTGATTCAGAGGGTAGCTGTAAGCTTAAGGCAGAGTAAAAATTAATTTATTTCACTGAGAGAGTCCAACCTCCTGCATGTATAATAGTTTATTAACAACTTTAGTTGGATTATCCGGATTCATCTAATGAATAAATAACATTACTCAAACAGGCGGCGGTACCTTGAAGCCCGTGGCTTAAGCACATGAACATTAATGATGGAACAGAATAATTAACTAATTCCTGTGTAAATATCAAGGGTGACAACTCTCCTCTGTGGGAATGATTGCCGTTTTCATTTGTTTAAGTATTACTGCATATGTAGTATGAGGTTTTAGTAACCACTATAAATTAATCAATTACTATTTAAAATATTGTGTATCTTCGTTCAGTTTTAATTTAAGACCAGGTTTAATTCTTCTTTTTCTTTCTATGCTACCACTCCCAAATGCTATTACGACATTAAAGTATTGATGCGATCAAAAAAAATAACATTCATTTTAATGCCGTGTAGTGCCGGCTTAGAATGTCGCTACCCCTTTCTACCCACAGGTGTCGTAAGAGGCGACTAAGGGTATTGGGGCTTTTTATTGGAATTTTGGGCGATGCGGTTGGAGACCCATCACCAAAAACCTTTATTTTTACCATCTTTTCCCCACTCAACTTCCAAAAGTGGCTGAGGAATTTATAATTCCTTAGCTCTGGTTACCCCTTCTAGGGAAATATAGCCGTGAGTATATGTATGTATGTATGTATTTATTTTAACGACTCAAGAATCAAATACTCATGACATTCAAAAATATTAATGAACGCAGTAATACTTTTGAACATCATGTGACATTAGCGTCACATGGTTTTCAGAGTAGCAACGTTTTGCTTGGACAGTGTACTCGAAAGGCATGTCACATGACTTAAGCCATTGGACAGCGTCCTAAGTAAAACTTATCTATCTAAGTTTTGCTTAGTTATGTGGATTTCCTCACGATGTTTTCGCTCACCGTTTACAACCATGATAAATGACTTTAGAAAAGACAAATTGGTGTAGGCCCATCTCGGGATTCAAACTCACACCACATGACAGGCGAGGGCTGGGCGGATCTGTGATAGTAGCCGTAATCTTAAATTATGTCACAGAGAAATAATCTAAATTTTCAGCGTAATCTACTACAAATCTGAGACAAATCTTGCAAATTGAAAATATTATAATTATACGAGTATTATATTAATCCAAATAATTAACAGCATGGTCCATAGTTCTCTTTCACAAAACAAATACTTAATTATCTAACCAAAATATTGTCTGCATACTATAAATAAGCATAAAGCAATTAACATAGTTTGCAGTTACATAATTTGAGATAAACGAATTGGAGCTGTCAATACATTATTTATCATTATTAAAATGCATCAGAATAGTGAGACTGAAATATCAGATTTTAAAATGCATATGCATACTATGAAAATATGAAATTTTAATAATTATATTTAATTTTAGATATTATTATATTTAATTTTAAATAGCTGTGTAGTGTCGCCTTAGAATAGCACTATCCCCATTTCTTCCGGTGGGTGTACGTAACAGGCGACTAACGGTATTGGGGCTTTATTTTACCATGTTTTCCCCACTCAACTTTCCAAAGGAGGCTGAAGATTTTCTCATTCCTTAGCTCTGGGTACCCCATCTATGGATTTATAGCCGTGAGTATATGTATATATGTATGTATGTATTTAATTTTTTATTAATTTGGTTTCAAAAACACAAAAAAATCATTATGGAGTGTGCTATTCCAAGGATCAATAACATTGATGTTGAAAGGGACAAGGGTGGCCACCAGGTCGAATCTGTTTGCACATTGATTTTCTGAATAAACAGTCAGGGTACAAGAACTGGGAAAGTAAATTTGTACTTTACCTTGTGTAGAGAAAAAATAAAATTTACAAAACTAATATTTAAATATATGGCAAAAACACATTACTAACATTACTAAATATTTCCTTTGTAAAATAAATTATAAACGATTAATATACATATGGGGAAATGAGACGCCGATTACTGGTTAACCTAATTTATTGAAATTCGAGACTCGAGGGGCACACAACAACCACCATGTTATAATATGAATCCGAAACGCCAGTCGCGCCATCAACCTGTGTCCATCACCTTTCTCACTCATACAATCTCATTCCCACATACAAGTGTAAATAATGTCATAAGAAAATTCAAATGATAACAATTTTGAATCTTTAATAAAACACAACCACCGTGATAGCTCAATGGGAGGAACACCGGTTATCGTGCAAACGACTAGTGTTAAAATCCCGGGTCGGGCCTACACCAATTCGTTTTTTCTAAAGATATATGTGTGGTTAATTTATCATGGTTGTTAACGGTGAGGGAAAACATCGTGAGGAAACCCACATGGCTGAGTTGTGCTTAGTCATGTGACAGTTTATTCGTACAAAAACGGCCATAAGCCTGCTTCCTATCGAGTGAGCACACTATCGTGCAAAACTTGGGTACTCTGAACACCAGGTGACAATGTCACGTGATGTTCAGAAGAATTAGTGCCTCTGCCAACCCCTTCGGGGATATTCAGCGTGAACGTTTATGTTATGTTATGTTTAATAAAATACATCACATCATCTTTTCAAATAATAAAAAATATTTGAAAGTTTTGGTATTGAAGTCACGAACGAACTTTCGGTCGTTGAACGTGTCATTAAGGGCCGGCGCTGACTGCCGGCATGGCATGGCAAAGGATTTCGGTACAGATATAGCATTTTTAATCTTATTACCATGAGTATAGAATTCATTTTACTTTATTTTGACACAACGATGCAGACGTGCTGTCCTACCGCGGCCTCCCTCGGCATCGTTTTGTCAAAATGAATTCTATGTTCATGGTAATAAGATTAAAAATGCTATATCTGTACCGAAATCCTTTGCCATGCCATGCCGGCAGTCAGCGCCGGCCCTTATTCGTGCCTTCAGACGGCGATCATCAATATAACACGTTATTTTGTCATAAAACCTTCCTTATAGTGAATTGACTAGAAGTGTAAACACAAGAAATTGTTAACAGTATTGATTGAGTTAGCAAAATTGTTAGGAAATAGGTTCCAATTTAAAGCGTAAATTCCGCGACAAAGGAAACTTAATAGAAATTGGTTTAACTTCTCCACTTAAGCATTTAGTTTGATAAACTTGCTGTCAGAGCTTATTGTATATTTTTACAGCCTATTTTAAACTCACGCCTACAAATCTAGAAAGGTTATTCAGAGCTTCAGCATTTCAAATTATTTTTCCTGAGATGGGAGAAAAAGATTTTAAATATGAAGATGGGTCATGACGGGTAATCCGAGTATGTCCTAAATCTTTATTTACCCTTACATTACTACAGGTTTATTTAATTAACTATGAGCTTTTAAAACACCACTTTTCAGTGTGTTCAATGATAATGAGAGTGCAGAGTGCTTGATTTCAAGGTTTGAAAAAAAATATGTGAATATTGTAATAAACCATAAAATTAAATTATTATTTTCTAAATTGGTTTTCTTCAATTCAGCAAGCATAACTTGTATACATACAAGACATGTTCTTAGAAAAAAAACCTATTATATTAGTTGCAACAACGTTTCACTTATACCTATTTCATATTATAAAAAATCAATGAATACATACATACATACATATACTCACGGCTATAAATCCCTAAAAGGGGTAGCCAGAGCTAAGGAATTAAAAATTCCTCAGCCACTTATGGAAAGTTGAGTGGGGAAATGATGGTAAAATAAAGGTTGTTGTTGATGGGTCTCCAACCGCATCGCCCAAAAATCCCATAAAAACCCCAATACAGTTAGTCGCCTCTTACGTACACCCACCGGAAGAAATGGGGTAGTGCTATTCTAAGCCGACACTACACAGCATATCAATGAATAAAACAGCTGAATTTCTTACCTTTAATGTATGAAAATCTTTGATAAACTTGCGAC
The DNA here is from genome assembly GCA_963576735.1 of Bedellia somnulentella. NCBI lineage: Eukaryota > Metazoa > Arthropoda > Insecta > Lepidoptera > Bedelliidae > Bedellia > Bedellia somnulentella. The sequence continues at coordinate 3,937,863 of OY755180.1, forward strand.
TATTGTTCCCACAAAAGACAGACACTTGACCTATTTCGGAACTTTTAAAATCGATATTTGCCACTGAAATCTCTCAAGACGATATTCTTGCTTTGCTTGTACGAAGACTTATTAGTAATAGGCCTGAGAATATGTTGGTAAAGAATATCTTTGTATGTAAAGCTAAGTCACATGATATAAGTGCTTGAAACATACATACATATACTCACGCCTATAAATTTCTAGAAGAAATTTTTGAACTATCAAACCGATCTACAATATGTGTAAAGAAATAGTTATTAAAAAAAAATATACGGGTCGAATTGAGAACACTCCTTTTTTTAAGTCGGCTAAAAAAGAAAACATGACTATCATATTGGTAGGTTTATACTGAAAACGGTACCACGGGACATATATTTTCAAAAAGAGGTTCCGGGTAATAAGCCAAAGGAGTAGCTTTATGCACTAATAGAACTAATTAATTTGCAATAATTCCCGGACGTTTAGGCCGCAATGAGTCAATGTGGTGTAATTCAATCCCACCCTCCATTGCTCTCAATTACGCTCTTATTCATTAACATCAAATGGCGTGTCACTCCGCAAAACCTCTAAGCACGAGTTATAACGCAAATTTGCATTTTGTCAACCAAGTTGTAATGCTAAGTACGAACTTCACAAATTAATTATTATTTAAAGAAATGCTTAATAAAAACAAATTATGTTTTTTGCTGTATATCCCCGAAGAGGTGGCGAAGGTATTAAAACTTCTAAATATAAGGTGAAGCCGTGTAGTTTCGGCTTAGAATAACACTACCCTATTTCTACCCGTGGGTGATCGTAAGAGGCGACTAAGGGTATAGGGCTTTTTAAGTGATTTTTGGGCGATGTGGTTGGAGACCCGTCACCAAGAAAATTTATTATTACCATCTTTTCCCCAATCAACTTCCAAAAGTGGCTGAGGAATTTTTCATTCCAAAGCTCTGGCTACCCCGTTAAGGGATTTATAGCCGTGAGTATATGCATGTGTATGTATGTATATAACGTGAACTTTTATCTCCTCATTTTTGCCTGGTCAGTGTAATCTCGACTATAAAGACCCAAACGCAGTTTTTTTCTGAAAATAGTGTTGTTTTCATTCCATTTCAATTATCTACAGCTTATATGGATCTACTAAGAGGCCTTCATATTTTCTAAATGTGAGTAGACCATAGTGGGCACAAAAAATTAAGCAAAGAAAAGACACATTTTCAGATAATCGAATAATTTACTAAACTACGTAAATAAAAACCTAGCGCAAACCATCTACTACTGAAATACCAAGTAATTAAGATAAGGGAAAGGCGAAAGCTAAATGTTTATCATTTCAAATCATTTCTTCATCGTTTATTTAGGTGAAATTGAATTAAGTGCTGAAAGTAATGGTTCGAGTAATCACCACAGTTAAATTAAAACATTTTATTCAACGCCATTGAAAAACAATATGTCTATGATTAAGCCTAACAACTTACTTACAATTTTCTATTATTTCGTATATTCCGTTAAAAAAAAGTTATAAATTTAAAATACAAGTTGTAAATAAGTTGTGTTTAATGAAGTTCTGTTTAAATTGCATATATACTTGACCACAATGTTTTAAGGAGTTGTCTATTTGTTACTCACCATAAAGGTTGATTCCCCCTTTGTGTACCTATACTGTTGTACTTATTCTGTAATGTACTGTTAGTGTGTTGTTTTGTATGCAATAAACATACATACATACATATGCTCACAGCTATATATCCCTAAACGGGGTAGCCATAGCTTTGGAAATAAAATATTCCTCAGCCACTTTTGGAAGTTAAGTGGGGAAAAGATAATAATAATAAATAATTGTTGGTGACGGGTCTCCAACCACATCGCCCAAAAGTTACTTAAAAAGCCCTTATACCCTTAGTCGCCTCTCACGATCACCCACGGGTAGAAATGGGGTAGTGCTATTTTAAGCCGACACTACACAGCATAGTAGTAATAAAGTGTTTAAATAAAAATAAATATTGCATAAGAGCTTTTATTCAAATATCATAATGTTTTATTCAAGAATAATATTGTGTTGAAAACGTGCCATCTGGCTCAGGAAAGGTGTTAACATAAACCAGATAACGCCAGCTTTTTAAATTGATTTTGTTTACTTGTATTGTGCTCACATGGCTTACTTTTGGTTTTATTCTTCCATAAACGGATAGAACATACACCTTTCATAATTTTAAAAGAAAAGATCGTTTATTGCGAAACGGTCAAACATTAACAATCTATATGAAGACATTTAAACACAGTTCTAAATATTGTCTTTTTTCAAGTCATGTAAATTTTACAAAACGGTCTAAGATCTGGGGGTACGGTGGTTAGCAGCCCTGCCAAGACGAGCCAAACGCAAGGGCACAGGTTACCTTTTCTCAAACGCGGTCGTCGTTTTTTGTATCTTTTTCACTGTAGTTTACACGTTAATACACAAGTATAGAAAAGCATTTAACAGTTTTTTTTTACCTTTAACCAATACAAATCGAGTTGGCCACCCATCAACAAGAATCTATGGGTTTTATCATGTTAACCAGTGAGTGAAAACCAAAATCGTTTAATAGCTGCTAGTGTAATGAGATTGCACATTAAATAAAATTGCGTTTGGCTAATGTAATTAAGAATTTAAATATAATATTATAAGGTAGGCTAAAGACCATTTTTCAATTCGAGTCTTAAGCTTTAACTAAATCTAATAAAAATACGCTGAATTTTAAGTTTGTGATTGGCTTGAATTAGCATATGCTAAAAGATTGTCGTCCAAATGGGTCAGTGGAGTAGCTAGCGTGATGTGAACGGGGGACGAAGGCGCGCCAACTCATTCAATGTTCTCACTTACTCTTACATTATAATTCAAATGAAATGTTTGCATGTCGGCAACATTGAAATATCAATTTAGTATTTCACGCAATCAACGCTGAGCGATACGACTACGTAGTAATGTACTCCGTAACAAATGATAATTTTATTCATTTTGTTCAGCTGTAAACACGAACTATTAAAATAACTAATTGAAAATAATGATAATTTATGATGAATATTAATCAACCCTTTAGTTTCGTATATTAACGTTCTGAAGACGGACTAAACTAATAATCTATTTTAGGAACATGTATTTTCGTGATCCTTTATCATGCATGATATGACTTTATTTTGAGTATAATAATGTTTAATATAATGAATATATCATCATACATACATACATACATATACTCACGGCTATAATTCTATAGAAGGGGTAGCCAGAGCTAAGGAATTATAAATTCTTCAGTCACTTTTGGAAGTTGAGTGGGGAAAAGATCGTAAAATAAAGGTTTTTGGTGATGAGTCTACAACCGCATCACCCAAAAATCTAATAAAAAACCCCAATACCCTTAGTCGCCTCTTACGACACCCGGGGGTAGAAAGGAGTAGCGACATTCTAAGCCGGCACTACACGGCATTACGAATATATCATCATAAAATAGAAAAGAAAAGTTTTTGTACAATAATTTCAGTAGTATCTATTTACTACTAACATAATGTGTCTTCTGTTACGTGATACTTTAGCGTAAAAACAATAAAACGAGACATAATTTTTAAAAGTGATAATTACAAATTTTTGCTACAAGACTGATTAGGTTTCTTGACGAAAATTTCCCTAAGGCCGTTTTTCTTTGTTTAAAGTTAACTCTATTAAAAATACTTATTGTAAGACTGTTTTATTCTGCTTTTGTCTAGAAGCACATTGCTATGTAAGAACTTTCTTCGAAATTAACATAAAGGAACGGGAGTGAGCCAACTAGGTTGGCAGTTTAACGGCACTGGTGACTGCTATTGTCTTTTTATTCCTTCTCTAGAAAAAACAATGGATAACTCAATGTGCATCTAACAAATAAATAGGGTTCAAATGACCATCCGTGTTTTGTAAAGTAGTTTGTTTTTGGCTATGATTATTTACACGTATACATGCATTCCTAATTATGGATATAAATATCAAGTATCTAAAGTTTCAGAAAAAAAATATTTCTAAACCTTTTGAAATTTGAGTGGGAAAAATATTGCAAAACAAAAGATGGTTGGTATCACCAACCCATTAGGGCCTCCAGATACACCACTCACCATAAATATATAATTCCTAAACAATGGCGTTTATATTTACTCTCGTATGCACTTATACACCAACGCCTAGGTTGTAAAATGCCAGAGAAAAATTCGGAAAAACTACTTATGGACTTTTAAAGGACAATAGAGGTTGTAAAAACTTGTTACGACTAAGATGCTACGAAGAAGATTAAAGTGTTAAAAATCTAAGCTATCTGCGTTTAAAATGATAATCTCTTCTAACTTTATCCGAGGTGCATACGATAGTAGAATTAAAAATTTAATCCTTTTGAATAAACCTCGTAAGAGGCATAGAAGGTATATACCCTTTGGCCCTTTATGACTTTCGTAGGAAGCAAAGATAAAGATATCCCCCGAGTGCCAGAGAGTGTTGCGTCATCTCTTGTTCTACAGCTATCACCTAGACAGAAATTCTAAAATATAGATTGCGGGAATAGCTATGTGTCTAGAATATTTAATGAGGGATCTTATCGAATGGGGACTACTTCTACGTAGTAGAAATCTACGAAACTAAAATTCCTGTGATTTGATCAATATTCAAGAGTTTATTTGGATTGACATTTGCAATAGATTTATGCAAAATATGTAAGTAATTCTTGTTACAATCGAAATGTTTCTTCAAAATCATATGATTTGCAAAGGATTTCAACGAAATAATATTCGAAATTCCAGAAGGCAAGGATTTAATTACACGTCATTTCGTGAATTATTTATTTGAGTCGTTGTGACAGTTGTGACATTTAAAAGAAGGAGGATATGACATGAATGTATGTATATTATAGATTTTACAGCGAAAATTTATAAGATGGGGCTCTTGAAATCAAAATTTAATTCGGGTGTCCTTCGGAAGAGTTAGTAGTCGTTATATCTATATTAGTAGCGTAGAACATGCTATTATGACTTAAGTTGTTTATTTACAGGCATGACATATCAAAATCAAATACAAAAAGTTTTTATTGAGACTTAATAGTAAAATGTTTTTAACAGCAAATGATGATGTAACAATCCTCACCTGAAGAATTAAACAAGAAAATAAACAGGGAAAACTGATACCTTAATGGACAGTGTCATCTATGCATTGTACCTTTATCGTTAGGAACATATTGAACACTTTATGAAAGTTTATTTACAAGCATCACTTTAATCGACTTTAAAGCGATTTGAATCAATCCCGAATGACAGTGGACATGTTCTCTGTATAACAGTAAATTAGTGAAAGAAATCTATAGAGCATAAGTAGAAATATGTTAGTAGAGGATGATTGCAGGACACATTTAAACGAAATAGAGAGAAGAATAAAAGAGCATGTATGAAAAGATTGATGGATGTAAACGAGAGGTTTGCCAGGATGGTACAAAGTGGCGATCGATAGTCTCTGCCTACCCTATTGGGAAATTATGACGTGAGTATATGTATATATATATCTTCTCCTGGTCTGTAGCGATGTGATAAGAACCACGTGAAACTTATTCAGTTTCTCCACAGAATCCCAAGAAAAACATATAATAACGCAAGCCCTTATTGAAATCCCCCGCTGTGAGCGTGTCACAGTCACCGATTTGTCACCAAGCAATACTGTAGACGTATTCGTACTCGTAATATGGATATCAGGCTAATGTGCGTGAAAGTACGCGGCGACATAAGTCTCGATTAACTCAATGGGCAAGTAGAAGCCAGACAGTGGGGCGTCGTTGTGACCTTGAACGCGTCATACAGGATGTCTGCTAGTAAAGAATCTGATATTAACCTATATATATTTATGAAGTAGTTTATTTTCATTTGCCGTGTAGTGCCGGCTTACAACTATCCTTCTCTGTGGTTTTTGGGCGATGCGTTTGGAAAGTCATTACCAACAATACTTTGTTTCTATTATCTTCACCCCTATCAACTTCCAAATGTGGCTAAAGAGTTTCTAGCTCTGAAACTCTGGCTACCGCTTTTTGTGATTTATGGCTGTGAGTATATGTATGAATGTATGTAGTTTATTTTTGATGTTAATAAGGTTTATGGTTAATTTCATATCTCAGTAGGAACACCACTTCTCTCATGCAGGACACATGAGTTCAAATTCTAAGTCGGGCGTACACCAAATCATCGTAGTCGTATGTTTAAAATTTACGATGAGAAAAAACGTCGTCCCGCACGGCTAAGTTGTGCACAGTCATGTGACAGTTTATTCATGCTAAGCAATGACAGGCCTGCCTCTCATCACGTGGATGCAATCTCAAGACTCAAGACATCGTCACCTGGTGTTCAGAGTACCCACGTGGATGCAATGTCCTAGCAAAACGTAAGTACTCTGAACGGCTGGTAGCAAAAATTTGACAAGATGTATTAGTTTAGTACCTCTGCCTCCAATTTTTGGTCATAGAGTTGACTTATATGGGGAATCAGAAGTGAGGAGCATAGCATTTATGAATTCTGAATAATAAAAGTACTTAGATCGTACTATAATAAAAACGATTATTTAACCAAATGAATCAACAAATACCAACGTGATAGCTCAGTGGGTAGAACACCGGTTGACGTGCAAGCGACTAGTGTTCAAGTCCCGGGTCGGGCCTACACCAATTTGTCTTTTCTAAAGACATAAGTGTGGTGAAATTATCATGGTTGTTAACGGTGAGGGGAAACATCGTGAGGAAACCCACATGGCTGAGTTGTACTTAGTCATGTGACAGTGTATTCGTACAAAACGGCGTTGGCCTGCCCCCTATCACGTGAGTACACTGTCCATGCAAAACGTGGGTACTCTGAACACCAGGTGACAAAGACACGTGATGTTCAGAAGTATTAGTATTACCTCTGCCAACCCCCTCGGGGATATTCGGCGTGAACGTTTATGTTATGTTATGTTTATGAATCAACAATTTAAATTCCTAGCATTTTCAGCCATCAAGTTTTTATCTTAATCCGTTCAGAAGTTAGGATTTTTGAACACACAAACATATAAAGTTGCTTTGAGGTTCATTATATCAGAACAAACATAGAAATGATGAGCAAAGAAATACGTCGGAATCTCGAACCGCCAGCGAACAAAACAATATTACCATAGCCGTGCTTAATGTTGCGAAGAATACCCGCAAACTCACAAGACATTGTTTTCCACGTAAAACTTTGTTTACGGTTCGTGTGCGAGGATACATTTAGATAGATTTATTATCTCAGTTACTGAAATCCAATTTCCTACATACATACATACATATACTCACGGCTATAATTCCCTAGAAGGGGTAGCCAGAGCTAAGGAATTATAAATTCCTCAGCCACTTTTGGAAGTTGAGTGGGGGAAATGATCGTAAAATAAAGGTTTTTGGTGACTGGTCTCCAACCGCATCGCCCAAAAATCCAATAAATAGCCCCAATACCCTTAGTCGCCTCTTACGACACCCGTGGGTAGAAAGGGGTAGCGACATTCTAAGCCAGCACTAAACGGCATATAATTTCGTACAGCTTCAAATTAAAATACAAAAATTACAGTGCTGCGTAGTGAGTACTGTTAGTATAACACTAAAGCATTTCTTTCTGCGGATGTCGTAAAAGACGACCAAAGGTAGTTGGTCTTTAAAATTATTATTATTACTAACCAATTACTTTACTTTAAAATTATTGTTAGGCAATATGACCCAATGTTTTATTTATTATTAAATTCTAAAAATGTGGTTATCCCTATTTGGGATGCTTAGCGAAAGATTATCTCATCTTCTGACGTCACCCGGAGTATTGATTTCGAGAGAATTCGCTTTTGTCCAATTTATCTTCAAAACAGTATATCTTTTTGTTCTACTGTTTGTCTAATTTGGCCCTGCGGCAAATACAATGAAGACTGAGTAAGAAAAATTCGTTCTGATTTCTTAATAAACTTGAATAAATTATTAGTATTTCTTTCAACTACAGGATCATAATAAAAAAAAGCAAAACGTATCTACCAAAACATTAAAGCAGTTTAGTGACCTCAGTTATTCTTATGTCACTGTATATTCGTACTCGTTCTCGTTTATCTAATGCATGTCAGATACAGGTATACTCAAACTCAAACTTTCACGCCGCATATTTTCGAAGGGTTGGCAGAGGTACTGATACTTCTAAACATTACGTGACGTTGTCGCCTGGTGTTCAAAGTACCCAAGTTTTGCTAATACAACGGACTCATGTGATACGAGGCAGGTCTATCGTCGTTTTGTACGAATGTGGTGTGGCCTCGCGATGTTTTCCCTCGCCGTTAACAACCATGATAAATAAACCATACCTACATATGACTTTGGAAAAGATACATTGGTGTCGGGCATACACCCGAGATTTAAGTCCTTATTGTCTGCACGTTTGCTGTGTAGTGTCGGCTTAGAATAGCACTACCCCATTTTTTCCGGTGGGTGTACGTAAGAGGCGACTAACGGTTTTGGGGCTTTTGAGGGATTTTTGGGCGATGTGGTTGGAGACCCATCACCAACAACCTTTATTTCACCATCTTTTCCCCACACAACTTCCAAAAGTGGCTGAGGAATTTCTGATTCCTTAGCTCTGGCTACCCCTTCTAGGGATTTATAGCCGTGAGTATATGTATGTCTGTACGATAAGCGGCGTTCCATCCACTGCGCTATCACGGTTGTGATGTACAAGTTTCCAGTGACATAAGCATAACTGAGATAAAATTTGCTAGCAGTTATACAAACCAAGTTTTATTTTATCCCCATCCAGTGTGCGGCCCAATTATTACAGGATTAAGACTTTGTCAGGATAGAAGAGACTATGAAAACTGTGTTTTTTACACTTTTATTTTTTAAGTCTATTTAATTGTCATTGAAGTAAGGTGTTGTAAAATGGTGTTAGTTTTATCTTCGATAACATTTGAGCCCTCATCTTATATAATTTATTAATATATTATTTAATATTATGTATTTATATATTATTTAATAGCTGTGTAGTGTTGGCTTAGAATAGCACTACCCCATTTCTTCCGGTGGGTGTACGTAAGAGGCGACTAACGGTATTGGGGCTTTTTAAGGGATTTTTGGGCGATGCGGTTGGAGACCCATCACCAACAACCTTTATTTTACCATCTTTTCCCCACGCAACTTCCAAAAGTACATGCAATATAACTTTTGCATCAATTATTCTCTCAAATCTCAGTATTTTATATAATAAACTGTATTTATACGGAAATCAATATTGTAATATGAGGTGGCAATGCTATCCAAATAATGAGTGGATATAAATTAAAAAGAATCCTCTAGTGGTCAGACTGTTTTTAACCTACGTATAATGAATATCGGTATGACATCCCTATCCTTGTACAATAAACTTATACCATCACCCACGGATATACTATTGTTATATGTTATACCACCATTATGTTGCAAAGTATGAGACAGAAATATTGTAAGTTCTCCTGTCATGGTACTAACAGATCTTAATTTAATGTTTTTTGACATGAATTCCTCATGTCGGGATTATTACTCATAAATAAAAGATGTTATTAAAGGAAAGAAAAATTTCGACAGCGACGGGGGCGTATACCCGAAGGTCGCGGGTTCGAACCCCGCCAGTGTCGAAATTTTTCTTTCCTTTAATAACATCTTTTATTTATGACTAACAGATCTTACCTTTTTCGATTTATGTTATTTCAAAATACACTTGTATCGCTGCTCGTTTTAAGAAAAAAAGTGATCAAAAGTTACGTATCACTTTTGATATTATACTGTATTCCCATCTAATAGTGATAACCGATATAATTAACGACAATGTAATTAAACTTAGAACTTCAAGCAAAGCTGGGAGCTGAATTGTCGAGATGAATACAAATTTGATTTCGAAAATACTAACTGCTATTTATCTGAACATCAAAGAAATGAATATAATAAACTCATTGTAATCTTTAAAATGTCGACATTTTATATTAAAAGTTAAAAAAAAGATGTCAGAGTTAATGAGAAAGATATTACAAATTTTATAACCTTTTGCCTTTTATGAAATAATTAGTAACAAATTTAACCTTTTAAGGTACACGCTGTCAAAATTGACCTATATAATATTCTAGGTTAAACTTTGATGAGTAAAATTGTAGCAAGGAGCCCTTAATTTAACACTTTGGATAAAAGAGCGGATCAATCATTACATCTTCGAAATACATTTGCATTATCTTTTGGCGATTCAATCTTTTGTTTTGTCACAACATAACCTATTTCAATAATCTTATGTTCGAGAAAAATATCAATATTTCTAGTGTATTGCGCTTAATATTCAATCAATATAATTATTTAACTTTAACATATACGACATTTACACATCCTTGCATGCTTTAAAAAGTCATACATAATATTTTACTTCCTATACCAAAAATCGAAATTCTGACAGAACGATAACTCAAATATTAATGTCGTAAGGAAAATATGGTCCGGAAACATCAGAAAAAAAATATGCCTAGTAACACGGGACAGTTCGTTTCCGTTTGCATGTTAGCGAAATACTACTGCAATAATGCCAAACCATTGCATGTTCATTTAAGTGTTTGAAATGAATTATTACCTTCAAGAATAGATTTCGAGTTAATAAATAGAAAGTTTTATGAAATCAATCTTAGTTTTCCGGTAACATTAGTTATGTTATATAATACATACATACATACACACATATACTCACGGCTATAAATCCTTAAAAGGGGTAGACAGAGCTGAGAAATTAGAAATTCCATAGCCACTTTTGGAAGTTGAGTGGGGAAAAGATGGTAGAATAAAGGTTGTTGGTGATGGGTCTCCAACCGCATCGCCCAAAAATCCCTTAAAAAGCCCCAAGTCCGTTAGTCGCCTCTTACGTTCACCCACCGGAAGAAATGGGGTAGTGCTATTCTAAGCCGACACTACACAGCTATGTTATATAATCTCAGCTCGTATAATGTCCCCATCGAAAGGATAGATCCTACTCTGCATAGGGTCATTTGTCTTTAGTCAACTACGCGGGTCTAGTGTGGTTTGGTTGGCTTAACGTCTACTACCGTAATAGTATCTAGGACAAGACAAGACGGGCAATCATCATTTTGCTTGCAATATCCTCTTTGGTCTTGTAATTCATCTAATAAGTCTCGATTAACATCAGCACCAATTTTGAAATTGTCAGTAGATTCCTCAACACATAAGATATATTTGTGTTCTATCTTATTTTTTTCGGGTTTCTTCGAATTCAAATTTAAATGACCATTTGAAATAATGATATTTAACACTGAAAAACTGTTTGTAAGATTTATTTTTTTCTAAAAGAACATCAAAAACATATAGTACTCAAATCATTATACTCCGGAACACAAACAATAAAGGGTTTCTAGACTTCTATATTCTAAAGTTCAATTTATCGTATCATTTATACAACTTAATTTGTTTGTTCTGTTGTGGTATGGAGCTTGACTTCAAAGTTGTTTTACCAACTTCATGTACTGTCTCGTAATTCGATCGATATCAATGAACAAGTTTGGGTACAGTCAAATTGTGGCTTTTAAAAGGTTGTGATCTTTTAATATGATTAAAATAACATCACAGTGGGTATATGTAAGAGGCAACTACGGGTTTTGGGGCTTTTAAAGGGATTTTTAGATGCGGTTGGAGACCTATCACCAATAACCTTCATTTAACAATCCAGAAGTGGCTGAGGAATTTCTAATTTCTAAGCTCTGGCTATCCCTTCTAGGAATTTGTAGTCGTGAGTATGTATGTATGTATTATATGAAAGTAAATTAACATCCATTGAAAAGTATGTTTAAACATTTTTCATTCCCGTAAGTAGCTCAGGACTCTTATCTTAAAGATCTTTATAAGAGATGTAGTAAGAAATATTATGTTACAAAAGACAAAGGAAAGATGTCAGTTTCAATAAAATCGCGATTGCTGCGATTAAACGTAAATGATATCATGAAATAAGTTTATTCGTTACTTGAATTGCCTTTCTGAATAAATGCATTTACTGAATAAATTTCTCTGGTCGTTGTTGGACAGTACAATATTTTTGAAAATTATGCGAGCAGTTAGCGTAGCAGACACATGTTTTTAATGGAATCTCTTTCGTAAGTTGTGTCAAAAGCTTAATTTGTCTAATATTTTAATATTAATTTAATCTAAACGAAATGCAATGTGTTCGTTTACTGTGATGTAATAACTAACTCAATAATATATATCGATGCAAATCAATGTTACGATTTATAATCAATTTTGAATATCAATATGTATATTGATTTATTCGGAACGACAATAAACAGTTTTTCCTTAACTGAATTTGTGCAAATATTTGCCATAACCGACCAATATTGCTGATTTGGGTCAGAATAATGGTATCAATACGGGTATTCCTACTTATTATATATGAATAAGGAAAAACATAGGTTTATTGTTATGCGTTCCTCTTTTTGGTATGATAGTCTATATAATTTGTAGTGTAGTCTCGGATTGGAATAAAACTACTTAACTCATTTATTCCTTTGATTTTTAGTGACTTCTAGGAGATTCGGCTGGGTACTTATCACCTAATATTCCTTATTTTATTATTCCCAAATCAGGTTTTTAAAAGTAACTGAGGAGTTTCTATTCCCAAAACTGTGGCTACACCTTTTTGGGGTGACATTATTGTCACGTGCTTGGTTTAGTTATTTCGTTTAAATTGAAGAGGGTTATACTATAGTGGTGTTATAAATTAAATCGGTTGAAATAAACTGTGATTGGGCATACAATGACCAACCAACTTCTAGAGAGCCGTAATCTATCACGTTTTTTCCCTGTTAAAAATACAAAAGCAAACGAACAGTTGTTTTTTTATGCTTTTACTTTATAGAAACCTGAAGAATTAATCTTATTAATACTGTAATTTTCCTTGTAAAAATGAAGAGGTGTCAAATAACCAATTATTTTTGGTAAAAGAGGCTCTGCTCTCATGTTGAAAAAACGGTGTGTTTAATAAAAATACCTCCCTAAACTCACACCTAGTATACAAAAAGTAGTAGCAAGAAATTTGGGGTAGCAAGTCATTAATTTGTTTTATTAAAATCTGGATGATCTTATAAGAAAATCTAGATTTTTGAATACTACTTTGGGCAAAGTTCATTCAACATTGGTAGTGTGCAGAACCTCATAAATAATTATAGTAATTCAACAAAGTTTTGACGACTTATTGTACGTAAAATATTGATACGTCATCAGTAAATAGGTACAGATTTGAATGAGTCGTATCGCGTTGTGAATATCGAAATTCAGATGAGCATTCACAAGCATCAGATGAAATGTTCAGCTGTGTATAATATAATCTTCCATTCATAGTGGCGCGAATTTGTGAGTGCGTACCGGTGGAGTGAAGCGCGGAGGGCGGCGAGGCCTGCCCTTACCCCACTAGCTATGACGTCAACGGCCCACAACCCACCCCCTAAATATAAATAGCCATGCCGATAGCACGCCACAGGTTTCGGCCCTTTTTTGGAAATTGACAAGCAGGCAAATTATACGTAATGTGACTTACAATTTAAAGCTTTATACGGCAGGCAATGGTGTATTTTAATCTTTAGGTTTGAAAACATACTAATTGTTCCACTTCAATATAATAGCTATTATGAAAGTAGGTAGTAAAGTTAAGACGACGTGATAGCTCAGTGGGTAGAACACCGGTGACGTGACGCGTAGCCGTAATTAACTCATGCAAATGCCAATGTACGTTCTAAAGCCGTAAAATTTGTGCCCAAATAAGCCGTATAGTAGCCGTATAGCCGTATATATGCCATTTACACAACCAGTTCAAAATGCTTAAAGGATACAGCAATGCCTTGATTTGGCTGATATGCGGCTTCGACGTGCTTCTTGGGGTGCGCTTTCTCTCACATAACTGTTTAACTCCTATCATCGGAGGTCCAAAAATATTTCACATACCATTTAAAATCATAATGATCAGTTTTCATAAAAAATTCAAGTCATAAATATTTAAAAAATCATAATTTCAATAATTATACATTTTTTATATAATGATAGTCCAGTGGGTAGAACACCCGCCCGTAAACAGTAGGGCGTGAGTTCCAATCCTGGGTCAGGCCTACACCAATTTGTCTTTTCTAAAGACATATGTGTGGTTAATTTATCACGGTTGTTAACGGTGAGGGAAAACATCGTTAGGAAACCCACATGGCTGAGTTGTACTTAGTCATGTGACAGTGTATTCGTACAAAAACGGCGATAGGCCTGCCCCCTATCACGTGAGTACACTGTCCATGCATTACGTGGGTACTCTTAACACCAGGTGACAATGTCACGTGATGTTCAGAAGTATTAGTACCTCTGCCAACCCCTTCGGGGATATTCGGCGTGAACGTTATGTTATGTTATTATTCAAATCAACTTCCAAGTCGGAACGCCTTTGATCTTTTAGACACAGTTTATGTTATGTTATGTAGTAAAGTAATACGTAATAACTTTATTTTGGTACTGTAATTGCATGTGAGCATTTTTGTGCAACCAGAATTTTTCAAGCAGATTATGTTATCGAAAATCTCTTTGTGAACAAAGCCTTTTATAAACCACGTGAAAGTAAAATTGGATGACAAAAAACTAGTATTGCGAAGAATTTTGCTTTTGTAAATTCAATTAAAGTAAAGGGAAAACTGCTTTTAATAAAAACTGTAAGCTTTTTACCGTAAATAAAATACGAAAAGCTGATCACGAAAATTGTTTGGGTGGCAAAAGCTTTCTTGTTATTATAACAAAGTTTACTTTATTAATCATGGACATTGTGTTTTAGCAGCTTCAATTAATCTAATTAATGTCGCACATCGTCAACAACATTAAGAAGTTAATCTCACATATTCGTATTAATCTAGCCGAAAAAATTAAACCTAAGTTAGGGTTGCCCCGTATGTGCCCACTATGTTACTTTTTTACCCGAACTTGAATGGATCGAAAATAGTGGATTGTCAGAAAACAAGAAGCCTTAATTTTGGTGATGTAGAGGGACGAGTACTTCTGCCGTCTAATTATTTTTATTAACCGTTTTTTACGTCACCGTGAACTGGCCCCCTGGTTCGTGGACTAGGTTTTTTTAATATATTTTTTTTAAATTTAATATAGTTTTTTTTTTTTTAATTTGTTTAATATCTGAATTTGATTAGAATATTGCAGGTTTCTAAATACCTTCAAGTGATATCATCAAGCTATATGGTAACTTCACCTAAGCATCTAACGATTTAAGATTAATTCAGGTTTTGCAAGACACGTAGGCCGTCAGTCCCTCGTAAATCCATTTTGTCTCGCTAGTAGTAGTTATTGCCTGCCAAACCACACTAGGCCAAGATGGTGGACTTTGGCAAAATCTACCTATTTAAGGAAGGCTTGATTAAATTACTCGATGGGTCACATAGAAGCCGTGTAATATTTCACTAGTACATCTCTCTTGAGGTCATTTGTAGTGCATCAGCTATTTAGTTTATTAAAACAGATGTATGGATTTTGGGTTGGAATACCACGCCTCTTTCTTGCTGTTGTGATTTTTAAGGTAATCCAAGTTTCAAAATTATTAAGTATTTTTAATTCTGGTGCTCTGGTTACCCTTTTTTGGGATATATAGTCGTATGTATGTAGAATAGATACAATTATCATAGATACATAAAATAAAGAGACTACGTACATACATACATATACTCACGGCTGTAATTCCCTAGAAGGGGCAACCAGAGCCAAGGAATTATAAATTCCTCAGCCTCTTTTGGAAGTTGTGTGGGGAAAAGATAGTAAAATAAAGGTTTTTGGTGATGGATCTCCAACCGCATTGCCCAAAAATTCAATAATAAGCCCCAATACCCTTAGTCGCTTCTTACGACACCCGTGGGTAGGAAGGGGTAGCGACATTCTAAGCCGGCACTACACGGCTATGTGATTTATAGTCGTATGTATGTAGAATATATACAATTATAATAGATACATAAAATAAAGAGACTACCTGATTTAAAATGCGTATTACTATATAACTAAACATACCTGAACCAACAAAAATACTTCCAAGACGAAGACTACCAAGACCGTCTGGTAACCACAAACCTAATTATCCCTTTTAGCTCCGCTTTCATTAACCAAACTTTTAATTCAATATCCATTCAATTTCCTGTTGCAAACTCGGAACATCCTTGTTTGTCGATATTTCTTATACCGAAGATTATGTTGTTCCTTGTTATTCGATCTTTTGATAGGTATTTGGAATCGAACATTATTCCAAAGCAAGTCACACATGTATTTTCATGACTCTTCATTATTGAAAAACTTATAGAATTTTCATAAAAAGTACTGGTTAAAAAAACCAGCTATTATTTAATATGTTCTTGTACTGATTATTATTATTAGATATAGTCTTTCATCATTTACAGCTTCGCTTTACTACAATTTTAAATTGGTCTCAATGACAGTCAACCGTAGATTTATAACTTTTATTCATGTTTTTGTTAAGTAGATTAACATAATTCCGTAAGTTAACTTTGTCAATCTATTTGTTAGTAGAGGATGGCCTCGTTTCTTGACCAGATAGTAAACGTTCTTATAAAGGCGGGGGTCCGAAGTGAGAAGAATAAAAGGGCATGTATGAGAAGAATAGTGAATGTAAGGGAAGCATGAGAGGTTTGTCAAGATCGTACTAAGTGGCGATCGATAGTCTCTGCCTACCCCAATGGGAATAATGGGCGTGAGTATAAGTAAGTAAGTAAGTAATCTATAAATACTTCCATAAACATACTCACGTCAATATTTCCCATCGGAGTAGGCAGATACTATCAATAGCCACTTAGTATTATCGTGGTTTTACTCCAAACCTCTCTAGCTCTCTCTATCTTCGTTTACACCCATCAACCTTTTCATACATACATACAATCAAGTGTTTCAGGTTTCTTGAAGGTTTTCAGTCATACCAAGTGACGATGTCACGTGATTTTCAGAAGTGTTTGTACCTCTGCCAATCCCTTCGGGAACCTATGGTCTGAAATTTTGAGAGTGTAAAGTATGACATAGAAATTATGATTTATGATAATTAATTAATAGTTTAACAATCAATATGTAAGTTTTGCCACATTAGGTGCTTCTGGCTGTGTGAATTATTCCTTACCGTAGACCTTTTTTTCTTACTGTGATGGAATTCCAAATATTCAATAAGCAGGTACGTATATTTTATAAAACAAAAGGGATTTCCAAACTTGACCCGCAAATCCTAACCCAATCGTTGGTAAGGTTCGAAATATGCAAATAATAATATCATTTGTTCCCGACGTAACCCTTTGAGTTTCCGCCTCTCTCCCGATTTGACTCGATTTGAATTTATATTGTCATAAATCCAACAGAAAAGGCATACTAAAACCATTGCAATGGCTTTGTTTTGGTTTAGTGCCGAAGATGTATTGAATACAATAGATACGTATAGTACGTGAATAAAATATATATAATGAGGGCTCTAAATCCCAAAAAGGTAGCTCGAGCTTAATAATTTGAAGTTTCTCAGCAACAAACTAAGAATAAATAAAGGAAAAAAAAATCGACACAGGCGGGAATCAAACCCGCGACCTCGGGTATACGCCCCCGTCCGCCCCTTCAGAAATTGTAAAAAAATAATATAGTGGAGCGTCTGGAGCGTTAAAAACATTAAAACCTCGGATGTCTCAGGGACTAGATGAAATTTAATTATCTTTGCGAAAATGTGTTATGAATAACATAAATAATAATCTCTACCTATTTAAAAGTTGTGCATTTGATTTTTAAATAACAAAAAATTATGATTGCAATAACTTATGTGCTATAATGAAGGTAACGTTGTAGAATTATTTTTTTTTGTAACAGAAGTGGAAGCTACTGAAAAAATAAATAAATTATGGATAACGAAATGTTAAAAAAAAAGATTACGTGAACTATTTGTTTATTTAAATAATTTGCATTTAAAAAAAAATTAAAAAATCTGTTATTATAGCATAAAAGTAAAATCGAATTAATTATTAAAAACAAGGAAATTATGACTATTTAAAAGAAAAAAAATATTTCACAAAAAAAAATATCTATTGAAAAATCTACATTTTTTCAAATATCTTCAATTTCACTGATGTTAATCATAGGCGCTACATTTAAACAGCTGTCTTCGTTGCACTGTAGGCATGCCATACTGCAGTACAATCCACTTTTTCGGCATCCGCATGCAGCTCCACATCCTTTTTTGCAATTGCAAAATAACATTTTTAATAATTTTTCCGGAGCAGGTAATTGATTCATAAATATTGGATGATAGGTATTGTTGGAATAGTTCCATCCCCAATTTTCGATAATTAAATCATTTCCTAACCACATCTGGATTTGTAGGTAAACCCGTTTGAAGTGTTCAAATGCTAGATGTGGGAGGCAATGAAGATAAAAGAACACTTGTGTCTTTGGCAGTTGCTTTGATGAAAGAATTGAACCTGAATGTATTCAAATCTGTAATTTTTGCCGAAGCACCATACAGTCCCAAAATACATGCAATACCAGCTTGAAATATATTATTTGCATCTTCATGTACATTTTTAAATACTGCTGCTGAGTCATGTAGATCATTCCGCTTCTCAAAATTTTTGATAAACTTAATTTTTCCTTTATTGTACAACGCAGAAGTAGTATCACAACCCGTGAAAGCATGTAAAAATAGAACATGTTCTTTACATGCTGGTAGAGATTTCTCTAAACTTTTCGATGAAAATATTTGTTGGTTAACTTTGCCTCGAGATGGTTTTAAAAAATATATTTCACGATCAGTAGGCGCCAATGCCGTTAACACAACCAAGACGTCAATGTCTTCAGAAATTACAACAATATTTTGAGATTCCAAACTAATTGCTGTATCAACAATTAATTTATCTGCATCGCTTTCCGCTTGGCATGTAAAAATATTGTTATCAGCTAATTTTATTCTTAACATTTCGATTAGGCGAGATTTATTTTTTTTATTCGTTAGAAATTTATCTTGAGCGAATTTTAACGGCATATTTTCATCAAATTCAATATCTGTACATATATTTTTTAGTGCGCGACGATTCCTTTCAGCAGATTTAATACCGTCCTTCTTATATCCATCAAATACCACTTATGCGTTATTATAATTATTCTTCAAATATCTTACGTAATGTTCGCATATCATTTTGAATGTATGGAAGACTGGGTGAAGCGGTGGAGATGTTATATTGCAAGCGACGGGGCCTACTTTGAAGGCGATAAAATAAATTTAGATGAATAATTTGTATTTTTTGTTTTATTGACAAATTCCCGATACTTAGTACACAGAATGTATAACTGAACTAGCCAGAACAAATTCATAGTACGCCGCAGCCTGCCGTTCCCCTCTTCAAGTTTGACTACTTGCTCAAGGTCCCTTCGACCCTTCAAATAAAATGGAATGTTGGGAAGATGTTTGTCTTTATCTAGTTAAGTAAAACTTAACGTAGAACTAAAAAAAAATTATTTCCAATTAAATATTATGCTCCAATATATTATTTTTTCATATTTTTTTGTTTAAAAAATGAAAAAATTAATTGCACAATATAATATTGGTAGAAGTTACGATTTAGAGCATACAAAACAGAATCCTGTTGGTTACATGGAAATTTATTCAATCCCTATGAGATCCGAGGTCAAAACCCCCGGGCGCTCCACTAATAATCGGAAGTAGGGAACGCAAACACTACTTAAAAAGTGTAAAAGAAACAAAGGATAGAAGAACTTCGCACTGGCAGCCAATTGACACGGTAGCTCAATTGGCAGAGCTACGGGGCGTATACCCGAGGTCGCGGGTTCGATTCCTGCCTGTGTCGAAATTTTTCTTTCCTTTATTTATTCTTAATTTATTAGTAATAATCCCCAAATGAGGTTTTCATGAACAAAAACATTCAATTTCTCAGCAACATTTGAAAAAACAAAACACGTTTATATACCAAAAACGTTCAAGTAATAGTAAAGTAGGATTGGTGATAGATTTCAAGTTGTATCGCCCAGCAATCACTTAAAAATCCTCAGAAACCTAAGACGACAACCGCGCCACTAAAAGGATTAGTGCTAATAATATTGTTATCGTTTTTGTAAAATAATTGTTTCTCTTGTGCCTAAAATGGTGAACATATTTTGTTTCTTTCTTTCTAAGCCGTGCAAGCAGCGCAAAAAATACTTTACGTTTTTACGTACTTAGAATCAATCTATGCTAAGAATACATGCCATAGACTAATGCTGAATCCAAATACCTCATAAAAGGTTTGCTTTTATGCTAATGGTAAGCAAAATAATCATAATGGATACCGACTTTTCATCCAATTTGTATTTTCTAAAGACATATGTGTGGTCAATTTATCATGGTTCATGGTTATCAATTTTTCGTTGAGGGAAAACATCGCAAGGAAAGCCACATGGCTGAGTTGTACTTAGATAGTATTCGTACAAAACGGCGATAGGCCTGCCCCCTATCACGTGAGTAAACTGTCCATGCAAAACGTGGGTACTCTGAACACCAGGTGACAAAGTCACGTGATGTTCAGAAGTATTAGTACCTCTGCCAACCCTTTTGAGAATATTCAGCGTGAATGTTTATGTATATGTTATGTTTTTCGTAAATAAGTTTTCTTTAACGCGCCTATTTCTTTGCTCGGGATAATATCATAAACTACAAAACGGATTTTATTTTGGTTTCAATCATTTGATGGAGTGATTTTAGTCAAAGGTCAGGTTAAAAACTGATCAAATATTTGCGTTAACTACTACTACTTCTAACTAAATCGCATGACGTTAGTTGAGAGTTCTTAAAAAAAATATAGCTGCCTGGATTGCTTTATCAAAAATGCTTTCTATTAAAATGAAAAGTATTCCAACAATATAAAATACCTAGTATATTATTTTCAGGCTAAAAAAGTACAACTAAGTTTCACATCGCAGTATCGTAGTTGGTTTTCTAGATATATTTTCATGCCGCTAAAAATAGACTTAATGTGTTTGTTGTGTAAAAAGCTATTTCGAAGTAAACGTTATTAATCTTTATTAAATTAGGTTCATCGATCGTTTTATGCATTAAAGGGACATGAAATTTTGCTTTAACAGTAAACACATTAGTTTATAAGTGAATGCAAAAAAATAGATACAGGTACCTTCAAGTTCCCTCTATGTATGATTTTGTGATACCTGTGTCTGACCAGTGTGAAACCAGAACGTATTGTTAGTCATTACTTCAAATATATTTCAGAGCATACAGAAAATTATTTAGTAAGCTTAATATTAATTATAAACAGCTCCTGTAATTAACCTATATTTTATTATTCCAGGTAATAACATCAAGAAACGGCCTGAGGCAAACGGATTGTGCCGTCCTTAAGGATTAAGACATTTGTGAAGGCTGAACTCAAAGGTGATTTAATAATGAGGTCGGGCAGCCGCCCAGGGCAGAAGGGTAGAGGTCAGTACACTTAGTGTGCTTGCTTTGGTGGTGGGGAAGCGAACATGCACATTAGCTGCGTGACTACCGTGTTGGCTGCGCTAGCGCTGCGAGTGGCCTCGGAGCCGTGGCGGTCTGAGTCCCACACCCGAGACGTGGCTCGCCCGCGCCCCCTGCACGACCTCTTTGCACCGGAACGAACGCCAGCCGATAAACAAGAGTACGCCTCAGTATCTGTAAGGAAGGACCGAAGACGCGCGCGCAACTGGAACAAACGCACCCCGCATATTCCTAATGAGCTAGCCAGTCAGATGATGCTGCGGGCATCGAGGTCTAATCGGCAGTATGATGTACCGCAAATAGGTAAGTGAATATTTTTGATGGCATTGTTTTATTTTGATATTTTTTGCAATTTTTCAGGGTGTTTATAAATTGCAATAAGGACGAGACACTCTTCACCTTATTTTTTATAGATTTTCAAGAACTATCAACACTTTCTTTTCTTATTTTCTTATACTCTAAGCTTCAACTTACGCTGTTTATTTAAATCATAACAATACAACACATTTTAATTAATACATACTCATTTATGTACAACTGACTAAATCAAAACACATTTTTTAACCGACTTAAAAAAAGGAGTGTTCTCAATACGACCGTATTTTTTTTTTTTACTGCTTACTATTTAAACTTAAGTACCATGAAAATTATTTTCTCAAGAAACTGAGATTTGCAAATAAGTATATAAATTACGTAGTACATTTTAGGGCTTCTTTGCAATATCCCTGCGCTGAATGCATACAACGCTGATGTACTTTTCACCGCGGAGAGCAAATCATTCAATACATTTCAGTCGGCGAACTTGAATCCCCTGGCAGCACCGCTAAAAGCTATTCTCGATATTCTAAATTCAAGACTGGTTTATCATATACTTGTTTGTGATTTACAGCCTAAACTTTTTTAGTTTTGCTTCAGTAACCATGGTGATGCCTTTGAGAATACTCCCGACTTTAGTGCTGAGTTTTATGAGCTGAAACTTTATATGTTTTCTACGCTTTACATATACCTACGGCTATAAATCCCTTAACAGGGTAGCCAGAGCTTTGGAATGATAAATTCCTCAGCCACTTTTGGAAGTTGATTGGGGAAAAGATGACAATAATAAACGTTTTTGGTGACGGGTCTCCAACCACATCGCCCAAAAATCACTTAAAAAGCCCCTATACCTATATATATATATATATAGTCGCCACTTACGATCACCCACGGGTAGAAATGGGGTAGTGTTATTCTAAGCCGACACTACACGGCAACGCTTTATTTCTGATACATAACATTTATACAGATTCTTTATTACGTTGGGTTTGTTTGGTTATGAATAGCACTTACTAATTTCTTGCCGTGGGGTTTTTATAGGACAATTAAGGGTATTGGAGCCTTTAAGGTAATCGACGAGCGATGTGATCTTTTTCTTGCAATCTTTTCTTCACTCAACTTAAAGAAGTGGCTGAGCTATTTTCAATTATGAAGTAATGTCTACCCCTTTAGGGTAAATAGGGTAAGTACATACTATATAAGTGTGTATTTATAGATGTATCAGGGGCACGAATAATTCATTTGGTATTATCATTTCATGAATGAATGTACATGAAACGACTTTGATGTTGAATGTAACGCAAAGAAGGTCGTAATCAAATGGTTATTGGTAATGGAGTTATTACTGGTCCGAGTTTATATAAATATATATGATAAAGTATATTTTTATTTTATTAGTCTTGGATAAACATATATGTAATTAGAATGTATCATGAAAACATATTATATATATTAGTAAACATATATGAATTGCCGTGTAGTGCCGGCTTAGAATAACACTACCCCATTTCTACCCGTGGGTGATCGTAAGAGGCGACTAAGGGTATAGGGGCTTTTTAATTGATTTTTGGGCGATGTGGTTGGAGACCCGTCACCAAAAATATTTATTTCTACCATCTTTTCCCCAATCAACTTCCAAAAGTGGCTGAGGAATTTTTCATTGCAAAGCTCTGGCTACCCCGTTAAGGGATTTTAAGGTTATTTTAAGGTTAGTAGAAAATTACTTAATTATAGCCGTGAGTTTATGTATGTATGTATATATTAATTTCAAACCAAATCCACAAGGTGTGTAGGTGTATTTGCTGTAAAAATATTAGTATTTTAATGGAAAATAATATCGCCTCTGAGCATCACGAGGCGTAGGTTCAAATCCTGCATCGAGCCCAAATTAATATAAGTTTTCTGAAGTTGTATGTGTGGTTATTCGATGACGTGGTTGTAGGTTCATTCCATGCTGTTAAATATGCATGTTTCTTTCTTAGTATTTATTAAGAAACCTAAGTTTACAGGGCTTTGCCCTTTTATTAGGGAGTATAAAACTCAATTTGTGTACCTTTTTTTCAATTAAGTTATATTTATTTATTATTAATTCGCGATAGGCCTAACCCCATCACGTGAGTATACTGTCTAAGCAAAACGTGGGTACATTCTCTGGACATGAACATTTATGTTTATTATTAAAAGTGAACAATATTATTATTAAATTTATAGTCGAACTATATCTAAGTTGATCTGTCAAATTCCTTGACTAAATTTAAATATAACATACATGTTTATTGATTTTTGATATAACTATATATAACTTATTCTTATTAATGTGACTAGTTATAGCTCCGCTCAGGAAAATAACAGGATCTTTTTACACTAGTTAGTAGAAAATTACTTAAAATTAAATACTAAGAAATATGTCATATACTACTCTCGGGAATATACTGAGTAAACAATGAGTATACTTCAACTCAATCCCTTCTTGTGCCAAGGAAAAAACATTCTAAAGTTAACATCACTCACGCTGTCACAAAACTTTCAGAAGTGCGGAAGTAGCTGTAAAAAAGAATAAGCGACAGGTAAAAATCTAAAAATACGTTCTTTGCATATAGATAGGATATTTTATTTTTGTCACGTCATGCCACAGCTACGTGATTCGTTTTTTTTAAGCGCAGGTTCTATGAAAATAATATTTTGGGGTTCTTGCAAAAAAAAATACTGCTTAAAATTATAATCCATAACCACCGAAAAAAGTAGAGAGCGCTCAAAAATCAAATTTCTTGGATGTTTTAACATAAAACGACTGAAAAAACTGTATAATAAAAAAAATGTTCATAAGGGAACTATTTTCTCTAAACCCCTATACCCCCGTCATAAGATCTATAAACAAATTTTGAGATAAAAGACTTACAGTTTGACGTAAACAGCAACCTTTTACGTAAAATCTGTTTTATAAAGCAGAATATTTTGTAATACACATTGACGTGAAAAAAACATTGTTAAAGCTTTTTTCAATATATTTAACATGAGACACATAGAAACATTGTTTGCTAAACTTTTCGGTAGTCCCGGTACATGTCCCCGAAGTTACGAGACAGTTATTTAGGTCACATCAAACTCGTAATGTATACTTAATGGCTTTTAAAGAAAAATACGTCTGGAGATTTTGCAATATCTTCTATACTTATTTTAAGGAGAAAAGTTTTGTTTGTTTATCTATAATGAATACAATACAAATCACTCAAATGATTTGATTCATGAAAAAAACCTATAACTTTCAGAAGTAATATATAGGATATATATCATCACGATTAAATGCATAAGAAGTGAGAGAAATTGCACATAACTTGTATATTCTTAACTTGTATTTCTTTTGTAAATTTGTGTTTGATGTACAATAAAGAGTAATTATATTCTATTCTATTCTATATTTGAATAATAACACTACCCGTACAAAGCTGGTGAGATGTTAAGTTAAGGGTGCGCTTTCTCTTACATAACTTTTTAACTCCTATCATCGGAGGTCCAAAAATATTTCACATACCATTTAAAATCATAATGATCAGTCTTCATAAAAAATTCAAGTCATAAATATTTAAAAATATAATCATCGAAATTCATAATATCACTAATTATACATTTTGTATTTAATAATATTTGTTTTAATATATTTGTATATACTATTGTTGGTGATGGATCTCCAACCTCATCGCCCAAAAATCCCTTAAAAGCCCCAATAACGTTAGTCGCCTCTTACGTACACCCACTGGAAGAAATGGGGTAGTGCTATTCCAAGCCGACACTACACAGCATTAAATAAGCAAAGCATATGCTCTAGAATAAAGCCCCTAATTCGACTGCACCTAATTTGTGGCTGGATCATCTTAAGTTTGTAGTCATGTTCAAACCTAATCTAAGTTAAGTCCGATTTTAACTGGGTTAGTATAACATTGACTGCGTAGTGTCGGCTTAGAATAGTACTAACCCATTTCTACCTGTGGGTGATTGTAAGGGGCGACTAAGGGTTTAGGGGCTTTTTAAGTTATTTTTGGGAGATTCTGTTTGAGACCCGTCACCCACAAATATTTATTACCATCTTTTCCCCAATCAGCGTTAAAAGTTCTGGCTACCCTGTTTAGGGATTCATTAAAATAATAAATTGAATTAAAATAATAAGATGATTAAAATGACAACCATAAAAAAAATAGTCTTCCATTCATCACTAGTAGTTTTAACAGTCAGTTGAATAAGATAGCGGAAAAACTCAAAAGTTCACGCCGTTCTCCCCGAAGGGGTTCGCAGAGGTTCTGATGTTTCTGAACATCACGAAACATTGTCATCAGGTGTTCAAATTACCCACGTTTTGCTTGAACAAAACACTGTAACATGACTAAGTACAACTTAGCCATGTGGGTTTTAGCCACGTGGGTTTCTTCACGATGTTTTCCCTCACCGTTAGTAGCCATGATAAATTAGAAATGAGAAATAAGAAAAACTAGTAATCAAGATAAGTAGCAGTCGATTTAAAAGAACACTAAGTAAACCGTCCGCTTTGTGTTTCCGATCACAATCGATTAAACGCTGACTGCACAATGAATGGAGAGATGAATAACGCACTTTACATTGATACGTTAGTAAATTGACAAAGAAAAGAAAAGTTACATAGATACACATACTCACAGCTATGAATCCCTAAAAAGGGTAGGTCAGAGTTTCAGAATAAGAAATTCCTTAGCCACTTTTGGAAGTTAAGATAGCGGTAAATAGTAAGGTAAGCGGAAAATAACCAATTTTAAAGCATATTTTCAGAAAGTGTAGTCAATGTTAGATTCCTTACACATTTAAAAAGGATTCTTATAATGTATGGTAATTATTAGGTAACACTTTGTTTTCTCATTTTTACTAGTTGATTTTATGGTATATAATATATAAAAATATATATAACAAGATGTATGTAAGTATTTGTTATCTAGCGGACAGCTAGCATTCCATTATTATCAAAATGGTAAAGCAAATCACCAAAAATATCAATGTCAATGGCTTTATCGGAAAGATTGAATAATGCTCCCAACTGGGCGTAATTTGTACACCGTGACTTCCATAAAACCGCTCTCTATCATTTGCGAACCAATTTAATATTCTCATGCTCACCCTTAAACTATTGTCGAGACAATATTCAGGATACCGTGTTCTGTTCTATTTCGAGTGCCTCGTTATTATTCTGCGGACGAACGTTTGCTACGTGATTTTGACTTC
Organism: Bedellia somnulentella; assembly: GCA_963576735.1. Classification (NCBI taxonomy): domain Eukaryota; kingdom Metazoa; phylum Arthropoda; class Insecta; order Lepidoptera; family Bedelliidae; genus Bedellia; species Bedellia somnulentella. The sequence continues at coordinate 3,965,034 of OY755180.1, forward strand.
ACAAAACCTGCGTCTCACACCAACTCCCTTTGTTAATCCAACGCGATAGCATGTTTTATATAAAGTAATAAAACCCGCCAACGCAGAGAAATGAAACCATTATATACAAAGGTCACTAAGAATATAAAGGTCTCGTTTCTAGTAAGTGCGTAGATTGCTTACTACTAACGATGTAACTTAAGGAGCACTCGAGCTCTGCGGTGCTTCGTGACAAATAGATGCTTAGCTGCAGTTTCGCTGAAAGAATCAGACTTTTTCATCGCAACAATTCAAGTGAGGTTTCGCATTCTAAAGGAGAAGGATAATTAAGTCGAGAAGAAACTTACAATATAAAGATATAGAAGTCGGTTAATAAAATAGTTAGGCTTAAAATTAAATAATATTATAGTGTGTCGTATTTTGGCGTTGCGGTTGCAGATCCATCACCAACGATACTTTATTTCTACCATCTTATTCCCTATCGACTTCCATATGTGCCTAAGAAGTTTCTAACTCTGAAGCTCTGGCTACCCCTTAATGAGGTTTATGGCCGTGAGTATATGTATGTATGAATAAACCAAAAGAGGTTTAATAGCCTGTCAAAAACAATATATTTTTAAAAGAAAGAAAATACGTTTATTCGCCGTTGCAGGCACAATAAAAACGATTATTTTACAAATACAACACACAAAAAAACACATAAAAATACAACGAAAAATACACATGTTCAACACTGAAACGCCACAATATAAGATATAGAGTATCAGATAGAGAATATACTTCTTGCGCCACTGCAACAGCGAATCGGTACTGTCTCAGCATTTTCTGCGAGCCTTCGACTCACAGAACTGATTTTCAGCCAGCACCATCAAGAATCACGAACGGTAGAATATAAAAAAAAGCAATAAAAATAATGTCGTTACTTATTACATATCCTGTAATAAAGATATACAATAAATACCTATTTAAATACGATATCAGCTAACAAAAGCTACAAACATGGCAACCATAGCATAATTAAACGAGAATTGGTGGAAATTTAAGTCGATCGTAAGCTTACTCAATTTAAGGTAGTAGTAACAGCACATAGCAGGACATAGCTATTTTGTGCTGGCGTTTGAAGTATCTATTAGCAACAGGTTCATTAGCCACTTCCGCAACCCGTCGGCGCTGAATTACGTAACACCGACATTATTTACGATACACTGGTCTCGATAAACGTGTTGTTCTACGAAGATTGTTTTGTAAATGTAGTGTTGATAGGATATTGATAGTGTTTATGGGGAATTTTAGCTAAGGTTATTTTAAATAAATTTTGCCGTGTAATGCCCGGCTTAGAATGTTTTAGGCCTTTCTACCATCTTGTCTTCTATCAATTTCCAAATGTGGCTGAGGAGTTTCTAGCTCTTGAGCTCTAGCTACCCCTTTCTGGGGTTCATAGCCGTCGGTATGATTATTGAAAAATTTAGTTTTGTGACTATCTATCTAGAATAGACTGAAAATTTACAAAACAACTTCTTCCATGAACATATATGTTTAGGTGCTGTTTAGGTGTAGAGATGATCGTTAATATCTGCCTACTCCAGTGCGAACTAATGGCTTAAGTATATTTACGTATGTTCTAAGTGCTGTCTGTTAATAAATATAAACTTAACTATCGTCGTCACCTCATATGTCCAACCAAGGGTTTCAGGATATTCCTTAAACCACTGTTTTGTTATAGTTCACAGTGCTAGCCTTAAATAACAGGATATTGACAGACTTAAGATTTATTCCTTTGAATTTAAGTATTATAAATAAAATTTCATACGCACATAGGCCATAAATCCCAAAAAAGAGTTGAGAGAGCGTCTGAATTAGAAATCTCTACCTCTTAGAATGTACACCTGCGTCATTGTTTGAAATCAGACCCGCGCTGCAAGTCGCCCACGTACTTTATATTTTTAATTTATGATCTTATCCGTAAAACAATACCGCACAAAGTTTCTAGAAAAATCGCAGTGTTAAATATCATCCTAGAACATTAAAGGCCAGACAACAAGAAAAAGTTTTCATTCTTTATTTCCACTTTATGAACAAATTGCACAACAATAATTATGAGTGGTTTTATTTATCAAGAAATTTGATAATCTTCTTCATAAAATTACCATCGTATTCTATTTTCAAATTCTTCTGAAAAGCTGCTAAATGCTAGAAAAATTTTAGAACAATTTATTGCATTTGTTTATTCGTTACGTATTGAGATGAAAGTACAGTTACATACATACATGCATATACTCACGGCTATAAATCCATGAACGGGATAGCCTGAGCTTTGGAATGAGAAATTCCTCTGCCACTTTTTGAAGCTGAGTGGGAAAAAGATCGTAATAATAAACAACTGTTTTTGGTGTTGACTTGATAGCTTAGTGGGTAGAACACCGCTTATCGTGCAGAAAACTAGTGTTCTAATCCCGGTCGGGCCTTCACCAATTTGTCATTTCTAACGACATATGTAAAGAAAACATCGTGAGGAAACCCACATGGCTGAGTTGCACTTAGTCATGTGACAGCGAATTCGTACAAAACGGCGATAGGCCTGCCCCCTATCACGTGAGTACACTGCCCAAGCAAAACGTAGGTACTCTGAACACCTAGGCGACAATGTCACGTGATGTTGAGAAGTATTAGTACCACTGCTGACCCCTTCGGGGATATTCGGCTTGAAAGTTTATGTTATGTTGGTGACGGGTCTCCAACCACATCGGCCAAAAATCACTTAAGAAGCCCCTTACGATAACCCACCGGTATAAATGCGGATGAGTTAATCTAAGTCGACACTGCATTAAGTACGTTCTAAACTAAAATTAAAAGCACAATTCAATCTTTCTCTAGAGAATAGAATTAAAGTTCAAAGCTGTAAATGAGTGGCGGTACAGTCGTGGCGCCGCAAACACATAATCATAGATACTCATTCGTTTCAATTAAGCATCGTCGGCTCATGTGCGAACAGTAAATTGTGGTAGCAAATACAGTCCGTTTAATAAATATACGAGCATATTCGTCTTATAAAAGAGATTTCCCAAATTTAAAAATTGCTTTCAATAGAAATACTATGAGTTCACGTTGAGTTTATTTTAGTATTTGTATTAGATAGGCACTTACAGATCAAAAGCGTTTACTTTAATATCACAAATAGACAGACCAATTTTATGCAAATGTGTAGATACATAAATAATCAAGAAGGTTTTCTAATAAGAAAATTTAACTCACTTTTTTGTTGCTTAACAAAATAATATCATTATCGAATTAAAACGGATACGTAACGTGGCAGAATGATAACCTTAGTCGAGCTACCTTCATAATTTAATTAGAGTTTGCTAATTGACACCTGTCTTTTTGTTAATTTCGAATACAATTTATGTAGATTTTCCGAAAGTGATCCCAAAACTAATTGGTACAATACTGTCAATTAAAACTAAATTGTGGTTTTTCCACGCTGTTTTATGAATCGTGTTACTGACGTAACAACAAAAAAAAATTAAGGTGGATCTTATAATACTTATATACATATCCTCACAGCCATAAATCCTAAAAAGGGATAGCCAGAGCTTCATAGCTACATATACCTAAGCCACATTTCGAAGTTGATTGGGAATAAGATGGTAGAAAAAAAGTATCGTCGGTCGCCCAAAAACCACTTTAAAAAGCTCCATACCCTTCGTCGCCTCTTACGCCTCGAGCCATGGGTTCAAAGGAGTAGTGATATTCTAAGCCGGGCTACACGGCAATAATAAAAAACTATCCTATAATTTTTGGCCTATATCGGTATCGGCAACGGATCAAAATGTCTGCACTCATAATATCCACAACATAATTAAAATACCTATTGTTTAAGGGGTCTTTATAAAACATGGATGTTTTGCAGTGTTGGTGTGAAGTAGAAATACATTTGTAAAGAATTTAGTTTTCTAAATTTAATTTATTTTTTCTTTTTATATAGGTAATCAAAGGAATTCAAAATCAAAAAAAAATGATATTATGTAAAATTTTATAAAAAGCTATTAAGGATATTGGGTCTTTTAAAATGACTCAGGCAACCCTTTTTGAAATTAATAGATGTAAGTATACAATACAAATATTTGAAGAAAAGTATTCTTAGATCTACTATTCAGCATATTACAATCAGGAGTGATGTAAGATCACACTTAAACAAAAATATTACAATGCTCAAAAAGCTTTTTATTTCACATTAGACATAATGTACCTGAAATGGTCGCAATGCTTGCGAATGATATTTTCTATTATCTGTGACAGAAGACGGTTTCAGTATTTAGACATATTTGGCCTATATCCAACAGTGGAAATCTATCTGTTGACGATGATGATAATACATATGTATATTATTAAGACATATGTTATAATATATTATTTCAAACTATAATAATAAGCGACCTACGATCAGAAATATATTCTTCATATTTTTGATTGATTGTAAGTTTTTTTATATGTTTGATTTGATTTTCATCAATGCATGTATGCTTTAATCAAAATCGATGTAATAAAAGAAGAGGTTGCTGTTAATTGTATAAATTAGCCAAATAAATTGATTGGATTTGTAAGCATGGCATCATGAGATGGTGCATAATAGTTTTTAACTTAGCGTTAAAGGTATAAAACAAAATTATATTTAAAAAAATGCTTTTAATAATCAAATCAAATCATCTCTACGCTTTTCAACGATTTAAGTGGATTAAAATATTTCAACAGATCTGATGACTTAATCAATAAATCAGGGATTAGAAATGAGAACACTCGTTGTACCACGGAATGATAGAGAATATATATTTTAATAAAAAAGAGGAACACCACAGAGTACATGAGCATAGAATACGTATGGAAGGCAGACTATTTAAATATAAGTTCAACACTCCTGCCAAATTGTAGCCTTCCATGTTCTAAATTAATTACAAAGTAACAACATAAGACACACAAATTAAATTAAATGTTACATAACATATCAATTGACAACATTCCTATTTCATTTCTTAGATAGTGAAATTTAACTCTCGGTAAAGCCTTTGTTAGAAAGTCAGCAAGCTGATTATTTATGAAACATAATTTAAATCAATAACTTTGGCATAATACTTTTCTTTAATGAAATGATATTTAGTGTCTATATGTTTACACCTCTTATGAAAGTTTATGTTTTTAATCACACTTATTGCACTTTGATTGTCAATATTTACTACTATGGTTTGTTGATTTAATTCACCCAGGTCAAATAACAATTGTTTGATCCAAATAGCTTCTTTGGTGGCAGCACAGGCTGCCATAAACTCGGCCTCTGTAGTAGACAGAGCAACAGTGTGTTGCCTCTGACTAGACCATGTCACAGCAGCTCCATTTTTAATAAATATGTACCCAGTTGTTGACCTTCTAGTTGTTATGTCATTGGCATAATCAGCATCACTGTATCCAACTAGCTCTGAAGATTTTGATGCTGATAGGTAGCATAGACCCAAATTAACAGTGTCTTTCAGATACTTTAGAATTTTCTTAACAGCTTTCCAGTGAGATTCATTATAGCAGTTCAAAAATCTACTTACCAAGCTTACAGCAAACATTATGTCTGGTCGACTTACTATAGCAACATGCATCAGAGAACCAACTGCTTCTCGGTAAGGAAGATTCATGTCAGGCTGGTGCTCACTTTTCTCTAGCTTTGAATGAGGATCAACTGGAACACTATTGGGGTTGGCATTTTCCATATTAAATTTATTTAATAGCTGTTTAATATATTTAGATTGATGTATAAAGATGTATTTGTCAGAAACTTGAATGTCCATTCCAACAAAATTTCCAGGTGGGCATATTGTCATATCAAATATTGTTTTCAAATCATTTGTTACAGATTGCAACACAGACTTTGATTTTGAAAATAGGAGCCCATCATCCACATACATACAGAAATAACACTTTATTCCTTTTACATTTGCCACATAGACACATTGATCTGCTTTACTATTTATGAAACCAAATTTCTGAAGTACAGAATTAAATTTAGTATTCCAGCACCTTGGTGCTTGTTTGAGACCATACAGTGACTTTATTAATTTACATACTTTATTTGTTTCATATATTAGACCTTTAGGGGGATACATATATATGCTTTCTTGCAGTTCCCCATACAGAAAAGCAGTCTTAATATCAAGTTGTAGAATATCATAACCATTTTGAGCGGCTAGAGATAACAATAAACGAATTGAATCATACCTGACAGTGGGCGAAAATGTTTCTTTGTAGTCTATACCTTTGGCTTGTGCATAACCTTTAGCACATAATCTGGACTTGAAGCGGGGACCTGTTGGTTGATCTTTGACTCTGAAAACCCATTTAGAGCCAATGATGTTTGTTTTTTTCTGGTTTGTTTACCAATGTCCATGTACCATTTCTTCTATGGGCTTCGAGTTCCTCTTCGATAGACTCTTTCCATTTTTCAGCATTTTCACCAGAAATAGCTTCTCTGTATGTTTCAGGGACTTGTTCAAGTGCTAAGCATTCATCATAGCAAAGGTAAGTTTGTTCTTTATTTTTATTCCTAGGTCTCAATGTTATGGTGCTTCGGAACGGAATATCAACCTCACCATCGGGTAAGTATTCATCTGAATCTGAGTTATTTTTAACAGTATTGTATGAGCTATCTGAGCTATATGATTCTTTTCTGCTTTCTTCATTAGACTCATTTGAAATTAAACTTTCTTCATTTCTTTTGGAATGCATATCAAGTGTTTTATTTTCTGTTTCAGACAATTCCAAAGATGCATAGTTTCTCTTCACAGTGGATTCTAGAAATACAGCATCCCTGCTCTTAATAACATTTTTAGTATTTGGTATTATGAACCTGTATCCTTTTGTGTTTTCGCAATAACCAATAAAAATCATCTTTTGTGCTTTTGGATCCCACTTTTTGCGTTTTACTTTTGGCAGGTGGACCATAGCTTCACACCCAAACACTTTCATATGACTTAAATTTGGTTTATGACCAGACCAAACCTCTTCTGGGGTTTTAAATGACAAGGTTCTAGTTGGAGATCTGTTAATGATATATGCAGCAGTTTTTATAGCCTCAGCCCAGAAAAACTTTGCCAAGCCAGCATTCAGTATCATACACCTTGCTTTCTCAACTAGTGTTCTATTAAGCCTCTCTGCAGCTCCATTTTGTTCTGGAGTATAAGGTGTTGATGTTTGATGTCTTATTCCAGCACTTAATAGGAAGTCAGTGAATGGTTTGTTGACATATTCTAGGCCATTGTCAGTCCGAATACATTTGAGTTTACAATCAGTTTGATTTTCAGCTTCTGTTTTGAACTCTTTGAATTTTGACAATACCTCTGTTTTATTATTCAAAATGTACACATAGACTTTTTTGGAATAATCATCCAAAAATGTTAAGAAGTATTTAGCCCCTCCTAATGACTGTGTTTCCATGGGGCCACACAAGTCAGAATGCACCAGTTCCAATAGCTTTGAAGAATGTGATCCTTGACTCTTGAAAGGCAATCTTGTTTGTTTGCCCTCTTTACATGTAATACAAGTTACATTCACTTCTTTATCAGATAATGTTATTCCTTCTGAACATTCTTTTAATTTCTTTAAAGTGTCAAAGTGCAAATGACCCATTCTTTGATGCCATAAATATACATCATCTTGTTTAACATCAGACATGCATGCATAATCAGTATTAATATTAAGCCGGTACATGTTGTTAATTTTTGTTGCTGTTGCTACAATAACATTTAGTTGATTCAGTATAACACACCCTTTAGAATCAAATTTAACTTGACCACCATTTTCTGTAATTTGATGTACAGATATTAAATTCACTGCAAGTTCTGGTACATACAAGACATTTTTAAATAGAATTGTATTTGTATGATTTTCTCGATTCAATGTATTCAAGGTTACATCACCAGAGCAACTTACTGAGAGTGTTTTGTTATTAGCAACTTTTATTTGCTCAATAGGTGGTGACTGTTGATTTTGGAGAAGGTTTCGGTGTCTCGTCATGTGCATGGTTGCGCCAGAATCAATGAACCATGCAGAGCTGTTGTCAAATGGAGTGACAAACGCGGCAGCATATGAGCTATTTGATTTAGCAACCTTTTCTTTCGGTTTAGACCTGCATTCTGGACTTTTGTGTCCATATTTATTACACTGAAAACATCTAGGACCTTTGTTTAACTTCTTTTTCACATTCTTAGTTTGATAACCATGAGCAGATGTAAAAGCAGAGTTACTGTTTTCAGATTTAACTTCTTGGAGCAATTTAGTTTTAACTGAGTCTGCACTTATTTTCATCCCTGAGCTTTCTATAGCAAGGATCATTGGTTTATAATGTTCAGGTAACCCGGAGAGTAAAAGTGTTCCAAGCCACTCATCATCAACTTTGAATCCTATATTTCGGAGTTTGTGCGCTGTAGACATTATTTTGCTCACGTATTCATCTATATTTTGGCAACTAGAGAGTGTAGTTGTACAGAGATCACGTAGTAGGCCAACTCTGCGTGTAAGCCCCGAGTCGTCGAAAGCGCGGGACAGGTTCTCCCACACTTCTTTGGCTGTTTCTGCCTCTTGGATATGTACGAAGTTGGTACTATCGACAAGTAAAATGATTTTCGATTTTGCTTTTGTGTCCTTTTTCTTGTCAATTGGTTCGTCGTTGGGATTTTCAATACATTCCCAAAGCTCTTCATGTTGAAGGTATGTTTTAACAGCAAACAGCCAGGTGCTGTAATTTTCTCGGCCTGTTAATTTTTCTATAAGTACCAGAGGATTGCTACTCGCCATGATGATTTGATAAAACTGAGACACGCGGTTTTTAGGTTATACCGGTACACTACCAATTCGCTCGAAACTGTTTGTAATCCCGTTTTATGCGTATAATTAACTCTGCTGACACTTTCTTTACAACTTGGGCTTAACTGGGCCTCATAACCTGATGACTTAATCAATAAATCAGGGATTAGAAATGAGAACACTCGTTGTACCACGGAATGATAGAGACACGGCCTTATGACTCCTCTAGTTTGTTCTTGACCTTAGGGTAGATATGGGGTGGTTTGATACTGACAGTATTATTTGTTTGTATCCTTGTTTCATTTTAGGGTAAGATATAAACTATGCAGCCTATAGTGTTGAGTGAGTCATAAATCCTAGATGTTTAAATATAAACCAAAACTAACTCAAGGAAGGTGATCTTTTTCGTATGCATAAAAATGTTGGATGTGTAAGAACCTGTGGCACTAAAAATAGTCCGGTACACTCTTCGACGCTACTTATATTTATCATTATGTTCTATTTATTTTATGATGAGTGCACATTTCCTTTTTTTATATGTATGTATCTTCTGACTGCAAAGCAAGAACGTATAATTTAATGTAATGTATGTTGCGACTACATTCCATCTTAACACCTCAACTACTGGACTGAAAACAATTTTTTCAAAAGTTTAAAACTATTTTGGATGTAAATCTAAAATGTAAGCTCTAGCTACCACTTTTTGGGATTTGTGGCCGTGAGTATATGAATTTATGTAAAAAAGAAGCACTTTTTTTCCCCCAAGGGCCTGTGTGGTCCCTCTAGTTCGCAGCTGGCATAACTTACCACTATAACGCATTGGAGAGCCATTTAGTCATTCTTTCGTTAAAATAAAAACAAAACATGCCAAAAGCAAAGGTGTACACGTCAAAGACTAAAGTCTTGTCGATAGCTAGGGCAGTGGTTAGTCTGATTACGTAGTAATCTCTATATAGTTTGTGGATAGAGAATATATATTTTAATAAAAAAGAGGAACACCACAGAGTACATGAGCATAGAATACGTATGGAAGGCAGACTATTTAAATATAAGTTCAACTTAATTCTGGCTATTAATGGCCAAACCACTCGTTGAAACATATACTCAATGTTTTTGTTCACCAAAACCTCATGTGGGAATTATTTCTAATAAAAAAATCGTAAAAATAATTCGTTGGTTTGATCCCCGCTCGCGTCGAATAGTTTTTTTCTTTATTTATTAGATATACTCATGGCTATAAATCCCAGAAAGGGATGGCAGGAGCTTCAGAATATCATTTTTTCAGTTGCTGTTGGACGTTTAGTAAATAAAATATTGTGAAATATAAGTTTTAGGTCATCACATAGGTTAGGTGGAATAACGAAAAAGTGTATTATTGATATCTTCTTTTCGGTATGATATCAATACATCATGATAGTCCAATGGGTAGAACACCCGCCTGAAAACAGAAGGGCGTGAGTTCCAATCATGGGTCGGGCCTACACCAATTTATCTTTTCTAAAGTCATATGTGTGGTTAATTTATCATGGTTGTTAACGGTGAGGGCAAAAATCGTGAGGAAACCCACAGGGCTGAGTTGTACTTAGTCATGTGACGATGTACTAAGTTGAATAACAGTGTATTCGTACAAAAACGGCGATAGGCCTGCCCCTATTACGTGAGTACCCTGTACAAGCAAAACGTGGGTACCTTCTCTGGACACTAGATGGCGCTGCCATGTGAGTTCAGAAGTATTGGTACCTCTGCCAACCCCCTCGGGGAAAACGGCGTGAACGTTTATGTTTATGTTCTTTTCGGTAAAAATATGTTTGGTTCCTCACAGGGCTGCAAAGAATGGTGGTCACGATTAAAAACCTCTTACAACGGATTACCGTAGTCCTTCAGTTATAGTATAGGTTTGATTTACATATTTCAAAAAATATAATTGTGCACCCGTTGTAGCATCGGTCAGCTTTGAATAACACTATCATATTTCTTCCCGCGATTGTCATATAGAATTTTCAGTTATTGTTAGGCCATCGATGTGTCTAAAAACCTATCACCACAATCTTTTCCCCGCACATGTTCTAAAAGTAGCTAAATAACTAGTAATTTTGGCTTTTATGGCTGTGAGTTTATTCATGAAGATCAATCACGAACCATCCTTTATTCTACATTCTTTTCCTCCACTCAAAATACAAACATGATTGACAAATTTCTGATTCTAAATTATGCAAGATATTTATATCAATAGCTTTCTTTTTAAGGCACAAAGTTTGTTGCTCTGTTGTGTGCGTTCAGTGAAGACAATCATATAAAATTGTTATAAAAATATAACAGCATTTCCCACTCACTCACAACTAGTCACGCGATTTTCCTGAGTAATACGGATTCTTCAACTCCTACACTAACATTCGCTGAGAAAATGAACCATCTGTGTTTCATGTTCTGTCGCTCTTAACAAACATTTCACTTTACTACTGCCTCCTCGAATGAACTGAGACTGTAAATTTACGCTACCTGAGATTGAGAAAATACAAAAATACCTCGCAATAATCTCTTTTGTTGTCTACGTAGATAATCCTATAAATAATCTGCAGCTCGCCTCGCTCCGTGGCTAAGAGTGACCTTCACAAATTTAGGTTGGAATTTACTTAGCAGTTAGTGTTGGTGAACTTTGTTGTGTTGTACAGTACATAGTGTGGTGTGAGTGTCATGGATGTAGGTGTGAATGAGAGTGGATCGTTGGGTACAGCGGGGGGCGGGCGGTATCGACGTAAGCCTGGCGCATGCGCGGTGTCACCTGCCTCACCTGTTGCCTAAGCTCGAGGAAATCGCACCTTGGAAAGAATAGCAAGCTATCTGCGGTCGGCCGAGGTGTGGGCTTTTATAGGGAATTATTTTATCGGTACATCGTTGGAAAAAGATGCTGATGAAATTTCAGAGAGTTCTTAAGACTTTTTTACTTTGCTTATTTAGAGTTTATAGGTCTTTTAACAATAACAACGAAACTATATAATGTTTTATTGAACATATTAAAACAATAATTTTGTTATGACTTTACTTCCTTAAATTCTTTTGAAGCTTTGTTTTTATGTTAAACAAAGAATATTTGCAGAACATAAAAAATAAGACTTTATTTTAATAACTAGTATAATTCATCAAGTTTTATAGTCAAAAGAAAAACCGTGGTCACGTGAATTCCAGCATTTAAAAAATATCTGCAGTTTAAAAAGGAGAATGGACATATTATTCAACAGACTTTTATACCTTCCTGATGCAGATTTAAAGCGAATAATATCAAAAACGATAGAAAGAATTATTTTATTATTTAACCCATACTCTTAGAGTGTTTTCAATAGGGTTACAAATGACATCGAGATTTCTCAATCTATATTTTCTCAAACTTTATCGTCTGAAAGATATAAATATTTCAATGAAAACCCAAAACCCCTCTAACATATCTTGTAGATAAAACTACAATGTGATAAAAACTAGCTGCAAAATTGGTTCCAATGAAATTTAAGAATTAGCATTTTATATTTACAGCGAATTTTATAAGCCACATAAGGTTTTTTCATTCATACAAAGAAGATGCAAATAATAGTTAGCATTTTGCTAGTGCCATTAAAAATTATATCTTACAATATATGTTACTGTTAATGTACCTTTTTGATGAACTTTATTCCGTAATGTAAATACTTTTCATTAACGAACTAACGTGTAACATACCTTCCTAGTCTCATATTTATTCACATCTTTTAGTTTAGTTTACCCTCCTACTTTTAAATAAGAAATAAACATAAAAAAAACTACAAACGATCGTTTTTATAAATCTGCAAAACCATACAAACACCATTAAAAGAAAGTAAGGGGTGCCTTTTGCTTTTGGATATAAAAAGCTACTCTTGGTATAATTAAATTTTCCCTTAAATACGAGTATACTCGTACTGTGAAACTCTTCACAGACAACTCGGCTCACATTCGGCCGATTTCAGAAACATACACATATTCTAAAGCCCGGTTTACATTATTCCAGTCCAGTGATCCAGTCCAGTACTGGATTGCTTACTGGACTGGATCTGTTACGTCTACATTATTCCAGTTATTGGTTATTTAGCAAAAAAGGTCCGCAAAAACAACCAACACGTGTGTACTTCGTCAGCACTGGAATGGCACTGGATTGGCCGTCTACATTATTCCAGTTGCACTGGATTGATCGCACTGGATCGAAAAGTAGACCGCGAATCCAGTTACTGGACTGGAATGCTTACTGGATTCAGTTCATTCCAGTGCCGGTTTACATTTTTCCAGTAAGCAATCCAGTACTGGACTGAATCGCTGGACTGGAATAATGTAAACCGGGCTTAAGCTATATTTATAGAATAGCTATATGACGCCGTGTAGTGTCGGCTTAGAATAGCACTACCCCGTTTCTTCCGATGGGTGTGCGTAAGAGGCAACTAACTGTATTGGGGCTTTTAAGGGATTTTTGGGCGATCTGGTTAGAGACCCATCACCAACAACCTTTACTTTACCATCTTTTCCCCACTCAATTTACCAAAAATGGCTGAGGAATTTTATTCCTGAGCTCTGGCTACCTCTTCTAGGTATTTATAGCCATGAGTATATGTATGTATATATGTATTTATAGAAAAAATATACGTATTACTGGATACAAATGTTACTTTTCTAACATGCATATAAAACCTTTGCGTTTACTCTGCATAAAATTAAGTATTCAAAACGCACATTTACAAAAATAGCAGTCGTCTTCCCAGTATCTCAAGAATCCGTATTTGACGAGGATCACGTTGTCTCGTAAACATTTCGCTGAGCTGAAAATAGATACCGGCTTTCCTCTAACAAAATAAAACTCCTTAAACTTTCACTCAGCAGAAACTAGAGTAGATTCAGTCGTGACTGAGCTGAGTGACGGCTTTAGGTTTCTTTCTCTTTACTTATATAAATTCACGTGTTGCTGATGGGATTTTAAGTTATTACTGGCGAAGTGACTAGAAACCTATCATATTTTCCTTAATTTACTCCTAAAAAGTGTCTTGGGAATAAAAATACGAAACATTACTCCAGTTTAAGGAAACTAGAGCTAAAAAATTGTTCTTAATCGCATCACTACTAATAAACTAAACACCTCAGGTCACTTCTTCTTCTTTAATTCTAATTTAGTTAAATTATCGAAAACATTTTAAGAACGACAACATTTTAAAAGACGTTTCATCTACTACCGTGGTAGTTATGTTAATCTGTTTATTGGCTCTTTTGTACATACAAACATACATATACGTACGGCTGTAAATCCCGTGAAGGGGTAGCCAGAGCTAGGGAATCAGAAATTCCTCAGTCACTTTTGGAAGTTGCGTGGGGAAAAGATGGTGAAATAAAGGTTTTTTGGTGATGGGTCTCCAATCGCATCGCCCGAAAATCCTTTAAAAGCCCCAATACCGTTAGTCGCCTCTTACGTACACCCACCGGAAGAAATGGGGTAGTGCTATTCTAAGCCGACACTACACAGCAGCGTAGCGACTTTTGTAGCGTGAAGTAAATACGTACATACATATACTCACGGCATTAAATGCCTAGAAGAGGTAGCCAGAGCTTCAGATTAAGTAATTCTTCACTTTTTGGAAGTTGAGTGGGGAAAAGATTTTAAAATATGATATCAGACCGCATCCCCCAAAAAGCACTCAAAAAGTTGAAAAGTACTTAATCACCTCTTACGAACACCTTCGGGAAGAAATACGGTAGTCCTATTCTAAGCTAACACTACACAGCGCTTGGAGCGTGGATCACTATGTCCAAAACACAATGTACAGGATATAAAGCTCCTTAGTTTGGTTATACTTAGGTTGTAGTACATACATACATATACTCACGGCTTTAAATCCCTAGAAGGGGTAGCCAGAGCTAAGGAATTAGAAATTCCTCAGCCACTTTTGGAAAGTTGCGTGGGGAAAAGATGGTAAAGTAAAGGTTGTTGGTGATGGGTCTCCAACCGCATTTCCCAAAAATCCCTTTAAAGCCCCAATTCCGTTAGTCGCCTCTTACGTACACCCACCGGAAGAAATGGGGTAGTGCTTTTCTAAGCCGACACTACACAGCAATAGCAGTAGGTTGTAGAACATCATAATTAAGTCTCTTTGGTACAGTAAAACAGCTAAATGGATTAACTACAGTGTTGGTTAATTAAAACGTGCTCTTGATGTGCGGAGGTGAAATCAAGCTGAGCTTATTGTAAAAGACATTGTGGTTACATCGGACTTGTTAGTAGCTTAAGGTTACACTGCTTTACAATTTTAGTTTAAGATTAGCTCCTGGAATTATTTAATCCAATTTATTTTTAACTTAACTTAACATTGTATTTGTTTAATAAAAGAACAGTTAAATTAATTATATTGTAAAATAATAACACAAAGCTTCTTAAGTAATACAAAAAACATAATTATCAATTAGGGGACTTAACTCCTTTAATACATTTTTTTCTAAATTGAGAGAATTTCAGATTTTCCAAAGCTTTTCTTTTATTTGATATTTACTTTACTATTATTGAATTATTTGTTTTGAATTGTGATATACAAGTAAATATTCTGTAAAATTTTTAAGCGTCTTCTTTTACTACCCATTTAATATTAAGCTAACAAATACGGGAAAAACACGTTTATTGTATGGGGACCCCCCTTGATATATTTATTTTAATTTATGGTATTTATAGTTATAGAGGCAACATTTGTACACAATTTGTAAATATTTCAGCATTATGAGATACAGCCTGATGACAGATAAACAGACAGACAACGGAAAAAAAAATAGTTGATTATTTAACTTTCCCTACAAGTAATTTTAATTGTTTTTTTTTCTAAGCCGACTTAGTTCTGGGTTGCTTTAAATTTTGTCATAACGCCTTTTACTAGCTTCCTTTTTGTAGATAAAATTTCTTCTCGGGGTTTTTTTGATTCATTTTCTAACTTTCCGAGAACAAATTATTAAAACTAGTTAATCGGGTAGGTAGGTTATCAATAAGGACAAGTTATTATAATAATAAAGCCTACTGTACTACTCACTGACTGATTGACTCACTAACTCACTGATTTAGATCGTTGTTCTCCTAGAAGAAGTAGTGGTAGAGGAAAATAATGTTGGAAGAGTTGTTCAGAATAAACAGGACACATGAGAGAATAGCAACATTAAAAAAAAACAGGCATAATTCTAGATTTATCCTTCCTCTGTCGATTTATCATTCGTCTGTCAATGCACTCGAATATAATCAAATGAATCGTTCACGCGCAGACGGGGAGTTCTCATCACTAAATTGCTCATGCGACGTCATAGTAGGTGGAAAAATAATGGCACGCTTGGTTTCTATACAAGGATTGACACTTGCATTATCTATTCAAATACAGATCTGTGATTAATACGAATTCATGCTTACATATTTTTTTAACTCGTCATTGCATTCCTGTCATAAAAAAAATCCTGCGGTATGTATGGTGAACTGTAAATAGCTGTATAGTTGTTATTTCCTGTTGAAATGAACACCAGAACAGAATGTTATGAGCATGATATGACGGGTGATTTCACAAACATAAGATGATGACAATTTGAATATTGAGAAATGATTGAAAATCGGCAGTTTATTTTTACTGTTATTTTCACAAAAATTACATTAATTTAATATAGTATCGGCTAATTACATACGTTCGATCATATTTACATACATATTATACTACTATAGAGATAAAACTAACACACTAACAAAGAAATAAAAATAGTACCATTTCAATTCAAATGTGAGTTATCTGTTCGCTTCACAAATATAGCCATTCGCTATAAAATATATTTGCTAAGGTAATCGGATTTTTAGTTGCTCTAGCAAAACTTTTATAAGTGTATCTACGAAGTTACGGAGAACTGAAATAAAACATTAAAATGTCCTGTTCCGATCTAAAAGTTGGAGCGAGATAAAGTAAACTAAGTCACAGTGCGAAATGAATACAGCAATGTCTAGTTAGGGCTATCGGATCTAAAAATAGGATTTCTTGAAATAAGTCTCGACTCAGTTATAAGTTTCCTGATAGCAAAAGTATCTTATTGCAAACTATAAGGTGATATGCTGGGAGGTAAACTTCTCGGTGTGTTTATATTAGTTTGATATTTTTCACCCATACAATCATTTTGGCACAAATACAATAGTAGTCTATACAAAAACCAAATTGCACAGCAAACATTAGTATAATGAAAACAGTCATTATAAATTCTGGAAAAGTCAAAAGTCTTGTGACTTGCAGCACAGCGTCAGCGCGAGGTTAAACAGAGACCATAAAGATCATTCCAGATTTATTATTAAGGTATAATACTATTGAAAGAAACAGAAAGAAATACCATTTATTCTTGTTTGAAAGAACTAAAAAGTTCTATAAAGTACAAATATTAAAAAAAGGTATAAAAAAACCATGTACCGAATAAATTGACTTTCAAATTTTAGCAGACGTGAAATAAGGACCACTTGTGAATGAAAAAAATACAATTAACAGATTACTGTTCTAGCCATTACAAAAACACATTATATACTTTTACATTCAAATATATAATACAATATAATATTCTTTATTTCATAATAAGGCTAAAATATTTGATGGAGATTGAATTCCAGCTACCCATTGCAGGGTAAACTCTCTAAATATTTTTCAAACTCATAAAATATATATTGTAACAATAGTTACCTGCTCTTTATCTATAAAGTTATATGTATTGCCTTATTCCATCGTTCTAAGCTGCTAACCCTAAGTCCGGTAGATATAACTAGTGGTCCGATCGGCCGCCCGCCTCCCTTTTGCGGCATCTCTCGACTACAAATTAGATGGTTTTGTTCGACATACGACCACTTGTTACAGGCGGCCATTCTGTGGCCCACACCGATCCAATACCTCTAGTATTAACGAGACAAATCCTATTAATGGATGAAATAAAACGGTATTTTCGTATAAAGTAGAAAATTAATAGCAGTCTAAAAATATTTTTCTATCATTCTTAAGCTCTTAACACTTCTTTTAGGGGTTACATAATTATTCCGTGATTTCATGGATACGTCGAGCCATCAGCCCGGCTACTATCACTTTAGTAGTCGAAAGTCTTCAACCTGCACTTGACCAGCTTGGTGGACTATGGCCAAATTTTATTATATAGAGTAGTAGCGAGCCACCGGTGGCTACATATATGGAATATGATGGTATTTTTAATATCAGATCATCCCTTACATAGTAGCCAGAGCTGAGAAATTAGAAATTCCTCAGCCACTTTTGGAAGTTGAGTGGGGAAAAGATGGTAGAATGAAGGTTGTTGGTGATAGGTCTCCAACCGCATCGCCCAATATATCCCTTAAAAAGCCCCAAATCCGTTAGTCGCCTCTTACGTACACCCACCGGAAGAAATGGGGTAGTGCTATTTTAAGCCGACACTACACAGCTTAATTATCATCCCTTAATTTTATGATTATGTCATTCCAAACTGACACTACAAATCAAACAATATAAAGTTATCCTGAACATCTATTATTATCTTATAAAGAAAACATCTATAAAAAGAATGTAGCCAGAGTGGACAATAGTCGTTCCCGATTCATTCACTTCAGTCCGTAAACGATATCGTCTCATCTCCCGGAAACTGCATCGCTTTGATTTTATCCGCCGATTTAAACAATACGCTTTCCATTGAAACGGAACGACTCTGTACTCATTGATATCGGTAGATTTACTGCTGTGTAACTTTTAATCGCCTATTGAATATTCATACTTTACCCGCAAGTTAGCAAATGTATCTCAAGTTCCTGCAATTTTAGCTTCTACTTTAGTTAACTATTTATAGAGTCGCAACGGCGTTTAAACTATTTGCTCGCTTCAAAAGATTTTCCATGTAGCAAGAGAAAATCAATTATCGTAATAGACGCTATCGTTTTATATCATGTATAATATGAATAACACTACCCCTTTCTACCCATGGATGTCGTAAGAGGCGACTAAGGATATGGGGCTTTTTTAAGTGGTTCTTGTCGATGCAGTTGGAGACCCGTCAACAACGATACTTTATTTCTAGAATCTTGTCCCCTATCAACTTCCAAATGTGGCTGAAGAATTTCTAGCTCTGAAACACTGATAACCCTGTTTTTGGGATTTATGGCCGTGAATATATGTACGTAGGTCATTGTTTTATACCTCTCAACATCGGAACAGGATCGTCTACGTGAATATGAAAGATTATTTTGCTTTCAAAAATTATGCACGAACACTGTTTAATTAAGGAATTTAAATTCATCTATCGTCTGCTTATAAAAACATAGACTCAGTTATAATTAAACATTATTATGTTGATATTTCCGCATCATCATGATTATATTAATATGATGATGCGAAACCAGTCAGAGATATTAATTAGAGGAATTAAGGTGAAAATATTTGAAGAGGTATCTTGAACTTTACAAATCAACGTTGAGTCTTCGTATCATCAATCATTCGCTTGCTCCGCTTTTAAATTAATCATTAATATCTCTCCCAATATTTTTTAAGTAATGTAAAAAAATATTGTGGAGTAAATAGATTATAAATATTAAAACATTTTTATAGAAAGGGTTGAAAATGTTAAAAGTTGACAGTCATGGGTTTTTGGGATAGACAAACTCTCAAAAAGGCCTTAAGTTTCCTTTTAAATTTTATTATCAAGATCTGGCTCATAATTCATAAACTCTTTTCACCAATTCAATTATTAAAAAAACACGTAGGGTTATGTTTATTACCCAATTTATGATTTAAAACCGTGCCTTTGATCATTGAGGTACAAACAACACATAAATTTTATTAATCTTAAATTTATTAAAAATTAAATAATGTTATATTATAAAGCATACGTTTTTAAAACAATATTTCATTATCTCGTTAACGAATAAGGGTTCCAAAATTTAATGCTGGTAATAATTCAATTAAGTATAGGTAATCATTTACCCTTTTAACATGTAAAATAAACACAAATACAATCTTTTTCACAAATACACATATTTGTTTCGAATTGGGTTAGGATATATTAACAATGATTAGGCGCCCAGTTGTATATTTAGGTTCATCTGTAAATACTTGCTTAACTAAAAAAAGATAACTCAATGCAAAAAAAATAAGGAACGAAATTGTGAATTGCGGGCAGCTTATTTTCAATTTAATTACCGACCTTGTACTAAGAGGGAAATCTTGCCACTTCTCAGAATGCTTCAATGCACGAACTAAGCAGAATTCTTGGCGGTGTATTTCATATCTAAACTTAGAGATACTTCGATGCTATTTAAGGAAAAAAATCAGGGACTATGGAAATAACTTGTTCTTTATTTTTATCTACGAGTATGTTTCATTTATTATCAGATTTTTTAAGACACATTTGGTTTGTTGTATTTAGATAAACAAATGACCGTAATTCATTTAACTTGTATAAGTACAAAGAGCATGTATGTGAAAAATTATGGATATGAACGAAACTAGAGAGATTTGTCAGGATCATACAAAGTGGCGATCGATAGTCTCTGCCTACCCCAATGGGTACTAACGGCGTGAGTATATGTATGTATGTATGTAAGTAAAGATAGACGTACATCATTTTTGGTAAAATTCCATGAGAGATTATTGATTGTTTCATAAACTTATTGGAATTTGCAACATAAAGTGATTCATATTAACAGCATTATAATTCTTTCACGTGGGTTTCATAAGAGGCAACCGAATATTCTTGGGTTTGGAAGTGATAAATAAGCGATATGAGTATAATTGTATTACCAAAAGTCCTTTTTTAAAAAGGGCATGCAGTGCTCTTTCGTTCTTCACACTTCAGGCGCCTGCCTTTTTTAGCACATCTATTGATCTAAAAGTCGTAAAAGCTTTACGACTCATTAAATCTATCATGACTCAGAAAAAGTTGACAGCCAACAAGTTTCATAGAATGTACCAAAAACCACGACGGTACGGTTTTGTGGGAACAGTACATGTTAGTCATTAATTGACTAATAGATGGAATGTCTGTAATAGAGCTTGCATGAACCGACTTTGTGGTGAACCCTATTACCTTTGGGGTGGCACTTCCAATGAGGATTCTGTTTGAAACGGTAATCTCCATTTGCCCACTTTGAAACGTGTTTCAATTCAAACCACCTTAACTTACTTTTACTCTCAGCTTAATATATAAAAATCTCAGTAGGAAACCGCTTATCGTGGAGACGATGAAGGTTCAAATCCCGGGTCAGGCCTACACCATTTTGTCATTTATAAAATCATATTTGTGTTTAATTCACCATGGTTGTTAACGGTGAGGGTACGGTAAACCACATGGCTAAGTTGTACTTGGTCATGTCATGTCATATGTCAGGGTATTTCTACGAAACGGCGATAGGCCGGCCCCCTATCACGTGAGTACACTGTCACAGAGTCACGTGATGTATAAGTATTAGCACCTCTTGTCAACCCCTTCGGGGATATACGGCGTGAGCGTTTGAGTTTGAGATAAATAGTATTTAAATGCTGTATAGTGCAAATATTTGCTGTGTAGTGTCGGCTTAGAATAGCACTACCCCATTTCTTCCGGCGGTTGTACGTAAGAGGCGACTAACGGTATTGGGGCTTTTTAAGGGATTTTTGGGCGATGCGGTTGGAGACCCATCACCAACAACCTTTATTTTACCATCTTTTCCCCACGCAACTTCCAAAAGTGGCTGAAGAATTTCTAATTCCTTAGCTCTGGCTACCCCTTCTAGGGATTTATAGCCGTGAGTATATGTATGTATGTATGTATGTAGTATTTAAATCAGCTCATGCTTTTGCAGTAAGTAAAGTAATATTTACCTAATAAAAATAACTTAATACTTACTAATTAATATTAACTAACCAATATGTATCTGTATTAACTAACTTTGTTATATCTGTGTTCACAAGTTGCCTTCATCGTTTAAAACAACTCCATGTCACACTTATGAAAAAGACTTACATTTTCCTTACATTTTGCGTATAACTGTTCTATTTCCGTGCGACATACATTACCCATGAGGCATTTTGTCACTCTCAATAGGTTTATTTGTCTACTGCAATATTAGGTATGAACGATAAATGAAAGTGACATTATCTAATGGTTTTCTTCAGTACGGTGATATAAGTATTTAATCGTTTTCGTTTTATTATAGTTAATTTCCAATACATCATTTATTAAAGTTTGTGGTCCATCCTCCTATTCTTTAAGTACTGTTATACATACAAACGTATACCATGTCATTAGTTGTCTTTAGGGTAAGCAGAGACTATCGATCGCAACTACACCGCACACGACTACGAGAAATATAAATACGATATAAAAAATAAGTCATGACTATGAGACTACACTTGAAAGTAAAACAATATCAAAGTTACAGCAAAATTATTCCCTATAAATGAAAGCAATCCATGTAATACGGCTACCATAACAAAGAACGAAAACAAGATAAACGTTTCTACAATCATTCAAGGAGTATCAATGCCTTTAAGCTTTATCCTCCCACGCTCGTCGCTAAGGTCACTCAAGGACATAATACTTCACAATTTACGTTACTTTTAGGGAGAAGACGACCCTATTTAAATGTTAAAACTTGTGTTCCATGTTGTTTGTGTTGAGTTCGGTTTCGGCTGAAAGTTCATAAGTTTGTTGATTGGCTTTGGATATGCTGATGACACGAGCGGTTTGAGAGTTGGAATAACTTTACAGTTGAGATACAAAAAGGGATTTTGTATCTAGAATTATTTCTGCTGAAAAAGGCTAGTGAATAAACATAAGCTTTTTTCCAATCAGCATTATTACTAGCAATTATAATAAATTTGAATACCAATCAGCCATCTGAAAATAAAAGGCTACTTACAGAATATTAAATTGTTTGAAATATCGCTCAATGATTTCTTTATGGCATCAACAATACATTTACTCCTTTAAAATCTAAAGTACTTCTTAACAAAAACTACTCAGCCAAAAATCAAATCAAGTTTGAATAAA
Organism: Bedellia somnulentella; assembly: GCA_963576735.1. Lineage (NCBI taxonomy): Eukaryota > Metazoa > Arthropoda > Insecta > Lepidoptera > Bedelliidae > Bedellia > Bedellia somnulentella. The sequence goes on from OY755180.1 coordinate 3,987,885, forward strand.
TAAACAGCTGAGTAGGCTTAGAACAGCGCTAAACCATTTCTTCTCGTGTGTGAATTTAGACTTTTGGCGCTTTCTGACCCATTACCATCTTTTATTTCACCTTTTCTTCCCCTCATCTTAAAAAAATAGCTTCAGAATTTCTAATTCTAAGTCTCGGACTACCTATAGTATTTTTAACTATAATCACAACCATGAATAAAATTAATACACAGCAATAGTTCCACGCACAATAACAAATTATCAATCAAAGTTGAAAACAAGCGTGGGGGCGCGGGTAGGGGTGCGGAGCGCGGGCGGCACGGCTGGCGGCAGACAGGCTGGCGCTAGTGCACCCGCGTGCATCCACATCTCGCGCAGGTGCTATGCAATCGGGACGCGACACCCCTACTTGGCTATACCTGGACAAGTTCAACCCTGATAGTTCACGCATACTGTTAATGGATTTGAGAATCTTTGTACTTCATTCTAATGTAGGTTTAGATGTGTTTGTTAACCATCGTGGTTAAAAAATCATGTCTTTGTTCTTTGCTATGGAATGAAGGTCCAAATATCTGATGAAGTCAGGAAATGATTTCAGAAAAATGAATAGGTCTTGAATTTATATGGCTAATATCGATAATTTAACTTATATTATCATAAATACAAATATACCTGCTAGAGAGGCTTTATCGTAATAATAATTATTTTAGATTGATACACTCGTTACCTGAAAGGTACCTGATATTTTTATAAAAAAATACGTCTTTCACTGTTTTAGAAATACTCATTATTTTATCCCAAATCAAAGATAAAGGCCAACTTAGACCTAGAAAAGACTTGAACTTTGCCAAAAAATATCACAAAAAAAAATTAAAACTTCAACTCTTAGATAAGTAAATCTAGGTTTCTTACCGAATCCCTAACCCAAACACCCACTTTTATCTTATTTCGATACATTTCTTGAAACCAAACAAGTAAAATAACATCCCCGCTACTTGCTTCCTCTCCTTTGCAACTCTTGAACTTTGGTTCAATGTTATCGATTTCTGATGCTAATATTTAGGAACGAACGGTTGTTTTGGAATAGAAATAGAACATGGGATATCGAGTCGATAAAACATTTCAATTTATGTATTAGAAAACTTTCAATATTCTGGCCATTTGTTTAAAAGACAACAGAATAACAAATCTTATGAACGCAAGACGTCTTAGGTGACTATCAAAATATTGGTAACAATAGTCAGCCATACAGATCAATTACAAATAGTGTCATTTTACAATGTTTGCTATCAAGTTATGTGTTTAGGTATTTATTGTAATCGATGGAAAGCTTATCAAAGAATTATTATCAGAAAGCTTATCAAAGAAGCTTATCAGGGTTGGATTAGTTACCTTATTTATTTTGTTATCCGCTAGTAGACGTATATTGTTCGACAAAAGCCTTCCCAAAAATTCAATAATGACCAATCCTGTGCTGCTACCCTCTTCCATCGGCCTTTTCGTTACTTGGGCTAAATCGTCGTTACGTGACGGCTACACAGTTTTGTCCAGCACGTGACCGCCACTCCAGAACCTTTGAACCCCAACGGTCGTCGGTTCTGAGTGCAATATGCCCCGTTTATCAGTGGATCTCCTTATTGCAGATTCAACCACATAGTGAAACTCCAGATGAGTCTGATAACCTGATTATTTTTTCCCTTAATATTATTTTATTTATTATATAGTATTATATAATAATTATATAATAATATAATGAAATAGATAAATCGCACATAATACTGCAACAAAAACATTTGGACCCGATTCAGGATTTGAACCTGGTCTTAGTTACATCGGAGTTGGAAAAATAATAAAATAACCAAGTAGAATCTTGTTCTCATCACAGTTTTTATTTTGTACGGCAACATTATGCCATTGATAAGTTCTCCGTCTGTAAACAACCCATTGATTTCAGTCAATGAACTATTTACGGAACGTTCTTACACGCACTACTCCTAGGGCATCTATTTTTGGTTTCATTTCATATTCATTCAAGACCTTGTAATATATTATTGGTATAAGAAGGTCGGAGCTCAATTTAGGCAATGAAATATTATTATAGTGAAGGTTGCAACAAGTTGTTAAACATAAACTGTATTACGTATTGCGACGCGATAAGAATGAATGAAATAAGAATATCTTATTAATATCTGAAACCAAGAAACATGGAAAATATATACCTCGATATAGCCCAAGAGATCAATGACACCCAATAAATAAATTGGCAATACTTCACGCAAAGAGATAATTACAAAACAGTCTCATTATTAATTTGCCAGGGTGGTGCTGCTTCATGTGGTTTCGCGGAATATCATTCGTTGGCTGCTGATTTTTTGCAGTACTTTGACCAATTCTAAGAACCAATGTTTCCAATTCAAATCAATTTATCTAAGATAAAGATAAAAAAAAGATAAAAAATATTTATTTCAAAATAAAAAGAATTGTTCTCTATTTTTTGAACGTCACAAACTTACGTATAAGTTAAATCTTACTCTACTGACTCTACTTCGGATTCGGAAGGTGTATTGTTGCGAGAAGAACCCGTAAGAAACTCAGCAACACACATCTTTTCTTAGTCAAATTACAATATTGGTGTATGTCTGGAAATATCCTGAATAGAGCCCTGGTGACACCAAGCAGTTTCATCTATCATATAATCATTTAAACTGTAATAAGCTTTTAAATGAAGACTGCGTTTTATAATTACTTTGAATTTCTTTTCTGTTTGATTCAAAATGTCATCAGGTATTTTATTATAAAATTTTACACATAACCCCATAAAAGATGTATTTATTTTTGACAATCTGTACTTTTGAATTGAAATTTTATTATTATCTCTAAGACTTCTAGTATGTCTGTCACAGTTTTTGGAAAATGCTTTCAAATTTTTTCTCACATACATGATGTTTTCATAAATATATTGACATGGCAGTGTCATTATATTTATGGTTTTAAACAATTCTCTAAGGGAATCTCGTGAACCTAAATTATAAATAGCTCTTATTGCTCTTTTCTGTAAAATGAATATTGACCCAACATCAGCAGCTCTGCCCCAGAGTAAAATGCCATAAGACATGATGCTATGAAAATAACTATAGTAAACTAAACGAGCGGTCTGTACATCAGTTAAATGTCTTATCTTTCTAACGGCATAGGCAGCACTGCTTAGCCTGCCAGCTAGCGCGCTAATGTGGGGTCCCCATTGGAGCTTTGAGTCCAGATGTATCCCTAAGAAAACTGCGCTATCCGTAAATGGTAATTTTTCATTATTTAATGTAATTTCATTATCAACACTTTTAACATTTGGTAATGCAAATTTAATACATTTGGTTTTTTTGGCATTTAGTACAAGATTATTTGAAGCAAACCATGTTTGAATTTGGGAAACTGCATTATTTACATCGTCAATATTTTCCGAATTCCTTTTAACGTCAAAAATTAAAGAAGTATCATCAGCAAATAATACTATTTCAGACCTTTTCTCGACCATGAACGGCAAATCATTAATATATACTAGAAACAAAAATGGGCCTAATATAGATCCCTGTGGAACACCCATTTTTACATGAGTTCCAGATGATTTTATTTTATCGATTTGCACTTTTTGTATTCGATCTGAGAAGTAGGACTTTATTAATTTAAGTGCGTCACCTTCGATGCCATAATGTCCCAATTTTATGAATAAAATATTATGATCTGCACAATCAAAAGCCTTTGTGAGATCGCAGAACAAACCGATTGCATCATTCTTAAGTTCCCACGAACCAAAAATATGTTTAATTAGGGCAACGCCTGCGTCAGTGGTAGAGCGGCCTTTCGTGAAACCAAATTGTTTAGGGTGAAACAAATTGTTGGAACTAAAATGCAAGAGCAGTTGATTAAGCATAAGTTTTTCAAATATTTTACTCATAACCGGTAGTATAGATATAGGCCTATAACCTTCAGGATTATTTTTATCACCTCCAGATTTTAGTAAAGGTACAATTTTACTATGTTTCATGAGATCTGGGAAGATACCATTACTTATACATTCATTAAATATTTTCGCTAAATAAGGAGCTATTATTACAATAAAATTATGGCATACTTTTACTGACATACCCCAGATATCCTCAGAATTTTTCAATTTCAGTGATTTAAACACTTTAATGATATCTTCGGGACTGACAACTTTAAAATTAAATATAGATTTACAAATTGCAACGTTTTGTTGCAACAGCTATCTTTATTTATTCTTCAAAAATGACCCATTAGAATTAAACTACTGTCTAATAAAAAAAAGATGATTTGTCGACAAGTTATTTATTTATTTACTTTGAACTAACAAACTACATTATTTCTAATTAAATTACATGGTGTAAGTTAAGGACTACACAACAATTTATTTAAAGCTGTTAGCAACTTAAAATCCTCAATACCAGAATTTTCCACAAAACCAAACTTTAAGCAATATTTTGTTTTAATGGTTATCCAAAACTATTTATAGTTCACTACTTATATCGATCAAATAAACAATAATCAGCAAAAGTAATAAGCGCACATAATCTGTCCAAGAAGCGATCGTAGTAAATAGAGACAAGAAATTGTATCCGATATCCATTGTATGAAAGCGGTTGGCGCACGGTGGTTGAAACAGTAAATTAAAAGATAGCTATCGCCAATTAGGATTCCGCAAAATGGAATTCATTTACTGTGTACCTTGCTAAACGGAATTTATGGTATTTGTAGTGAAGCTGTGCGCACCGTATTGTGCATTGGCTCGATTAAAAGATGATCATTTTACAAACGTCTTTTTCTGAATTTATAAGTAAGTATGAACAATTATAACTGTTCCTATTTATTAGATACATACTCACGCCGTATATTCCCATTGGGGTAGGCAGAGACTATCGATCGCCACTTCGTACGATCCTGGCAAATCTATCTAGCTTCGTTTACATAGATCAATCTTTTCATACATGCTCTTTTATTATTCATACTTCGGAAGCCTGCCTCTTTGAGCACACTCCCTATTTGTTCCTATTAATTATATAATATATAATAATATTCTTCTAATCAACACTTAGATGAAAGAAATATACTTCACTCAAATGAGCCTTATAAATGATTTCAGTGCCCTATAAATATATCTAATGAAGTAGGTGCTTTACACCTCAAACACAATGCATCGAAATCAAAGATACAGGTAAAAACTAATCTTTTGTGCAGGTACACAGATTTAAACCTTTGTAGGAGCTAATTCATGTATATTGTACACTAGCTGACCCGACAGTCTTCGAACTGTCACCAAAGTTTTTTTTTTCGAAAGCATTGGTGCTGCTGACCCTATGGCCTGTGCGGCTTCACCATGACTTTATGTGTGCCGGGCAGCTGAGGGCCGCCCTGGCGGGGCAAAGGAGTGTACCTAAGCTAAATCCGATAGATAATCACAAAAATTTAGTCTGAACTGAAGTGTTTATAACAAAGAATTTAAAAGAAATCATACCGCGATGTCGAAAGCAACTATACGCGCCATCTAGTATACAATATATACATTAGTAACGATTTGGTTGGGAATGTTTCTATTCACTACACTTAGCGTGTCTATTCACCCCATCGCGCTAAAAGGTTATGGTCTTTTGATGCTCCTTACGTAGTCCGGGATAAATGATATCATATATTTTGGCCAGGTGTATAACCTACATTCATGCCAAATATGATCAAGATCGGTCCGTTGGAATTAACGTGATGACCAGACATACAGACAGACATACAGTAATTTTTTTCAAAAATAGCAAATTTAGCTTCAGTATCGAAAATAAAACATAATCCACCGGTTTTTTATGTTTTTTCTTCAATTTACAGTTTTGACCCCGGTACAGTCTTATTATAGTATAGATAAGAATTGAAATCATGTTGAAATCGTGAGCAATGGTGAAAAGTGAGTCAGGTTTGCGTAGAAAACAAGTGCGTCATAATATCGGTGACCGCGACGCAAACAAGCAATGAACAGTAAAAGCTGACGACGCTGGTCACTTGATGAGCCGACACTCCACTTACTTTCACACTCCTTCGCTTTTTACGAGAACGTTTGATGTCTCACGACTGGTTGGGTTTTCTAGCAATGATTCAAATAGATGTGGGTGAAATGAACACAAACTACATTTATGACAAAGTATGAAATTATTAAAAACACCACTTCTCCACTTGGAAAGCAAATCGAATATCATAATAAAATTGCGATGAAGAGTATAGACTCGGTAGTACATAATCTATTATAATAATAAACTAAACTAACGATTACTACTTGTTATCAACAAAAATGGTAAAATATTTAGAATTCTATAAGCGGTAGTGGGCGACCGCAAATTTTACCAAGTTATATATAATGAGGGAGACAGTGTACTAGTTTTGGAAACGGATATAAACAACAGGATTAAATGGTCTCCAAAAGACGGTAAAACTATTAGATAGAAGGCTGCCTTTGAAGTAACGAGAGCGTCTCGACGAGCGCTGGCGCGGCGCCAAGACGCCTCCGCGCATTCATTGTATCCACCACCTCCGAACCCGCACTTTGTTGCCCGAAACACAAAAGTGAAAATGTTACGATACAAATTTTCAATACAATAATTCTCATCATACTTACTTCTATCTAAATAGAACATTATATTCGTCCCAACTTTATACTAATACAAAATTATGCATTCAAACAAAGTAAATATCACTTCGAAACTTATACTGTCAATGGCTTGAAAGCGAGGCACCGGCCGCAAATATAAGTTTGAAAATAAGCTGGAGTTGCATGAGCGAAATTGGTAGTGATTGTTGCAAGTGGTACCGCGCGCCGAGCTAACGACTTCCTGCTTGTCGGCTTGACGAGCTTACATACGGAACCATAACACGATGCACGCACCACGTATTGCCTATTGTTTGGCATCTTCAACTTTTGGCATCGAACATTGAAGAGAACTGACTGCAATGTCAGCTTAAGCACTTTGCCCACATAATGTATGAATATTAACGCATTACTCTCTTGAATGGAACCATTTGACCTGTCGTCAATTGACAAATGTGATCGGGTTTATTGTTGCTTTCTTCTAGACTATTCGATTGTTATAGTTTCATAATGTTATTTATGTATGTTTTGAAATCTTTTATTTTTTGTATTTTATGATTGAAGAATATTTACATGCCAGGCAGCCAGATCTTGAGAATTCTAAATTCCTTAGACTCTTTTGGAAGTTGAGTGGATATGTTATGAATGATATGTTAATTTTGGGATGGTTCGTGATGAATATCTTTAGGAGGCTTTTTGTATCCAAAACTGGTCAGTTATTTTTATGTTGCAACATCAGTAAAAAATACGGAATTTCTGGAAATCTTCCCTCTTGATGTTCACGAGCATTTGAATATCAATGAATCATGTTTTTTTATAATGATTGTACGACAAATCGAACCGGAGCATTTGTAATAAAGACATAAAACTATAATAAGCAAAGGAAGTTCTTTAAAATAATCGTTTCTTTATATTGGCATTTAGACAGTACGAGTAAAATAAAGAATATGAAGAACAAAAGAGCATGTATGAAAAGATTGATTGATGTGAACGAAGCTAGAGAGGTTTGTTAGGATCGTACAAAGTGGCGATCGATAGTCTCTGCCTACCCCAATGGGAATTAATGGCGTGAGTATATGTATGTATGTATGTATGAGTAAAATAAAATAACTCTGAAAAGACTGAAAGAACGTTAGTAATTTTAAATGATTTTAATGCATTAAGAAAATAAATGTACTGACTGTGTCAAGAGTGCTCGCAATTACTTAGAAACGCTTTACACTGTCTGCTCAAGCTAGCCAGTTATAAACATAAAGGCAGCTTAAACTGTTGCTGTTACCTGCTAGAGGCTGCCACAGATCACTGCGCTGAAATCCATCCGTGTATGTTACTCGTAGTACATAAGAGTCTTCAATTCAATATTGACTGCTGCAATTTCATGAGGGACTCCAAACTTACATGTATGAAAGTTCTGGTTTCTTCTTTTATTAAATACACCTTGTATTGTCGGCTTAGAATACCACAAACCCATTTCATTTCGCGACCCATAACCTTACCATGTTTTAAATATAAGAGTCTATTTTTCGTAATTTAATTATTTGAAATTTAAGATACACTCTGTTAACATAATTATGCCGTAGAAATTGAAGACAATCCAGGGTAATTTGAAAGATTAAGCGTTAGTTTAAATAATAACATTTAAAAAAATACATGCATCTTTTAATGGCTTCTTTTTTATTAAATTGGTACTCAAAAAACAGTATTGCAGGTTTTAAGGACGCTCAGTTTATTGAATTTTCCGCTAAATACAAATCACTTTTAGCTTTCACATGTGCACACAGAATATAACTCGACAATCATGTGGGCGTACAAAGAGACACCTGTAGTGCTCACAACTTTGCTCGTCACAAAATGCGAATGTAATATTTTCATTCAATTGGGAAATTGATTCTTTTGTGATTCGATCCCAACCCGCTCTCCCTACTGTGTAGGCTAAACCGAACCACTTCAATATAGGTAGCAATTTTTTCGTGTTAGCAAACAAATCGATCAATCTTCCTTAACGAGCTTCGCTTCGCTTGTGTTCCCAGCTGACAAGAGAGAAACAATTTGCATTTTACTTGTAATACCATATTTCTGGAGATACCAAATGTTGTTCAAGGTAACAAATACTTTATCTTAATGTGTTGGGGTTGTGAAACATAATGAATGTCGATTAAGCTTCAGATTTTGCTAGCATGTTACAAAGTAGCGATTACTATTCTCTGCCTACCCCATTGGAAACTAATATTGTGAGAATGTGTATAAAGTATGAATTTTTCGTAAATTTTGATAGTTTACACATACTTTTTGAAGTTATGAATCTTTTGATAAGCTCTATATAATTTTAGATTCTTACATTTCCTCAAAGCTAATACTAAAAACTAGGCAACTAGTAACGTTTTAATCACTTAGTGTCTCAATGTTTGTAAATCGAATTTCTTTACAGTAACGATGGACTGAAATTGAATGGCTTCATCATTAAATACCTCTTCTATTACTCGCATACGCTGACGTTCAAGATTTACTTTACTAAAGATGAATGAATTGCAAAAGATGGTAAATATTGTGTGCGCGTCATTTTCAAAGGAAATGAGTGTCAATATACAAAATAAACTTATTATGCTACACGCTTTGCACGAGAAGAAACGATCAACATTACTTGGAAATAAAAGATGGTTTCAATCAGTATAGTGCTATAGAAATGTAGAGAAAACAATAAATTGAAAATTATTCACATAGTAAAATTATCGTCATTGCGCTCATCTTTAAAAAAAAACTTTCTTTATCTAAACTTCTTATAAAAAATAAAGATTTGTTTGTGGGTTGGTTTGTCTGTAATGAATATGCTCCAAAACGTATAAACAGATTTTAAAAATTCTTTCATCACTAGAAACACATAACCTTCAGATGAAACACAAGCCATATATCATCACTCTCAATTCTATACAGTATGCAAAGGTTAAACAGCCTTAGATTTTTCGAAATCTAACACTACCCTTCTGAAGCTTGGGCGGATCATCAATATATATCACTAAATAAATAAATAAGAGACTGCACATGCACAAGATATATAAAACATTAACTAAACCTCCATTTTATTCATCGTTTTGATAAACGAGGTCGTTACAAAAATAATAAAAACACGCAATCCAATGAACTTCTCTATCCATGCGCTAAGCTGAAATTCGAACACGTTATATGGTTTCCGCTTTCTTTAAATCCTCACAAAGGACAATAACGTTTCAAATATGTCGGTTTTAATTCAAGCTTCTCTTTTATCCGCTATCCGAACAGTAACAACTTATATTTACTAAAAAACATACATAAATACATACTCACGGCTATAAATCCCTTGTAGAAATTGAAATTCAAGATTTACAAGCAATATTAAACAAATTACATATAGAACTACTTACTCTTTCAATTACTACGAAACAAGTATGTCTACACCGTAGACATTATTATCGTAGCTATTTCGTAGTCTTCAATGTCGTAGACATCTTTAATTTATGACATCTATTTTTGTCTTCCTTTATTGCATTCAAAATGTGTGTTTTATTTGTTTGTTATTTAAATTTTGCCTTAAAGATGTATTTTAAAATTAAATAACTACATATTTAAAACTACACCCATAATTAGAGACCAACAATGATTTATTTCCATACAAATATTGTAAAGAGGTAAAGTTTGTAACTTTAAATATTTGTTCGTTTGTTAGGGTTTATCTTCGGATTTACAGAACAGGATCATAAAAAAACTTTTACACTTAGAAATTTACACTAACTATGTATTCATACGTGACGCCTAAATAATCTAAAACCCTTAATGATAATTGCGCGGACTGATAATTATAAAAGAGACTGTGCATAATTAGTACAGGAGGTAATTTTTTCTCTACAAAACACTTATCTGGGGGCACGGTAGTGCCCCCGCCAAGACGAACCAAGCGAAGCGCACGGGCACTACCTACCTTTTCTCGAAGCGCTTCGTCGTTTTTTTAGACATTCATAACTTGGGTTTGGATTATGCTAGATGAACAAAATTTTCGGGATATATTGTTAATAGCAGACTTATTGAACCTATAAAGTTTTGATTACTTTAGCTTTTATACTTCAGATTTTATTTATATCTAAAAACGCTGATTTCATCACTGACTCACTGATGATCATCAAAATTCTTATTGTATTTCCTAATGTCCTAGAAAGCTGAAATTTTGTATGTAAGCTAGTATTAGCACACAAACAACAAAAAAATTATAAAACTTGTAACTTTCATCCTCCGACCCCTTAAGCTAGGGGATGGGAGTTTGTATGAGACCTGTAATTTTCATTTTTGACGCTAGAAGTCTAATCTGATCTAAAACTTGATAAATATATATAGGTATAGGTACCACTTGTTTAAAAAAAAATATGTTACAAACAACTTACAAAAGGAAATGAAATCCCACCAAAAATCATTTTTATGTAAAATGTTGCCAAGACGAGCCCATATGACTCTCACTGTCAAAAAGTTATCAGATCTCATGTAAAGCCAAGCTCCTAACACTACACGCCCTAACTCTACGAGGCCTAACTTTACAAACACTACACCTTAGTCAAAATATGTGGCTTGGCCGTTCGTTACTACAAGAACCATTGTATAAAACAAAATTAATGAACAGTGAATTAATTTTTCACCTTACGCCGATGTGAATGTAGCGAAATGGCCAAGCCACATATTTTGACTAAGGTGTAGTGTTTGTAAAGTTAGGCCTCTGGGTCCATCTACTTATAAGATTTTATCAAGTCAGAAATTATTATCTTGTCAAAGAACGGCACAAAAGTTGTCTAGTCCTACAATAATAATACCTTTTTCTCGTAACGAATTCTCAGACTAAGTCACGAACTTTTTTATTCAGATTCAAATCATGATTGAAGAACTTTTGAAATTTACCGATAGTTACAAATGTAACTTAAGTTGAGTTTTTTTCTTATACCAGGTTTCTTTTCTGCCATTTTTGATTTATTGTAAAAAGAAAATTTATGATCACATTTATGTGGTTTTAAAATATTTTTTCTTTAAGTAGTATTTTTTCGTCCGCCAAAGTAATATTGGTTAATGTGAATAACTTATGATTGGATGTATACTCACATACCAAATTGATTTTTGAATATTAATATCAACATGTTAACTCAAAAAAGACTATTAACTAAGTCGACGCGTTGAAAGTTATATGTAATCATTCATAAAAAATATGGTTGATTTGATTACACATTACATTACATTACATTACCGATATTACTATGTTATTAGTTAGAGTATTTTTTTAAATCGGTTTTGATTTAAAATTCTTACCTTGATGGTGTCAAAACATTACGCATCACCTTTTACAGAATAATCCAATATTGACTATTTAAATTGAATGGTATTAAGGTTAAATGAAAAGGTATGTTTGGTTTGCTCATATAAACTCGGTCACAAAATTCTAACTTTAAGGTTGCAAAAACAAGGGAAGATTGAGCTTTTAACCGGAGATTTTTGATGTTGAGTTTTATTTATTAAGCAAATAGTAGAATTCTAATTCTAATAGAAATCTTTATGATAGAAATTAAGAGAGTGGTTGTTCTTAAATGATAACCACAAAAAATATTATGTTAACACTTTAAAAAAACACAGCCACCGTTAAAACTATTTTTCTTAAATAAACCTTCATAATTAAATTATCCAAGTAAACTAAATACACCTCTGTAATTATGAGTAGGCGCCAATAATAAAGTTTAATCGCATTTATCTATAAAAAATATAAAAAATTAAAACAAAATAGTTGGATATCTTTACAACATTTTCTCTTCGGTGGTTGATTCGTTTTATAAAAAATACTGAACAGTCATCATTACTCTTTTGGCCATAAAACTTTATTATTTTAAATAATATATTAACATTGATTGTGATATAAAATCCACATTTAAGCATTTGATTTTCAATTTTGTATTTTTATGGCATCAGAGATCGGAAACACTTTGTGGTCACGTTAGTTCATTAATTTAGATAATTGGTATCCATAAAATCTACTATGGCACCATTTTAAACAAAGCCTTGATCAAGTTGATACCATATTTAATATATATCTTTATTTGTTTTCTAATTAATTTTAGCATATGCTCTATTAGGGTTGTCGTAATATTAATTTTACTACATTATTATAGATATTACCAAACAAGGCATGTTAGTAGCTTTATGAAGGTATTTAAGAAGGCAAATAAAGAGCAGCCTTATACAAACTGGCCTCCGCTTTGGTATTTAGAAGCGTCTGTCAAGAAATACATTTCAAATATTTGCAGAGCTATTACCAGTACTGGTTGCTGAGTGGTATTTAACCTCCGTCCGACGTGAAAGTCTCAACTTTTGTGTAACTAGATTTGTTACAAATTCCACAACTGACTGTCAAGTGCTTTAGGAAAACATTTCTGCAACTGTTGTTATTTTATTTAGTAGAGTCTAAAGAGATTTTAGGCTTTAGAAGTTATATTTGGTGAGCGTCTCGTCGGATAAATCAATTACGATGATCCGTATTTCAGAAAGTTTCAATTACAATTATTTATTTAGTGTAAATGAATGGTAACAATTCAAATAGTAAGTGTTAGGCTTAGTTGTACCGTTAAACCTGAAAAATTATAAGCGTATAGCTCTTCATTTAAAATGATATAGGTTAATATTTTTTCTTCATGGAGGCGTGAAATACAGCATTCTAAACGGGTATGGTACACTGTTGTAATGAAAATTTAAGAATATTAAAAAAAAATAGAACTGATCAAATATGGTCAGTTTCCGTAACGTTTCATTGAAATTTGGTGGCAAATTCCACTAAAATTTCTGTGCAATATATCGTGTACGAACAACAGTAAAAAAGTTCTGGGAAAAAAGTGCAATAAACAAGTGATTGGAGTTAGTTGTTAGTCGGTGATTGTGAGGCTATTCACGTTCCCGTGGGATCGTAAATATTTATCGAGTCTGAAAACAAGCGCGCTTATCGCCTTTGCCTGGGAAAAATTAAAAGTTATGTTTAATTTTTATAAATAGATTTTTTACAAATAAAACTATTGTCATTTGTAATGAAAAATATTTTTGTGGTTACTTTGAAGCTCAAATCCATTCTCATTAAATAAATCTGTAGAGTTCGTTCGCTCAAACGTTCTAAACTCATGCACTATTGGTTCGATTTGAAAAAAACTTTCAACATTTTAGCGCGTTAACAAGGAAGGTATTTATTGACTTTCAGCGTCATTAATATCATCTGCCATTATAGGTAATAGGCCCCCGAAAAATTCTCCACAATGACCGGTTTTATGCTGGCTTTATCCATTGGCTTACCTTTCCACACTGCTTCATCCGATACTACAAAGTCTTTGAGTCCAACGGAAACAAGTAATTTTTAATATTACTTATCAAACTGCTTATGGTATATGAAAAATTAAATATTATCGCTATTATTCATATCGCTAGCAATGAATAAAGCAGACAAGTTACAAGCTTACTACGTGATCGAAAGAGCCGCCACCGCCGCCGCACCCCACGCTACTTTCATCGCGGGACACCGCTCTGTCGCCACTTCGTCTGTATCTGATGAAAACTGATGACCTTAGACGAGTCTCGTTTTAGGTCGCACGTTCTTTGATATTTTACATTTTAAGCCTTCAACGTTTTTCGAAGAGTAACGTTGTGACTTGGAATTTTTATCAGTCTAGCTTGAAAGCTGGGTTAAAAAAGTAGTCTAGTTCCTTTTATGTAATAAATATTAAAAAGATGACCAATTTACTGAACTAACAATTTCAAATTCATTTTAATGAAAACCTGTAGCCAATATGATGCAACGAAAGGAAACCATCGACGGGTTTCGGGTTGGTAAAATTGTTTTGAAAGCTACGCAATCAAATCCGCCCCAATCACAAATTTACATTTATCTTCAAAATTTGGGACCCGAACTCGAGCATCAGGTTCATGGGGTCAAAAGATACACCTTATATGGAAGGATTGAGGGTGTCTGTAATTGGATTACGCTATTTTGTAAACAACACAACGTCAAGCTTACACAACTACGTTCATAGGCTTTTGTATTTGATCTTATGGCTTGGTTATATTTTTAGTGTATTCACCACCCTATCTTTTGGTGTTGTTGTAGACGATGAAAATCAGTTTAATGTGTTTGTTTTTAATGATGTAATAGAAAATATGATTTCTAACATTTCTGTATTTTTTTAAACACATTTTTTTTTATAATATACGTGAAACGAAAACATTGCACCCTTTTGTTTAGCAAATGAGCTGATAAAGGAGTATGAAAAGAGAGTATGAGTAGTTTATACAGAGAAGAAGTACATATGGCTTATAATGTTCAACAAAAGACGCCAGCAATGGGTTATCTACGCGAAAGAACTCTAAGTACAATTCATTGCAGTAGAACCTAACGTAATTTATTATTTTGAAGACTTGCGTGTTGTTCGAAATCACCAGTAACTGCTCCCACTTAAATAATAAGTTATTAAACAAGTCTTCCGTGTATTACAAACGAGTGATTTGGAGTTCGTTGAACATTTGTCGTACCTATACGATAACATACACGATATGAAAATCAATTTCGTATTTCGAACGTCGACACCCAATAAAAGTAACCAATCATTGTTCTCTTTGTGTATAAATTGGGTAAGAATTAGAATAGAAAGGGTGAAGTTAAATATGCGAGTCGCGTCTAACTAGAAGCCGGTCAACGGATCTTTCTCTCCTACCATTGTGAGGTATGTAAGAAAGGGACAGATTATCCAGTCGGGTCACATCGGGGCCTCTTTGCCCGGTTCAGCTAAAAATAGACGCTCGTGGCATCGGCTCACCAAAGTGTAAGCTAACTAGTACTCACCCCACAACATGTTTTCAGGTTGCATAAGCCGGAACGTACGTGACTTTGGAAACAAACGTTTGGTCGTCGGTGCGACAAATTTTAAAGAGAGTTACTGCTATGGTTTTGTGCAAAAAGAATTTAGATAAAGACAGTATGAAACTTTATTGTTTCGTAATATGGAATGTTAGTTACGCATAATTTTAATGTGTATGGTACGACTTGCTCAGTTTATATTAAACTTAATATGATGTTTTTAATGATTCTAATTGTATGTTATGCGGGAAAAATTTAAAACTTTTCTGTGTAAAAGCTTCAATACACTTTATTGAACACCAAAACAATACAAGGACATATACACAATGAATTTACAATAAACAGGTAAACAACAGGCGGACTTATCGCAAAACAGTGATCTCTTCCAGTCAATTTTATACCTATATATATATATATATATTAAACTATACTGCCTACCAGAGAAATAGAACTATCTATCTCCACCCGACTCACAGTGATCTTAACATATCGCTCGTATTTCGTCAACATTAGGACATTTCATATGTTGTCAATCAAAAGTTATTATTTTCTAACAAACTAAAATAAAACTGATGTTAACGAAGTACCAGTATAGACATAATATAGACATAATAAAACATGATTTTTAGGGATCAACGATTAAAATACCTTAAAACTTGCCATGACTGAACATCATTAAATTCGGTACAATAAGCTAATGTTTCATGTGACCGTCGAACCAATGCGCCAATTCATTAATGATGATGTTAGAACTGTTGTAAACATCAAAGAAGTCAAATATTTTCGCACTTAAACATGAAATCTATCTAAGGACGCATCCGCAAAGATATTTCAATGAGCTGCTAAAGTGACCCAGCTACGATATCGATCAATTTATTGCAAAAAAAATACTATTCAGTATTGGTCGTAAGTTCATCGTTACAGTTGCATCGTTATTTACAAGCATAACAACTTATAAACTAATTTATTGAAGAAACGTTTCTAGAATAAATGATTAATCTACGAACGACTAACCATAACATTGCCGTACCTTAACATGTTTTCAAGGTAAATAAAATCTAGTAGTAATAGAAATTGCATATGGATGTTTAGGATAAAAGGCATGTATGAGAAGACTGGTGAATGTAAATCATGCTCGAGAGGACAAAGTGGCAATCGATAATCTCAGCCTACCCCATTTAGAACTAATAGCGTGAGTGTATGGAACACATGTATTTAATACATACATATACTCACGGCCATAAATCTCAAAAGGGGTTAGCCAGAGCTTTAGAGCATGAAACTTCGCAGCCAAATTTGGAAGTTAATGAGGGACAATATGGTTGAAATAAAGTGTATTTAATACTATTACAGTATTAAAGCATACATACGTAAGAAACTTAACATTATATTTTTTGCATTTAACGCTATACGTCCCTTTTAAAAATAACTTTGAAGATAGCAGTTCTTGTAATTGTATCCCATTAGAAAGAAGCCCACAAGTTAAATATTTGGGTGTTATTATTGATCAATATCTAAAATTTGGTCCTCACATTTGTGCTATTGCAGCTAGAGTCCGAAAACTCATGCATATTTTCAAAAATATAAGACCTGTTTTACAACCTTCATTACTTAAACGTGTTTATATAGCATTATGCGAGTGTTTATTGACATATTGTATAACGTCATGGGGTGGTGCTGACAAAACAAATTTAAAAGTGTTGGAAGTTGCTCAGAGGGGGTTATTAAAAGTCAGTACTTTCAAGCCTATTCTGTTCCCCACTACTGAACTTTATACTTTTTGTGAAGTTTTGACAGTAAGAAAGCTGTACATTTTATTGACAGTGTTGAAACAACATGTATCATTAAATCGTCTTAATCTCAAACGGCGACGTGACATTGTTTTTGTAAAACCCAAATTAAACACAAAATATGGTCAAAACTTTTTTTCATTTTTAGGCCCTCATCTTTATAATTCTATTAATAAAATACTAGATATAAGAGAATTAAATAGTTACGAATGTAAATGTAAACTTTTACCCTGGTTACTTACTTTAAATTATGATCAGACTGAGATGTTATTAGAAATACAATGCTAAATATTAGATGACTCCTAGGATTTTCAAAATAGACTGTATATTACACAATCGCAAACACACACACAAACATACATTCAAACACACACACACACACACACACACACACATACATACATACTAACTTACACATACATTTGAGGATGCAAAAGCATGCAATTGATTACAATCTACATGTATTAAACTTAAGTTTTCCATTTAATATAATTAAAATTAACTTATAGTTCTCTCTTTTAGAGAACTTGTGCTATTGGTTGATCTCTTTCTTTTTGTACACAAAAAGACTTTTTGTGTAACTTTTAGTTTTTAACATATTTTTTAAAAAGCTGAAATGATTGTGAGCCAACTTTATGGGTTGAGCAAAATACTTATCCTAAGTTTACAGGGCTTTGCCCTTTTTATTAGGGAGTATGAAACTCAATTTGTTGTACCTTTTTTCAATAAATATATTATTATTATTATTATTATTACTTTGTAAAGTACAACTTTACTATACTAAATAAGGGATATAGTCCGGTCGACAAGTCGCAAGAAGTGGAGTTGGGTAGAAAAAGGTCGGAATTTAATGAAACTTGGAGATGTTGTTCAGGGATGGTTAATTAACATTTTGTCAAGTTTTGGACCTCGAGGACCCTGTGCAAAAAGAGGAGGGGGGGGAGAACTGCAAAAATCTCGACCTTTCGTCAGTTTTTCGTCAAATACCTTTTTTTCTTACATCCTACGACAAAAGCGTTCAGTAACATTTTGTAGTACGTGAAATTATCTACAATTTGAGTACTCACATATGTCTGTATGTCAATTCCTTACTGAGATATGACGCTTCGCAGAAAATATTTTTTTCTGAAATTCAGCGTGAGCTAGCATCGAAGTGAAGCAAGCACATGAAGAAGCCGACGTGTTGATCGTCAACACCGCCATATCCAAAGCTAGCGAATTCGACAGCATCATTATTATTGTTGAAGATGTGGACATACTTATTCTGTTGACGGCATTGGGTATGTCCATAAAGAAAAGAAAAGAAAAGTGGAAGAGGTGGTGGTCCTAGTGTCCTCTACTCACCAAGTTCCTGGTCCTTTCCTCCCAAAGATATACATTTCCTCCACGCAGTGAGTGGGTGTGATACCACGTCAGCACCGTATGGAATGGGGAAGAACAAAATTTGCAGCACCTATATGAAGAATACCGCCCTCTCTGCAGTAGCGGCTCCGTTTCTTACATCAAACGCTACTCCTCAGCAAATCAAGGACGCTGGAGAAAAGTTCCTGGTAGTAGTTTATGGAGGCAATATTGACAATGACAACCTTTACGACTTGCGGTACCGATTATTTACACGATCAGTGACGAAGGCTAAATTGGAACTAGCCCGCCTACCACCAACAAGGGACGCTGCCAATTACCACTCCCTCCGCACTTACCAGCAAGTACAAGCGTGGTTAGGTAATGAACTTCGCCCATCAGTTTGGGGCTGGAGCCTAACCACGCGAGGGGTACTACCAATCCCCACAACGAAAAATGCTGCGCCAGATAACATCCTCCAAATTGTTTCCTGCAAGTGCAGCAAAGGCTGTAGCACTGGAGCTTGCAGCTGCAAGAAAGCAGGTCTTAGATGCTCAGCTATGTGCAAGTACTGCACAGGCCACTCCTGCGAAAACGCCCCTACAACTGATTTGAACGAGGAGGACTCGTCAGACATAATCGACGAATACGACGACGGCAAGGACGTCCTTAACAGCCTGATTGTGCAGGAGGACGACGAGGAATTAGAAGCAGAACCAACGGCTGAAAAATCTCGACAGGAACTGTAATGAGTACAAATGCGTACCTACTATATACTTTGTCAAAACCTTAATTTTGTTTACGAAAGGACTACGTTTTTTTTACCTACCCTGGAACAATTATGTAGTGGAGGGAAGGAGAGGGAGAGGGAATATCGGTCTAAAAAGTAACTAATGTCAATACCAATATTACCGACATGATATATTGTTGGTATGAAGTAACAGTAGAAAATAAGCTTTTGAGAATTGGGGTTAGGTGGGGAAATGAGGGGGGATTGGGACAATTATTATTAAATAAGATTGGTTTCTGCTTTTTTAAGGTGTTTTTACTGAATTTCGGAAAAAGTATTTTCTGCGAAGCGCCATATCTCAGTAAGGAATTGACATACAGACATATGTGAGTACTCAAATTGTAGATAATTTCACGTACTACAAAATGTTTCTGAACGCTTTTGTCGTAGGATGTAAGGAAAAAAGGTATTTGACGAAAAACTGACGAAAGGTCGAGATTTTTGCAGTTCTCCCCCCCTCCTCTTTTTGCACAGGGTCCTCGAGGTCCAAAACTTGACAAAATGTTAATTAACCATCCCTGAACAACATCTCCAAGTTTCATTAAATTCCGACCTTTTTCTATCTGAAACCACCTGTCGACCGGACTAATAATTTAAATCTTTTTATTCATGAAAACCTCATGAAATCCCGCCTGTGTCGAAATTTTTCTTTCCTTTATTTATTCTTTAGTTATTAGTATAAATAAGGGAATGCTTTATTAACATAAGTGAAAATATAGGAATAACGTACGAGGATACAATTATATAAAAAGCTTTACAAAATTGAAACTTTGTAAAACCTCACTGAAAAAGTCCTTCAGATAAATTTCGTCTTAAAGAATGAACAAAATCTTTATTTGCAAACGTGCTTTAGCATTTAAACGGGATTATTGCAAACGTGTGACGTCTACACATAAATAACTCTAACATTTTTATCCACATGATGCGGTAATTCGAAACATAAATATTTGCCAACCTCCTTATGCCTGAACTCGTACGGTTAGCAAAAATAAAATAAAAACATTGTCTCACATCTCATATCCTCTTCGGATATGAATAGATATTTTTTCCTTTCTTTTTCTTTTAGCTAGAGAACCTCCGATTTCTTTTATATTCCAACAAAATGATCTTTTTAATAGTTGAAAAAAGCCCTCACAATCTAATTTTATTATTAACCGACAACAGTTCCTATGGCTGTAAATGAAACATCAGTACTTAGTTTTAGCATATAAATGAAAACCTGCATGGCTGAGCTATGTGGCATATTTGTACAAATTAGCGATTGACCTGTCCATACAAAACGTGGGTACTCCGAACACCGGGTGACGAAAACACCTAAAATTCAGAAGTAACATAAACATAAACGTTCACGCCGAATATCCCCGAAGGGGTTGGCAGAGCTACTAATACTTCTGAACATCACGTGACTTTGTCACCTGGTGTTCAGAGTACCCAAGTTTTGCATGGACAGTGTACTCACGTGATAGGGGGCAGGCCTATCGCCGTTTTGTACGAATACACTGTCACATGACTAAGTACAACTCCGCCATGTGGGTTTCCTCACGATGTTTTCCCTCACCGTTAACAACCATGATAAATTAACCACACATATGTCTTTAGAAAAGACAAATTGGTGTAGGCCCGACCCAGGATTTGAACACTAGTCGTTTGCACGATAACCGAGTGTTCTACCCACTGGGCTATCACGGTTATAAATAAAATATAAAATTCAGAAGTATTATGAAAAATTAAAAAAACTCAATTTTGAGTCATGACATGAGCCATTAACACAATGGTATGCTAAACCAATATTATAACTTAGTAGGCACAGTGTAAATTATTATCGAATTGCTGGAACTAAATAGAACTATTATTTTGTTTTATTAGATTTTTTATAATAATATCGTTTGTTTTTCTTTTAATTCCAGTGTATTTAATTCATAGTATTAAAATAATTAGGCCTTCATTAAAATCTTTAGTTATCTACCCGTATTTCGCAATTTTATTTAAAGTAATATTTAGTTAGATTTTGATACAAGCTAGCCAAGTGAGTCACTGCAACAGAGATGGATCTTTGAATAAACGCAATGTGCACAAAAAAGATAACTGATTTCTTTCGCAATTTCCTTTTACTTTTGTCAACATATTTTCTGAGAACATAGCTTTCTGTATTGTCACTATTAATTATATTTTATAAGTGTGTTAAAAAGACTTGCTATAAAAGTGTTGCCGTGCGAATAGCACTACCCCATTTTTTCCCATGTGTGATCGTAAGAGGCGACTAAGGTTTTTTAAGTGATTTTTGGGCGGTGTGGTTAGAGACCCATCACCATATACATTTATTTTACAATCTTTTCCACATTTATCTTCCAAAAGTGGCTGAAGAATTTTCTGATCCTGAAGCTCTGGCTACCCTTTTAGGGATTTTAAGCCGTGAATATATGTGTATGTGTATTGGAATTAAAAAGAGTCGTAGGACACACGTGAGCAATTAGTCATTGAAGTGTTTGATTTTCAAAATCCCGCAGCTTTAAATACTTCTCTAACATACATAATGTACTATAATAACCTAATTTACATACATAAACATAAACGTTCACGCCGAATATCCCCGAAGGGGTTGGCAGAAGTACTAATACTTCTGAACATCACGTGACTTTGTCACCTGGTGTTCAGAGTACCCACGTTTTGCATGGACAGTGTACTCACGTGATAGGGGGCAGGCCTATCGCCGTTTTGTACGAATACACCTAATTTATGTGTTATAATTAATACAGCTATTGACTTTCGGATATTTAGTCGCGTGTTATGACCATACATCGGGGTTTTCGGTGCGGGAATGATTTTAGAAAGAGTAGAGATAAACAGATAGGTTAGTCTGAAAAAGTATCATATTATGCCTAATGAATACCTACCTCTCTGCGACAGTTTGCATATATATGCGAGTGTATATGCGACAGCTCATAATATACACTCTATTAAATAATAAAAAAACAAATATATATTTATATAATTTTGAAGTTTTAGTAGTTGTCACGGTGTTCAGAATAAACTATTTATATTTTTTTCTATATTTGGAACGGTTAATCTGCGACGTCTTGCTGTAAATATCCATTTCAACGTACTGAACGATCTTTTACATCGGCAGTTGTAATAGGTGCATATTTAAAATTTTTGAAGCAATCTATTGTTGCACGCAAAGTTGGTGATCGCAGTTCTATTTCTTTGCCTTGTAATAATTCGTTCATATTTTTTAGTGCACTATAGCCAGAATTCTTTTCTAAAACCAACTTCAGTTTATTAAAAATACTTTTTCTTTTTACGCTCAAGTTTAATTTGGAAATATCTTGATAGGTTTTATGATAAATTTTTAGACTATCGCTGATGGACAGATACTTATTTATATCTACATTCTGTTTTAAGACAATACCTACTCTTTGGCTAATGTCAATTTATATTTATTTATAAATTTATATTAAATTATGTGTTCCAGAATGCCCCCCCGCGGCTGATGGCATGGAACGGTTCGCGTGCCCGACGCCCGACAGACAAGGACGGTACCGCTGCATCGACGACCACGTGTTGTGCGACGGATTCATCGACTGCCCCAGCGGCGAAGACGAGGATAGACAAGCCTGTATGTTCTACAAAACGGTATGGAACTCTTTAAATATATTTATTGTTACCTATAGTACCGTGTAGTGCCGGCTTAGAATGTTACTACCCCTTTCTACCAACGGCGGTCGTAAGAAGCGACTAAGGGTATGGGGCTTTTTAAGTGGTTTTTGGGCGATGCGGTTGATACCCATTACCAACGATACTTTATTTCTATTATATTGTCCCCTATCAACTTTCGAATGTCGCTGAGGAGTATCAAGCTCTGAAGCTCTGGCTACCCCTTTTTGAGATTTACAGCCAATATATTTATGTAGAATATATGACGAAAGACAGAAAAACTTTATGTGTTACAAACAATTACTTCTACAATTGAAACATTATTAATTTATAAAGGATGTTGCGTCAAAAAGGCAATAACTCAGTATGTTTATGCGAGAATCAAGCAGCTGCCGCTAAATTTATAATAGTTTACTATTCGAAGATGCCTTTTTATTTCCATTGTTATTAGAAATAATAGTACTTTTAATACCATATGTTACTTTTAATTGTTTTATCAAAGTGTTTGCCACTTAGTTCAATATATTTTTCATGCGCCCAAACCAGTTATTAAAACAATTTTCCACTCCGAACTGGGGTTCTCAAATATGGCGGATTTAGAGCAGTCGATAGTTTTTTCACCAGACTTTTAACCACGAAGAGTTTTCTTTATAAGGAATCAAAAGTTTCAAGAGTGCAGTAGAATTTAGCGTTGTCATAGTGCACTTTATCCTGCAGACCGATGCAGTGCTTTGGATTAGATTACTGAAGTTCGGCTATAACTTGTGGCCAACAAACTGTGGCATACAACTCATCATTTAATGTTCTACAATCTTCAAGCGCAATTGTCGCAACATGGCCGAGCAACTTTTATGAAGTGCTTAAGGAACTAACAACTTTCGCCGGCTTAGGCTCATCCCGGTAGACAAAATTGTGGATTTTTCTTTAAAATCTGGGATCCAAAATTAATCACCACTATTATTGGCATAAACTTGATTTGATTCATTTTTGTACGTGACGCGACAGATTCAAACAAAAACATTATAAATTTAACATTACGCTCAGTCTAATCGAGCCTTATACATTAAAAGGAAGAGCACATCTTCGTACCTTTTTTATACTTGAGTATGATAGTAAATGACTTGATAACCGCACCACACTTTTTACAACTGTATTTTTCAATAGATTTTTTGGTGATTTGATAATCATATAAGAGGGGGGGTTTAATAAAATAGAAAACGCCAACTTCCTAAATTATCAACTATAAAAGTAAAGCAAAAACTTCCTAAACTATGTATATCAAAATCTCGCAAACTGAGGTGTATGATTATCTGCACAGTTCTGCATATGCAAAAAAATAAAAAATAAAACATTTTTTTAAATTTAATTATCCAAATAAAATCCCTTAAATCTCTAAAAATGTGCGTTACGTTTCAAGTTAGAAAATACTTTTGAAAGTCTTCAACATAAATGGGACTTCAAAATATCTTGGAGATTTCAGTTACCTTTTTTAATTGTTGTAGCAAATTACATTTCATAGACTGTCCTTGGGGTGAATTGAGAACAAATTACTTAGATAACCATTTATTTAAAGCACTTATACTTGGAAGAATCTTGAAGAACTTGTGGTCAAGCGGCATTTTTTATTTAAACAATTTCTTTTTTGCATGTCAAAGAGTATAGAGTCAATAGTATTTTTTTTCTCAACAGTTAATAGTTTATCTTCCCCTATCTTCTCGCCCCGTACGCCGACCACTGATATATATGTACCATTCTCTCAAATGCCGACATGAGAATACCTCTGAAAAAGTTGCTAAAAAGTTGCAAAAAGTTACTCAAATAAATAGCTAAGTATCTCATCCTTTCCCCCGATTCAAAATAGTATGAAACCTATACCTAAAACTACTTTGTATATTTTTTCAGACAAAGGCGCATTTGGATGTTTTAGCAGACGCTCTACTGCGATGGGCGCGAGGACGTTAATTCAGATAAACAGTTTTCTTTCCAACCGATACCCAGTGAACTCCTCCACCGCCGGCTTCTTCTCATACCCTGACTCATTCCTACTTGATTCCTCGGAAAGGTTCACGCATACTCACTATCTCTGTGCAATAACTAACGGACTCTGCAGTTATAATTTGATGATCGACAACGTTAAAGCCACTTTTGGATCGGTGAAAGCAATGAAACATATCAAGTAGTGGTAATTGAAAGCAATGAACAAGATCACTCTCAGTGTAGTGTTACAATACAAAAGGTGTATTACTGAACAGTGACTCGGATGGGCAAGGACTGACGAAATACGTTGCAAGGACTGTTTGAAAGCTGCGAGCAAATTAGTCGTAGTGAACCTGTTTCGCAAAAGGTCTCATTTCCTACATTCCGCAATGTCTATCTTGTTAAACTATGTATAATGTGAGACTGGTAGTCAACATTGTTAGTTAGTTGAGTATACATATATACAAATATATTTTAAGATTGGAACTTCTTTTGCCAGAACGGAACTCGCTAGTTATTTTATACAGATGTTGGTTATTTTAATTCGACTTTACTATTATGTTGTAGATTTTTATAACTCTTTTATGGGTTGTAAGTAATGTTTTGTATACATGACTATTTTTATTGTATATAGCAGTAATGATTGTTAAATTATTCTTAGTTTTGAATTCGGCCTATTTTTACTGGCGATGACTTTCATGAGACCTAGCATATATATTTTGTCGCAACGATAGGTGTTGTTTCATTAAAGCTTGATCGTCAATCGATATGTGTCAATTTTTGATGATTATCACTATCCATGGTATCCAAAGTGGCAGCTACTACTTTTAAGTAACTATAAATGTTGATCTCGATGGCACAATATAATTTAACGATGATATGAAAAGACTGATTGCCGTTTCCACCTCGTACGTCTGCCATTCCGTTTTAATTTATATTATTTACAACAGTTTTTTATTTCAAAACTTTACATACATGTAGATTTTCTTTTAAATTATTTTGCGAAATTTCAAGCATGTTATGTTATTTACAATAGTTAAATACATACCCCACATCCGATTTTAGGCTAGCAAAATGTTATTTTAATAAATCAGCATAACGTATAATATTCTAATAAAATGTTTGATACTCAACTGTCATAATTGTGGAGTAGAGAAAATCGATTAAATAGCAAAGAAGAATGTGTGGTAAGTAATATAAAAATAAGAATAACATGATAACTATATGTATTATCAATGTATTTAAATGTGTCCTTTAAATGTTTAGAAACTTTTTAGAATATTTCAAGCAACCTCATACATAAATACTATACATTCTGTGTTTCGAATATTTCAGTAATAATTTAATATCAACTTAAAATTATGTTGCTATGTTTAGATAGGCGTTGATAAAACCAAACGATGTGCTCTCTAACAGAACCATTCTGAGAATAGACAAACGCAAAAAGTAGAATTCTGTCATGATACTCAAAGAACTGCATGATAACAAGTCGGGCTCCCAACTAATAAACTATTTCTGTCCTATATCATCTTATTCAAGCAAAATGTGGGTACTCGGAACTCAAGGCGATGAAAAAGTCAAGTGATGTTCAGAAGCATTAGTAATTCTGCCAACCCTTTGAGATTTCTTTCTAATTAATTGCTTTTTTTATTATGTATTATTTTATTAACATCATTTACATAACAAATTTTAACTTAGAAAAAGTGTTTTTCATTCAGCTTGACAAAACTAGTTTGAAAAAAAACGTTAATTTATTTAATGTAACTTACTTTTGTGACACAGCGATCTAAATTCTAATTTTCTGATAGCATACATACATACATACATATACTCACGCCATTAGTTCCCATTGGGGTAGGCAGAGACTATTGATCGCCACTTCGCAAAAGATAACATGGGTTCGAAACAAAATAAATGGTCACCTACGTACGTATACTCACGACGCTTTTTCCTCAGGAGGTAGCTATGCCAGTGGATAGCATTTTTTTAATATAAAATTTCTTCTGTGAAGTGTTAAGAATACAACTACGCCATAACTTCCCGTGGGTGGTCGTAAGAGGCAAAGAGGGTATTGGGGCTTTAGAATATTTTCAGTGATGCTGTTGGAGACCCATCACCAAACACGTTTACTTTACAATCTTTTCCTCACTCTACTTCCAAAAGTGACTGAGGTTTTTTTTATTCTGAAGCTCTGACTACGCCTTCTAGTGATATATAGCCGTGAGTATATGTTTACTTAAATGCGGACGTAGTTGTGTTGAAGTTGGCCACGTTGTGTTAGGAACTCTGCTACTGCTGAGCAGTATAAGCTAAGCTAAAGGCTTAAAGTAACGAAGTGATGAAGTAGAAAGCAATGAATTTATTTTCAATTAATATAATTATTTTCTTAGAGCAACTTATTTCATGTTTAATTTAATCACGGAGTATCTTCTTCCAGTTCTATATACTTTTAAATTAGAAAATGGAAGATTTGGGTATAACAATTTCTTTATGCTGTCTTATAAAATGTCTAATCTTATTCGCATTTTTGCGCAACTTTTTCTGTACAATAAATATGATATTGTTTATTGTGGTTGAAATGAAGACACCAAATCCTTTCTCGTGGTTCACTGAATGAGCGGAGATAATTAAACATTGAACGTTTCGTGCGTAAATCAAAATGTGAAAATATTCTCCCATTCATAGGACATAATATTGGACCTTCCCAACAAGCAGATTCGGTGTTTTCTAAATTTAACTAAGTTTAAATCTTTATGTTCATGAAAACCTCATGTGGGGATTATTACTAATAAATAAAGAATAAATAAAGGAAAGAGAAATATCCCGCCTGTGTCGAAATTTTTCTTTCCTTTATTTATTATTTATTTAACCAAGTTTATTTGCTATGTATTTAAGTTAGTTATGAATAAATACTTTTAAATATAAACGTTTCGTGTTAACATTGAACTTTTTTTTGGGAAATACTACTATATATCACGCACCAAAGTCATTCTAGAGTAGTTGTTGAAACGAACAAGTTTAGAAACATCAAAATTAAGGAGAAAATAATATAAGAGAACCAAGAAATTTAAATAATTGTGGGTAACAAAAAGCAGATGATAAGGGTAGCTGACCCAAATTTACCTGTTAATTTATCTTATTACTTATTTTGAAAAATATTACACATTTACAAACACACGAAAAGCAATCAGACGATACTAATACATGAATTTTAAAATCACTTGAAATTTCAAAAAAGATTTCCTAAATCAAAAACTCACGTTCCTAGACTCTATTTATTGTTTAAATTCCTTTGCAAAATTATCCCACATGATTAATTACAATGCATAAAAATAATAATTGTTTTAGATATTAGCATGCAAAAAAATAAGTCTGTGTTGTGTTGATCCACTTTTTACCTTGACAAAATATGTGTACTCCTACCAAATCAAAACTTTCTGGCCCCGAAGTTCTAGGAACTATATAGCAGACAGCCAGAAGGACATAGCAAAACCATTTAGTTTACTTGTTGACTACCAAAGCCTAAAGTAGAAGAGATTTAAAAAGCTCTAGCATTTGTTTATAAAATAAGGTACTGAATTAAGTTATCACTTGAGTACAGGTGACAATACCTCTGCCAATCCTTCAGGGATATACGGCGTAAATGTTTAAGTTTGTGTTGAGTTGATTTAAGGTATATTTTTTTATGTTAGAATGTTTGTGTGGAGCCCATGTTAATAAATCATTCTTAAGATATTATTACCTCTCTGTTTCTTACATTCTCATCGTCAATGTATCGACTACAGACTGTTATACTATGCGTAGTTTTATTATCACGCTGCTCATTTCGCATTTTGTTCCATCTAAATGTGTTAAAATGCTAATGTTTTTGACAAATCACGTACCAAATTATTACCACTTGATTGCCACATTGTTATTGTTTCTCTGCCGTCCTACTTATACATGAAAAATTATTAAAACCTTAATATATATTATGAATTCAGATCAACGCATTGTGAAATTGTCCTTATAGTCATGTATATCCAGTACTAAACTATTACGAAAGAATAATCATTACAAGGAAACCCACTAAGACACTTACACAATGAGAGCCCAAATAAATTTTGGTAGAAACTATTTTTAATATTATAAGAAATACTATACTTTAATAAATCTAGATGTCAATTGTGTATAAATATAAATGTTAAAAAATATTATTGTTGTAGATGTAAGTATCGGATGTGTGGAGTACACACAAACCACGTACTGAAACATGCTTTATTTGTAAAAGATGCTCACACTGGATGAGGGGGCATATCTTGGCCTAGTCACAAAGCAAACTAAGTATTGGATGGTACATCGTTATTTATAAAATAACCAAAAATAGCAATAGTCTGTCGGAACTACTGTTCTTGAGCCGATTGATGTTGTGGTATCTTATGCCACAACTTTACCTTCACCGCGTCAATAGAAAACTAGGCTTTGATTTTATCCAGTCGCGGCATTTTGTCATCGTATATTCAGAGCAAAAAAAGCAACACAGTCAAATACCGGATTTTACTTTTTTATACATTTCTATTACCATCCATTATTTTGGTTCCTTAAAACAATCTTTCTCAAAACTTACCATAAAAAAAACGATCGCTCGAGTGGCAGTGGTTTACTACCAGACGTAGCACGTTTGTGATTTTATAGTGATGTTGTCGGTTAGAAAGAGATAAATAAATTCGATGCTTTGGAAGTGAGAAAGAGGTAGCTGTTTAAATCAAGTTTTTTTAGTAAAAGCGCAAGCGTGCTACCGCTGCTGACAGTTGGTTATGCTTTTGTTAGTCCGAGGTGAGGCTGGAACGGCAATGCGAGCAAGCCGGCCCACGTGGCCTGGATCAGTTGCTCTTCTTTTATAAATCATTGTTATCTAGATGTACATATTTTTATTAGATTGAGATTATGAAAATATAATATGAATGTAATGCACTAAAAATTTCCTGTTTTGTATGTGCACAGCAATTTATTGTAATATTTTATTGACTTGTTAGGATAAGGCGCAATCACGATCTCGCAATAAAGTATTTATTTTATAATGTTAATTTAGTTTTATAAGTTTTTATGTTGGTTTATAGCATTAAATGTTTGTGATATACAAAGACTATTTTATTTTTCATTTAAATACATTCCATTAATTGTATTTCATTGTTTTGTTAGTTATTACGCTAGAATAACAAACAGATTGGTCGTTACAAATGTGCCATAACTAGTGATATAAATTAACTGCTAATAATAAATATTTTTTTGAAATGTTTAGCAATTTTTGTCAATTTAAATAAAATATGTGTGTTAGAATAAATATGAAAAATCGTTGTCATATGGTGTGGCTGTATTTGAAAGGCTTTTAATAACTGGAATGGCGCTAGTTCGCGACGTGTCGTAGTCAAGAAAATGGCAATGATGACAGTAGAAATAAACGCTAGATCTCAAGTGCTACAGTTTAATCGCTGCTACCCGTTCACAAAGTGCATTAATAATGTTTATAATTAGAAAGTGGTTGCGTCTTGGTAGCTTATCATAGGGTTAATCTCTCGGTGTTGAACTAATGATACGACTGTTTCTTTGTATGCCCAGATGTTACATATGGTAACAGACCTATCAGCACCATTTTTAGATATGTACTTATTTCTATTTGTGTATACTTACCCCCTAAAACACAAAGTTACAGAGTTTTAGTCTTTTATACGTCGTGAACCTTTTGAAATTGTCTACAGAAATACATGCAATTGTTGTAAATGATGTTCGCCCCGGAGCGATTGTTTCCTGCTAGATATTTTGAGTGAAAAACTTCTAATAAAAGATGTTGTTAACAATATTTTTAGAATTTCACTTGTAGTTATCTGAATACACCACATATATTATGAAATGTGAAAAGTTGTATTATTCCTTAATCGTTGTATTATTTATGATTTAATTAATTAGTGTTGGCTTAGAGGAACACACTCCCATCACTCGTGCGTGTCATATTAGGCGACTATGCATAACAGGCGTTGAAAGTGGTTGTTGGTTGATCCAGTTAGAACCCATCACAAAAGGTTCCTTGTTCCTCTTCCTGACCCGGAGGATCTATTTACTCTATCCACTCATTAGTCATGAGTAAACAGTCGTTGGAAGTGCAGCACACTCCACTATTTATATATCTGATCTAGGACAATTTTAATTGTTAACTTATAGGAAATAGAGAGAATGTTTCTAAGTCACTACCACTTTGTTAATAGTGCTAATAGATCATACGGGACTACTGTTAATTACGTTTACGTAAGGATGTTTAATCAGATGAGGGGTCTCATAGTACAAAACAAATATGTGAAGGCAAAATATATAAACTAAATAAAAATTCAATAAATGGATTGTTTGCTTTGTTGAAAACTAGGTATATAAAATTAGCAAGGGAAGAAATTATCACATTTTATTAAAAGTTTTATGTACCCTGGTAGTCTAGTCAACGAATAGGTTTAGAAGGAAATGCTTCGAACTAAATTTTTGTTTTCGTAACTTTATTTGGACTAATTAAGAGGTAAATGTATCCCTTTTTACGCGTGTTTTAGCGTTGCGGTTGGAGACCCATCACCAAAGATAATTTATTTCTACTATCTTGTCCCCTATCAACTTACAAATGTAGCTGAGGAGTTTTCTAGTTATAAAGCATTGGCTACCCCATTTTTGGATTTAGAGCCGTGAGTATGAAGCTCTGTCCCCGGGTTGAAGGGGGAGATCAGAAGGTTCTGTTATATCAGAATTTAGCTTAAATTTCGTAAACTATATGTTTTAATGACGTTAGATTTTAGACAAAATGAAAGATGAAAAAATTGTCTATTTTAGGAGAGTTTCCGAGATATAAGTTACAACTCGAAAATCAGGAGTTCTAACCACTCCCCCTCCTCACAGCGGCGTCACAGTTACAGGCGTGGTCTTGTGATATGTTTATTGTTTACCTTATAACTGGTTTTAACAAAGTTATGAAATCAAAAATTGTGTTCCTAGCATTTTTTTAGTATCCATTTATTAGTCATGACTAAATAAATACTAGTGGGTAACCCTGGCGCGACTACTTCGCGTCCTATAAAATGAGTTTATTTTGAAATTTTCCGACCAATCACAGCGCGGCTCTTTTGAAATTCTAAAGATTTTTTCTGATTGGCCGGTTTGAAAAAAATCCGACCAATCACAGCGCATCTCTGATCGACTAAGGTTTGCGCGCACTTTTGACACTCAAGCAAAGTCTATAGGCCAAAATCGAAACTTTGAAATTCTGTAACAATTAACTTAATCCAGTCACATCAGATGTCTGAATTTTGTGCACACCACGGCCGCGAACTGTACAAAACTATACCTGAACCAAATTTCTAGCCTAACTCATCGCGTCACAGGCTTCCGGGCAAGAAAGAGGCTTACAGAAATAATATATAAAGATAAGGACATATTACAAACCGATCAAGTAAGCCCCAAACTAAGGAAGACTTGTATTATGGGATACTAACTCAATGATATGTGTAATATTTCATAATACACATATACATTACATCCAAGACTAAGAAACAATCATTTATGCTATCATTATCGAACCCGCAACCTCCGGACCGTGAGGCTAGTCACCGATCCACTCGGCCACAGATGTATGCAAATTAAACAATACAGTGCATGACAGTTGGTACTTATTCAATCTTTGAATAAAATAATGGTGAATGAATATCATTACATGTAGATAAAATCTAATGAGACAAGACTTGCCCAGAAGTGTTACTGATATTTTGAAGAGCCAATGGATATCCACTGCTGGAAATAATACACCGACTATAGGTAGACCCCGCAGCTCTTCGGAACGACCAAATGAAGAACCTTCTAGAAAATTATTTTTCTAATCGATTATCAAGGGATGTGAGGGAAAACATCTTAAAGAAACCCACGTGGCTGGAGTTAGTCATGTGAGTGGGTATTGCACACGCGAATGTACAGTCCAGGCAAAACATGGGGTACATACTGTGAACACCAGGTGACACGATGTTTAGAAGTATTAGTGTATTTACCTCTGCCACCCGGTACGGTGGACTTTAATTTTGAGAATAAGTATAATAAAATCTCTGGTCATTTCATATCATATCCCTGATTGGTAGTGTATGAAAATTATTTTAAAACCCTGATTTATTCATGTTTTCTTCTTGATTTTGCTGAAAATAAGATAAGGTTTAAAAAAAACCCAGAATGATTAGATCACCATCATAGTGGCAGAATTACCACGACAAGCGTAGACATCCCTCTAAAATTCATCAAAATGTACATACATACATACATATACTCACGGCTATAAATCCCTACAAGGGGTAGCCAGAGCTAAGGAATTAGAAATTCCTCAGCCACTTTTGGAAAGTTGATTGGGGAAAAGATGGTAAAGTAGAGGTTGTTGGTGATGGGTCTCCAACCGCATCGCCCAAAAATCCCTTAAAAGCCCCAATACCGTTAGTCGCCTCTTACGTACACCCATCAGTAGAAATGGGGTGGTGCTATTCTAAGCCGACACTACACGGCAAAATGTTTAATATACAAAATCATCCGACTGTAAGACATTATAATTCGACAGAGAACGAAATAAGTTATAACGTTGCCTTTTAAAAACCTCATTTATTAATCGCTCAAAAATGTTCACTCATCGCTAACCGTTTATTTTTAAGTTCCTATTTTTACAATACTTCATATCATACCGCATCTATAAAGATGACGGGTGAATGTTAATTCCGGTAAAGGAGTACCCTAGCTTACTAACGAAAAAAGCTTTAATTTATAGATATAAACGCTGTGCTTTTAAGCGTTGAAGCTTTAAAAGTAATTTTGGGTAAGTTCTCCAACTAACATGCGCCACGACTAAACTTTATAATTCTTTCTCCACTTAACTTACTGACTACCCCTTATTTAGGGTTTATAGCCGCGTATACTCACTACCCATGAATGTATGTACGAACTCCATATTCATATTCAAGTTACGAAATACATATTCAAGTTTGTTTTGTGTTCTAAGAATTTCTCATATATTCATTGTTTGCTAATTAATAAACAAAGTACTGGTAGTAGTTTGAACTTAGACTATAATAATTCAAATTAAATAGAAAACAAGTTTAACAATCCGTTTCTTGATCATATTGCACGATTGTAACTCTGTACCAGTACTAATTCTATACAACAATAAATAAAGGTTTTAATACATATACTCACGGCTGTAAATCCCTAGAAGGGGTAGCCAAAGCTAACGAATTGGAAATTCCTCAGCCGCTTTTGGAAAGTTGAGTGGGGAGAAGATAGTAAAATAAAGGCTGTTGGTGATGGGTCTCCAACCGCATCGCCCAAAAATCCCTTAAAAGCCCCAATACCGTTAGTCGCCTCTTACGTACACCCACCGGAAGAAATGGGGTAGTGCTATTCTAAGCCGACACTACACAGCAAACGGTTTTAAAAAAGGTTTTAATATAAATTAATAATTATTTTATGTGATTCCTAATAAAAAAATAAGCTATGAAATGGTATACATCCACCTTCCACATTATCTGCATAGATAAAATTGGCCCAAAAGTAAGAACAACGTAGTAGGGATATACGTTTAATAATATATAAATAAACACATACATTAAATTAGCATCCAGGACTATGAACAAACATACATTTTCTTCAGAAAAATGAAGCCCCCAACGGAGATCAATCCTGTGGCCGCCTAGAAATGAAACTCTGGACTACTGTCATTTTGTGTCTTTCTTCACCACTCTTTCGAATCAAGTTTTTTTTTCGGGCCTATCATCGTTTTCCTTATTTTTACATCACAATTTTGTACAATTTATAAAAGAAACTTATCGAAATGAACAAAACAGTTTGTACTGAATCTTATGAAATCCCCCAAACCACCAGGTGGCAAAGACAAACAGCACAGTATGATACATCACCCAAAACTGAAATAGAGTGCTACGTATCAAAGCTAAAATAAAGAATATATCTACGACTAACCACAGAACGAATGCTATCCAAGCAACAGAAAGACTTCGAAGTTTCTGCTGAGGTATTTTTCCGTCGGTTGTTATATCGAAGGTTTTATCTGTAATATATAAAATTTAATTAGTTTAAGAGGCGACTAACTGTATGAGGGCTTTTAAGGGATTTTTGGGCGATGCGGTTGGAGACCCATCACCAAAAACCTTTATTTCACTATCTTTTCCCCACTCAACTTCCAAAAGTGGCTGAGGAATTTCTAATTCATGGGATTTCTAGCCGTGTATGTATGTATGTAGTTTAAGCTGTGTAGAATCGGCTTAGATTAGCAGTAACCAATTTCTTCCGGTGGGTGTACGTAAGAGGCGACTAACAGTATCGGGGCTTATCAGGGACTTTTGGGCGATGCGGTTGAAGATTCATCACCAACAACTTTTACATCACCATCTTTTCCCCACGCAGCTTCCAAAAGAGGCTGAGGAATCAAAAATTCCCCAGCTCTGGCTACCCCTTCAAGGGATTTATAGTCATTAGTATTTGTATGCATGTTAATTAGTTTAGTGGTTTGTTGTACGTTTTGCCAACCTTATAGCGTTCTAAATTAATTACAGTTACCTAACTTTTTGGAAGTCTTATGTATACTACGTTCTACACTTAAAATTTTTAGTTAAGTGGGTATTACACTACATGATTTAAAGTATGCAGTAGCAAGCGAACATATATTTATATGCAAACTTAGGTTTACTTAGTTTACCACACTACACTTTCACTTGCTACCATTATCTTTGTACCAAATCGTGTAATAACGTCTAACACTTGGTCCACGTACAATGGCCTGCCATGCCGGGCTCAGTGCGGAAACCCGTGGCGTTTACCGCCCATCTAATAATAATAATAATAACGTCTAACTAACCTTATTCCAGCAATTTCTGATTACAATAAGCTGAGTAGTGTCGGCTTAGAATAGCACTACCCCATTTCTTCCAGTGGGTGTACGTAAGAGGCGTCTAACGGTATTGGTGCTTTAAGGGATTTTTGCACGATGCTGTTGGAGACCCATTACCAACAACATTTATTTCACCATCTTTTCCCCTCGAACTTTCAAAAGTGGCTGAGTAATTTCTAATTCCCTAGCTCCGGCTACCCCTTCAAGGGATTTATAGCCGTGAGTATATGTAGTATGTATTATTTATGTAATAATTTATTGAAGTTTAAAATGTTTTACCATTATTGTGAAAGAAGCGCAGGTTCATTTCTTTCTGCAGCCATCGTTCGCTCAACCACGCTTTTAAATCATCTTTCTGAATTGGCAACTCGTCAATCGTATATCTGCAAATTTAATTGTGAATCACTGAGGGGAAAACAATCAACTCTGTATCAATTCAATTAAAGCTAAAATTGCATCAAAATATTTAACAGAATAAAATGTTATTTGAAACGGGACCTTTTTTTATAAATATACAATAAATAGCACCCATTACCGATGATACTTTATTTTTACCATCCTGTCCCCTATCAACTTCCAAATTTGGGTGAAGAGTTTCTAGCTCTAAAGCTCTGGCTACCCCTTTTTGGGATTTACGGCCGTGAGTATATGCATGTAGGTATGTAAATTGATTCTCGGTTTCTTAAAAATTTTTAAAGCATTGAATAGCTATGGTCAGCTGACAAACTACAAAATGTAGATATTTGCATAAAAAACAGGAACCTTAAAAAGCAGCGGGATCAACTTACCGCTTAACACAAAAGTAAACGTTTCTCGGAATATTCCCACGAAGAAGGTCGGTCTCTGTCTGTGGCGGCTCGTCGTAGGCAATGGTTACATCGTATACTGACGAAAGACCTGCATTTCGCAACTGACAACATAGTTCTGACCATCCTGTGGTACGGGGGTGTAGAACCAACTCGTAGTTCTTAAAAATCAGAATTATTCTTTTTATTTTACGAATCAAACATTAAGATAAAATCGTATTACGTGGAAATTGATGGTCTCTGGCTACCCCAATAAAAGTGATATTATATGCATGTTCGTATATTGTGGTTATATTCATAAGAACCGCATCTTATCAGGATCTTCGAGATAACTATTAAATTAAAAAAATATGGAGACAATTAATTAAAATAGTTTTGAAATTCATATAGTTTTAAAGGTGGTGGAGTTGTGATAGGACCTTAAAAAGTGTCGAGAGTATTTTATTCTTGTTTATCAAAAGATGAAACCTGTGACGATCAAGCGAAAACGGAAATACTAAATTTCCCTAAATACAGCATAGATGCGCTCAGTTTGTTACTCGTTCTGTCGTACTACACCACGTGATAAAGTCTCACGACCCATAAAGTTGAACTATAAACAAATGTTAAAATGCATCTTTCATACCTTTTTGTGACACGTAATGCAACGTGACTTTCTTAACAAAATATAATGACATAACTGTCACTTACTGGAAGATTACTTTTAGCTGCAAAACTATCACTTTTTCTTTTATTTTCTTCACTTAGATCTGTTCCTTCTGGAAACAACACTATTTTGTAACCACTACCACTAGTACTGTAGTAATCTACAAATTCGGCCAAGCTGGTCTGATCTTCCCGCCAATCACGTTTCACATACAGGAAGTAGTTTAATTGCATAATCCAGCCTGTAAAATGTAAGAAAAGATTATCCAAAGTCTCTAACCTCGAGTTTTCTTTAATGTTCAAGTTTCTCGGATTTCTACATGGGAGACGGTGAAGAAATATTTCAATACGACTCTTAGTATTAGCATTAGAATATATTTTAATTTTATCGTGCTCAGCCTCAGGTTATGTGATCGAGTGAGAAATAGCGTGATTCGTGTAATACATACACCTTACTTTGCGGTGTGAAAGATGGTATTGTGTTGAAGATATAAAAGGAATAATTAGAATGTTTTGTTCAAGAAAATCTGATGTATGGATTACATTACTATTAAAAAAAAGGAAAGAAAAAATTAAACACCAGCGGAAATCAAAGACACGCCCCCGTCGCTCTGCTAATTGAGCTATATATTTGTAAAAAAACGGAGCTAGGGAACTCTATCACTACTTCAAAAGTGTAAAAAAACAAAGGAAAGAAGAATTTCGCTCTAGAAGCCACTTGTCAGATTATAGCTCAATTGACAGAGTGACGACAGGGGCATATACCCGGAGGTTGTGACTTCGATCCCCGATAGTGTCGAAATTTTTATTTCCTTATTTACATTCATATATACATATACTCACGCCATTATTTGTACGATCCTGGCAAACCTCTCTTCGTTTACATCCATCAATCTTTTCATACATGCTCTTTTATTCTGCTTTAGGGGATATTATTGTTCGATAAATAACAACACAGGATAAAGTTAAGTCACTGTATATTATCAATTAAACCTATTTAGATTACGTCGGCGGGCACCCGAGACGCTACCGGTAAACGACTGGCTAACCAAACGATACGTCGCCGCGTGTTACACAGAAACGCTGACGCTACACTAGCCCCCCTTAAGATTTTTGGAAATTAACAACCCAAAAAACAAACATAATAAATGACAAATAAAAATAATTGACCACATTTTAACTTGGACTGTACCTTCGCTAAGTTACTTATTATAACATAACAGTTGACGTATCTTATTACAATCAGCAAATTCCTAGCTAGGTGGTGCCTGCCAACTGATACATTGCATGATTATGATAAAACTTATGTTTAATATATTATAACTAACATGAATTTATTTAACACGATTATGAGACACGAGAGTACCTTATTTATACATTTTTAAAAATTAAATTAAATTACACATATATACTTGAGAAATAACGACGTATAGGTTTAAATTAAACAGTTACACTCTATGCCGTGAATACAACTTTATGCGGCGTTGTTGCTTGAGCGGTGCCCACGGGTTGAGCTTGGCCCGCGTATGCTTGCATCTGTTTTCCAATCCAATTTTTGGTTCTTGCATTACACCTTTGATACCCAAAATATAAGATCGCCAGTAACACCAAAGCTAGAGCAACACACGACACAATAGTTAGTTGTTTAACTTGGGTCTCGAAATTGCCTGCGGCACTCGCACTCGCGTTTTGTGCGATAATAATTTCCTTGCTTTGAGACTTCCCCATACTGATACTAATTGCGCTGTTTTACAAAAGTTTATGCGACAACAATGAATACAAAACAGTTTATATTATTGATTATTTGACCTACTAATTATATTGTGCAATAACTAAATAAAGAATATCTACATTATAATGTATGCTTCCACGTGCGTGCTTATACTGCAAATCTTACTGGTTTTTTTATAATTCTGCCGGAACGTGAGACTTTGACCGGCTGGTCTTGTTTCTTAATAATAGGCCTTAATGCTAGGGTTCTATTGTCTAATACCGAAGGCTCGCAAATAACATCATTCTTTGTTGACACAGTCTCACTTTGCGTGGGCGGCAATAGTGGTAATTGGTTCGATATCTCAGGGCTAAGTAAATACGCAGGCTTAAGTCGGTCGATGGAAACAGTGTGAGGTTTATTCGCAATTTTTAAAACATAGTACTTATCTTTCCGCTCTAGTACTGTGTATGGGCCAGTGTACGGTCTCTGCAAAGGGGCGCGGACTGCATCGTTTCTAATGAATACCTTTTTACAAGTTGCTAGATCCGGGTGCACGAACGTTGTTCGTGTGTCCCGGTGCTGCTGTGACTTGAGCCTGCAGCTCCTTATTCCATCGCGCAACTGACGCACGTACTCTTCATCTTCTTTCGGTCCTTGCTTTGACGTATCAAAAAACTCACCCGGTAATACTAGAGTACGCCCGAACGTTAACTCCGCCGCGCTCACCCCGGTGTCGTTTCTAGGTGCGGCGCGTAAACCTAACAAAACTGTAGGTAGTTCATCTAACCAAGAGGTCCCTGCTAACCTTGCCATCAATGCAGCCTTCAGCGACCTATGCCATCTCTCTATCGCTCCATTGCACTGAGGATGGTAAGCTGTGGTACGGCTCTTTTTAATACCTAGGAATACCATGAGCTCCCCGAAGAGGCGGCTCTCAAACTGTCTTCCCTGGTCACTTGTTATACTTACAGTGCAACCATACCGCGAGATCCACTCACTGTAGAAAGCTTTAGCTACTGTTTTTGCGCATATATCTTTTAATGGGCATGCTTCTATCCACCCGGACCTTCTGTCAATCATTGTCAGTAAGTACCTATACCCATCAGCTGTTGTAGGTAGTGGTCCCACAATATCGATGTTGACGTGCTCCATCCTATCCACCGGTTGATACGAGCCAAGCTCTGAAGTAGTGTGTCTTGTGACTTTTGACTTTTGGCATGACATACAAGTTTTCGCCCACGCTCCTGAGTCCTTATTCATACTTGGCCAGAAATACTTATCAGAAACTAACTTCCTGGTGGTACGCACGCCGGGATGACTGATGTTGTGAATTGCATCGAAAGCCGCGCGCCTAAATTGTGCCGGTAGATAAGGTCGCAACTTACCAGTCGTCGCCTCGCAAAGTATGGTTGTATCTGACCCGGGCAACTCGATCCGCTTCAACTCAAAGCTCGGATTACTTACTGATAAGAGCTGTTCGAGTTGTTGATCATACTTTTGAGCGCACGCCACTTCTTCGAAATCGAGTACATTCGGACATTGCACTGTTTCAATTCTCGATAAACAATCAGCAACGTAATTACTAGAACCGACCTGGTACCTTATGTCCGTTGTAAATTCGCTGATGTACAATAATTGTCTTGTTCGCCTTGGTGTCTCTTTCTCTGTACTTTGTTTAGCAAAGGCGTATGTTAATGGTTTGTGGTCTGTAAAAACAATCAATTCTCGTCCCTCGAACATGTTACGGAAATGCTGTAGAGAAAGATACACCGCTAATAACTCCCTGTCGTAGGTAGAGTATTTCTGTTGCGTCTCAGTCATTTTCTTCGAAAAAAAACCTAAGGGGGCCCATTTGCCATTAATTTTCTGTTGCAAAACTCCACCTACACAATTATTACTGGCATCGGCCATAATGGCTAGGGGCTTACCTGATTCTGGATACGAAAGTATCGCTGCACGTTGTAGCCCTACCTTACACTGCTCGAACGCATGGTTAGCCTTTTCCGTCCATACAATAGCCGTTTTGTCTTTTTTTTTTGCGTTATTAAAGTAAATACTGAGTTCAGACTGGTATTGTGCGGCTCTAGGTAAATGCGGGCGGTAAAAGTTGATCATCCCCAAGAACCTTCTTAATTGTTCCACTGTATGTGGTTTAGGGAAATTAACAATCGCCTGTACTTTTTCATCCAGTGGTTTGATGCCCTGTGGCGATACCTCGTAGCCTAGAAATTCCAATTTATTCTGACCGAAACTACATTTCCCTAAGTTAATTGTGAGTGCATACCGCTCTAAGCTCGCGAATACTGCTTCTAGGTGTCGTTTGTGTTCCTCCTTGGACGTACTAGCGACCATTATATCGTCGATATAGCAAAAGACGAAAGATGACTCATCTCTACCTACCTCTTGCTTGGCGAATAAGTCTTGTAAAACGGTATTGTTCATAAACCTCTGGAAAGTTTGAGCTGCGTTTCGCAGTCCGAAGGTCATGCACGGAAACTCGTACAAACCAAACGGCGTAATTATAGCTGTCTTTGCTACATCGTCCGGAGCCACCTTAATAAAATGATAAGCCCTATTTATGTCGATTCGGGAAAATATCGTCTTACCAGCCAGCATGTAAGTAAAATCCTTTAGGTGCGGTATTGGGTATCTATCTGGTTTTGTGATAGCGTTCAGCGCCCGATAGTCTCCACACGGCCGAATTTTCCCGTCCTTCTTAGGGACTACGTGAAGCGGGCTCGCCCACGCACTTTTAGACGGGCGACAGATTCCCATCTCCTGCATTAATAAAAATTCGTCACGTACCTTTTTGTAGCGGTCAGGCGGAAGCGTCCTTACTCGCGCATAAACCGGTGGCCCTGTTGTCTCTATATGGTGCAACACATTATGACGTGACGGTTCCTTAAAAGAAATTGGTTTCGTTAACTCTGGGTATTTACTTAGGATATCGTAATAAGGGTGTGATTCACACACGGTTTTGACGGCTTGCTCATGACCGCTTACCACTTTTGCCGCCACACCCAAGTTAGTTACAGTATCCACTAACTTCCTAGCGTAAACGTCTACAGTTAACTTAAAATGATACAAAAAATCCGCCCCCAGAATCGGTTGGCTGACGTCACAAATTATGAATGCCCAACGAAACGCTCTTCTTAGCCCAAGATTTAGTGTTAGTGTTTTTAAACCGTAAGTCTTAATTCTCGACCCATTAGCAGCAAATAGTTCATACTTCTGTGGGGCGACATTATTACTAAGGCACTTACTACGTGG
This sequence comes from Bedellia somnulentella, assembly GCA_963576735.1. Lineage (NCBI taxonomy): Eukaryota > Metazoa > Arthropoda > Insecta > Lepidoptera > Bedelliidae > Bedellia > Bedellia somnulentella. Next base: position 4,030,311 of record OY755180.1, read on the forward strand.
TAACACAGACACTATTGCACCAGAGTCCACGAGGAAATATAACCCACTTTCCTTGTCCTGGACGCTGAGACGGTGGTTCTGAATACTGGCGCAGTCGCCCACCGTTGACGACTGCGTACTATCTAGTTTCCCTGATTGGTGTTGTTCTGCCAGCTGCACGGTTGAACACACTTCGACGCCCTCTCTCTGAATCGGAAATGGTAAAAACACAACCAGTTGGGGTCGTCTCGGCGCCTGCCCACCGCTGACCTTGATCCCGATCTAGAACGTCCGTCACCGCCGCGACTCCGGGGACGCGAGCGCACGTTGCTCTCCATCCTCGATAACCTCGCGCTTAACTTGGCTATCTCGGCCAAAATTTCTGAAGACCCCGACGTATTGCATTGCGGGGTAATCTCCGATATGTGTGCCGTTTTCGAGCTCTCCAGCACCTTGTCGGCGATCGTGGCCAGCCTGTTTAGGTCGTTGGTCTCCGTAACGGCCAGGACACCACGGACTGACGCCGGCAGAAGGTTTTGCCATAGCACGCTCAGGGTCTCATCGTTTACCTTCCCTCTTGCCAGATCGCGCATACGCCGTAACAGCTGTGTCGGTTTTTGTTCTCCCAGCTCCATCTCCCCGATGAGTTTTTGAATCTGCCGGTTTTCTGATTCCTCATATACGTGCAACAGTCTGGCTTTTAGGTGATTGTACTTATTTTCCGCAGGTGGTTCTATAAGAATATCCGTAACCTGCTGTATTGCTTCTTTACCCAGTTTAGCCACTACTGCGTTGTATTTTGCCTGGTCGCTCGTCTTCTGTGGTTCGATGATGGCCTCGAATTGTATGAACCATACTTTCGGCTGGTCCATCCAAAATTCCGGGATCCTGGCTGATAGGGAGAGCGCCGCCAAACCTGCGTCTTCCACCTTCACCACTGACGGGGCCGTCTTATCAGTTTCCGCCATGTTTCACCGAACAACGCAACCGAAGTTACAACTTAAAAGTTCGTCGACCCGAGGTGCCTGCCAAAGTGAGTCGTTTACCACCAAATATTACCTACTTATTGCAAAATAACACTTCTCACAAATAATGTTCAACTTGTCTGGGGTCACCACTTTAGGGGATATTATTGTTCGATAAATAACAACACAGGATAAAGTTAAGTCACTGTATATTATCAATTAAACCTATTTAGATTACGTCGGCGGGCACCCGAGACGCTACCGGTAAACGACTGGCTAACCAAACGATACGTCGCCGCGTGTTACACAGAAACGCTGACGCTACACTGCATACTTCGGACACCGGCCTTTTTAAGCAAACACCATTTGGTCCAAGTGTGTCCTCCGTGGTCGTCCTCTACTCACATTACCTTCCACATTGGCTCTATAGATTGTAATATTATGAAATGAATGAATGAAATATTAGATAGAAAAGTTGACTCCCCAAACCGAACTTGGACAACACCTCCCATAAATACTGTCTTACGACTCTATCATACGCCTTCTCTAAATCTATGAAGGAGTAATACACCTTTCGATGCTCCTGAAAGAGAAGATTTAGTCCATACATCCCATTCTCTTTCTAAATCCTGCTTGCACATTCCAAATTTTGTCATCCCTTTCATTCATCACTTTTTCAATCAAAAACTTTGCATACAGTTTACCGATAATGCTGAGTAGGCTGATTTCACGGTAGTTTTTAGCCTCTTGGTGTGCCCCCTTTCCTTTGTATAGAGGCACAATTACCGCCTTGCACCAGTCTTGTGGTATTTTGCCACTCGACCAGCATTTTGGGAAGAGGAAGTACAATCAGGAAGCCACCACCTCTTTACCAGCCCTCAGCATCTTGATATTTATCCTATCATACCCTGCCGCTTTCCCTACTTTTCATTGCTTATATTATTTCTTCCATACTAATCTCGCTATCATCAAAGTCACCCATCGTTTCATTCCAATCAACATTAATGCCAATTCGGTATGCAAAGTTTTACAGAAGTTGTGCTGATTACGAAAACATTTCGAGAATGAATTAAATTTTTCAATTCCACGATCCTGTAGTAGGCTTCAAAATAATAAACCTTTCGTCTTCCGTCAGTAAGAACCAACCTAGGAACTCACTCCCATATTTATCGCCTGTGTTCGTCAACATACTCAGTTCGATCTCTTTTAGATATATTTAATGATAGCTTGGCAGCCGTGAAACATTCTTTTAGTGTTTACAACTATTTATTTTAGTGCTCCATAATAATTTTTTTGAGTTTTTTTGTCTCCTGATTTATATTTAAATTTAAGTGTTTAATTTTTTAATTTATTTTTTGTTCTTGTGTCTGAAATCATAGGTCTAAGATAAAATATTTAACTACGTATTAACGAGCATGCAGTATCTACATCAAGTAAAGTGCAAAAGAAGCATATGTCGTCAATATTGTTGTATTGTTACTTTCCTAATTTAGTACTTGGCTTTGTAGATCAATAAAAAATAAAAATAAAAAATAAGATGGTTTGGGCACATAGAGAGGATGGATGATAGCAAATTGGTAAAAGAGATTTATAGAGCTAATGTGGATAGCAGTCTTAGTAGAAGATGACCTCGGAGAAAACATTTGGACCAAATAAACAGTGTGCTCAAAAAGGCAGGCTTCATACGTGAAGAATAGAAGAGCCTGTATGAAAAGATGGATATAAACAAAGCTAGAGAGATTGTCTGGATCATACAAAGTGGTGATCGATAGTCTGCCTTTCCCATGATCAATGCATAAATGCACAATGCATACACTCACAAGTGGCGATCAGTAGGTTGGGAATTAACTTTGTGCTGAGATGTAATAGAATATTTATAATTCTTTGGCTCTGGCTACCCCTTCTAGGGAATTTTAGCCGTGAGTATATGTATTTATGTATGTATGTAATATATAATAATACAAACACGTTTTTTAACCTACCCAATGCTGGTATAAATTTGACGTCATCTTTCAAAACGAACTTAGTTTCAGCATTCCCTCCCATTAGTTGTTTCAGTAGGTTCCAGGGCCCATTAACCTTTGAAGTAGAAGGTAGTCTATCAGCATGATACAGCGCAATCCATACGTAAATCCAATCAACTCGTGTTCTGTGGTTCATTATGAGGATTATATTTTCATTTGAGTTCACTTTGTCACCGTAATAATGGATTTTAGTGTAACAGCATTTTTCAAATAATATCTGCAAATGTGGTAAAATATTTTGAAACAAGTCGAAAACCTTCGATTTATGATAATAAACAGAATTATATAACATGTCAGTTTGTAATAAAGCACAAAAATATAAATGTATTTAAGAAACCTGAGATAATCTAAATATTGTCTGGCATTGGATAAAAATACCCTGAAGTGCCTTTTCAGACATACGGGTTACCAGAATACTGTTTACCCGGCGGCGAAGAGTATATTCGCAGCAACGCCGATTATTTGACGAATCTTGTGATGCTTCGACATCGACGATTATTATTTATTATTGAGGTGTTGGCTAAAAATCAGCGTACTCAGCGTTTGTGTCCTGCGAGACTTGCGCTGGGTACATTTTATGCTGAGCCAAGACCTTTTTGGTATCATTACATGTTGTATCTAATTGTTAAATAGTGTTTGTTATTTTGTTTTTAATACCAAATGAACATTTTACTTACTTATTTACTTACTATTTCTGAAGCTATATTGACCCATAGTACATATTATACGAAAAAGTTTTAATAATTTAAATTACTAATACTTGAAAAGGGAGGACGTTACCAGCGAGATCTATTTCAGTATTCCGAGCACATAAAAACTAATAAGCTTCAGATCCGAAAATCTTTTCGTACAAGAAACATAGACAGAGTTATGGCTATTTTAACTGATGATAAACGGCAAAATGAAAACTAAGCTGATATAAAAGCCTAATGCCAGCGCACGGTGTTAGTTGTTGGAAATTATATTCATATTAGGGGACTGTGATTACTCCTTGGCAACAGTAGTGTTCAGATAGTTCAGTAACTTTAAAAGGGATTTTATTTTGTCATACGTGACCACAAAAACAGTCGCCCACAAACAGCAGTGGCTGCAAAAAATGTATGGACTAAAAACACTGTCATAAAAAGAACCAAGAATTACATACAAAACGGCCTTGGCATAAGGGATCTATTAATATCCTTTCCATAAACATCTTGGAGTAAGGAAGATCTGTTATTGAATACTACGTTTTCTGTCTGCAACTGTGCAACTGAAAAACAAGCTCGTGTGGATTGGTGTTGCGAAATGCGTGAACGATTAGAAAATGAGACATCGAGGCTTGTTTCTGAAATTGTCACCGGAAGCGTAACCTGGACTCGTATGATCCGTAAAATAAGAGACCATCTTCGGTATTGGTCTTTGTTTAAGAAAAATGACCGACTAAATTCGAAAGACATCAGAAAGTTGGCAAAATAATGGTGCCTAGTTATTTTTCTTGAGCGGACATTTGTCGACATCCGTTCAAAAAAATCATAGGTATGTCAATTCGGAGTAGAATTGTAGCATTGCTAAAGGTTTTCCGTGAAATACTGGATAGGTATGTCCAAGAACTGTACTCCACGGGATCATGCCTCTTAGCATACTTCCCTCAAAAAAGACGTTTCTTGAATAATTTGGAATTGAAACCCTATTTAATCCACCCTACAGCTTTGATCTGACCACAAAAACTTATGTAAAGTATCATTTTCTTTGTATTCGTTCGGTATATCCCTTTCATCTCCAAGTTAAGGTTTCTTTAACATTTAAAGACTTATTTAAGTGTATTTCCTTTTCCAAAAATGCTGGTCGAGTGGCAAAGTTCCACGAGACTGGTGCAAGGCGGTGATTGTGCCTCTATATAAAGGAAAGAGGTCACACCAAGAGGCTAAAAACTACCGCGGCATCATCTTACTCAGCATTGTTGATAAATTGTATGCTAAGGTACTGATTGAAAGAGTGATGAATGAAACTGATGAGAAAATATGGGATTTGCAAGCGGGATTTAGGAAAGGAATGGGATGTATGGATCAAATCTTCTCTCTCAGGAGCATCACTGAAATGTTCTTAGCTAAGAACCAAAAGGTGTATTGCTCCTTCATTGATTTAGAGAAGGTGTATGATAGGGTGGTAAGAAAGTGTTTATGGGAGGTGTTATCCAAGTTCGGTTTGGGGAGTCAACTTATACGTGCATTGGTATCACTCTATGAGGATTATAGTGCATGTGTAAGAGTAAACAGGGAAAACACTGACTGGTTCGGAATCTCTAGGGGTGTCCGACAGGGATGTGTTGCTTCTCCGTGGCTCTTCAATTTGTTCATGGATGACTGTTTGACAGAGTTGCGTGAAAGTGATTATGGACTAAGAATGGGTGGATTCATCATTAAATGCCTCTTGTATGCTGACGATCAAGTGCTACTTGCATCATCGGCAGAAGAGTTGCAAGAGATGATGAATATTGCATGTGAGTCTTTTGTAAGAAAGGGAATGAGGGTGAATGTGGATAAGACCAAAACGATGGTTTTTGAGAGACAGGAAGATGTGACAGAATGCGTGATTGCGATTGATGGTAAGGATGTGGAATAAGTGAAGGAGTTTGTATATCTGGGAAGTTTGTTTACAAGGAATGGAAAATGTGATGATGACATTGAAAGAAGAGTGAAAAAGGGCAATGCGGTAAATGGAGCAATGAATAGCCTAATGATCAGTCAATCGGTGTCTGAAAAGGCCCGAATGGCTGTGCATGATGCTGTTCTTGTTCCTACGCTTATGTATGGAAGCGAATGTTGGGTGTGGCAGAAGAAGCATGAGAGCAGAGTGAATGCAGTAGAGATGAGGTCCCTCAGAAAAATTTGTAATGTTAGATTGTGTGACCGATTGAGAAATAGTGTTATTCGTGAAAAGTGTGGTGTGAAAGATGATATTGTAAGAAAGATAGAAAAAGGAATATTGAGATGGTTTAGGCACATAGAGAGGATGGATGATAGAAAATTGGTAAAAGGGATCTATAGAGCTAGTGTGGATGGTAATATTAGTAGAGGACGACCACGGAGAACACACTTGGACCAAATTGAGAGTGTGCTCAAAAAGACTTGCGTCCGAAGTATGAAGAATAAAAGAGCATGTATGAAAAGATTGATGGATGTAAATGAAGCTAGAGAGGTTTGTCAGGATCGTACGAAGTGGCGATCGATAGTTTCTGCCTACCCCAATGGGAATTAATGGCGTGAGTATATGTATGAATGTATTTTCCTTTTAGTTTTTGAATGTGGTTTTCAGATGTAAGAGACCGAAGATGAATGACTGTACCCTTTGACTATAGACACTATAGACAGAGCGATGTTACGTCATCCATTTTAAAAAGAGAAGCCCTTATTTAAGTTCTTATATGTTAAAAAGAGACACAAATCTTTATTGTCATCTCTATCGCGTAACCCGTTTTGTTGATGTCACACTTTTAAATTGTGACAAACAAAGCGTCGACTTGTGAGCGATTTTGGTTTTCTTTTGATTTTGAGAAAGATTTTATTCATTTGTATATTGTTATTGTGACAAAAGAGACTCCATTAGTTAAGTTATCATTTAGTGAGGTATGGTTGGGTGTAGCGTGCTTGGCTGCGGAAGCCACAGCGAAAAACACATCGAAGGATTGACTTTCCACAAGTGAGTGAGTTTTTTAATGTTTTTCTACAGATAAATACATAATAAATACATTGCGCGATCAGAAAATAAGTGATTCAAATGTTAATTACGTTGAACTAGATTACTAGCATTTTCTTTAGTTATTTTGAGCAATTTTTTAATAGTATAACCTAAAAATATGCAGTATCTCAGTGTTGCCATAATTCACGTTTTCATCCTTCCCTGTCGTTAGGGTAAAATTTTCAAATTAGTAAACTGATGTTAATGAGTGAGTATATTATGAATTTCGTCGCGCTATAGCGACGCTGAATGATTTCCAATTGTTATCTACGGAATTAGTAAGTAATAAATTTGTTATATTTATTTAGCGACTAAAGACCCGAATCTACGAGAAAAATGGATTGCGGCCACTGGAAGATGCAATTGGAAATCAACCAAAGTTTTGAGGCATACTATAAAATTGAAAGGCATCTCGTTTTCGTCCAAAGACTAAGCTTTGGCTCAAATGGTCGCAGTTGTTTTCAAAAAGAATTTAGGTAAAAGAATATTTCCGACATTAGACGACCACATCAGAGAGCAAAATCCGTTCGAAAACCACCGTGTGCTGTTAATAAAGGCCATAGCTTTAAAATACTTAGATGTACGAATACATCATCTTTTGAAAAATGTGACTGAAATAGACGAATGAATTCGAAATTTTCACACGAAACTGATTTTGTTTAAAGGTCAATAGTAAATAATGCAATAAAACTCATGTACAAAATAGTGTTGTCTTTTATTTTTCAAAATACAAACATAGACCCCACTATACCCATGATGACCCTTATGATATTTACATAACTTGCACTTATGGAACAGCTGTTTTTATTTGTCCAGTAACAAAGTTAGTCTCGTACAAAATTTATTCGTAATCATGGGAAGATTCATCCCTGATAGTTAGTACAATGCTTTAGATTTCACGGTGTATTAAACATCAGTATAAATGGTAAAATTAAACAAAAAAGATTGTATAATACTAGGAGCAAGTATGTATAATTATATGATTGCAGGAAATAATATAGTAAACAGTAAGCCTTTAATTAAACAATAAATTGACGTAATCAATTTTAAATTAAAAAGTAGCTTTTAGAATGGGATTATAGTATTTTGGGGTAATTGTTTTCTAGTGATCGCAACATTACAGGGAAAAATATTACTATCTAAAAGAGGTACTCTCCCGTTGCATTATGACTCTGTCTATAGTGTTCATAGTCAAAGACTGTACCTTTTTAATTTGTTAACTAGATTGTATGCAGCAAAGCAGTAGTTAAACCAATTAATGATACATTCGTGTGGTATCACCACATTAATTTAATGATGCAATTAAGCAATGCGTCGTGATAATTAAATTTACCGGATAGTTTATTTATGAACTGTAAAATAATTAATACTGACACTGATATTGAAACTCGCAAGATTAAAATGAGTATGCAATATTAGTATAACCTAAAGGTCGTCATACATAATATCTTTATTTTAATACGAAATCAATTAGGTACAAGTGTGTCCTTTGACCCTCTTATGTCTTTATTCACAAAGCGATGGTCAGAATAGCTGTCGCTGGGATTATGCTTGTGGTCCCGAACAGTATCATGTAGATTTATTTAAGTGACATGAATAAATTTAACATACATACATACATACATATGCTCACGGCTATAAATCCCTAGAAGGGGTAGCCAGAGCTAAGGAATTGGAAATTCCTCAGCCACGTTCGGAAATTTTAGTGGGGAAAAGATGGTAAAATAAAGGTTTTCGGTGATGGGTCTCCAACCACATCGCTCAAAAATCCCTTAAAAGCTCCAAATCCGTTAGTCGCCTCTTACGTACACCCACCGGAAGAAATGGGGTAGTGTTATTCTATGCCGACACTACACAGCCAACCAGCTATAAATTTAACATAAGTGATTTATTAAATAATCCCTATTTAACTTTTACAAGTGGCTAAGGGATATTAATTCTGAAGCTCTGGTTACATTTCTAGGATTTATAGACGTAAGCATAGGTAGATATTTATATTCTTATTATTATTCAAGTTGTATGCAGCATCAACAATGACTACACTTAGGCAGTACAATTACCGTCAAATTAAAGTTTATTTGAAGGATTTTAGAAAGTATTAACTTAATATTAAAATTACATCTATTATTTCAGATTATCAGTATGTTTCTTTTCTGATAAGTTTTTCACTACAATCTTCGACAAGGACAGTACGTGTCACGAACTTTTTTTCACGACTAAATCAGATTGGAATAATGTTAATTTCATAATTATATTTTTTGATGTGTAAGCCTGACTCTCCATTCTACTAAATACTATATTTGACATTGGATTGTAACTAATAAATAAAAGATATTAAGGAAAGAAAAATTTCGACACCGGCGGGATTTATCTTTTATTTATTAGTATTTTTTTGTAATTTCTGTGTATTTTTTGTTAGTCAGCAACAAATAAAAACATCTCTTTTCTTTTCTCTTTTTTCTTTAATAATCCCCACATGAGATTTTCATGATCAAAAAGATTTCAATTGGATTGTAGTTAGTAGAAATAGTATTTTTACTGAAAAAGTCGTATTATGTATAACCAGGCTAAGAATACCACAAAATCATTTATTCCGTCGTGTTGTAAGAGGTAACTTACATAAGGTTTTTGAGGTTTTAAGAGATTGTTGGGTTATCGCCAATCATCTTTAGCTCCAATTTCAAATATGGCTGAAGAATTCCAAGTTCTTAAGCCTTTTTGGGATTTTTAAATTGAACGTAAAATAATTATTTTAAACTAAATATAAATATGTACTTACAACAGGGAAATACTCCCAAAGTGTAAACAGTTTGTCAGATATTTTTCTGTATAGTTTCAAGTTAACGAACATCAAGTAGAGCACAGGGCAGTAGAGTGTATAAAATCCTGCAAATCAATTTATTATTTCAATTGTACGGCGAGAAAATTCTAATTAAACTGTTAATTGTTTACCAACCCGCAATAATTGTATAATAAAATAATATACAAAGAAATGGACCAACCCACTGCGCCATTTCAACGTGAACTGTGTCAACTTACTGTTTCTGAAGCCTTGTTGATGCCAGATTAGTAGAAACCTTATTATCACCAACTCACAAGTTTACTTTAGAGTCGAATATTTTTAAAACAATAGATAATATATAATATGATTGTTTCGGACCAACGATTCCCAAATTTCAGACGGTCAATTTAAATTAAACATTTCAATGCATTTGACATTAGGGTTCTGCCTACTCCAATAGAAATTAATGGCTTCAATCAAATATTTATGTATATTTCCTAATAGTTTTACGCTTTTTTTGCATCTGCTATAAAATATCCCGTTTACACTTGTTTACGTGAATCAGCGTGTTATGTCAAATAAAAAATAATATACAAAACGTAGATATCATTATCATCATCAGCCAATACAGACGTCCACTGCTAGACAAAGGCCTCCGCCGAAGATCTCCACAACGACCGGTTCTTTACCGCCCCCATCCATCGGCTTCCCGCGACCTTGACCAAGTCGTCGGTCCACCTTGTGGGAGGCCTACCCACACTGCGTCGTCCGGTACGTGGCCGCCACTCCAGATCCTTCAAGTTCGAGCCTCAACGGCCGTCGGTTCTGCCTGCAATGTGCCCTGCCCATTGCCACTTAAGTTTTGCAACTCTTCGCACTATGTCAGTGACCCCGGTTCTTCTACGGATCTCCTCGTTGCGGATTCGATCGCGTAGAGAAACTCTAACATAGCCCTCTCCATTGCCCTTGTTAAAAGCCACGTCTTTTTGCCGCATTACTTCTATTAATTACTTTTACGCTGTTCAAAAAGAGAGGATGAACTATAACATTACTTTATTGTTTGTCCATATGTTGAATTCAGTCCAAAAATTAAATTTTACATCAACCGCCACCTCTTTTGATGTCATACCTACTTTTATTGTGTTTTTTTTAATACACTGCCTTATATATGTCGTAGGATGATTTGATGTTAAGGGTTTTTTGCAAAAAACCTAGGTATTTTGCAAAAACACGGATAATTAGACAACGGTGATAATATTTTTTAATCTTTCTCGGTTTTTTTTTTATACTAGTTGGACGAAACCGAAAAGTTTACCAGGGTCATAAGAAGTGGCGATCGATAGTTTCTGCCAACCCTAATTGGAAATAACGGCGTGAGTATATGTGTGTATGTAAGTAATTAAACGTATCTGCCTACTCCAATGGGAAGTAATGGCGTAAATATATAAAATATAATATAATTTGCATGTATATGATTAAACGTATTTGCCTACCCCAATCATAAATAATGGCGTGAGTATATGAAGGCATATGTGTGATTATACGTATCTGCCTACCCCAATGGGAAACAATGGCGGGAGTTTAAGTATGTATGTATGTAATTAAACTTATCTGCCTACCACAATGGGATGTAATGGCGTGAGCATATGTATATCCTGCTACAAAACTTTTTCATATTTTTTTTGTTTACGTAATTTGCAATCATGAGCATGCAAAATTTTGGCACGTCCTCTCGCAGTGGCGGGCGCGAGGCGACTGAAACTGAAACTGAAGCGCAGAACGTTATTCCACCTTGCTGAGACGAAGCTACTAAAAATTTAGTGAGCTAGGAGCCTCACTTGCTCCGATTTTCAGCAGCTTAGCGTTCTGAACGTTATTCCACTAGTCTGAATGCAGAAGCTGAATTATTCAGACGTCTGCATGCAGTCAAATGGAATAAGATCTTTTACTTTACTGATTATACCTACATTGGCGACGTCCGTGGCCGAGTGGATAGGTGACTAGCTTCTCGGTCTGGAGGTTGCGGGTGTGATCCCCGCTGAGAGCAATATTTATGGGACGAGCATTAATTTAAATTGTTTCTTCGTCTTGGATGGAAGTCTTACTTATTTTGGGGCTAACTTAATCTCAATCTATATAAGCTATCTCAATACTAAAATGACGAACTAATCAGAATAGGAGTAGGCGAGCAATCAGAAATCAGCCAATCAGCATGAAAGATGTACAATCTTACTAAAACAACTAGTTTTTTCACAAAAAACCTAGTAAGATTAAAAAATATTATCACCGTTGTCTAATTATCCGTGTTTTTGCAAAATCCCTAGTTTTTTTGCAAAAAACCTAAACACCAAATCATCCCACGACATATATAAAGCAACTTTATTGCTCTGAATTTGGGCATTCTATGTCAACCGCTTATTAACAAGCTGTGACTTTTTGTTAGCAGTTAGCACTCAATATAGCAATTATAAAAATAAAATAACGTTTTTGCAAAGAATATCTGCTTTATTCAAATTTATCCTATGTTAATTTTCAAACATCAGTTAAATTATATATAATGGTTGTCGGTTTTCTCAAATAAATTTGTATTTTTTTATTCTTAGTCTAGCAACCTGTATAGTTTTTAACTAACGTGTTCTTCCTGACTTGGCTTTGCGGAGAGGAGCTGTGTTTTCCCTGAAAGTTACTTGGTTGTGATCAAAGGTGCCTGTTTAAATATAATTAGTTCGCAAATGGAGGAGAAACGTCACCAACAACCTTTATTTAACCATCTTCTCCCCACTCAATTTTCCAAAAGTGGCTGAGGAACTTCTAGTTCCTTAGCTCTGGCTACCACTTCTAGGGATTTATAGCCGTGAGTATATGTATGTATATTTGCAGTCGGGACTTGATAGTCCAATAGGTAGAACACCCGCCCGTAAACAGACTGGCGTGAGTTCAAATCCCGGGTCGGGCCTACTCCAATTTGTCTTTTCTAAAGTCATATGTGTGGTTATTTTTATGTGAGGTGTGTGATGTGAGGTGAGGGAAAACATCGTGGGGAAACCCACATGGCCGAGTTGTACTTAGCCTTGTGACAGTGTATTCGTACAAAACGGCGATAGGCCTGCCCCCTATCACGTAAGTACACCGTCTAAGCAAAACGTGGGTACCTACTTTGGACACTAGGTGGCGCTGTCACGTGTTGTTCAGAAGTATTGGTACCTCTGCCAACCCCTTTGGGGATAAACGGCATGAAAGATTATGTTTGCTACGTTACTGGTAAAACTAAATAAATAAATTTATATTCCGTTATTGTCCTTTAATTACTGTGATATATTATTGTTTAATGTTCTTATTTTTATTTTTACCAAGATGAAATAATAATAACACACTAAATTAGTTAAGCAAATGTTGACTATATTTTGTATATGAATTTTGTATACATTCATTTCATGAAATCATTTTAAACCACTAACCAGCTTAAAAACTGATTCCAACAGCAAAATATATTGTATGCTTTTGACACCAACTATTAAGGCAAAGTCATTATTTATTTTACAATAATATAAATGAAAACTTAGAGCTAGCGCGCACTGGTGACTTTAGCCACCGTGACTGTTTTGTCACTCTTATCAAGTCCATGGATGTGTATGGAGATCTTTGAGTAGTGAAGTATATGGAGATCACATAATATTCTATATAAACTTTTCTGTCAAAATTGTGTTTGACGAAATGATTAGCTATTGTTGTCTCTGTCTGATGATAGTATTTTTGTGGCTGTCATTAAGACCAACACCATTTTAATAATGCTGGCCACAAGAATCTTATACATAACTATATATAGAATTCGTGGATGAATCCGCCATTTTAGTTTCAAAGTTTTTTGTTGTCTATGGATTGATTTGTTTGTAAACATTGAAATTTTGTAGAAAAATTACAATTAATTGTGAAATAAACAGTGGTATAGTGCTGAAATTCTGTTAAAAATGGTGAAGTGTTCTATTCTGACCTGTGGAGCATACTTAAGCAGGAATCGACCTAATTTAACAATTCACCGGTAAGAAATGGGAAAACTAATAAATCGACTATTATTATTGTGATTTTATTCTTTATAGCATCATATAGCAGACTCATAAAGCATTTATAGCTAATCCTACTTTAATGGTATACCTGAATTTTATAGAGTGAAGTGAATTTACCGAGTTTTCAATACTTTTAGATATAGATTTATTGAATTTAAGTTTAAGGTTATGTTCAAGATAGGGATGTTTTTTTAGTATTGTCGATGTATTATATCGATATTATATGAAAAAAACCTACTTGTTTCAGACTCCCCAAAAATGAATCCAAAAGGCGAAAATGGCTAGAAGCAATCGGAAAGGAAAATATTAATATATATATAGATATGCTAGATATTTTTTTAAATGGAACATAATTTTAGACAGTGAGGTTTATTTAATAAAGTTAAATTATATTTTTTAACTGAAAGGTTTTAGTATAATTTGTTTTTTTGTAAATTATTTTTGTTACCTGTTACATAAGTAGTTTTAGGTTTGCTTTTAAATATTTTTATATGTCCAGAAGTGTTATTTTTTTTTTTTGTCAGAACACAAAATTTTATTATTTGCATATTAACACCTTAATAAACATACTAGCATTAAGGCTTAAGCACGCGAAGTACGAGCCCCTTAAATCTAATTACTTGTTCGTGCCAGTGGCATTTGAGACATCTGGTGTGTGGGGTTCCGAGGCCATTACATTCATAAGGGACATTGGCAGGAGGCTCCGCGAAAATGGCCATGATGCTCGTGCTGGTGCTTTCCTGAGTCAAAGACTCTCGGTGGCAATCCAGCGTGGCAATGCGGCGAGCATCATGGGTGCTTTTGCGCATGAGTCTGTTTGTAGATAACTTATTTATTAAAGTTTATTGTTTTACATATTTAGTTACCATTTAACGGTTAATAGTAGTTAGTTATTTTTAAATATAATAATGTATATATTTTTTTTATTATTATGTGAATGTTATTTTTTATAAGTTTCCGTTATTATTATTTATAGTGTTAATTTTTATTTATTAAGACTTAATTATTAATATTTCTATAATAATAATTGATAATGAAAAATACAAATATTTTATTTCTTGAAATGGCCATTTCTGTTACCACTGCTGTTCATTCTGGTTTTTGACAAGCCAACAATTGGCGCAATAAATGAAAGTTAATAGAATAAAAAACAGTAAACCCACTATTTACAAAGCAAGCGCTCGTTTTTTTTAATTAGTTACTGGCTTTACGCCCTCAACGTCACATGTACGGATTGCATGATTTAGGCTGTATCAGATTTAACATGAGAAAGACACTTCTTCTTTATAAAAAATACGTGTACTAGCCATAGCTACTATGTTTCAGCAAATACTGTAAGTTTTTTCGAAGCACGAATCGTAATCACCATTTTTATGTTAATGGACCACCCAATGCAGAAATCTAAATATCTATTATTTTTTTCTAGATCCTAGGGTTAGCACGACCAAATTCTTCGGCTATAATATCATCGATAAAAAGTATCGATCACTGGCCAACACTAGTCGGCCATTTTGGTTTCAAAAATAGGCATGATTTTATGTACTTTATGTTATCTCCATATATTTCACTACTCAAAGATGGAGATGCGCGCATGTTACGACGTGACAACTGGCCGACAGTTGTGAACGCCGACCAGCGAACAAGCCCGTGACGAAACTGTCACCGAGTCGTTAGGTTTTCATAGCGGTGCGCGCACTTGTGACAAAATTGTCACTGACGTGACAGTGACAAAAACTTTATTGTCACGCAGACAAAAGTCACCAGTGCTCGCTAGCTCTTAAGGAACACCTTTCAAGTCCGCACGCTCTGTCATCTCCGAAGACCGACTAAGCTAAGACTAAAAACGCAGGAGCAATGTTACTTAGCCCCGCCTACTAGGGCACCATTCCGGTTGTGTGACCTTATGAGAGTAGTAATGTTTTCTGAGATATATTTATTCCTAGTACTCGTATACGAGAAAAAACCAGTTTTATATATTACAATATGTATTTAATATCTGCTGTGTAGTGTCGGCTCTGCTGTGTAGTGTCGGCTCAGAATAGCACTATCCCATTTCTTCCGGTGGGTGTACGTAAGAGGCGACTAACGGTATTGGGGCTTTTAAGGGATTTTCGGGCGATGCGGTCGGAGACCCATAACCAACAACCTTTACTTTTACCATCTTCTCCCCACTCGCATTTCCAAAAGTGGCTGACGTATTTCTGATTCCTTAGCTCTGGCTACCCCTTTAAGGGATTTACAGCCATGAGTATATGTATGTAATATATACTATGTATGTATGTATTTAATATCCTCTTCAATTCCTTGTAGGCGGAGGCAGACAAATAAATAAAACATAATCTACTATTAATCATAGGATAATAAAAACCATGTGTTGTCAACAAAAATATGTTGTGATATTTATAAGTTTGCCTCCACCTGCGACCATCTGAAAATGATACATGTTGTCCAAGCCTAATTTACTAGAAAGATTAGTCTCATATCAACTTACCCCTCAGGTCCTAACACGCCCCATTTAATTAATAATAAAGCGTACAGTAAAATTAGCTGCTACTGTCTATCACTCAGGCTTTTTGATTATACATTTCAATTAGTTTAACAGCTGTGCTAGAAGCTCAGAGATGAGAAATGCCGCTTCTCACGCAGAGAGGCGGGGGTTCAAATCCCGAGTCGGGCTTACACCAAAGTATATGTTGTAAAGTCACATACATGTTTGTTTAATTTAACAACGCGAGGAAACCCGCATTAGCTAAGTTGTATTAGTCATGTGACAGTGTATACGTACAAAACTGCAGTAAACCTGCCTCCTATCACGTGAATGCACTGTCCAAGCAAAACGTGGGCACTCCGAACACCAGATGATAATAATGTCAAGTGATGTTCATAAGCTGTGTAGCGCCGGCTTAGAAAAGCGCCACCCCATTTCTACCGGTGGGTGTACGTAAGAGGCGACTAACGGTATTGGGGCTTTTAAGGGACCATTGGGCGATGCGATTGGAGACCCATCACCAACAACCTTTATTATACCATCTTTTCCCCACTCAACTTTCCAAAAGTGGCTGAGGAATTTCTAATTCCTTAGCTCTGACTACCCCTTCTAGGCAATTATAGCCGTGAGTATATTGTATGTATGTATGTATGATGTTCATAAGTATTACTACTTCCGCCATCCCTTCGGCGTAAACGTTTGAATCTTTGAGTCTATTCGATACTCGACCACCTCAGCGATAGGCCTACCCCCCATTATGACAATGCGGGGACAGACCCGTGCTTCACCTCGTTGTTTCACCCAGGTGAAGCACGGGGCATAACCTAGTCCCGTGTTTCACCCAGGTGTAACACGGGGTATTCACTAGTCCCCGTGCTCCAACCAATATTATTTTTGTACAGTCGTGATCAATATAAGATGCTCGTAATCTGAAGGACCTAGTTAAACATTATATACCATTATAAAATTCTAGTGAATTGAATCTATTTGTATTAACATTATGTATTAAGTTAGATTTCTGTGATTTTAATTTGTCAATTTGACTTATGAATTTAAATAATTAATTATAAACAGTTCATTTCGTTGGTTACTGTTCAAAATGGCAAGTGAAAACACTAGTTCCCCTGTATACCTAAAGAGAAAAGGTGGGAGTGTGATGGTTTACGGTGGTTTTCAGTATTATAAGCATAAGACTTACACAAATGGAAATCACTTCTGGGTTTGCTGCGAATCAAAAAAGAAATACAGCAAAAAATGTCTTGGTTCCATAACTATTCAGGTGAACTTTTACACTTTTAATTCTTCTGGTTATTGTTAGGTTTTTAAAGACATACACCTACATAAGTATAGTCTTGTTTATCATATATTTGACATTACTTTTTACTTCAGAATGACCAGATCCTCAAGAAAGTGGAGCATACTACAAAGTCTGGCAATGTATCTACCTAGGTACATATAATATTAATTAGAAGAAAAATATATTTATTGACAATATTTTTAAAACACATGTTTACATAATAAACAACTTCAGCACGAGGTTGCACTTTTTGTAATTTCTTTAATGTCAATGTCGGTTGGAGCATGGGGACTAGTGCATACCCCGTGCTTCACCTGGGTGAAACAACGAGGTGAAGCACGGGTCTGTCCCCGACAATGCAATATCCAAGCAAACCGTGGGTACTCAACACCTGGTGACAATAATGTCATGTGATTTTCACTCTGCCACCATTGGGGATATGGAGTGAGTTTCGAGGAAGCCGAATAACGTAGTATGTAAAAAACACCGAAAAGGGTAAATAAGAAACAAATACTTTCTTAACAAATGTAATAAATAATATTTACTGTACGATCGTTTTTTACCGTATCTTAACAAACATTAGCTAACCTTTGGGCTTACATTACTAGCCATGCTAATTGAGCCCGGTATATCACTTGCATTTTGCTTTGAGGTTCCTTTTTCATGTCCATAGTTTTCTGCTTCCTCTATCGTAGTCATCAATTTACAACCTTTAGTTTCTGGGAGCAATATTGTGACAAAAGTGGCTATAAGTGGCAAAATTCCGAATGCAATTGGTGGCAAGGATTTATGAACATCTTTTAAATCTAAAACGAAAGGAGCTACCATCGAGCCGACCCTTGCCATCATGGATGAGAATCCAACAGCAGCATTGCGAACAACAGTAGGAAACAGTTCAGAACAGTATAAGTAAACTATCACAAAGTTGATGAAGCTGCAAACAATGCCGATTATTGACATCACAACTACAAGAGTTCCTACTGGTTTTATAGCCATACCTAAAAAGCAAACCGCGGAAACTGCGTTAAAAATCAGTAAGATTGTTCTTCGTCCTAACAACTTCATCAAAGGTATTGACGCTAACGTTCCCAGGATGGTCATAATAGCAGTTAATGCCACGTTAAGGAATACACTTCCACTCAATGTCCCCACGTATTGACTCACGCCGTAGAAGCAATAGCTGCATGACAGCCAATTGAAGGACATTGCTAAAATATTTCTCCTTATATTTGGCGTTCGGAACAAATCTAAGATCGTGCCTTTCTTTTGTTCATTTCTTTGGAGTTCTGCTCTGAAAACTTCCAAATCTGCTTTGATTTTTTCAGTTGGACGTTTGTTTCTGAAATAGAATATGAAATAAAAGTTAGATATTGAAATAAAGTGGGAGACCTGAATATTCGAACCGTAGTTAGGGTACAATTATTGATAGAATAAGATTACAAAAAGTAAAATTTATATAAATATAAGGGAAGCCCAAAAGAAGATTTAGTCGAGCACGTCTGGGTAACTTATGGGAGAACTTGGCAAATATTCTGACCAAATCTAAGGCACGGGCATAGCGCTGGTTTACTAATTGATACTGCAGATCAGATAAGTAAAAAAATTAAATTGAGAACTTTGAAGCCTGTATTTTTTTATTCAACTACTTAATCTTATCCTTCTCAGTTTGTTATAGTCCTTTCTAAATAATGAGTTACTGTTGAGTTTGTAGCAAATAAAGGTTGATGTGGTGTCCTTTTCGCAATCACTGGCTAAATCCTACGCTTGGCACGCGTATGTCGACTCAATCCGAATCAAATTGTTAGTACTGAAGGTCAGGTGAAAGACGGAAAGGTCTACAATTAGTTAAAGCAAGTTTGTAGCTGAACATTCATAAATTTGTGTGTTCATATTTTAAATATATATTTAAAACAGGAAATAACTTACACCTTAGCAACTTTTTCAAGGACAGCGGCCGCCTCATCCATTCTATTATATGCTATCAACCATCGAGGTGACTCCGGCAGTAGAAAGTAGATTAACAAGAAAAATATGGGTATAGAAATGGAATACTGAAAGGAAACATAATCTCTGGTATAATAGCCGATAATAGCAATCGATAAATGTCCCAGGTTGAACGGTATTTGGTATAATGCTGATGTCACATCTCTGTACTGAGCTCCAACGAATTCCATCAATAAAACAAATGAAGTGACCATGGTTCCACCGACGGACACGCCTGTGAGAAGTCTCACAAACACAAACAGCCAGTATCCTGGCACCACAGCAGCCAAAAGTCCCGACACCAGATTTAGAACTACACCAAAACACAATGGATATTTTCTTCCGTATCTGTAAGAAAACATATGATCAAAAAAACTGTTGTTATAATAATGTTGTGTAGTTTAGGCTTAGAATTGGACTACAGAGAACTGACCTAATAGAGAAGAAACGAAAAATTATTATTTTAGTTTTTGGGGTAGGCAAAGACTGTCGGTCGCCACTTTGCGCAATCCTGGCAAACCTCTCATTCTCATTCTCATTCATCAATCTTTTCATACAATCTCCTTTATTCTTTATACTTCGGACACCTGTCTTTTTGAGCACACTCTCTATTTGGGGAAATGTGTCCTCTGTGGCCGTCCTCTACTGACATTACCTTCTGTTTTGGCTCTATAAATCTTTCTCACAAATTTACAATCATTCAGTCATTGTATGTGCCCATACCATCTCAATATTGCTTTTTAACCAACTCCAAAAAAGGAGTGTTCTGAATTAGACCGTATATTTTTTTTATGTTTGTACTCCGATTACTTCGCCATTTATGAACCGATTTTGATTATTATTTTTTTATTAGAAAGAAGATACTCCCGGAATGGTACCATGATGAGGATATCAAGGTCTGATGATAGGGTCCTGGAGAAATCGATGGGAACCCTCAAATATTATAGGCATTGTACCGCGTTTTTCATATTTTCTGAAGTTATATTGGCATTTGCTTCTGGAAATCATAACATTATGCTGCTGAGCTGATGATGGAAGGTGTAGATCCTCAATCACTAGCAGTTAGGAAATAGTTCTTTCAGCATTAATATATGGATTTATACTCCTCTTCGTAGCTTTTTTAAGAGAAGTACAGGTTCATTAAACATTCCTTTTGTTATGTTATTGTTACCGTGAAAGTACCATGAGACCAGGATCTGATGATGGCATCCCGGAAAATCAAGGGGAACTGTCGAAACTCACAACGGTGACTTGTTGATGTTTGAGCTTAATTAATTTATATTGATGTGCATATTACACTTTGGTGGGTTGTGACTATCACTAAGGTCTGATGATGAGGAAAAAGGACAGTTAAGGAAACCTCTCAACGATTTACAGTACCTACCTCGTAGTTAGACATTATACAATTTTATCTAAGAGAACTTTGCCCTCTATGTTATGAATACGTCTTAAAGCAAGTTACATGATGATGACCGTGTTAGCTCACGAAAAATTAGTACCCCTGTCAATCCCTTCGGGGATATTCAGCGTGAACGTTTGAGTCTTTTTTGAGTCAAGATGTAGAATTGTAGACCATCGCCTTTTCGAGGGATTTCAAGAACAATGTACAGTTACATATGGTTGAGCCTATTTAATACGGTGCAATATGCCAAAATCTTCATTGTGTACAATAATAGAAATATCAAAAATACAAAGAAGAATAATACAGTAACCGTCACTTCCTCATCCGAGAGGCATCCTTGCCAGGTCTACCCATCACTAAAACTCGTAAAATAAAATATTTTTAAAAAAATATGAAAGCCGACTTCACAATTGAAAAACAAAAACTAAAAACCGACTAATGGTTAACTTAGTACAAAGTAATTTAAATTATGATTTACATGGAAAATAAGCAATCAAATACTAAAAACAAAGAAATATTTTTTTTAATTAAATATGAGTACTGTGATTAACAACTTACGAATTTCTTTATTCCACACGCCTCAGTTCAACCCACCTAAATCTTAAACATAACATAACATAACATAAACGTTCACGCCGAATATCCCCGAAGGGGTTGGCAGAGGTACTAATACTTCTGAACATCACGTGACTTTGTCACCTGGTGTTCAGAGTACCCACGTTTTGCATGGACAGTGTACTCACGTGATAGGGGGCAGGCCTATCGCCGTTTTGTACGAATACACTGTTACATGACTAAGTACAACTCAGCCATGTGGGTTTCCTCACGATGTTTTCCCTCACCGTTAACAACCATGATAAATTAACCACACATATGTCTTTAGAAAAGACAAATTGGTGTAGGCCCGACCCAGGATTTGAACACTAGTCGCTTGCACGATAACCGAGTGTTCTACCCACTGGGCTATCACGGTTATTTATTATCTAAATCTTAAAATTCTCTTCAATTATTTTTTGAGTGAAATAATTTAATATCTATCAACATCAAAAAAGGCTCAAGAATTTCTAGCTCTGAAGCTCTGGCTATATCTTTTGGAATTAATGGCCGTGTATGTATGTAATATATGTTTATTTAATGGTACGAATAACAATACAAACAAACCTGTCGGCAGCCATTCCGAACGCAACACTGCCCATGAGTGTTCCAAATTGAAACAAAGTTTGAGCGAAACTGATCATCCACTTTCGTTTGCAGATTAGATTCCACTGCATTACTATGGTATTAGTGAAAACAGATTTATCATAGACTGGATCATCACACGGACATGTAGCGTTGCCAGTGTCCGGGCAGGTGTAATGGACGGTGGGCCCCAAAAATACTATGGCCAGTTGGTGCCAAGCTACAGGAAACTTGACTAAAAATATTACCAGCGCCAGAACTAAGTGGTATTTTCCAAAAGCACCCATGATGTTTTGGATGGCATCGAGTTTTGGTGGCTCAGCCATTTTTGAAGCTGTAAAGTAAAATTTCAAGGATTAATGCAATTTTAACGCAGAGCCTCTTTTGCGATTATTCCCACAATAATTGAATTCTTGTAGTGACATACTGCTTTTACTTGATTTTGTTAAAGCTATAGTTGACTAGTTTATTTATATAAAATATATAACAAGACAAAAAATATTCAATGATTATGTTCCTATGTGCTTAATTTAACTTTTAGTAGAGAATAGTCATGTAGATTAGGCGTTGTTGAGGAAAAAACATCACAACTTCCACATTCCTAAAATAAACCGACCTTACAAATTTTGTCACTATGTAATGTCTAGCTCGATTGCCTGCACTAAAAAAAATAGTCAATACTCTGAAAAGTTCTTTTTTATATGAATGCATGTTTGTAAAAAAATATTATAAATATTATCATTATAAGAGTAATAACTGTTAATAGACAAACACACCTTTAAATTACCCTTTATTAGAGACAAAATTCAGGAACTTCAAATAATAAGGTTTTGCTTTCACTTTTTATTTGACTAAAAAAGTCGATAATCTAGCTTGTTCGTAAAGATATTATTCATATTTCATTGATTGGCCCTCTGACATAACAAACCTAATCATGGAAAATGATGGATAATGTAAATAGGTCATAGAGAAGAAAGAAGAAATTATTGGGTACTAGTGGATCGGGCCCAGCTTCGCACGGGTAGCGTAGTTTTAAAAATATCTGAGGTTTCTTCAATCACTGCTCAACCTTTGTGAAATTTAGTGCAATTTATAGCATTCCTGAATAGTGTAGCTTTGTGATTGTGGAAGCGCTTTAATGAACGGTTCAGTATCTCCGAAAATAAAACCATGCAAACAAACAATCAGAGTTACAAACTTTGCATACATACAGGGAGTAAATGTATACTCCCGGCTATCTTTTTCGCGCCCAACCATTACTAAAAAATTATCCTTATAGCATTCACGTGCGACGAAAGGGCGCGATAGCTTATTTCATGTATAAGTTTGGTTATTCTGTACCGATTTCTATGATTCTTTTTTTATTGAATAGGTAATAATGTAAACTCATAAATAAAAGATGTTATTAAAGGAAAGAAAAATTTCGACACTGGCGGGGTTCGAACCCGTACGAACGACGACACTGTAGCTCAGTTGGCAGAACGACGGGGGCGTATACCCGAAGGTCGCGGGTTCGAACCCCGCCAGTGTCGAAATTTTTCTTTCCTTTAATAACATCTTTTATTTATGAGTAATAATCCCCACATGAGGAATTCATGTCAAAAAACATTAAATAATGTAAACTTTATTAAATGAGAGATGAATGAGAGAACTATAAACGTAAGAGTAAACAAATATAATCAGAATGCTCCGAACTGCTAAGCTATCAAGATTACATGTGTTATTATGAGTCAACCATAAAAGATAGACATATGCTGCAGTGGATTTTTTATTATATATTTATATTTCCGTCATACATGATTTCTAGGTAACTATAACCACTAAGGCTGCACACGCGACGAAAGCTTAAAAAATGGAGTAAATTCCCCCGTTTTCCCGAAATTCCCCTTCACTACTCTGCTGAAAAGTACACTATAACCTGCCCAGGAGTATGAAGAATAATTCTACCAAGTTTCGTTAAAATCCGTCGAGTAGTTTTTGTTTCCATAAGGAACATACAAACCGACAGACAGACAGACAGACAGACAGACAGACAGACGGACAGACAGACAGACAGACAAAAATTTTACTGATTGCATTTTTGGCATCAGTATCGATCACTAATCACCCCCTGATACTTATTTTGAAAATATATTTAATGTACAGAATTGACCTCTCTACAGATTTATTATAAGTATAGATAGATGAAATGGGTATGAGCCTTCAAATTCAAACAGTTATTAGGAAGGATTAATGAACTTGGCATTTTATTTTGCTTTTTGGTTTACTCTCTGAAAATAAGGTGTTAACGTGCTTAAAGAAAAGTAAACTATAGTTCAATGTCTTGCAGTTTAAGAAAGCGCTGTGTTTATAAAGTACTAGCTTTTTGCCCGCGACTTCGTCCGCGTGGTCTTCATTTTTTGTATCCGGTTTACATTCAAAATACCGAAACACTACCTCAACTTCTGTTTTTATATTTAAATTCCCGCGGGCGTTGTTAAGGATATAAAGGACATTGAGGCTTTTCAAGTGATTGTTGAGCGATGCAGTTGGTGACCCATCACTAATTACCTTTATTTAACTACCTTTTCCCTAGTCTTCCAAAACTGGATGAAGAATTACTTTCTTTGAAGCAGTGGCTACCCTTTTATGGAATTTATGGACGTTAATACATACTCATGAATAATTGATAGATGAATTTCATAAATTCAATCGCACCAAGTTTTATGTTTCTGATACAAAAATGTCAAAAATCTCTATATTAACTTTCATTTGCTCTATCAACCTCTTAGGGGTTGAGTTCCAAAAAAACCCTTTTTAATTTTTCATAAGAATCATGAACCAAACCATTTTGTACCAAGTTTTTATGTTCAAAATGAGAATATCTTAGTTAGTACAAATACAAATTCGAATAGTAGTTTGGCAATCCGGTGCTGCCGCCACTGACCGCTCTGGTGATAGCGGGAGAGCTTGCAGCGATTGCTCGGGAAGATGGGGATGGTTAGTGGTGGATCTCCATACAAAATAATTGCGGAAGTGAAGGGATAGTGCTCGCTATTATAATATATAGATTGCTATTCAAAGCTAACAAAACAAAAAAAATATTACAAAATGCTTGAATCACCTGAGATACGAATCCGGAACGATTGATTCATAATAGTTCTAGTTAAATATACGGCGGTGGCAAATTTACTTTCCGCCCATACCTTCACCCGCGTGGAATTCGGTTATATTACGGTATAAAGTATAAAACTTCTCATTGCCACAGAAAAATCTAAGAAGAGCGATGTATCGCTAGGATATGCTCAGTTGTTAAACCAAAACTGAATGGTGCACTATATTAAATGTTTTCCCTTGTGGAGCTAAAACATGCAGATTATGGACACTGAAAAACAATGCTTTTCTAAGTGTACTCCAGCAACCCTTTAGAGTTTGGCCTTGTGCTCTATTAATGGGCATTGCAAATGAAACCCTTATAGGAAATTTAAGTCTTTTAAATTGAAATGGGAGGTCTTTTGGAATAATCGAAATCCGAGGTATGAGTACACTTTCACACTTGGCTGCGCCAGTTAAAATAGTGGCTGTAATAATGTTCCGCCCAAGCTGAGTGACACGCAGCCTGGTACCATTACACAGTCTAGGGGCATCGAGATTGCGCATGAGCATCACCGGAACACCTACTTTTAGTTTTATTTTATTAGAAGGCACCCCAGATAGATCCAAAGTATATAAGAACTCCACAGGACATGACGTACTATGTTCTGTTTCTATCACTGTGTCTACAGATACATATTCTGTATTTTTTCCCATAACTTCATCATTCAAAATATTTTCATTTATTTTAGTGACCGTTTCATTTTTGGTGCTAATATTGCGCGTTCGCACAGCACCTAGAAAAAAGCACTAAACTAACTGTTATATAACTACTGCCTAAAATCTATAACAAACACAGTTCAATCTAAAATATTAGGAACCAAAAAATATACCAAACTAAACTATAAAAATCTATACGACGAACAAAGTGCACTAAACTAACCTACCTAACTATTATTCAGCCTACTGCGAAAAACCTAAAATCTATAGAATGCATTTTACAATATAAACATTATACAATGGTAGATACCTAAAAAACACACACAATACCAGTAACTAAGTACATTAAGTAAAGTAAGTGACTCGAAAAGTGCAAGTAAAGTAACGATGATCTATCTGGGGGCACGGCAGTGCCCCTGCCAAGTCTCGAGCAAAACGGGCACGGCCGTACCATCTTTTCTCGAAGCGGTTCGCGGCTGTTTCGCCCCCCCTATATCTTCGACGTGGACAAAGCTAGGAGTTTAGGTTTTCGGTGAATAATAGTAGGCATTAGAACAAGCTTAAGTTCGAAATTACACGCCAAATGAATTAATAGTTTAGGAGTTACGGTCGATCAAAGTTACACCATTTTGTCACTCACTGACTCACTGACAGATCATCAAAAATCTAAAGTACTTCTAGCAGACTTAGAAACTTCAAATTTTGCACCAAGATAGGTCATTAGCCACATATAAAGGAAAAATTATAAAAACATTAAAAAATTATATGCCATTGAAAACAATTTTATATTTGCGGTTTGGCAAGAACATTATGTATGGATTTTGACTGCATTGTTAACTTTGTTCGTTGTTCAAGTACCTATTCAATTGGATGAATACATACATAGAATAGAAAAGAATAATATAAATGTAATACATAGACTACCATTAATACAAATTAATACATAAAGTTCATTAAATTAATAAAGCTAAATCTCTATTGTATTGCGATAAATATTGTATGCGCGCTCGATAGATGGCGTTGTACCTGTCTGAATCGCGCTATGGTTTCGTTACAAAGCGCAGTGTAAGTAGTACTTCAAAATAATTAATTAGATAATTTTCGGATATTTTAATCGCGTATTATTACATTATTTTTAAAGCCCGACGTTTCGAAAACTTTTCAGTTATCATGGTCACGGGAAGACTGAGGTGTTATTTGTCATTATACAGTACTATAAAATTATTAATACTAACTACCTTCACAAAATTTTAAGTTACATTTGCGTTTAATATTTGCTATGTACAAAAAGAGCTAATGTTATCTGGAGTCTTGCTAGTGTTCTTCCCTCGCTTGGTTGTGCTAATGATCGGGTTCCAAGCAGGTGGTAATTGCCAACCATCATCTCTATTGAAGTTTGGATGTTTCTTTATTTCAATAGACTCGCGTATCATTCTAGGTATCAATCGATTCTCTTTTGCTAGAATTGTAGGTTTGTCAAAACGCATGTGGTGGTTTGGCTTATCAAAGGTGTGTTCACACAAAGCAGATCTTCCAGGACGCCTATTCTTCATATCAGCAATATGTTCTCTAACGCGAGTTGCTACACTACGCTTTGTTTGGCCGATGTATGAAAGACCACACTCACAGTCTAGTTTATAAACGCCTGCATCTTGTAAAGGGATCTGACATTTGATAGGTCTTAGAAACTGACTTATCTTTTGGTGCGGCTTGAAGTAGGTCTTAATGGAAGCACGCTGTAACACAGTACTAATTTTGTCTGTTACACCCTTTACAAAAGGTAGAGTTGCAGGGAGTCTTTCAACAGTAGGTGGTTTATCGGAGGAGCGGTGACGTTGGCGGGGCAATTTCAGCTTGTTGTTGTGAAGAACTTGTTTCACATGACTGAGCTCTCCAGCAAGATGGTGTTCGTCACAAAGATGTTTGGCTCTCTGAAACAAAGTTTTACCAACAGTAGCTAACTGAGATGGATGGTGGTGTGAGTCACCATTGAGGTACCTATCAGTGTGGGTGGGTTTCCTATAAACTGTGTGACTAATTGAGTTATCAGAATTCCTTATCAAGAGGACATCTAGAAAGGCTAAACTATTATTAGTCTCTAATTCCATTGTAAATTGGATCTTAGGGTTAATGGAATTAAGATGGTCTAAGAATGCAGAGACTATGTTTTTGGGTAGGATTGCAAAAGTATCATCTACATACCTCTTATAAACCTTTGGAGTGACAGGGAAGGATTTTAGTGCAATTTCCTCCAATCGTTCCATGAATATATCGGCTACAATAGGAGAGACTGGGGATCCCATTGCCACACCATCAGTCTGGATGTAGAATTCCTTATCCCAAAGTAAGTAGCCAGTTGTAAGGCAGTGCTTAAGTAATTCTGCATATTCTAAAGGTATGTCAGCATTTGTTAACCTTTCTGTGACAACTTCAACACAGTCTTGTATTGGTAAACTGGTGTAAAGAGACTGAACATCAAAGCTGACCATAATGTCCTCATCACTAAGACTTAAGTTCTTGATGTCATTAATGAATTGATAGGAATTCTTCACAAAGGCTTCAGTTTTTCCTCGAAGTGGTGATAGTATCTTTGCCACATGTTTTGCCAATTTGTATGTTGGTGTGTCAATTTGGCTTACTATTGGACGAAGCGGGTGGTCAACTTTGTGAATTTTGGGTAACCCATACAGTTTTGGAGGTTTCACACACGATGGTAATAAGGCTTTCGAGTCTAACGTTAGGGTATCACTATGTCTTTTTATTAAATCAGATGTTTGTTTGAGTATTTTAGTCGTGGGATCTCGTTTGACTTTTTGGTAGGTTGAGTCATCTGACAATAATTGTGATACTTTGTTCTTATATTCAGACGTATCCATAACTACTGTTGAATTACCTTTATCCGCGCGTAGAACTACTATGTCTTCATTAGATTTTAAATTTTTAAGGGCAGATCTTTGAGCTCGTGTGAGGTTAGGTTTAGGAAGCTTGCTCAACCGTAGTATCGAAGATACGTCCTGACGAATTGCTTCCCTGTCATCTTCACGAACGTTATTTTGAATTAGACAATGTTCTACATTGCAAATTATGTCTTCATAAGGTATTCTTCTTGGAGTCAGGACGTATCTTCGATACTACGGTTGAGCAAGCTTCCTAAACCTAACCTCACACGAGCTCAAAGATCTGCCCTTAAAAAATTAAAATCTAATGAAGACATAGTAGTTCTACGCGCGGATAAAGATAATTCAACAGTAGTTATGGATACGTCTGAATATAAGAACAAAGTATCACAATTATTGTCAGATGACTCAACCTACCAAAAAGTCAAACGAGATCCCACGACTAAAATACTCAAACAAACATCTGATTTAATAAAAAGACATAGTGATACCCTAACGTTAGACTCGAAAGCCTTATTACCATCGTGTGTGAAACCTCCAAAACTGTATGGGTTACCCAAAATTCACAAAGTTGACCACCCGCTTCGTCCAATAGTAAGCCAAATTGACACACCAACATACAAATTGGCAAAACATGTGGCAAAGATACTATCACCACTTCGAGGAAAAACTGAAGCCTTTGTGAAGAATTCCTATCAATTCATTAATGACATCAAGAACTTAAGTCTTAGTGATGAGGACATTATGGTCAGCTTTGATGTTCAGTCTCTTTACACCAGTTTACCAATACAAGACTGTGTTGAAGTTGTCACAGAAAGGTTAACAAATGCTGACATACCTTTAGAATATGCAGAATTACTTAAGCACTGCCTTACAACTGGCTACTTACTTTGGGATAAGGAATTCTACATCCAGACTGATGGTGTGGCAATGGGATCCCCAGTCTCTCCTATTGTAGCCGATATATTCATGGAACGATTGGAGGAGATTGCACTAAAATCCTTCCCTGTCACTCCAAAGGTTTATAAGAGGTATGTAGATGATACTTTTGCAATCCTACCCAAAAACATAGTCTCTGCATTCTTAGACCATCTTAATTCCATTAACCCTAAGATCCAATTTACAATGGAATTAGAGACTAATAATAGTTTAGCCTTTCTAGATGTCCTCTTGATAAGGAATTCTGATAACTCAATTAGTCACACAGTTTATAGGAAACCCACCCACACTGATAGGTACCTCAATGGTGACTCACACCACCATCCATCTCAGTTAGCTACTGTTGGTAAAACTTTGTTTCAGAGAGCCAAACATCTTTGTGACGAACACCATCTTGCTGGAGAGCTCAGTCATGTGAAACAAGTTCTTCACAACAACAAGCTGAAATTGCCCCGCCAACGTCACCGCTCCTCCGATAAACCACCTACTGTTGAAAGACTCCCTGCAACTCTACCTTTTGTAAAGGGTGTAACAGACAAAATTAGTACTGTGTTACAGCGTGCTTCCATTAAGACCTACTTCAAGCCGCACCAAAAGATAAGTCAGTTTCTAAGACCTATCAAATGTCAGATCCCTTTACAAGATGCAGGCGTTTATAAACTAGACTGTGAGTGTGGTCTTTCATACATCGGCCAAACAAAGCGTAGTGTAGCAACTCGCGTTAGAGAACATATTGCTGATATGAAGAATAGGCGTCCTGGAAGATCTGCTTTGTGTGAACACACCTTTGATAAGCCAAACCACCACATGCGTTTTGACAAACCTACAATTCTAGCAAAAGAGAATCGATTGATACCTAGAATGATACGCGAGTCTATTGAAATAAAGAAACATCCAAACTTCAATAGAGATGATGGTTGGCAATTACCACCTGCTTGGAACCCGATCATTAGCACAACCAAGCGAGGGAAGAACACTAGCAAGACTCCAGATAACATTAGCTCTTTTTGTACATAGCAAATATTAAACGCAAATGTAACTTAAAATTTTGTGAAGGTAGTTAGTATTACAGATCCACAATCTTTTCTTGGCCGGTTAGGGCTGTCGCTGTCATCGATATTAGTATTGCCAGCAAATAAAAAATAACCATTATAAGGGAAATAACTTTCCATCATACAGGCTAATTTATTTATGTATTGAAATGTCTTAATAAAACAATTTATATAATATTCATTTAATTAATAACTAGTTGCTGTGTAGTGTCGGCTTAAAATAGCACTACCCCATTTCTGCCGGTGTACGTAAGAGGCGACTAACGGTATTGGGGCTTTTAAGAGGTTTTTGGGCGAAGCGGTTGGAGACCCATTAACAATAACCTTTATTTTACCATCTTTACCCCACTCAACTTTCCGAAAGTGGCTGAGGAGTTTCTAGTTCCTTAGCTCGGGCTACCCCTTCTAGGGATTTACAGCCTTGAGTATATATATGTATGTATGTAATAGCTATTATTGTAAGTAAACAAGTTCGTTTTAATGTAAGCTAATTATATTTATTTATTTTTGCCCTTGTCTGGTATGTCTACCCGAATGACTGTGTATCCTAAATTTGATGATCTTACCTCCCAAATGTTGTCTGGAAGCTTTTAGCGATAACACTGCCAATTGTACTTTTCTGCAAGCTGTTTCATTATTTTATACTCAAGGATTTGTTATTTGTGACACTCAGAGTTAATAAGTGGGTAACTACTTAAAATCATTTTTTTAATCCTGTAAATTAGAGGCTTACCTTGTCGTGTACTGTCTTTTACATTTCATATTCACACATAGATCCCCCAAAAAGGTGGCACAGAAAAAATAATTCTAAACATCAGATATCGTTTGGGTCATTCATTTTGCTGGGTCAGTGAATTTATGGGCAGTTTTTTATTGCTGTTAACAACCTTGTTACATATAACATAACATAACATAAACGTTTACGCCGAATACCCCCGAAGGGATTTGGCAGAGGTACTAATACTTCTGAACATCACGTGACTTTGTCACCTGGTGTTCAGAGTACCCACGCTTTGCATGAACAGTATACTCACGTGATAGGGGGCAGGACTATCGCCGTTTTCCACGAATACACTGTCACACGACTAAGTACAACTCAGCCATGTGGGTTTCCTCACCGTTAACAAACGTGATAAATTAACCACACATATGACTTTAGAAAAGACAAATTGGTGTAGGCCCGATTCGGGATTTGAAGACTAGTGAGTCGCTTGCACCTTAACCGGTGTTCTACCCATTAAGCTATCACGTCGTATTTGCCTTGTATTTTTATATATATGTCAGACAGTTATGACTTAAGAAATGACACATTGGTACATCCCCGCATTAGGATTAGAACCCACGCATCAGTGTTTACGAAGTGAAATCTTATTCAGGAGCATTTCCCAACTTCCCGTAACCCGCACCGCATGACTATCGATGCGCGCACAACTTTTCGGACGGTGTTAGCCTACTTAGATAAAATTTAACAATATAAATAATAATTTTCATTAATTTTTATATTGAATACTGGAAATAAAAGCGTTTATCAATAAGCAAAGATACATCATAAAAAGAATTGTTTTTGAAAAAAGTTTCCACTACAAAAAAATATTAATGAAAGTGATAATTTATTATATACGTAGGTCACCCTATAATTTTTATTTAGTTAAGAACTAACTGACAATGACAGGCCGAAATTTCAAAATGGCGACAGTAGTACCAGAGTCGCCGCCGGCCAAGTTATGATTGTGGATCTGTAATAATTTTATAGTACTGTATAATGACAAATAACACCTCAGTCTTCCCGTGACCATGATAACTGAAAAGTTTTCGAAACGTCGGGCTTTAAAAATAATGTAATAATACGCGATTAAAATATCCGAAAATCAAAAGTTGTTTCAATTATAATGTGCAATCGTAAAAATCTTAGAAAATACTAGATAATTTTCATTTGATAGCGATCATCTGTCTATGAAAACCCATTTCGAAACTAAAAAATATTGTAGTGATAATTGATATTCGGAGAACTTTACGTGTTATTTAGTTTAGTTTAGTTATAGTTTGTAAGTTAGTAGATATATATTTATTTAGTTAGTTATTTGTTAGTTAGTTTAGTTCTATTTAGTTTGCATATATTTATAAGTTTAAGCCCTATTGTTATAGAAGTAATTGTAAATATAGTGTAATGGAACGTGAAATATTGTACATAAATGGCGACCTTTGTCCACACAGAGTCATCTCTATTCCTGGAGATGGGTCGTGTTTATTTCATTCGTTGTCATACAGCATGTATGGGAGTTTTCAGTCGTCAAACGATATTAGGCGTGCTGTCGTCCATTATGTAGTGGAGAATTGGGATGACATGCAAGTCTATAAGTCTATGTTTACTGAATATAATCGACTCCGAAGTATATATCGCCCAGACTTGTCTACCTTAGAAGTAACGAAGCCTCAGAGAAGAAACAAAAGAGATAGAGATAGAGAATGGGTTCTAAACAAAGCAGTAGCTGACGTCCAAGAAATTGTGAGGTCACCTAAAAGTAAAAGAAAGAAATACCCTTACAAAAAATAAATGAGATCCCACCAAAAACATTAAATGTAAAAAAATGCCAAGTCTCTCGATGCAGTCTTTCCATCGTAAAAAGTTTTGAGATCTCATAGAAGCCAAGTCCTATTCAAAATATTTCGTAGTTATAAATCAACATTTAGTAATTGTATCAATAGTTTTCTTTATATTATAATTAAAGTGACTTGGCAATGAGCACAAATTAAAAGCTGCTTGCTGCCTGGAATTATGTGCAAATGTTACTGACGAGACCAGTGATCAGATTATTTGTTATGTGTGAATCATGATGGTCACTACCGACTACATGCTCCAATACAATAATTAAGAATACCTTACGGGCCATCGCTTTATGAAAGTAAATGAATCGAGAGTGCACTAAGACTGACTGCCGTTGCCGAAATTCGGTTGGGACGACACGGATAAACCAAAAGAAAATTAATTTTGTGATATTAATGTTTACGCATGCGGTGTGTGTAACTTTCAACTCCTCCAAATATGCCGTTTTATTTGTTTCTTCCTGTGCTCATTGCCAAATCACTATAATTATAATATAAAGAAAACTATTGATACAATTACTAAATGTTGATTTATAACTACGAAATATTTTGAATAGGACTTGGCTTCTATGAGATCTCAAAACTTTTTACGATGGAAAGACTGCATCGAGAGACTTGGCATTTTTTTACATTTAATGTTTTTGGTGGGATTACATTGACATATAACATAATATGTCGAATCTTCATACTTTTCAGTAATTTGTATTTGTAACATAGAAATAGATATATTTTATTTCGTAAGACTTTAATAGTTGTTGTAATTGTATCAGATTCTGGGTTTATGTACTCTAATAAAGAAGAAATCATACCGCGATGTAGAAAGTTCAGACAGCGCCATCTATTGGTTAACATGCAAACAACGCCGCGCGTTTTTATAAGGATTCAGCTGAAATGTTGAAGATTGCGCTGCTAAAATCCACAAAGTGAGGATGTCGGAAAGTAAGTGAGGATGTCGGAAAGTTTCCGGCCGCTGCTGGTTAAAGCGTAAGATATCAACCCACCTCTTATGTATCTTAAAAATACATCGTTACTACGTTTTAAAAAATACCCAGCGCCATCTCTTGCATTCCTCGAGACCTAAATATTACCTTGTTACGACACACAGCGCAAGCAAACAATATTTTTGTTATCCCTCGGGAATATCATTTTTCCGAGATAAAAGTGCTCTATAATTTAATCTGGACTTCTAACTATATGTCTGCAAAATTTCAAAGCAATCGGTTAAGTAGTTGCGGCGTGAAAGCGCCACAAATAAACAAACAAACAAACTCACTTTCCCATTTATAATATTAGTATGGATGGATATATCTTCTCTCTATACTTATAATAAGTCTGTAGAGAGGTCAATTCTGTACATGAAATATATTTTCAAAATAACTGTCAGGTTGTGATTAGGGATCGATACTGATGCCAAAAATGCAATCAGTAAAATTTTTGTCTGTCTGTCTGTCTGTCGGTTTGTATGTTCCTTATGGAAACAAAAACTACTCGACAGATTTTAACGAAACTTGGTACAATTATTCTTCATACTCCTGCGCAGGTTTTTGTATACTTTCCAGCAGAGTAGTAAAGGGGAATTTTGGGAAATTTTGGGAAAACGGGAGAAGTTACTCCATTTTTTAAGCTTCCGTCGCGTGTGCAGCCTTAATGGTTAAACTTACATAGAAATCATGTATGACGGAAATATTCTCCATAAAATTATCTAAAAAAAAATCTTCAACAGTTTATGTCTATCTTTTACGGTTGACTCACAATAACACGTGTAATTCCTGATAGCTTAGCAGTTCGGAACATTCTGATTATATTTGTTTACTCTTACGTTTGTAAACCTCTCACTCATCCCTAATTTAAAAAAGGTAACATTATTACCTATTCAATAAAAAAAGAATCATAGAAATCGGTAGACAAACACCGAAATTATACATAAAATAAGCCATCGCGCCCGTGACCAAAACCAAATCTTTACTAATTTACATGTAACATACTAGATGGCGCCAGTAGTTGCATCCTACATCACGTAATGATTTATTTTTAGATTGTTATAAATACTTCATAGCGTTTTATTCCAAAATTTGCTATTAAACGGAAATACTGAACCGTTCATTAAAGCGCATTCAAAATCACCAAACTACACTGTTTAGGGAGTGCTATAAATTTAATAAATTGAAAACATTGCGCTGAATTTCACAATGCCTGAGCAGTGACTAAAGAAAGAAACCTCAGATATTTAAAAAACAACGCTACCCGTGCGAAGCTGGGACGATCCACTAGTCAATCATATAAAAAATATCCATAAACAGCTTTACGTCTTCCTCACGCTATTAGTTTCCATCTATAAACGTCGGCAGATAATTTCGATCGCCAGTCGCAACTGTGTACAATACTTCGAATCTCTTACTTTTCAGTTGAATTCATCAAATTTATACCTGCTCTTTCATCTTCTCAAAAATTATGAATAATAATAATAATTAATTATTAGCATCTTGTCTATTCTCTAAAAATACTTAATATTCATCATATACGAGTATTTCAAACATGTTGGATGTATATAATACAATAATATATAAATTAAAAAAAAACGTAAGTCATAAAGTAAGTTTACCTCACAATTAATACAAGTCGAAAGGCTTGCCGAAAACATAAGAATTTATTTTAGTTGAAAGATGCACTATGCACATTCCTAGTATCTACAGTCTTGTTCAAAAAAGGATCTAAAAACCATATGAGTCGGAAGTCGGAAGCCGAAATTGATAGTGTGATTCGTGAACGTTATGTGGAGAATAATAATTGTGAGGGAAGCAAGAGAGATTGTTTAAGAGCGTGCGAAGTGGCGATCGATAGTCTCTGCCTACCACAATGGAATACTGTACGTAAGTAGGTAAGCTGTAATTGTTCTTTAATGTTTCGTATCAACTTTATTGTTTACCCTTTGCATGAGCAATAAAGCAATATTTATTATTTTGTACGTCATCTAGGAGATAAGTCATTTGAAATCTTGAAAACTAAACTAAATAATGTCATGTTCTTTATAAATTCATAATCATCCGTTTCGTTTCTTTTTCATACTACGAACACATTTCAAACGACTGGTCCTAATGTATTTTTTTATATGATCTTAATAAGTCCCCCGTGGTTGACCTTGCCAACATTACCATTATTTATCTAATTGTTACTCTTTTACATCTTTTATCCTCTCTTTTCTATGTACATTATTTCTTTTGAGGTTGTTCTCAAATTATACATTCTACACAGGACAGTGGTCACCAGCTAGAAAAAGTTATCCAGTGCTCTGCATTTGTTAGAATATTTTATTCGTTGGTAAATCCCCAGGCATTTATTATTTCAATCCTATCAGTGCATTATACGTATCAGTGTTTCGTAGTAACTGTAAATCGTCTGTCCTCGTTAGAGTTAAACCGCCGTTTAAGATAGATCACGAACTGACTTGAAACTTGTAATCGTTTGTATAGCTATAATAAAATAGAAATAAGTAGTGTTTTTATACAAATACTCATGCTACGCGACTATAGATCGCCACTTTGTACGATCCTGGCTAATCCCTTTTACATACAAAAAAAACATACAGTATACATTTTTCATACATAATATTTTTGTCTTTATGCGAAAGACAAATGTGCAACTAAAAAAAACACTATCGTTTGTATTATGTTCCATTAACCTGAATAAAAGAGTTATCTATCTAAAACTAAGATAATCGCGTTAGCTCAGTGAAGAGAACCACCGAGAGAGTGGCGAGGGATCCTACACCAATGTATTTTCTAAACTCATATGTGAGGTAAATTTATAATGATTTTTTACTGTGAGGGGAAACATTGTCAGAAAACACTAAGTAGTACTTAGTTAAAACGTAGGTACTCAGAACCTCATTGATGGCCGTGACATTAATAGCACCTGATGTTCAGACATATTAGACTCTCTGCCACCTGTTGTAGCAAAAATACCAGTTAGAAAGGAAGGTTCTATTTATAATAGTATCTCCAGCAGAAACATTCATTTGTTGATGAATTTATTTTAGCTATGGTTCACTCTACATTTGCCATACATTTGTTTAGCTGATATGTCATCGAATAATACAACGGGACCTTGGCTTTAATTTGCAGAAAGTTACCTTTTATATTTCACTGGTTGTATAATATCAAAACAGTAATGTTTCTGTGATAATTCAGAATTAAAATTAGGTTAACGTTTACACTGTGTAGTGTTAGCTTAGAATGGATGGGGGCTATGGGTAATCGCAAGAGGCGACTAACGGTATTGGGGCCTTTTAAGTAATTATTGGACAATGCGGTTGGACACCCTATCACCAAAAACAATTTACTTTACAGTATTTTCCCCACTCAAATTCCGAAAGTGGCTTAGGATTACTTTTGTTCCAAGCTCTTGTTACCCCTTCTAGGGTGGTTCTAGGTAGAGTAGCCGTGTGTATAAGTATGTATGAATGTTAACGTTATAGGAATTGATTTTAACGTGACGTCACATCATATGTGTAGTTTATGAACCTCAATAATTTAAATTATCAAGGTTGTTATCGATAATGTAAATGGTTGGAAGACAGTACATTCGTTCAAAGCAGGCGAGAACTTACTATCTCTCAAAAAACAGTTTAAGCAAAAATGGGTATTTTTAACAATAGGTGACGAACATATCAGAACTAGTAAATGTGTCTGCCACTCCTTGGGATATATAATGTATAAATATCATAAAAGGTTATGGTTTAATGCTTTTTAACTGCTTGTCCCAATATGATTGAGACCCATAGCCAACTATTATTTATTTTTCTTAGGTTTCTCTCATTCAACTTTTAGAAGTGGAAGAGGACCTTGATTTCTTAAGTCTACAGCTCTAGCTTGAATGCATACATACAAATTACTTTCTACACTTACATACAGACAGACAGACCAACATAATGGAACCATAAGGGTTTCTTCATTTTGCCATTCGACTACAAAAAGATTGATAAGGTTTTGTTTAGATAGGATGTCAAACGTTCACGCCTTATATTCCCGAAGGGGTTGGCAGAGGTACCAATACTACTGAACATCACATGACATTGTCTCCTGGTGTTCAGAGTACCCGCGTTTTGCTTGGACTAAGTACAACTCAGCCATGTAGTTTTCCTCACGATGTTTTCCCTCACCGTTAACAACCATATTAAAAATAACCACACATATGACTTTAGAAAGACGTTAGAACTGTAAATCAATGTTTTATCCTTCAGGAAATGCCTCTATACCGTGATATACTTGCTGTCATATACCATATTATAATGACCATGATCTTCGATGACATGAATAGCAAAATATGTCATCTAATTTAAATGGCCTTCAGTATTTAGTATGCCATGATGTATGATGTTTAGTGTAAGCGTGACATAACAATGATTGGTCGTTTGTTACAAAGAATAATGAACCACTTCACGTTGATAAAGTAGTGTAATATCGTAATCTGTATTTGTAAAAAGACGTTAAATGAACTTGAAATTATAATCCGAGGTCTGACTTAGTGGTATACTACTTCCTATAAGAACAGGAAAATCAACCTATTTAGCCATAATCTATAGACCTACGCCTATAGATCCCAGAAGAAGAAGCTACAAAAACGGTAATTCCTCAGCTACTTTAATAAATGAAAGGGGAAAAATTGTGACTGAAACAGAGCTAGTGGTGAGTTTCTAGTCTCCTCTGCCAACAATCATGTAAGGGCATCCCTTCGCTTAATATCTATTGTGAGAGTACCAGATACGGATTAAACTAGCAGGAAAAATGCACTGAATTTAATATTATTTAACTACTACAATATGAACAATAAAACTGACCCTACAAATCATATATAGTTACATTTCGCAAATATATATAAATATATGTGTGCGTGTGTAATATGAGCGTTTACGGATTTCATAAAAAATGGCAAAGTTTTAACATCATTTTAATTATCTTTACCATGTCAATAAAATAAAAAAAACGCCTATATCTTAAAGAAATATTAAAAATTTACATATACTTTAATCAAATCATATCAATAGAGTTAGCGTTTAAAATTAAACAAAATGAACCCATTTTGCGCATGTATTCGCGTACCCAACCACGTACGTGTGACAACCACGGGAAGGATGGGGTCATCCTGTTTAAAGTAGTCATTACAAGCATTTATCATTATCAGCTAATAGACGTCTACTGCTGGACATAGGCATTCCCTAAAGATCTTCACAATGACCGGTTCTGAGCTGCCCTCAAACATCGGCTTCCTACAACCTTAACAAAGTCATCGTGCATTGCAAAGCAAGAGGAAGCACAAACTCAATGTATAGGTAGAAAGGTTTGATTCTTAATTAATTGACTTTAAACTGACTGTTGCTTCTATTTATTTATTCCAAAAATCAATCTTTATCATTTCGTTTTGGTTGAATATTGTGCGTACATAATTATTTTTAATTGTGTAAGTCAAAATATTACTTAAAAACAAAAAGTTAAAAGACTGCTCCAAGACTAGGTTTATTTAACGTATGTGACAATTAAATTTAACGCTATTAGAATAATTTATCTGATAACATTTATTATTTTAATTTGTAAGAAATTAAAAGCAAACAATTTGAATTGTCCTATTTAACTTTGTCTGACCCGAAATATTAGCAGGCGTCTAGCATAAATTTTAATAATTAAACAACGTTTAAATAATTACAAGAAAGACCTTTTCAAAAAAATATAGCCTTAACTAACGAGTAACTAAAACTCATGACTCACAATATCAGTTAATAAATCGCTGTATGTGCAATAATTGCAAAATGAGGCTCATAAACTACAATTTCCAAAGATTTCTTATCATAACTTTCACTTACATAAAAGCAAAACATATTCTCACCGGGTGGCTTCTTTTTACTTTGTTTCTTTTGGCTCTCTAGCTCCATTTTCCTATTAATGTATATCAAGTTTATTGTACAGTTCTTCCTTAACACTAATTTGTATTAAACTATCAGTAACACTGACTGCAAGAGCGGTCGCGGCGGCTTCCATTGATCAACTGCTGTGCTGAATGCCACTCTTACCGAACCACGAGAGCACAAAACGCTATCATTACTAAAGGCACTATTATCAAAAGTAATCGAATCAATTGCACATATTTCCTTTCGCAAGTTTTGTATATTCGACTGGTTGCTCGGAATGCGGTTGACTAGTTCGAACCAACAAGGTCATTGCCGGTCAGTGTCACAAAGACTGCAAAGTGGCACCTACAAGACCGTTTAGACCTTTGTTTATTGGTTATCATTGTTTTTTCTTTGTATTTAAGAAAGTAAAATTAATATTTTATTACGTGTTATATCGCTGATTTTGCCATATGTTTTGTAAACTTAGATACACTTACCGTCTGATTTAAAAAAAGAAAACACCCAGCAATTCATTAAAAAATTAAAACAATTCCTTATCACTAAGAGTTACTATACAATAAGTGAATACTTAGAGGAAAAATTTAAGTAATCATATTTAAAATAACTATAAAACTGTATAAGTTCCTATTTGCTTTAAGAATTTTATTTTTGTTACCTTAGATTTAGATTTAATTTTGTTCAATAATTTTGTATTTTATGTGTTATCCTCGCTATACCCTTTCAGGGTGTAGTGTACGTGTCTATTCTTACACTTACATCTGTAAAATTTGTTGTACATTGCTTGCGAGAAATAAATAAATAAATAAATAAATAAATAAATCCCAATAATATGGAATTCTTTTCCGTTTTCCTACGTCTTTTAACAGCACTTCTCTACATAGAGATTGTTAATTTGTTTCGCTATTGTTGGTTTTGGTTGATTAAATTAATGTTTTGTGACCTACTATTGAATACTAAAGGTCGTCCGTGATCTCAAATCGACTATTATTTCAATAAGATATTAAAGTACCTACTTACTTTTGACAAATAAAATTTTAAAGTAAAACAATAATACTCAACTCTGATTTTGATTTGATCACTTTGACGAAAGTTTGTCAATAAATAAAAGTGTATATTATGCATTGTGTGTCTATTCAAATAGACGGTACCCTACCATGTATTTGACTGTTAATACAATTTTCATTTTTTTAATATACGAGATATGCATAATTTTATAACTTTATACAATTCTTCTTTATTACACTATAAATGAGTTAAATTTCATAATTCTCTGTTAGTACAATTAGCAAATGGTTAAGAAAGTTTTTGCTTGACGTATTAATAAATAAAATATATATTTTGTAAAAAAAAATGCTTTATATACATACACAAAGAATAGCGTATGTTGGTGGATCTTTTCACAGTTATGGCTCAAGTATTCAGATAATAGGTCAGAAACAATTATATTATTTCTATGCACGTGATTCTATGTATATCAAATTGTTATATTTTTCCACTGCAATCCTATTCTGAATTTATTAGGAATTTTTTATGTGATATGAGTGGAAGTGAAATTTTATCAGTTTTTTTTTATCTAAACGGATGAAAAACAATCCGCTATCTTTATAAAAAACACAATAGATAATGATATGGTTTGTATATATTTCATGATATGTGTTCTTTGTAATGAATAGGCTTCGAAACTGCTTAACTGGTTTAAAGATTCTTGCCTACTCTTCCTTCGTAGAGACGTCTGACTGACTTTTAGAAGCAACATCGGCTTAATCGTGTAAAACCGGCCACTTGCTCATACTCATAATAAGAGAGCATGTATGAGAGGAATATAATTAATGTAAGGGAAGCAAGAGAGGTTTGTCAAGATCGTACTAAGTGGCGATTGATAGTCTCTGCCTACCCCAATGGGAATAATGGGCGTGAGTATAAGTAAGGCAGTTGTGATTTGAAATGTATTCGCAACTCTCTAACTGTAAAATAGACGAATCGTATGCGTACTAATCGAGTGTTATTTGTTACGTAAAATTCAACATTCGCACAATATCACTGGCTTAGCAGAAACGTCATTATTTGGACAGCCCAGTGGACAGCGAATAATAAATACAACTTACTAATAGTTAAATCATCTCACACAATGTTAGTTTAGCTGATTAGTGTTCATATTTTGTTTTAATATTATATTTTATCCAAGCAACCGTGATAGCCCAGTGGGTAGAACACTCGGTTATCGTGCAAACGACTAGTGTTCAAATCCTGGGTCGGGCTTACACCAATTTGTCTTTTCTAAAGACATATGTGTGGTTAATTTATCATGGTTGTTAACGGTGAGGGAAAACATCGTGAAGAAACCCACATGGCTGAGTTGTACTTAGTCATGTGACATTGTATTCGTTCAAAACGGCGATAGGCCTGCCCCCTATTACGTGAGTACACTGTCCATGCAAAACGTGGGTATTCTGAACACTAGGTGACAAAGTCACGTGATGTTCAGAAGTATTAGTACCTCTGCCAACCCCTTCGGGGATATTCGGCATGAACGTTTATGTTTATGTTATTTTATCCAAATATCCAGTGCCGGCTTAGAATAGTTTCAACCCATTTTTTTCGCAGGGTAGTAATAAAAGGCCAATGTAACACCTACAATCCTTCATGTTAATGGTAACATATATGGATATTAGAATGTTTTTGTTCATGAAAACCTTATGTGGGAATTATTACTAATTAATAAAGGATAAATAAAGGAAACAAAGGAATGAAGAATTGAGCACTAGTAGCCACTTGATATTATAGGCAATTGGCAAAGCGACGGGGCGTATACCCGGAGGTCGCGGGTTCGATCCCTGCTAGTGTCGAGATTTTTCTTTCCTTTCCTATTCCCTAATCAACTTCTGAAAGTTGCTGAGATTATCGAGAGCAATGACTATATTTACAAACATAATATCTGTGTTTTAATACTACAAAGAAATAATTTTCATGAGAATGAATTTCCTACATACATACATACATATACTCACGCCATAAGTTCCCATTGGGGTAGGGAG
This sequence comes from Bedellia somnulentella, assembly GCA_963576735.1. Classification (NCBI taxonomy): domain Eukaryota; kingdom Metazoa; phylum Arthropoda; class Insecta; order Lepidoptera; family Bedelliidae; genus Bedellia; species Bedellia somnulentella. The sequence continues at coordinate 4,073,414 of OY755180.1, forward strand.
AGACCTCTCTTACTTCGTTTACATCCATCAATCTTTTCATACATGCTTTTTTATTCTTCATACTTTTATATGTTATCATTATTTGTAACATCTTGAGTAAGTTTCATACCTATCCTAAGGAATATTACTGATTGTTGTCAACTTGTTTCTGGATCTGGAGCTCACGAGTTCATACACTGATGATGACACTCAGAATGCTTTAGACTTATCTTTCTTAGTCTTCGGCATAAATATGATAGAAGAGGTAGCCAGCAGCTTCGGAATAAAATATTACTCAGCCACTTTTGGCAGTTCAGTGGGGAAAAGATTGTAAAGTAAAATGTTTTCGTAATGGGTCTACAACAGCATCGCACAAAAATCACCTACATACATACATACATATACTCACGGCTATAAATCCCTTGAAGGGGTAGCCAGAGCTAACGAATTAGAAATTCCTCAGCCACTTTTGGAAGTTGCGTGGGGAAAAGATGGTAAAATAAAGGTTTTTGGTGATGGGTCTCCAACCGCATCGCCCAAAAATCCCTTAAAAAGCCCCAATACCGTTAGTCGCCTCTTACGTACACCCACCGGAAGAAAAGGGGTAGTGCTATTCTAAGCCGACACTACACAGCAAAAATCACCTAAAAAGCTCCAATACCCTTAGCCGCCTCTTACGATCACTAATAGTAAGAAATAGGATAGTGCTATATTAAGCTCACACTACATATCAATGTGTGTATTGTTAATTTATTTGTCGTATCTCATACCACAAGTCATTTTTAAAAATTCCTTGTGGCTAACACTATCTATGTGCTATGACCGAATATAGTTATTTATTATTATTTTATGACTCGAACACCCGATAAAATTAAAATGAAAATGCCACTAAAAGTATTGGTTTCGATGTTATTCATTTATTTTTATGTTAATAATTCAATTATCATATTTACAATGAAAACCAATCAATGAAACAATCTTCGTATGGAAATTGTATCGCCATGAATCACATGACCACAAAAACCAATACTTTTCATATGATATCTAATTAAATGTTATTCAACACAACTTCGGTTAACAACACTTCAATATCACCAAGCAAAGAATGGACAATTTTATCAGTCATGCAAATCAAATCGTGGTCACCAGGGTCACAATAATAGTTGAAGCGATATAGTCTTTATCCGAAATGCAACTATGATTCCGCCATGTGATCTGTGGCATTGTATCTGCCATAGAATTAATATTGAGCCACGAATGGTTCCAAATTTGGAAAAAGACACACGGTAGCATTCGACTCGTCAACCATCAAACAAAAATAGCTCCATGCTAACAAATTATCATACTAGTTTGCGTTCTTCACATCACATCTGCTTCAAAAGCCTCAAAGCTAAATAACGGGGAATTACATTTCTACGGTAAATCTAATGGGGAATTACATTTACATTTACACGGTAAATCATAAAGATATTGAACGTTTCATATAAGATTTCAATTCATTTGACTGATTCAGTTTTTGAAAATATTTAACATAAAAATATAAAGATTTTTGGTGGTGGATCTCTAACCGCATCGCCCAAAGGTCACTTCAAAAGCCCTAATACCGTTATTCGCCTCCTACAAACAACCAAAATAAGAAATAGGGTAATACTATTGTAACTCTACTCTACACAGCTAATTATATCTAATATGTTGTAATGATAAAATGTTACTGTGTAGTGTCGGCTCAAAATAGCACCCATTTCTTCCGGTGGGGGTACGTAAGAGGCGACTAACGGTATTGGGGCTTTTAAGGGATCTTTGGGCGATGCGGTTGCCGACCCATCACCAACAACCATTATGTTCCAAAAGTGGCTGAGGAATTTCTAATTCCCTAGCTCTGGCTACCCCTTCAAGGGATTTATAGCCGTAAGTTTATGTATGTGATGGGTCTCCAACAGCATCGCCCAAAAATCCAAAAAAAAGCCCCAATACCCTTAGTCGCCTCTTACGACACCCGTGGGAAGAAAGGGGTAGCGACATTCTAAGCCGGCACTGCACGGCAACTACATATATAAATTAAAAAATACTGTAATACATGAGACGAGTAATCTCATGTTCGGAATTATCAGTATAGTGTTTATTTACTGATGGTAGTATTAAGTGCGTCCCGGTTTTATAGGTGTGAATTTGGATGTTTTACGAGTATGTAGATTATTTCACGATGAAATAAGAATATATGTTATTCATGTTGAGAAAGTTAAAATATCTATGTGCTTAAAATGCGTGCAAACGACACAAAATTTTAAGACATTAAATAGTTCTTTGTTCTATTGATTACGTTGTCCGATACTGAACCTATATCTCTGATTCGTGCTTTCATTGTTTTGATGTGCGCTTATACGAAAAAGTAAATAAAACCTGTAGACTGGAAATCCAAATAAGCAGCGTTTAAAAAGAGAGCTATTTAAATAAACATCTAGGAATGTATTAAATTAATAAACTAGAGCTGTGACAAGAGCCGTCGTCGAAACTGCTGCTGATAAATTCATCATATTCAACGACATTTAGAAATGTGAAAGAATAAATTTAAATAATAATTTAAATAAATAAAGTAAGCATTTACATATACTAACATAAATTCATATACTTACGACTATACTTCCCAATAACCCGCAGTACCCTGAGTCGCCTCTCTTAATGAAGGCAAGAAATGGATTAGTGCTATTTTAAGCCGACAATACAAAAACCTCGTTCTGATGACAAAAAAGGAACTCCAGCAGGACTTGAACCCGCGATCTCCCGGTCAATGCCTCGGTCGCTCTGCCAATTGAAGTATGGTGTCAAGTGACTACTGAACGAAGTTCTTCTTTCCTTTGTTTCCTCAACACCTTCCTTAGTAGTGTCAGCGCTCTCTACCACAGATTTTACAAGTTCGGTGTCGAAAAAATTTATTTTCTTAATTGATTAGTAATAATCCCACGTGAGATTTACATGAACAAAACATTCGAATTAAGAGAAAATAGTTCATTACGTCACAAGTGCTTTAGATGCCTCAATTCAGTGCAATCAAAGTCACTCCATGAGCAAGTTGGTTGAAAATTAATTTTATTATTAAGCTTAATTTCTTACTATCAATTGTAGTTAAATATAATATTTAAAAAAAGGACATTACAAACACATATAAACGCCATGATTATAATTCAGGGAAGAGGAGGTCAATGACTTCAAAAAACATACTTTAATCCTCTATTTAGTAAAATGAAATTTAAAATGTAACGAAAGAGTATGCTCAAAAAGGCAAGTTTCCGAAGTATGAAGAATAAAAGAGCATATATGTAAAGATTGATGAATGTGAACAAAGCTAGAGAGATTTGCGAGGATCGTACAAAGTGGCGACCGATAGTCTCTATCTACCCCAATGAGAACCAACAGCGTAAGTATATGTATGTATGTATGTATGGAAAGCTTTAGAAGGCAAGCTAGTTAACATTTAATAGGTACCTTGAACCCTTAGTCACCTTTCACTTTACCTTTCAGAAAATATGATGTGACTCTATTTCACTGCGCAATACTACAAAGAAACAATAAAACATGTTGTATTACATATTCATCACTCCTTTGTATAGATCTTGGATATTAAGGTAAACGAACTTGTAACTTCATTTACTATAATGTTGTTTATTTTGCACACACTATATATGATATGACTAAACAGAAGTATAATAAACAGTTAACAGTCCCACATATAATATGAATATAATGATAGAATAATAATTATTCTTATAACGGCAGGTATGTGTAACTTCCGGACACCCCTATAAATACCAGTCAATGTTTCCCCATTTATTCTTATGCAATCGGCAAATACAACGTAACATAAAATACCAGTATAATACTTAAAATATTTTAATATTTCTAAACTGAAATATCTTATTTATATTATTTAGAGCCTTTTTTATCATCTTTTATCACATTAAAGCTAGTAACCTCAATTTCTTCAATTGACGTATGCAATTGACATCCCTTTGTTTCTGGCAGCGTAAAAACTACGAACATAGCAATCAGTGGTAAAATCGCGAAGGAAGTAGGTGGGATCCATTTTCCGTACTTGTCTAGCTCTATCATGAAAGGCGCAACCATGGAGCCAACTCTGGCCGCCACTGAAGAGTAACCCAGAGCCGCACTGCGCACTACTGTGGGAAACAATTCTGCGCAGTACAAATACGCGACGAGGAACACCATCATGCTTGCCACAACTCCAACACAAGCCAGATACACAGCCCACGGTCCGTCACTTAAAATCGCAACTCCAACTAAACACGACGAGCATACGAAGTTCATCGTTGCTATCATCTTCCTTCGTCCTACAAACTTCATCATAGGTATTGATAACAAAGTACCTACTAAGGTAACACATGCTGTCACTAAAACATTAACAAATACATCCCCGCCCAATTGTCCTATGTACTTGGATACTCCAAAGAAACAATTTCCACATGCCAACCATATTAAGGTCATTGATAGGAGCCGCCTTTTCAGCAGATTCGAGCATAAAATGTTTGGGTAAGATTTGTTGTTGGGATTTTTTGATTGCATAATCTCATTATATGAAACCACTTCCTCCTCAATGTTGTATATCACACGTTTATTACTGAAATAAAAAAGGTGTTTAATTTAAATGATAAGAAGAAAACTGATCTATCTTATTAAAAAATATATTCGCATTGTTAAAAACAACTATTTGCAGATCTGAATTGACACATCTTATCAACGGTTTGCGGATAAGAACAGTAAGAGATTATATTTACAAGATATACTTACTAGTCGGATACCCGTTTGAGAATCGTGACAGCTTCAGTTGTTTTGTTTGCCGAAATCAGCCATCTCGGAGTTTCTGGTATTACAAAGAAGTATGTAAGCAAAACAAGTGATGGCAGTGATATGCTCAGATTAAAAGTGGAATAATCTCTAAAGAAGTATCCAAATAATGGCAGTAAAATATAGCCAATATTGTAATTGATTTGGAGTAAAGCAGACACCAAATCTCGGTACTCTAGACCAACGAATTCAATGATAATCACGAACCCGACTACCAGTATGCCTCCAACCGACATTCCAGTGAGAAATCTTAGAAATATGAACATCCAGTAACTAGTCATTAGCCCGGCTGTGATTCCCGCTGATGATTGAAGAACAATAGCGCATAGAAAGGAGTTTCTTCTCCCGAATCTTAAAAGAAAATGATATATTATTGAATACGATTCTATTGATATAACATTGATAATTACATTATCATACAAACAAAGGTTTCACTTACTACATATACCAGAGGTACAATACATGCAAATTCAATACAACCCTTCACATAAATAACATTGGGCTTTACCATTATTATTGCTGTGTAGTGCCGGCTTAGAATAGCACTACCCCATTTCTTCCGGTGGACGTACCACCGGGTGTGTGGTTGGAGACCCATCACCAAAAACCTTTATTTCACCATCTTTTCCCCACTCAACTTCCAAAAGTGGCTGAGGAATTTCTAATTCCTTAGCTCTGGTTACCTCTTCATGGGATTTCTAGCCGTGAGTATATGTATGTATGTCTTCTTATAATTATATTGGCTGTATTTTAATTATATTGTATCAAAAAAAAATTTTTTTTGGTATTGTAGGTCTTAATTGCATTTTAACATTATCAAGTATGTGTAAGTTAAGTATACACGTTCATACCTGAAGTATATAAAAATATACTTACAATTTATCTTAAGTATGTTACAAATATGAAATGTATATTTTACATTGTTACGCACTTGATCGAATTAAGATAACAGACACTCGTGTACTACGATAATATTAAGATGTTCCTGCGCGGGACTTGATTTAGCCTATTTGAAATACATTGCCCAAGCCATACTACTTGGAATACCCCAAACACAAGGTGACAATAATTTAAACGTGAAGTTCAACAGTATTAGTATCTCTGCCACCCCTTAGGGAAGATCCCCTAATAACAGTTGAAGCCAGAACTTTAACGTTGGGTTTGAGTTTTATATTATTATTATAGTATTATTAAATGTACAAAGGGTATTTTACCTATCAGATACAGTTCCAAACACAATGCTCCCAACCAAGGTTCCGAACTGGAACACTGTCTGAGCCAACCCGGCCATCCACCTCCGCTCACATATCAAATTCCATTCCGTAGTAATTGTTCGTGAGAATATTCCGTTATCATATGCCGGTTTATCGCAAGGACACGCCTCGTTCTGAACTCGGTCATCATCGCAAGTGAAATGTATCCTGGGTGCCAAAAATATTATAGCCATCTGATTTAAAGCCACGGTAAACTTCGTAAAAAACACGAGACAACAAAGACGTAGCTGGTACTTTCCAAAAGAACCCATTATCTCCTGTATAATGTCCTTTTCTATCTTGGCATGAACCGATAAGTTTATCTCGTTATTTTTCATCATTATTAGAAACTCATCGGACACTATGACATGTGGTAGAAAGGCACTACTTTATTTTATCAATAAATGAGATTGTATACAAGATGAGACTTCGAAACGATTCGATAAAGCAAACTATACCCAGATATTTGCGGAAGTGCATGTTGTCCACAATTCACATAATGTTTACAAAATTATAACAATCACGCACATATGATTCACGTGTTTCTTGTCCTCGTATTAGATAGTCGTCAACTACCGTAAACGTATACTTAAATGGCACAAATATGTATTTACATTATGTACCACGCTTATCTATACTAGGTTTACTTATTTTATTGTACATATCAAATACTTTTAAATACGTTCTTCAGTACAAACGTTCCTAAACGATAAATAAAACATAATAAATTTAGAGATTTTGAAGTAGTTATTAAACGGGATATGAGATTATAACATCACTCCTACATTTTAGGAATAAAAACAGAGAAAGTCTCTCTCCATCTGTAATAATAATACTCGTACCATAACTCTTGCACCATAATATTTACTTTCCTTTTTCGTGGCAAAAAAACTTACATTTATCTCAAGTAGCACAGATTAAGTTGAACCCTGCCTATTGGATTTACGCTGCAATGATTTTACTAATGCCTGTTCCTTTAACACACCTTCCTGTGAAGAAACCACACCGTCCTGTGAAGAAACCACACCGGCGGCATTCTGTATAACTCTCTCTTTCTCTCTCTCAATAAGTGTATTGTGAGGAAATCTACTTAGCTGAATTTTGAAGGCATTACCTTATGAACTTTTACGAAGCGCGATAGGCCTGGCTCTCACGAGCATACACTGTCCTGACAAAAGTGGGTACCTGATCTTTACATCAAGAGACATGTATCACACGATGTTTCGATACTTCTCTGACCCCTTTGAGGACTATAAATCATGTGATTTTTAAATTTTATATTGCTTTATTAATTTAAATTGTAAAATGTCTCCATATTATTATGTAGATCCTATGTTATGGTAGAGTAATGATTTTGGCATATGTTTGATTTAATATATTGATTTACTTAAATATTACTTTTTTATGCGGCAAATTCTACTTAAACTCTTCCAAATAAATAAATGTAAATATTAACAGATCCAAGACTATACAGTAACCAACAATTGATTATTATTCACAATCTTCGATCGTTGTCATAAGCTTACGTCCTTTAGTTTCAGGCAAAGTAAGTACAAGCAAAGAAGATATCAGGCTAGGTGCCGCTAATAGTACGGGGGGAAGCCACCAACTATACACTTGCAAATCTATTATAAAAGGGGCTGCCATAGAACCTACTCGTGACATCATTGTAGCTACACCAATTGCTACATTTCTTACCACAGTGGGAAACAATTCTGTCATATACAAATATCCGACCATAAATGATGCTTGACTACACACCTCACCTACACACGCAAAGATCATGTGCAATTTAGTTGGAACTACAATAATCAAAAGGAAGCTGATAGTAAAACTAAGATTCATCGCTATACACATGGCTTTTCTTGACAGTATTTTCATCAGCGGCAAAGTGCATACAATGCCCACGAACCCAACTACTCCTAATGCCACTGAATTAAAAAACAAATTTCCACTGAGTTGTCCCACATATTGTGAAATCCCAAAGAAGCCGTAACTACTAAACATTTGGTTTAAGGTCATTATCACAGTCCAATTCCTGATATTTCTTCCGCGAAAAAGGTCGACAATGTTTCCTTTTCTTTCATTTTTTTTAATATTCTGACCATAAGTTTCCACAAGTTCAGCTATGTTTTCTTGAGATTTATTGCTTCTGAAATATCACAAAATCGATTAATTGTTATTAGTAACGAATACTTGCCATTTTTATTAACTGTAACACTTACAATTTAGCCATCCGTTTCAAAATGGTAACAGCCTTTTCTGTTTTTCCATCTGCTATTAACCAACGTGGACTCTCAGGTATCAGTAAAAAGTAAGTTAATAGAAACACTGACGGAGCTGTTAAAGCCAGCTGAAGGCTAAACCTGTCCCTAAAGAAATATGCAAATAAAGGCAAAATCATGTATCCAAAATTATATACTGATTGGTAGAGAGTGGTCACCAGTCCTCTTATATCGGATCTTATTAACTCCATCAATAATACTTGTCCCACAACGAGGATTCCTCCAATAGACACTCCAATCAGAAATCTTAAAATAGTAAAAAGCCAATAATCTGTCATAAATGCAGCAATTACTCCTGAGACCAGTTGCAAAACAACTGCCAATAACATCGTAATTTTTCTACCAAACCTGTAAAAAATATTTGTAAGTTTTGATGATATGATTCTAATATGGTATAAATTTGCAGAAAAACTTACTTGTCGGAAATTACTCCAAAAATAACGCTCCCGATCAAAGTACCAAAGTGGACCATCATCTGATTAAAACTGACCAGCCACTGTCTACCACAAATCAAATTCCACTCAGTTATCATTGTTTGACTGAACACGGAGTCATCATAGATGATATTTTCGCACGGACAAGTAGAGTTCCTAGTGTCAGCACACACAAATTTAGCTTTAGGCGCTAGAAATAGCACGGCCAGTTGATTAATCCCAACAATAAATTTTGTAGGGAACAATACAATACACAAAAAAATCTGATATCTTCCAAACGATCTCATAGTCTTTTCCATTATATCCATTTGACTTTCGTTAACATCTGGAAAGACAATGACTTTGTATAACATAATCTGTAATAGGGAATTAAATTCATCTAAATTACAAATAGGTAAAACCACCTTTTGATAATTCTTTGTTTTTCATTTTAATTACACTGATGTTTACTAGATTTACACAGAATTAGTTCACACACCCAAGCACTACTAGTGAAGGACCTTTAATGATTTAAATTCAATTCAATTGATATGATTTCAATATCTGTGTGACAATAACTTACAACTTATGTTAAACATATATACTTAAAGATTATGTAATAATTGTAACATTTTATTTATCATGTTAACAATAAGATAAATTGTACCATTTATCTTATCCGCTGATGCAGATGAAATGTGCAAAACTGGTTCTGAAAAGTTTGTTCCACTTGGTTTTTGATTAATTTAAGTTATTGTAATAGCAATTTACTGATTTAGTAAGTACTCTGGACAGCGGGTGTAGTGGTCTCAGACAGGGATGAGGAGCTTCTCCGTAGCTCTTCAATTGGTTCTTAGATGAAGATGTTTATATAATTTTAATAGGTGTTCATAGTTCTGTAAAGGTGGTATTAAATTGAGTATGGGTGGATTGAACGCCTCTTATACGTAGATAATCGGGAATTGTGAAAAGTCGATACATGGTGTCACGAATATGACTTAATATAAAATCCCAGATTTATAAAACTTATTAATATTGCCCACAAATGGAATCTCCCCCCTTTTTAGGCAGGTAAATATCTAGGAATAACCTTAGATAACAAACTGAACTAGAAACCCCATTTAAATAACATACATACACATATTTTCTGAAGACATTTCACATTTATTGCTCAAAAAGGCAGGTGTCCGCAGTATGAAGAATAAAAGAGCATGTATGAAAAGATTGATGGATGTAAACGAAGCCAGAGAGGTTTGCAAGGATCGTACAAAGTGGCGATCGATAGTCTCTGCCTACCCCAATGGGAACTAACGGCGTGAGAATATGTATGTATGTATATATGTACATTTCTGGGAAGTTTGGTCCAGGTTCGGTTTGGAGTGCCAACTTATACGTGCATAGGTTTTAGCCCGACAAACATTTACATACCACGATCTGGTAATATGCGTGGGTGCGTGGTAATATGCTTGTGCGTTATTGTGGGCTCTTATAGTACTCCCACAGTTCTGAAATTGTGACAGGTGAAAAATTCTCTCTTCTCTTACTTACATTAATTATAAATTTTTCAGATAAATATTCAATATTTCTATCAATTGACAACGAGCGACAGTATGAACTAGCGAGCGGCAGTCAAAAAATGAACATATGAACACGCCCTTGTTCTCTTATCATCAACTAATCACGCGCGATCTGCTATCTCCCGTACTAACTTGTTTCGGTAAACAGACCATAGTTAAATTTATTTTGTGACCTCACAAAAGATTTTGATTGAGAGGAAAAGGAAATTGCGATGATTAAACTTAAATTTAGTTGCTGTGTTCAGTTGGCTTACGCCCGATTTCTGAATTGAGTTTTCCAGCTGTACTTAAGTATCGTTCTGTCGCATTGAAATCTTAACAATTAAATGAGACAAAACGATACTTAAGTCGTTTTCAGCTTGAATACTCAATTCAGAAATCGGGCGTTAGATTAGCACTACCCCATTTACACCCTTATCGACATTGTCACCTGGTGTTCAGAGTACCCACGTTTTGCTTGGACAGTAAATTCACGTTATAAGAAGCAGGCCTATCGCTGTTCTGTACGTCAACGTTCAACTCAGCCATGTATGTTTTCTCACGATGTTTTCCCTTTAGAAAAGATAATTTGGTGTCCCGATACGGGATTTGAACCCACGCCTGTCTGCAGGACGGACAGGAGTTATTACCCATTGAGCTATCACGGTAGTCGAGAATTTTATGTATGCCAATAAGCACATAGGTCAAGTTAGTAAAGTTTGTGATAGGGATAGTGTTAACACTAGAGATAAGGCCAAACTTAACGTACCAAAAACCACAGACTTATTAAAGTAACTCCACTATGTGACTATCCCTTCATATGTGCAACAAACTTCCCTCTGACACATCGGAATCGCCTTTGGCATAATCTTTGAAATCCTACTATAGTGTTCAAGATTTTTAAACGACAAAGACCTAACGCGTGCATGACCATGCCTGCAAAGCTATAAATCTTCCCTGGGTATTGTCTGGAAATTGGAATAATTGCCTGCTAAGGATTTTTCTATTCTCGTTATATGATGGACAATTTAGTTTAACTATAAGAAATTTGTGTTTGTATTGGTTGCATATAAACTCTTCAAACAGTAAAAATATGTTAAACGCAAAAAAATACATTTTCGAAATAAATAAAATATGTAAGGAGTTTCTAGTTTATAAACTCTCCGAAGCAACGGTATACTCAGTAAAAAAAACTTCTGACGTTGACAAAATGATAGTAGTTAAATTAATTTTCAAAAATTAACATTTTGACTTTTTTATACAAAGCGGCGATAGGCCTGCCCCTACCACGTGAACACATTGTAAGCAAAACGTGGGAACTGCGAAAGCCGGTGACGAAGAATAGCACGTGACGTTCAAGAATTAGTACCTCTGCCTCCGCATTGGTTATTTTAGGCGTGAAGTGGCTTAGAGTTAGAGGGAGAGCTTATATTAGGGCTACGTATAAAATAAAGAAGATTAAAATTTTAATCATTTATTTTATACACATCTCTTTACCGCCTATGTACATAACATGATATATTCTATAGTAATAAAATAAGAATCATATACTTTGTGAATATTATTGTTGCAATTACACCGCTACAATTCACTTATACTATTTGACGTTAGCAAAAACTTCTGCATTCATATACAAAGTCAAATAGTACAATCGAAATCTTTGCGAAATCTCACTAATAATATACACCATTATGTTGTATGACTAATATGAAACACAATACTAGGTATTTTATGTGCATTTACAAAACTAGTTATTAAGCTTTAAAAGATACTTATCGTGAAATCGCGTGAAAGACAAACATAAACTATTACACTGTTACCTCCTGATATACACAAAACATATTGAAATTATATTGACATCCATGAATCCCAATAAAATGTATATAAAAAGACATAGAATAACAAAGCAATTATAAACATTAAAGGACTTAGTCGGTATTTACACTTACACATATTGATCTAGCCCTCTTTAAAGCAACTCCTGGCAAATATTGTAAGTAAATTATAAATATGGAAGGATTAGGTAAAACCCAATACATATACATATATGTATGCCAAATATCTAAAAAGTAAAAATAACAATACCTGTTATATGTATTGTATTATATTGAATATTAAAAGAACGCACTCTTAAAAGAATTAAAAACGGTATTAAAATTACCTTTGAATATTAAATTCTTTAGGTCATACATGGCGTTTTATTTTGATATCATGGCGGTAAATTTTTGCATGAAAATTTTACAATGTCGATTTTAAAAGAGGGTTTGATCTTCGGTTGTCTTAACATGTTTTCTTTTAAATGATTACTTCTTACAAGTTATTCTAGTAAATATTTTTCCAAATATACACCAACTACGAAACCACACTAAAACCTATGACAAGAAAAATAACGCATCTAATAATTATTATCACGATTGTCCTTTCCATATGAGAATTTCGGTATCACACATTTTAAGAATTTATTCACAAACATAATACCACAGACAAATAACAAAAATTTATAAATTAATTTTTAAATCACAATGTCAAAAGGATAGAAAGAAATACAAGCAAGGTAAAGAAATACCACATAGAAACGGCAAGAAAAAAAAACTATGAATTATTTTCTCAAAATATTAATATTATTCATGATTAAAAAAAAAAGAATTAAATTAAGAATTAATTTAAAAACATCTAATTTCCGCTTAAAATCTTAATTTATAATTTCAAAAATACTTCATCTATACTATTTATCCAGGGAAGGAAAAAACTATATGAAAAATAACCGTCATATGGCTCTGCAAAACGTTATGACTTTACAATAATAAACATTCGTTATGTTAGTTCAATGATGACAGACGCCTTTTTACCAGTTGCAGCTATTTAATTTATTTAAAATTAAATATATAGAAAGTAATTTAAATCTTTTTGTTCATGAAAACCTCATGTGGGGATTATTACTAATAATTAAAGAATAAATAAAGGAATGAAAAATCTCCCCCTTTGTCGAGATTTTTCATTCCTTTATTTATTCTTTAATTATTAGTATATAGAAAGTAGTTTCAACTAATTGCATACTACCGAGTACTCAAGAAACATTATTTTTTAGAAAATAGTGTCTAAAAGTCAAAATTTTAATACCCTTACCTTGGCAATGACAATTTGACAATAATTTTGATAGGTGTTTTAAGGTGCAGACCACTTATTGTCCATAGAAAAAAAACACATTTTTTTTTTAAATCTTTTTGTTTATGAAAACCTCATGTGGGGATTAATACTAATTAATAAAGAATAAATAAAGGAAAGAACGGGGCATATACGGGGGCGTATACCCGAGGTCGCGGGTTCGAATCCCGCCTGTGTCGAAATTTTGCTTTTCTTTATTTATTCTTTATTTATTAGTAATACTTTTTTTTGTCTAAATATAATATTACAGATCATTATTCATTACAATAATGAAACTTAAATAATTGAGCCAACTAAAATTTAGTACAGTGTATAATTAATGTTTTCATGATTATTTTAAATGTAAATGAGTTGTTGAAATCACTCAGTCAAAAGAAGGTTGTTGTTCACTTGTTCGTTCTTAGTAAATCACCGTTGTAGTCACGAAATCAACTGGTTATTATCAGGTTCTGCCACCCATTTCACATGCGTGATTTTAAATAAGCCTTATATCGATTAGTTTTCTCTATTTTTTTCCGTCCCTGATTAATATATAAAAAGCTTATAATTTTAGCTGTGTCTAATTAAAATATTACTGACCGTAGAGAGTATATAGATTTCAAAATGTTACAGACATCAAGTAGGTACATAATAGATTAAAGGCACTATTATTCTATTCTACGATCCGGAAGAATTTCTAAAGGTATTAAATATATAATTCAAATTCTTTAATATTAATGCCTTATTCAATGCCATCTAAAATCGAAGAGATCAAGATTTACCATACATTACATATTGAGCACTACCGCAAAGCAGATAGCAAAAAGTGTGATTTTGTGTAACTTACTGATTAAACTGTAAAGTTTTAATTATAAATGTGAGGCACTTTGTATGAACGACAATGTTAATGTTACGCGCAATGTTTACTTCAATGCGTGTTTTTATACAATTGTAAGCGATTATTTGTCTCAAAATTTATAGCAAAGATATAATCTTTTAGTTCACTGAACTTTCTATTCACTATGTTAAAAATTTGGAAGTCAGATTTGATTAGTCCAAAACATGATTGTTTTAGATAATAAGATTCATTGGTGTTACTTGGTGTACTTCCTTGCATCATGATTTTATGTTAACCATATATTTATTTACAAACATTTCATTATTCAAATTTTATTACGAAAAGATAATAAAACTCTCATTGATGTGATGAAACCCGATGTGATTTTGGTGGTTTTTTACACTCTCACGTATAAACTACTTAACAAAACAGTTCATTAATCTATAAAAATTGAATCGACATCACGATTTTATTTGGGAAATAAGTGCTGAGGCACGGTAAGTATATTTTTAGGGTACGATTCTATCAGAGAAGTTTGAGATAAATGTGTTTTAAACAACCAATAGGATCTCCACATTTACCTCACTGCGCCCAGTGCCGGTACAATGAAGTGATTCTATTTCTACTCTAAAAACACATTTTCTGTACGTGTCTAGTGGAATCACCCTCAAATTCCTCTTTTTTTCTCTTGCTACCTGAAGTATCGTTTTATTTATTTTTTGGTTACATGTGCACAATTTCAATATTCTTATGGTAATACTTTCAACCTGTAGCAATCATACGGATACGTCATTTACCATACATATCAGACCTGCATCCATGGCATCGCTAAATAACTTTATTTTATCTATTCTCTATTTGTCTAAAAGAACTGACAATATTGCGCTCATCTCCTTTTAGCTATTTCGTTTGCTTGGAGCCATAAATAGTTAAGCTTTGTTGGTGTGTTGTCATATTAAGCAATCACATTCATACTTTTAAATGTATATATTCGGCTAATTTCTGACATGATAGGCACATACTTATTACTGTTTTGGGAATATCAGATTACTCATTATAAATACTATTCTGACAGTGTTTTATAATTTAATCTAAAAGCTATGTGTGGTGTTATCGTTTAAAACTATTTCATTCATTCTTTCAGTCAAATGTGTTTTGTCAATGATGGCAATTATCGCGAAACACGTGTGTGATAAACATTAAAATTCCAAACTCTCACTTATTATATACTAGCTGACCCGACAGACTTCGTACTGTAAATTTGCTTATGCCAAACTTTAGGCGTTTTTTCCGGTACTCTGAGTTCAATCAGGCGTGAATATTTTATTGGTCAAATTTTTCCGGGATAAAAAGTATCCTATGTTATAATTTGGGTCATTATCTAGCATTCTGCTAGATTTCATTCATGTACATTCTGTAATTGAAAAGCCTTTTTACCTCAAACATACAAACATTCAATCATCAAAACTTTCACATTTATAATATTAATAGGATAATATAATAAAATGTCCGCGAAAGAAACGGTCATTTCTTTCAGCTATTGAAATTCACAATTTCTGCCACTTAAACCAAATAAAGATGTCTAGTTAAATGGGTAAAGATATCAGATTAATCTCTATAGCAATTATCAGATAAAATAACTTAAAAAGTAAATTCTGCTTAATCAATAAAGAACAGCAAACCAAAGAGCACTTGGAACAGATAAAGCTCTCAGTTGAGTAGAACAGAATTTGAGGGTGTGTGATTAAGATATATTTAATGCAATCTAAGGAACTAAACTCTTTATATAAGCTCATACATTTAAATCGAAATATGTTTGTAGTACAATCAATAGCAAGATTTAAAATATCAACATACAAAACAATAGCGAATATTTTAGACTTCGATAAAACAATGAGATAAAATGCAACTTACAATTTAAATAAAACAATAGGAAACTTACAGTTTCACACTCTACGAGTGATGTTTAAGTGATGTTTAAGTGCTGTAATGTCGCCGGTTCTTTATTTTGGAAACGAGATTGCAAATTTTTAATGCTGGTCCCAGCTTCAACCCCATGTATTTCATCATCATGTCGGAATTCAATAGCAGCAGAGCCTTGCCGTCTATTTCCTGGAAAAAAAGGGTACTTCTGTTAAAAATATATTTATTTCATGATAGAGCGTATAAACGATTGTATGATATGATGGTAACATATCATTGATATTCATGTGTTCGGCCGTCCAATCACTGAGGGATGCGGCTGCCAATTTGATATCTTGGTTTCGGAGTATAGATCAACTTGATCTTTTACCTGCTAATTTTATAGTATATTGTATATTTTCACACTTTCATGTTTCCGAAACAGGTCCCCATGCGCGGCCAAGGCGGCATCGCTGGCCGCAATGAACCCGATCACGTACTCTATCGTCCGGACGCTATCAATATCTTGGTTTCCGAGTATGTGTCTACTTGATCTTTTACCTGCTAGTTTTATAGTATACTAGCTGACCCTACAGACTTCGTACTGCAAAATTTGCTTATGACAAAACTTAAGGTTTTTTTTCCGGTACTCTTAGTTCAATCAGCCGTAAATATTTTATTAGTTAAATTTTCCAGGATGATAAGTATCCTATTTGCTAATTTGGGTCATTATCTATCATTCTGCCAAATTTCATTCATATACATTATGTACTTGAGGAGCCTTTTCGTCTCAAACACACAAACATCTAAACTTTCACATTTATAATATTAACAGGATTGTATACTTTCACACTTACATGTTTCCTAAACAGATCCCCATGCGCAGCCAAGGCGGCATCGCTGGCCGCAATGAACCCGATCACGTGCTCGACCGTCCAGTCGCTGGGCGGGGCGGCGGCGGGCGGCGGCGGCGGCTGCCAGCTTGACGACGGCCGCGGCGTCTTGGGCTCGGGAGGGTCGGCTTGCGCTTCTGGTTGCTGCTGGAAATAGCAAATATTGAAGATAACGTAATAGGTAAAGTCTTAATATTTCTTTCTTAAAGTGATTTAATAATGCGAGATTAAATTATTGCATTATTTTACCAAAATTCGTCTTCTATGATAAGTTTTTTCAATGCAACTGTCACGTGACTAAAATCGACCGTAATTGGCTATTTCTATAATGACGTCGATTGCGCGTAAACAGACTGTGTATCGCTTTGCTTATTGGAGTATAATGCGGAATTGACGTCACTACGTGCCACAGCCGCCATAATACTTAAAGTCGCGTTTTCGTGGCACATTTGAATATTGCATTTCTTTTTCGATTTTTTAATAAAATAGCTTAAATAAAGACAGAAAAGTAATATTTTAGGGCTCCTTATGAACAAATAAACACCGTAAAATTGTTTTCAAAACATTGTCAAATAGCGTATTAGGCTTTTTTTTGCATGAAAACCTCATGTGGGGATTATTACTGATCAATGAAGAAAATAAAAAAAATCGACAGCATCAGTTGGCAGAGCGACGGGAGCGTATACTCGAACCCTCAGACCAATTAGAACGGGACGCGCCTTACAAGGCGTTACCCCTCTGTCAAAGGTACATGATTTCGAATCTAGTCCATTTATAAAAACTACTTCAACCGTCATTTTTAAATCATTTTACCGTGTCCGTGGTGATGGAAAGTGCTCTCGAAAAAATGCCTATTTGTGCAGTATATTGCTGTAAAAATAAATAAACCACATCATAATTTAAAAAAGACGGTATTTCTTTTAATTTTTATGCATTATTTTCCCAATATTTCTATTCATTTATGTTTTAAATTGTGTTTTACAAAAATGATCATTTTGTAGTTCCCGCCATTTTAAATTACATTCACTCAAAGCGCACTCCCCCACGAGACTAACTTACCCACCACGAGACTAACTATTAGGGTTGTCAAAAATAGAAAACATGATAATGACAGATAAATTAAAACTTTAATACGTTATTATAAATACGTTAATTTACGATTTATCATGGTTGTTAACGGTGAGGGAAAACATCGTGAGGAAACCCACATGGCTGAGTTGTACTTAGTCATGTGACAGTGTATTCGTACAAAACGGCGATAGGCCTGCCCCCTATCACGTGAGTACACTGTCCGTGCAAAACGTGGGTACTCTGAACACCAGGTGACAAAGTCACGTGATGTTCAGAAGTATTAGTACCTCTGCCAACCCCTTCGGGGATATTCGGCGTGAACGTTTATGTTATGTTATGTTAATTTACGAATTTGCCGTGTTTAGAATTCCCCATTTCTTGCCATGGGTGTCCGTAAGAGGCGACTAAGGCTATGAGGCTTTTTGACTGGTTGTTGGGCGATACGGTTGGAGACCCTTCACCAACGATACTTTTATTTCTTCCGTCTTTCCTCAATTTAGTTCCAAAAGTGGCTGTGAAATTTCTAATTCTGCAGCTCTGTCTACCCCTTATATATATAATAAAAATATTTCAACTAGTTTAACTATTTGAAGTGATGACTAATTAAAAAACAAAAAGTTTACATATTTAATTTATGTTTCAATAGGCTAACAAATTTTTGCAAGAGAAAAATCTCAATGAATGATAACCCTATGTACATAACAAATTGTAAACGAGATGTGGCGCCTATCGATATTTTTTTTCATAATGAGTCAGTTAATGAATGATTTATTGAACCAATGTATGTAACATAAAAGTATTGTTTCTTATGATTGAATATATGCTTGAATCTATTCAGAAACGTTTCGTTCGTAATTTTTGTTCTCGATTTAGCTTGAGACGGCGTTTAAGTTTATACGAGGACAGATATTAACATATTTACCCCCGACTTTTGCATTTCGTTGTGATCGTACTCCTCCCAAACGGCTCAACCCAGAACCCTGAATTTTTTTACGGTGGTCAAGGACCATGTCTAGATGGTTTATGTCAATTTTGATAAAAATCGGATGTACCACGGAGGAATAATCACCATTAAAAAATTACAATGTCAGTCTATGGAAAAATTACGTTAACAATGCCAGCGCGTGAAAATAGAATTTATATAAACGCATATGTATATATGTTTTTTTCAACAATAAAAATTGTTAACAATTTAAGTTTTCCAAAATCAGGACTGTAACTCCTTTGCAGTTTTGTGTAGAATCAATCACGCGTTTAGGTAAACCAACAAGTATATTCAAAGAATCGTAACAAATTGCATAGCAACGCGTGTTGAGATATTTGTAGAATAAATCGTTCAACGATAAGTAATATCTGAGAATCAGGCAATTGCTCGCTTCGGTCCTTTTATTGGCATCCGACGGTCCCATGCCAACCTAGTTTCGTTTGAATTTGTGTGGTTCAATTATTACAAATTAGCTATGGGTAAACTCAATTCCCATACTTGTTTAAAGGGGTAGTGACATTAAAAAGGTAAGTAGAAACCACTGCTCTAAAGTAATAGTATGTATAGTAAAGATGCGCGCTATATTTCGTAATTTTGAAACATGCACAACAATTATTTCGGAAAAAGTTATTTCTTGAAGATTCTATTTTTTTTAAATAATCTTACCCATTACCTATTCCTTACTTAACTACATTATGTGGAATGAATAAATAAATAAACGATAATACCTTTTTTTGTTTAACTTAATCATAGTAGAAGACTTTCCAATCACTCATTCATTCAAATTAATCGATGTCGATAAATTTATTAAGGATCCGTAGCCCTAATATTTTCTATGTGTTCGTAATGTAATTCTAAATGTTTATTTGTCGCGTACAGGAATTTTGACTGCATGTATGTGAAAATAAGTGTGTTGTTGTTTTTTTATGCTTGTAGTGCGTGTAAAGACGAAAACTATTTTTACTTCTGTGTGCGTGTTTGCGTATGTAGTCTTCCTCGCCCCCCGCAAAAATTGGCAGAAAAAAATGTTTTGAGATCTCGATGAAGGCGCGTCCCGTTCTAGTTGGTCTGAGCTCGAACCCGATTCCCGCTTAATTGATTAAGATAACGTCTTTATTTTTTGCGAAATTGTATAGCTAGTTGCAAGATCGTTATTGTCATAATTTATTATGTGTTTGTCCAACTCAAGACTCTAGTTCATGTAGGATATCCCCGAAGGAGTTGGCAGAGGCCTTAATACTTCTGACCATCACGTAACCTCACCTCGTGTTCAAAGGAACCACGTTTTGCTGGGATAGTGTACTCACTCACGTAATAGGGAGCGGGTCCATCGCCGTTTCTTTATCAGGTCTCACTAAAATATGTGGGTTTTCTCACGATGTTTTCCCTCACCAACCATGGTAAATTAACGACACATATGACTTTAGAAAAGACAATTTGGTGTAGGCCATACCCCAGGGAATGAATGTACACCTGTCTGTAGGAAAGGCGAGTGTATTACCCATTTAGCTGTAATAAGGCTAGCCAACTAACCCAACACTTAGGCGTTCTCAACACTTGCATTCTATCTGTATAGACAGACAAGTGGCTTTCCGAATTTGAAAAAAAATCGGGGTAAAGAAAACAAAGGAAAGAAGAAATTCGCATCAGTAGTCACTTGAAAGCATAGCTCAATTAGCAGAGCGGCCGGGGCATTGAACGGGGAGGTCGCGGGTTAGAGTACCCTGCTGGGTAACGATTATTTTTTTCTTTCTTTTATTGATTAGTAAATAATTGTTTGTCAAATTTTATATTACCTTAGACTATACTTCCAAATAAATGTCATATAGTACCACAATTCGTTGTGTTTAAAACTTATTATGCAATGGTATCCAGGAACGGATCCAGCTGTCAAAAAAGGTAGTGGGCATAGGCACCTAAAAGTCTCTTGGCCATAGTGATTAGTATCATCATATTAGCTTTAGCCTCAATAGACCATAAAAGTGTGGGGTCGTAGGTCGATTAGGGTTGTGGGTATGCCCAACTTGCCCATATGGCTGGATCCGCCCTTGATGGTATCATTATGAATTTAAAGATTAACTCGTATTTTTTACGACCAAGTCAACTTGGAAGATAATAAGTATGGGACTAAATAATAATAAATGTGAAGATTTATTAATGGCTCTTTAAATTATAAAGTAATATAATATCTCATTGAAGTATTTAATCACTAGTATTGCTGTAAATCTTCCAAGTTTTAGTTTTTAATAAAAAAAACTCATTTCGCTCAACCTCAACTCATTATTTCCAGATGGGGTGTCATGAAAATGTACAGCAGATAGGTGTCAAGTCTTTAAATGTGTCAAAATATAAGTCACTAAAATTACTTACTTCTATTGGCCTTTTTAATGGCGTGGTAGTGGTAGTGGTGGGTGTTGATGTTGATGGTGAAGGTGATGCTGATTCACCACAAAGTTTGCAAGACCTGCTTGCATTTTCAATATCTTCTATTTCAATCATTCCTGTACAACATCCTAATGAACTACAGAACTCCTTCAACCAGGTTTTTAACTCTTCATTATTTATTTCCGGCACTTTTACTGCATATGTTTTACTACCTGCTGTAATCTGAAATTTAAAATATGCTATCATGAGGCAACATTTGGAATTAGTATGTTGGCTGTAGGTTAGAGAGAGTATAAAGAGGATAGATTGTTTAGTATGATTGTTTCTCTGTAATCATAAGGCTCAGAAACCACTGAGCCAATATTAAAAATTCATTGATCAATAGAATACATACATACATACATACATACATATACTCACGCCATTAGTTCCCATTGGGGTAGGCAGAGACTATTAATCGCCACTTCGCACGATAGCCGTGAGTATATGTATGTATGTATGTAAAATCATTTAGTTTTATGCGAGCCATAACTTCGTATGAAAACTTAAAGAACATACCTGTACACTATTTACATTTGCATAACTTGCATTAACAGACTGTAAAGATCTCACTATCCTTTGTGGGTCAGGGTGAACTGTTAACAATTCTCGTATCAACTCTTTAATAACTCCCATGCTGCCTTGACCCGTAACATTATTTGGGAAAACAGTACTTGCTCCGGAACAGCTAGTTCTAATTAGTAGACTTATATTTGATGGTGGAGGGCTCTCAACAGAATTGGTACTAGTTGTTGTTGTTGTTGTTATTGAGCTGTTTGATCCTGTAGAACCACCCTCTGGTAGAGCAGGGTTTGGTATTCCACTTGGACGTAATTTAAACCTGGAATTATAATATTAATTATATCATTGATAAACAAGTTCTTTTTATAGGCATTTTGATGATATACTATACTTGCTGACCCGACCGACTTCATACAGTCAAATTTACTTATGACAAAATTTAGGTGTTTTTTCTGGTACTCTTAGTTCAAGCAGGCAAGAATATTTTATTGGTCAAATTTTTACGTGATAAAAGTATCCTATTGGATAATTTGTGTCATTATCAAGCATTCTGCCAAATTTCATTCATATACATTATGAATTTGAGGAGCCTTTTCAACTCAAACACATAAACATTCAAACATCTAAGCTTTCACATTTATAATATTAATAGGATTGTCATTTAGGAATTGCCAGATATATTGTTTATAACGCTAATTAAAGCAATTCTGTCAAAAAATCTTATTACAGTGTTCAAGAGTTTTGAATGATAAAGACTTAAAGATTCTATCAATTATCCAATGTTAGGCCATAAAGAAAATCTTCAAACTTGTATGGCAACAAGTCTGAACAAACTAGAAAATGTGGTAATGTTAAACTAGGTAATGTAGTTTCTTATAGTACACATATATTTTTATTCCTATAGAAGGAAATCATGCTCAAATTTCATTCATTGTTCTACCTCAAGTTAAGTTATTGAGAAATAAAAAATATATTATATAAAAGCATATTTTTTAGACTGCAGATTTGGTTAGTGTGTTATTTTAATTTAGCATTTGAATTTTGATTAGGCTGGTCTTGCAGAAATGTGAGATGTTTGGGATGTAATTTTATATAACTTGGCAGGGATAGTTTTGTACATATAGAATTAGGAATTTTAATAAATATAAATAAATATAAACATAAATATAAAATATATATAAATATAAACAAACACAATGGACAGCTAAGACAAATTGAACTTTTTATGTTTATACCAGTGCCCACTGACTAACACTTTTTTATTATATACTTATTAGAAATAAATTATTACGATAATATTGCTATATACTCCTATAGCTATATAATGGTTTTTTTCCAAAGAATGATAGGTTAATGTTAAAGGTAGTCTTACCTTGTAGGTGTAGTGGAACTTTTTTGACCAGGTGGTTGTAATGGATGACCTGCTTGAGCACACCAACCCACTGGGAATATATCTCTTGAGTCATATCTACACCAGTAATCAAATGCTCCTCTCCATCCATCAAATGTTACATGAATCTGATCATTTTTCACAGCTCCAACAGTAGCACAACAAATTAGCTGTGGATTCTTTTTGTCAACTGCTTCTAGCTTTTGACCAACAGAAAATAAATTAGACTTTGGAGTAGGAGGTTCAGGTTGAAATACTTTGCCGGGAGCCATTTCAGCTCCATTTAAAGTTTTGAGAAGAAACATGGGCCAACTACTTGCATTCATTCTAAATCCTAGGGGTGGTTGCAACATGCCACCATTCTTTTCACAATATCCAATTGTATGGATATCACCAGCATCTACAAGTCTCCAAAAGTCATTCTTATTATCACTACCATCAAGGCGCAGTCTCAGTCTTGGTCCAAGCACTCCAACAACCGTGGCAATACATGTTGATGTCAAATTTCGTGGATCCAATGTCTCCAACTTCATGTTAACTTTGAATTCATTGACAGGAGGCTCTGGGGCTTGTTTGAAGCATTCTTGTGGAGCTGCCACACTATTGGTCTCTTTCATATATTCATCCCAGTCAAATGTTTGATAAATACCATAAAAGAGTCCAGGAGAATTATTGTTGGTGATGTTTTCTGTTCCGTTGGCGGCATTACCAGACTGGGGTGAATTTGTTCTTTTATCATTTTTCTTTTGATATTTATTCAAACAGTAGGTTGAGCAAAAGTTTTTACTACTAGATGGAGCATTGCCTCGAATAACATTGTCGCAATGA
Source organism: Bedellia somnulentella (assembly GCA_963576735.1). Classification (NCBI taxonomy): domain Eukaryota; kingdom Metazoa; phylum Arthropoda; class Insecta; order Lepidoptera; family Bedelliidae; genus Bedellia; species Bedellia somnulentella. The sequence goes on from OY755180.1 coordinate 4,097,757, forward strand.
AGACAAGCTCCCTTGCTGTAAGCTTGTCTGAATTCCGACAGGCATGTCTCTGAACAGAATTCTTTCTTTCCATTCTCGGTGGGTAATACATACTTGAGAGGTGTTTTGCTTTCAGCGCACCAAGTACAGGTCCGTTTAGGTGGCCTACCAGGTCCACGTATTTTGCCGGGAGCTGGCCCAGAAGATCCGACCGTGTTATTGGACATTGTTTTATATACAGACCTTACAACATAGTCCCACCATTTACATCGTTATAAAAGTTCCATTTAATTTTCATCCGGTTATCACAGAGCGCCACCTCAAAAAATATAAACAATATTTTATGACGCCGTTTCAATAGCCATGAATCAAAAAGCCATGATAAAATAAAATAAAATTTAATGTTGCAAGGTGTAATATATTAGGGTTACCATTTGTAGCAAGTCAAGTTCTACCAATGTAAAGCGCCGGCTACACGCTCGATTATTGATAATTGATTAGTGATTAGTGATTATTAGTTTATGATATTTATTGATTAGTCATTGTTAATAGGTATATGTTGTATTTTAGTTAATTGTTTTCTCACAATTTATCTATTTATAAACTTTTTACTCGAGGATATTTGCCATATATTTTCGGTAACATAATATGTTTGTCGTTATAGAGAGCATGGGAAAAGCCTTAAAAAATTATCACAAGCGAGGCAAAATTGTTTATGTGTCAACACCGATTGTGCGAAAGAGAGACATACAGGGTGCCACGCGCATTATCTGTCTATAGGTAGTTGGTCTGAGCTCTGGCCCGATCAAAAATTATCTCAGACAAACTACCTATAGACAGATAACGCGCGTGGCACCCTATATGCCTCTCCTTCGCAGAATCGGCGTTGACACAAAAACAATTTTGCCTCGCTTGTGGTAATTTGGTAAGGCTTTTCTCACGCTCTCTACATAACATATAATGTTACCGAATATATGTGGCAAATATCCTCAAATAATATGTTTACAAATAGATAAATTAAGAGCAAACAATAAACTAAAATGCAACACATACCTACTAACAATGACTAATCAATAAATAGACAGCAATAATAAACAGACAGCAATAAACAATCACCAGATTTTTGTGTTTTCTTCCCAACAAATCCCGCGGTGGGGATGAAAACATACATATATACATACATATTCTCACGCCGTTAGTTCCCATTGGGGTAGGCAGAGACTATCGATCGCCACTTTGAAAAATAAAATAATAATTAAAATTAAATAATCGGGATAAAAACGTAGTTTAATAATAATTACATACATACATACATATACTCACGGCTTTAAATCCCTAGAAGGGGTAGCCAGAGCTAAGGAGTTAGAAATTCGTCAGCCACTTTTGGAAAATTGATTGGGGAAAAGATGGTAAAGTAAAGGTTGTTGGTGATGAGTCTCCAACCGCATCGCCCAAAAATCCCTTGAAAGCCCCAATACCGTTAGTCGCCTCTTACGTACACCCATCGGTAGAAACGGGGTAGTGCTATTCTAAGCCGACACTGCACGGCGAAATATAATGTAATGTATAATGTGATTATAGTTCTAATAGGGTAAAAGATCAATAATATTTTTTTAAAAATAAAACAACTCCTATATCAAATATTTATTATAATTTTAATACACGTTACCTTAGTCAAATTCAACCTAGTTAAATCAACAATCAAAGTTACAGTCATTTAAACAATATTTTTTTTAATTAGTTCCGAATACTTTCCTTGTTCATAGTAATTATCTTATTCACATGATGCATTCTCACTTCCATAGGATTATGGAGATTTTGAAGTGGGCAACACCGTTGTTTTTTGTTGTTGTAGGTTATGTCTAGAATTAAATCAAAAACACAGGTAAAACGTATAAATAACAGCATATCTTCTATTGTGAATCTAATAAGGTTCATAAACTGTAAATATATTCCGAGTTTTCTTTGATACGCCACTGCGAAGTGATTCATCTGAGGCTTTTTACTCGCTTCGATAACTGCAGACCAAAACTTTTTATTTACCTATTTTTAAAGCACGATAACATAAACAAGGTCTCTGTCCTAAACAAAATTACAACCTACGAGTCCAAAATATGATTTGTTGCACGTATTTGAACAAAATAATCTTAAATCATCAAAGGTAAACAAAGAGCTTATTATTCTGACACTGAATTTTCTACAAACTGTCAAGAGTGACAGTTTGTTCCAACAAAAAACTGGTTACACCGTAAGGGACAAAAAATCACAGTACTAACTCTTTCTATCTTTAAGAGTTTTACAATTAGCTATCCTTTTCTTGTTCGTCGTGCGTGACGTATTCTTTATCTCTCTAGTTGTGTATGCTCTAAGAAAATTATAGTAAATAAATACAAACAAACTGGCGCATCGATTTTTTTTTTACTTTTGGTACAAAAATTATGAAAAATAAGTGATGTGAGGAGACTGAGGAGTTGGCCAGTGAGAGACTAGCGCCTGCACGGTTTAGTTTGCACAGTTATATTGCATGTTTGGCCACTGTAACATGTACCTTCTTATTGTACGGTCAAACTGCGCAGGCTTCAACAGCTTGATGCCTATTTTGGTCTTGGATTTGTAGCTTAAATAAAAATGTTATATAATCTAGCATTATTCCGATAAATATTTATTTCATTTAATATAAAGCTTATTGGGACGAATGATTGTAAACATATGCATTAACTATAGGTTATTTTGAAAGGATCATGTTTAAGAACTTTAAAAGTCCAACCAAGATATAATAGGTTTACCTGTCCTTGAAAAAATACTAATATTGGGTGTACTACCGTATCACCCAACTACCACTAAAAGGCCCATACTCTTAATCACCTCTTACGACACTCGTGGGTAGAAAGGGTTAGTGACACCCGAAGCCGGCACTACACGATAAGTTCCTATTTGCTTTTTAAGAATTTTATTTTTGTTACCTTAGATTTAGATTTAATTTTGTTCAATAATTTTGTATTTTATGTGTTATCCTTGCTATACCCTTTCAGGGTGCAGTGTACTTGCCAATTCTTACACTTATATCTGTACAATTTATTGTACATTGCTTGCGAGAAATAAATAAAATAAATAAATAACCGGAGAATAAACATTTACTCTGTCCGCCTCATGTCCCATCTTTAGATGAGCTTCCAGTATATCCCTCTCAAATTTCAATCTCATACTCTTCTTCTAATGACAACTATCTAGAAAATCCGTTTTCATTAATAGAATTACAAGAGGTTTTGGATCATGTTCGTGACTCATCCCCTGGTTCTGATGGTATTCCGTACTCTTTGATTGTCCGTGCAGGTGAGGTCACCCATAAATATCTTTTAGACCTCCTGAATTTATGCTTCAATAATCAATTTATCCCTGATTCTTGGAAAAATCAATGTATAATTCCCGTGGTCAAACCAGGGAAAAGCTCTGATGATCCCAACAACCTTAGACCTATAGCTCTCTCGTCAGTGTTAACGAAATTATTAGAACATCTTATAAAACGTCGTTTAGAGTGGTTTGTAGAAAGTAACGGTATCTTTCCATCCTCTCAATTTGGATTTAGAAAGTCTGTAGGTACTTTGGACAGTGTTGGAGTTTTAGTTACGGACATCCGTTCAGCTTTTACGAAGAGCGAGTCTACGGTAAGCGCTTTTTTAGATGTAAAAGGCGCATATGATAATGTCCTTTTGTATGTCCTAAAGAATATATTGTTAGATTTGAATATCCCTTCCAAAATTGTTTTTATCATTTATAACCTATTCACTAATCGTTTTGTTTCCTTGCGAACTTCAGGAACAGAACTAGAAACTAGGGTTGCCTTCAAGGGTTTGCCCCAAGGTTCAGTTCTTTCGCCAATCCTATTTAATTTATATACTTATAATCTGGTTTAATCTGTATACCAAGATTGCCAACTTCTTCAGTATGCGGATGACCTAGCTGTGTATGCCTCTCATAGCTCTATAGAACAAGCTGTTGTATCTCTTGAGCGTTCTCTTAACTCAATTAACTCTTCTCTTTCTGACCTGGGGTTAACCCTCTCCCCTTCTAAAAGTTCTTTTGTTGTATTTACGCGAAAACGTTCTTGTCCTGTCATTTCTGTAAAGATAGATGGTGTACCTATTTCGAGAAAAGACAATGTTAAATTTTTAGGCGTTTATTTAGATTCTAAGCTGACCGGAGTTCCTCACATAAATCATTTGCTAAAAAAATGTGAAAGAGCCATCCCGATATTAAAATCTCTTGCTGGTGTGTGGTGGGGCGCTCACCCGTTTACCTTAAAATTAGTTTATAATGCTTTAATTAGGAGTGTCATTGAATACGGAGTATTTTTACTTGAGCCTTGCAATAAAGAATACTTACAAAAACTTGACAAGATTCAAGCTCAATGTCTTCGAATTATCACGGGTTGTATGCGTTCTACTCCTATTAACGCAATGCAAGTTGAATGTTGTGAGCCTCCTCTAGACCTTAGAAGACAATATATTGCTGATAGATTTATATCAAAAGTCGTTTCCTCATCCTCTCATCTCATGAATTCGAAATTACTCAATTTTAAGTCTCTAATTTCTCTGTATAGTGGTAACTTATACGATTACTGGAAAAAGAAGGATGTTCCCTATTTTCTAACAAGCTTTTTTAAATGCCAGTCTAGTAAAATTCTAAAATTTGATAATCTTCCTTTGTACAGGTTTCCTTATCAAGTCATATCCTATAAGCCCCAAATTATTCAAAGCATAGGTATTACTAAATGTAGCCCTGATGCTAACTCCATCTTTTGTTCTATTTTACATGAAAAATGGAAAGATTGGCACCACTTCTATACTGATGCCTCTAAACTTTCCTCATCGTCTGATACCGGTGTTGCAGTTTATTGGAGTAACCGTAGATACCAGTTACAGTTTAAATGTCCCCCGGCCTCATCTGTTTTTACTGGTGAGTGCATTGGAATTCTTGAAGCTGCTTTGCTCATTGAGGCTCATAATTTAAGTTGTTCAGTTATCTTCACAGATTCCTTAAGCTGCCTATATACTTTAAACCAAAATCCTTTTTTTAGCAAAATTCACAGTAATATTATCATGGATCTGAAAAATACCCTATATAGATGCTCAATTAAATTATTAGTTATTCAGATAGTATATATCCCTAGTCATTCTGGTATAATAGGAAATGAGAAAGCTGATATTTTAGCTAAGGAAGCTTCCATGTCCAATGTTGATAGAAAATATTACTACATAACAAATTATGATTACCGTAGTCTAGCCCTGCCTCAGCTTCGTTCTTCTTGGCAATCAAGATGGGACGGAGCTAGTAAGGGTTTGTTTTACAAATCTGTACAACCAACAATTCCTAGTAAAGCCTGGTTTTCGAAATTCAAAAAACTATCTAAGGTCGTAACTTCAATTTTAATTCGACTTCGAATTGGTCATTGTTGTACCCCAGTGTTTTTAAATATGTTGTATAATAATGTTTTTTTTTACTTTTTATAATTTGTTTCTGTTTGATTCGTGATCAGGTTTATATAAGTTGTTATTATTATGAAAATAATTTCTCTTTCTTTTCATGCCCTCGGGAGTTTTTAGTTTTTATATTGCCTTTAAATATAAAAATTATAAAAATAATATAAATACTATATTTTCGCGTTGATTTCACTTATATCTTGCAAGATCTCATCACGTGGTTCGTGGCGGAATTGTTGCAAAAACTAAAGCGACAGATAGCGCCAATTTAAAAAAAAAAACATTTACTCGAGACTAGGCTGCATGGTTTATGTATTAGCCTGTCCGATAATGAACGAAAATAAAAAAGTAACCTAAAATAAAAACATAACCTATAATTTTCAAATAGAACCTTTGACAACTTGGTTGTGTTGTGTTTTTTCTTTTAAACTTAGTTAAATTAAAGATATGATGAAAACCTTATCCCAGACTTCCTTGGGGAGATTAGTAAGTAGAGCCGAAATAGCGGAGAAACGTCTCCTCGAATATCGTCAAAAGGTACATCATGAATGGTCCAATCCAAACTACTTGTATAAGGAATAGGTTTAGACTCTGTAATAATGAAGAAAGAGCGTTTTGAAAATCTGCTAACCATTAACAAATAGAGCTTATAACTATGCTTAAAAATATATTATTTATCATCCATGCCGACATTCTTTTTACATTTACGTGGCATACGATCAAACGTTTACATAGCTTATAGTACATTATATGCCTAGTAGTTGTAATGTCAGAGTAAAGTAAAGTAAAAAGCAAAGCATTTATTTAAAATTAAATTCAAAAACATATGCTGAATTATAGAGACAACTCTCTTCCTTTCTGTTCCTCATCCACTTCAATTAAACAAATATGTCTATTGTCATATTTCCCTTAATATCAGATTCTCATACATACATATACTCATGCCATTAGTTCCTATTGGGGTAAAAAGAGACTATCAATCAACATTGTATGATCTCTCTTTGATGAACCTCTAGCTTTGTTCACATCTACAAATCCCTTCCTACATGCTCTTTTATTCTTCATACTACAGACACCTTTCTTTTGAGCACACTCTATTTGGTCCAAATATGTCCTCCGAGGTCATCCTCTGCCAACAGTACCTTCCTCATTCACTCTCTAGATCTCTTTCATCAATTTACTATCATTGTCTTCTCTATGTGCCCAAACCACCTCATTATTCCTTGTTCTATCTTTATTACAATATCATCTCCCAAACCACACCTTTCATTAATCATATGAGTAAATCATAGAAATCTGTACAGCATCATGCCAAGCTATTCGGACCTTTTCAGATGGGGATTGACTGGTCATTAGGTTATTCACAGCTCTATTTACCAAATTACCCTTTTTCAATGTTCTTCACAAGATTTTACAGTCCTAGTCAACAAAATTCCCTGGAATACTAACTCTTGCATTTGTTCCACTTTTTTCCCAGATATGCCCTACTATGCTGACTAATACAGGAGGTCCACTTTTTACATTGTGAATGATTATAGCATATGTCTCTCTTCTAACCTCTACTAGTATTTATTTCTGTCTCACTTGCACAAAACAAATATTCAGATTTCGATTTTACTCTAACAATCCAACAATACCTCCATAATTGTTGTCTTTTTGTTGGTTTCATCAACTAGTAAGTGACAACATTAAATTTATTCTATACTTTTGCAATAAATTTCATTTGTCTTTTTAAGTGGCGAAAGGGACATGAATACATACAACAATATATATTACAAGCAGTTAGAAAGGGTTAGCATTTTATTACTGTTTTGCAGATTGACGCCCGATTTCTAAATTGAGTATTCAAGCTGGGAACGACTTAAGTATAGTTTTGTGTCATTCAGTTGTTAAGACTTCAATGCGACAGAACAATACTTAAATTGTTCTCTGCTGGAATACTCAATTCAGAAAGCGGGCCTGAAGAATAGATTTCTTGAATAGTTTACATATTCAGATATTTTTATTCCTAGATTCCTTTTCCTTAAACCATTCATGAAAAGAAATTAGTATATGCAACATTCTACTAAACAATCATGAACCTGTATTTTTTTCCAGGTTGATGAGATAAGAAAGATAAAAGTATCGTGCAAACGACTAGTCTTTTCTAATTAATTTGTCTTTTCTAAAGACATATGTGTGGTTAATTTATCATGGTTGTTAACGGTGAGGGAAAACATCGTGAGGAAACCCACTTAGTCATGTGACAGTGTATTCGTACAAAACGGCGATAGGCCTGCCCCCTATCACGTGAGTACACTGTACATGCAAAACGTGGGTACTCTGAACACCAGGTGACAAAGTCACGTGATGTTCAGAAGTATTAGTACCTCTGCCAACCCCTTCGGGGATATTCGGCGTGAACGTTTATGTTATGTTAGAAAGGGTTAGCATTTTATTACTGTTTTGCAGTTTGAAGAATAGATCGCCTGAATAGTTCACATATTCAGATATTCTTGTTCCTAGATTCCTTTTCGTTAACATATTCATGATAAGAAATTAGTATATGCAACATTCTATTTAACAATCATGCACCTGAATTATTTCCAGGTTGATGAGATAAGAAAGATAAAAGTACAAAAAAGAATAAAAGAGTTGACTGATGAGAACAAAATTCTTGCAGAAAAAGTTTCTAAGGCTAAAGATGAACTTATCAGATTGGAAATATCGCATGGTAAACAGCAGATTCCAATTCCCGGAAAAACATTACCCATTGTCTCTAACAAAATAGAAAATAATGAAATTGTGAAATCTACTGAAAAGCCTATAAAAGAAAAGAAAGAAGCAACGAAAAAGAAGGAAAAAACTGCTCAACCCGCCAGCACTAATGATGCTGTTGTAGATGTTAGAAAGCTTGATTTTAGAATTGGAAAAATCATTGACATTAATAAGCATCCAGATGCAGATTCATTATATGTTGAGAAGATTGATTGTGGGGAAGAAGCTCCCAGAACTGTTGTTTCTGGACTTGTCAACCATGTTCCCATTGAAGAGATGAGAGACAGAATTGTCATGGTACTGTGCAACTTGAAACCTGTTAAGGTATAGACACTTTCAGTCATTTGTTACCTTATTGTAATACCCAGACCTCAACTTCCATCTCTCCATTATCAATATGGGTATCCTTTGTTTAATAATAAGAGGATCCTAAAAAGTAGCATCTGAAACACAACAGTAAATTTTGGAACCTGAGTGGGGAACAGATTGTAAAATAAAGCTTGTTTATGGTGGGTCCTCCATTGCCCATTATGCACCTAAAAAGCCCCAATTCCCTTAGTTGCTTACAACTTACAATCTGTGGAAAGTAATGGGTTAGTGCTATTCCAAGCCGATATTACGCAGCCAATATGACTATCGGAATGCCAAAGAACAAAAATCATTCAGACTGTCTTCAAAATATAGTTTGTTGAGATATAAAAGCTTCTGTCCAAAAAAATTATTTATACATATTAGTTACCTCATTATTAACCTTAAGCTTTTCTTATTTTATGGAATAGAATTCAAGTCACAAAAATATATGCTATACTAGATGCATGGATTCAAGGCTCACAGGGCCTTATAAAATATGAGCTAAATTGACGGTCTATAAAATACTTTTAGGATCATAGTTATTTGACCACCTTTCTTCAACTATCTTATGTCAACCATTTTGCTTATTCTTTAATTTGCAACAATCCAAGCGTCCAGATGTACTTGGTTTCCTAAAAATATACCGATTTAAATATCCCACTTTTCATCTTTATAATCATAAAAAAAGTGTGTAAAAAAGTTTCCTGAAAATTTTATTGAGTGTCACTGAGTTTTCTTTTGTCATTTGCTTGTTAGTTGCACATTAAGGAAACTATGTATGATAACAATAATAATTGAAATACAAATATAACTTACAGATGCGTGGTGTAACATCAGAGGCAATGGTAATGTGTGCATCATCACCAGAAAAGGTGGAAGTGTTATTACCACCGGCCAGCGCCTTGCCTGGAGACTTGGTGTTGTGTGAAGGTTTTCCGAGAGAACCAGAACCACAATTAAACCCTAAGAAGAAAATATTTGAAACTTGCGCGCCCGATCTTAAAACCAATGATGATAAAGTAGCGTGCTACAAAGATAGCCCCTTAATAGTTCCTGGAAAGGGACCTATTCTAGCACCCACATTGAAAGGTGTGCATGTTAAATAAGATCATGAAGATTGTGTTCAGTAAATAAAATATACAGTCAATATCAACAAACGTTTATTTTACTCCTATGATTCCTACAGTAGATATAACAGAGAAATATTAATTAGAGCTTGTAGAAATCACATTTCTAGTCTCGATATAGAAAAATAGACGTGAAACATGTCAACACGGTATTAGTGTAAAAATATTAAATTTATGTGTTGGCTAACAGTTTAATAGATTTGCAAAAAAAATATTTCCGTATATTATGTGTGACCTCTACATATCATATTAAAATAGTGTTTTATTTTATATTAATTTTCAATATGAATGACAAACAATCAACTCTATTAATATTACAAATGTGCTCATAAGCCCTGTTTGTGGTGGTATGGGTACTTTACTTCTTTTATTTTACAGTTTTAAAATATAATGGTCAAGTAAATTCATGGAGAAATAAAATATAAGTAGCGAAATAAACTACCATCCAACTTAAGCTATAGCAGTTCAACACCACTTAGTAAGATACCTTGATTCTATTAATAAAGAAAAGTTAGTCTTCATATGAAATAAACATAATTATTAACAATTTATAACGTTTGCCTTTATATCTTTGGCATACAATTCTTTTAAAAAATTATGCTTTTTATGGCTACTTGTTTGGGCGAAACATATATTTCTACAGAGCAAGTGTTAAAAGTCTAAGATTAAATATAACCTTACAAACTATACAATTAATATGGCTTATTTTTTACTTGACTAGTGGGGTGATTATTATCGATGAATAAAAAAATAACTCAGTTAAAACTAAAGTGATGTTATGCACATTTTTGTTAAAGAGATCAAAACAATACAAAAATCAATATTTTTTTAAGTAAATGGCACAGTTAGTTGTGGACTTTGATCAAAATAATATGTTGTATATAGGTTTACTGATCACTTATTTTGCTTAGTTAGACTTTAGGCCCAATTTGATATGATTTATGAAAATAAATTGATAGTTGGGGATTTATAATGTTAAGGTAAATTGACATCCTAATAATTAAATTTATAAACACAATATGTTTTATAGAAATTGACTTAAATAAATGTGTTAATTTGTTAATTTATACTTAACTTAAAGCATAAATTCACTTTCTTACAGTAATTTTACCGTTTAAAAACACATGTTAACGTCAACAACACCATTTACAAAAACATATGATAGAAACTTAAAATATGTGTAAATTTGTGATATTTTAAGTGGTTAAATACATAAATTCTGAGAAATGCCTGGGTAATCTGACACACATTTCATCACATATTTTCTAATCTCAGAAATTAACTCATTTAACAATAAAATATGTCCTTAAGTTTTCTTATATATATAGCAATATTCTATTAAATAAGTATTTAGGAAGAGAAAAATATACCTTATTTTATTTAATAGAATTATCTAAAATTAAGACAGAAGAGCTAAGTAATTTTCAGGTATAATAGAATACTGATAAAAATATAACTTATAAAATAAATATGTTAAGGTGGGCACAAGAATACTGTAAATTAGTTCGGAATGTAATGAAACCAATTTTAGAAATACTGAATATAGAAATTTCACGTGTTAACATCAGTTATTATAAATATTCACTTCAAAAATGATGAAAGTGTGGTATTATTATGCATCTAAGATCAATATCATGATAACTTTTTAAAAATAACAATTCCTTCGCGATAAGCAATTTAATCTTAAGCTATACAGCCATACAAAAATATACAACGTGTGTAACAATAACAATTCATGGAAGTATTCTATTTTGTTAATTGGCTAATTTGTCCGTTACTCCAAGTATATCATACTATAAATCAATGGTATTAAAGTAAAATATCATTTTAAATGTTTATTTACTGAAAATGGCATCTTAACTAAATATATATATAACTTCAGACATTTAAGTTTATTTGCAATAGTCATCTTAAGTGTAAAAACTTGACGGCAACCAATTAACTTTCTTTATAATTCTAATTTCTTACTATAATGTTTACGTATTCGAGTCGCACATTTACATTTAAGCAACAACACCGTAAAACGTCGGGCAAACATATCACGTAAGTGGTTTTAAAAATGTTCGTTGGTTAATCCCGATTATTATTATATACAACACCGTACATTCATAGTAAAAGTAGATTAAATCGCTGATTAGGCAATATCAAAAATAAAATATTTTTAGACAACTTATTACAAAAGTAGTCCTAAGGCCCAGAAGCACTTTCTGTCCAGACGTAATAAAATGCAAAGTAAATAAGTCTTTGTTTTTTAATTTTTTTTTGTTAAGCCAAAATATTAACTGAATGACATCTGACTTATATCACATGATTTTTAACGCATCTTTATTGTGTATTATTTTACAAAACGTATTTTAAAAATAATGAAACGCATAAAACCTACATGGCTATACTAGGTCGGCATCAGACTACACGCTGTTATTGAAAGAGCGAAGCTTTACCATACTTAACTGTTTTGCAAGATTGCACGCGCTCATTGTCATTCGTATACATTAACACGGAAAATTTCTTAAGGTGATTCTTCCTCAATGGAATATTTTTATAACATAATCTCTTTGCAAGAACCATCGCTTGATGTCTTTGACAATAGTGCAAATTTTCATCAAGTTTGTTTGAACGGTCTAGGATGAGTTGAACGGCATACAAAATGTAAAGTTAGGGATAACCTGACAAAGATAAAATGTAAAGCTTTGCTCTAATGACCGACCTAAAACAATGTGCTGAATTACTCAAATAGTCGAAATAGCATCGTAATAATTAATAGAACATCCATTTCCAATACATGACTAACTCCCGGCGTATAACATACTCTAGCGAATTTTGCCATAAAACTACTTGAACACTTACAGTTATCTGATTTACAGCTTGATAAGTACAGGTTGCTTTCAAATTCCACCGACAACAAAGTTTTTTGTAACCCAATGTACCAGATTCATCAAAAGTTACAAAAATAAGCGTTACCAAAAAACGCCAGTTTCTTGTTTATTTTTGCGTTTAAGGTATTTATTTATCTCGGTCGTTAACCGCCTTTACTATTTCATTCATTAGTTTATATGCTTAGAGAAATAGCAAAATTAGACGTACAAGGTTGTAACTTTACCAACGAAAAACCAGTTTGTTACAGCCACGCTTTAATAAATCCAAAGTAAATAAAGTATCTGGGCCCAAGCATTTATCTTGGTAGAATAGTATTGTAACAGAGAACATACATGTAGATCAGTTCAATAAATTACAATGTAGAGACAAATAAATAACTAATGCACAAAAAAACCAACATAAGAATTTTGGTTGCTGCGACTCTTACTGGAGCGTGGCCAGATAGAAATTAACCTTTTTTTTTAATATAAATAAATATAAATACCTGTTAAATCAAAATAAATAAATCTATTATGACTTACATTATACTGGCAACGTCGTCTTTGCACTAAACATTAATTTCTTAACAGCTATTAAGTAAGTTCAACAATTAGAAATGTGATATATAACCTTTAGGTAGTAAGTCTACAGCTATTCTATGTTGAGGTTTGTTTCTTCGCTGAGCCAAGTTTGATTGGGAGACTGGACCAAGGGCTTGGGGTGTCATAGGGGATGACGTCATGGCCTGAAATTAATATAAAGACAAATATAGGCACACTAGAAACATAACACGAACGTAGTATTGGCCTGAACATTGAACATTACATAAACCTAGTATTAGCATTACGTATCCATGATTTTTTTTACGATGTGGCTGGAGACCCATCACCGACCCACCTTTATTTCTCTTTATTTTTCCTACTCTACTGCAAGTGTCTTAGAAATTTTACTCTACTCTGGATACATTTTTTTGGGATTTATGGCTGTGAGTATTATAGTAGAGCTACAATTTCTTCTTAAAATTTTTGTCTAGATAGTCTACATGTATGTTTACATACTGTCACAGGATCAAGATTAAATAATTGGTTAACCACATATAAACGCTACAGCCTATCAAATTATGGGCCTCCGTTGCAGCAAGGTGGGATGGGCGGAGAGACCGAACACGACAATGCGCGATTTCGTTTTTACTAGTATCGTTGGTACTGGGGCGCTATGGATACTAAGTTGCTAAGCAATTGCCAACCATCACTAGTTCCTAACATCCGCGTTTCTTGTAATAGGTCTGCGGCGCGCGGTCGCGAGCTCGGGTCTAAAGTAGCATGTAACTACATTACTTCTATCACTACCCTCTATTACCTGAAACGTGAGGTCAACGGCCCTCCGCAGATCTCCCCGGGCGACGGCGCGTTGTTACTGACGTCACACTTCATGACGTCCCCACGCTTGATGTCGTTCGTTTCTAATAACCACGTCTCTTGCAACAGATCTGCGGCGCGCGGTCTCGTACTCGGGTCTAGTTGTAGCATGTAACTACATTACTTCTATCACTATCCTCTATTACCTGAAAGGTGAGGTCAACGGCCCTCCTCAGATCTCCGGGCGGCGGCGCGCTGACGTCACACCTCATGACGACACCACGCTTGACGTTATTCGTTTCTAATAACCACGTCTCTTGCAACAAATCTGCTGCGCGCTGACTCGAGCTCGGGTCTAGCTGCAGCATCTAACTACACTACTTTATCACTTTCATTCACTATAAGGCCTATATCTGAAACGTGAATCAACATCCCTCCGCAACTCGTCGAGCAGCGGAGCGTCACTGACGTCATACCTCATGACGTCATGTAGCTATATGGTCTCCAACGCCTCTATAAATTTCTTCCATCACTCATTACCTGAAACGTTAGGTCAACGGCCCTCCTCAGATCTCCGGGCGGCGGCGCGTTGTTGCTGACGTCACACCTCATGACGTCACCGCGCTTGACGTCATTCGTTTCTAATAACCACGTCTCTTGCAATAAATCTGCGGCGCGCGGTCTCGAGCTCGGGTCTAGTTGTAGCATTCGACGGACGCAGGAACGAGCGCTTGGGGAAACGTGGTGCCAGGCGCCGGAAGATACGTCCACCTGGGAATAAATGATAATGTATTGGGTGTATGTATTTTTGAACAAAAAAGAAACCGCCAACTATTCGTATAAAATTTGATAAACCACAGAATCGTCCACGTATGCATTTTGATATGTGTAAAATATATTTTTTATTCCCAACTTAACCCTATTAACATTTAATGGGTCCACCTTGGAAACATAGCCAGTATAGCAAAGCTAGTATAGAAATCGATTGATTATTCACGGACTTATCGCGTAACATACATACAACAAAAAACATACAATTGAGTTGAGAAACTCATTTTTTAAAGTCGGTTGGAAATGAGCTCTTTACAATCTGACCGTTCATAAAGTTTCACTAAAATGACTATAGATGGTGGCACTATAAAACGCAATGCACAGTGAGCCCGCCGGGCCGCTCACAATACCCGGCGACCGGTGTTGAAAGAATTATGTCTTACCTATGTATAAAAACTAGACCGCCACAGAAAGTTGCCGACATATTCGGCGGCCCAGCGGACTCAGTGTGTATTGCGCTTATTAATGATAACTGAAAGTTCACTAACAGTTACTGAGAGTATGATGAAAGAGAATCCTAAAAAGAGAACTAATGTAAATATTTAAGGTATAATAATTACGAAAATATAGTATATAAACAGTAATAGTAACTTACCTTTCCCGACTCAATTCTTGCTAATATAGATTCGGCCGAATCATCTCCAGTTGAAACGAAAGGTGTTCTACCGGAAAGCATTATATACGCTAAAACTCCTGTGAAAGAAAAACAATAATATAGCATAATGGATGGATAAAACTAATCTTCACGTTGATTTAACTTAAGCATAAACTTTTTAAAACATAAAAAGTCTCACTTAATGGGTTAAACAGTTAATAACATGTAGACGCAACGGTCAAATTAGAAAAGTTACAATTCGGTATGCAAAGTTGGTATTTATTAAATATTTTTATTCGATAGCAAACACGAAAATAAAAAACTGATTTGAATATTTTAAATCATTTTGTTCATGAAAATCTCATGTGGGGGTTATCAATACATAGTATAAAACAAAGTCGCTTTCGCTGTATGTCCGTATGTATGCTTAGATCTTTAAAACTACGCAACGGATTTTGATGCAGTTTTTTTTAATAGATAGAGTGATTTTTAAGGAAGGTTTGTATGTATAATAAATGCATAATATAGTAGAGAAACACTGATGAATTTAAAGGTTTCTAATGTGATGTCGTAAATAAGCACGTTTTTTGCGCTTATATTGCAAACGCTGGCTGAACCCTACGAGATAGACCAAAATAATGTACTACAGTATTGTTCACCTTAAAAAGTTCAACAAAAAAATCCACGATGGTATATGTCTATCTCTTAGGGATAACCCAGCATAACCATTTTTATTCTTTACTAAAAAATTGTTATTTACGAAGTTATTTTAAACAATACAGCATTAATCCTTATCCAATTAAGTACCTTAAATAAATTGTGCATTTATTACAGATCAATATGCTTTTTACAGCATGTAATTTAAGTGAATATTACCGAAGATATTACAAATTTAAAATGCAGGGTCGTAGTTGTTTGCGCCGGGCGGCGCGTGCCTATAAATAGCGCGTCGATGGCCGCGCTTCGCCTTATAGCACTTTATGATTTGCAGCGCCTCCTAAGCTCTGCAATGGCACACGTTAGCTGGTAAACTCACTAAAAAAATTCATAATAGAGTGCACAATACTCACCGGATGTGGTACCGGAGAAGATGTACTAATTCCCCGAATTCCTCTGATACCATCAGATTTACCGTTCCAATTTAAACGCCTACAATTTCCGGTAAAGATATCTTTTGCAATGACCATTAATAAATCGCAGGGTCAAACTTTTAACGTTGCAGGATTAGACTTGAGTGTTGAGTGTTTTTCAAATGGCCATTATATGTCGCGCTGTCAAGAGTAACGTCTAAGCAAAACATGTTTGTATTGGCTAATGACAAAAAAGCTGTGAACGTTGTGTATAAGGACATTCTGTAGTAGGTATATTTTGCATTGCACCCGTGCGAAGCCGGGGCGGGTCGCTAGTAACTAATAAATACAGAATAAATAAAGGAAAGAAAAATTCGGAGGTAGGAAACGTAAACACTACTAAAACGTGTAAAAGAAATAAAGGATAGAAGAATTTCGCGCTGGCAGCCATTGACACGGTAGCTCAATTGGCAAGAGCGACGGGGGCGTATACCCGAGATCGCGGGTTCGAATCCCGCCTGTGTCGAAATTTTTCTTTCCTTTATTTATTCTTTATTTATTTGTGATTTGAATATTTTTCATTTAAAATGAGTAATTGCAAAGTTATGATTTTTTAAAGATTGTCCAACTTTTGTACTTAATGACGTCATCGATCGAAAATATCACGTAGCGACATGCAAATAAAGCGAAATGTTTAGTAAAAATGTTGCTAATTGCAAAATATTTCACGAATTTGTGATCCCAAATGAAATTATTACGATATTATAGTAAACAAACCTATGATTTTCGATATTTTATTAATAAACTGCAAGAACGAATGTCTTTGACATAACGCTGAAGGTCAAATACTGCTACAGTTTTTTTAGCTAAAATAACGGTCATCTTAGCTTTGTTTGATTTAATTTCAAGAAAATATGTTTTAGAAACATAATATCTCGAAAGGGTTTCGTAATCAGCACCACTTTTGTAAAACTTTGCATCCCGAATTGTGTGAAACAAGAACTATGTTCACTACTCTCACATATACATCTAAGGAAAAAAAATGGTCTCGAAAATAATGGATTCAAACACTGTCTGTAAAAAGCAGAAACCTTCAAACTTAGCCATAAAATTTTCACGTCATCATCATCAGTCAATAGACTTCAACTGCTGGACATAGGCCTCTCCCAAATATCTCCATAGAGAATGGTCCTGTGCTGCCCTCATCCGTCGTTTTCCCGCGACTTTCACTAAGTCGTTGGTCTGATTCGTGGGAGACCTTCGCAGACTATGTTGGTCTGGACGTTAAGAAACTTTGAGCCCCAACAGCCGTCAGTATATGAGCAATGTGATCTGCTTATTACAACTCGAGTTTCATAACTCTTTGGTTGATTCATTCTAGGTAAACCTAAATGGTAAACTTTTAAGACTTATTTAGATCTTACATAACATAGTAGAACGTTATGAAGAACAAATATATAAATCAGTTGCATTTATATATTTCTTAGACAATCGGGGTTTTTGGGATATTTGTGGGCATCATTATTAAACAGTCCATAAATGTGCACAAAATGTTAAAAAGGGTCTAAACCAGAGGGGGGACAGTTCCCTTGAGCCACCAAGATCGCAAAGATAGAGGTGCCATCTTATTTTTGTAACTTAGAAACACTTCATGCCTTGTTAAATGACTAATATCACAATAGATGTCGTTGTTATGGTGTTGCAGATCTTAAAAAAACTGCTTCAATAATGGGAATAAATAACCAGTCATGTGAATTTAAATAACGCTTATAAATTTATTTAAAGGGTATAAATTAACTAATTACTTTAATTTTTAGGTTAATAAGTGGCTATTACTATAATTTTATGGATGACCGTGCCGTTTATTCATTCTTATGCATTAACAAAATTAGGGAATTCATTTTATTAGAGCATGGCAACTCAAGTCTTAAATTTTGACGTTAATCATAATCAAAATACAATATCAATATGGCTACCTGTCGTATCTTGTTGTCTTGCGTGTACGCATTTTGATTGCTATTCGGTGTGTATTTCTTGGATTAAGTGCCTTTACCATACGTGACGCTGAGTTGAGCTTGCTCCTCGCTTCTGGTGTTAAAAGTGCTGTTCCGGAATACAGTTTCTTGTGTCGCATTGACGATTCGGCTTATAGCATTCAGTGGTAGTTTGTGCGCGAAAAGACGCTACAATTTACGTTATTTGTTGCGAAAAGGGACGCTGTTTATGTTGTGTTTGTTGCGAAAAGGACGCTAATTAAATCTGTGTCGTGATTTCGGCTGTTACCAGCCTCATTACGATGCCTCATCTTTGTTCTTTTGGATGCAAGTATACACCCGGTAAGTACCTAAATTATGTATTGCCTTTCATACCATATCTTTGATTTTCAACAAGTAGGCATAATTAAATCATAGGCGTGTTAGTAAAATGATAGTTTGGTGGTCCTACAGGCACCATTAATGGAACTAGGTACTTAACCTAGTTGACTCTTGTGATGTTCCTAACTCTCCTCAATGAGTTCAATCAAACCTACCAATGGGAATATCATCCCCTCTATTGTAACTTTCTGGGCATTAATAACGTTTGCTGGTTGGAATTAAATTGTCAAAGGCCAGGTTCAGGTGGGTATCGGCTCAGAGTTAGTGAATACTGGGGCTGGATAGCACTGTTGAGTTAGTATCTGTCTTCTCATGCTTTTGGTAGTTGACATCAGATGATCTAACAAGATATTTTAACAAATAGGAGATCGGAAACTGCATTCCACCTTATGTTGTTTTTATTAATTTGGTAATTATAATTTTTCAGGAGTGGTTATGCATCACTTTCCAAACCCAGACAAATTTCCTGAACGTTTCAAAGCTTGGGTAAATCTTGTTGGAGGGAAACTGGAAACATCATCAGATTATTATAAGAAGAAGATGGTTTGTGATATTCACTTCATCGATGATCACAGAAATCGCTACAAACGCTTGAATGCTTTGGCTGTACCAACTCTGCATTTGCATGGTGAGTTTATAAATATGAGATTAAATTT
This sequence comes from Bedellia somnulentella, assembly GCA_963576735.1. Lineage (NCBI taxonomy): Eukaryota > Metazoa > Arthropoda > Insecta > Lepidoptera > Bedelliidae > Bedellia > Bedellia somnulentella. The sequence continues at coordinate 4,117,192 of OY755180.1, forward strand.
AAAATTAAACTAAAAACTTGCCACATGTAAACCACATTAAAATATGAGTATAATAGTAGGCATTGTTTGATATGCTTTTTATAATTTTATGATAATTTACCAAGATAAAATTGCTTCTTTTAAAGGTTTTCTTTCTGCCAACGTCAAGTAATGTTATAGCTGGCAATGAGCATTTAAAACGAAATCAAGGAAAAGGTTTGTCTGTCTGGTAACTTTTGACAAATGATTTTCTTAAAATTGTTATTTCAGGATCATCTCATACTGTGCAGAATATCCCTGCCACCACAGTCACCACTGAGAATGAACCCTGCCCATCTCTTCCTACTACAGGTAGGTATTAATTTTAAAAGACAATTATCTGCTGCAAAGTCACCCCTCCTAAGACTTGAAAGGTCGCAAAAAGCATTACTTAAAGTAACTCATAATTTGCCCTTTAAAACTCCAACCAATGTAGTGTTCAAGACTGCTTAAGTTTTATCTGTGAGGCAGCTTTATATCTTTATGTGTATGTCTTTTATCAATCAACACAAATTTGCTGTTACCAATAAAGGCCAGACTAATAACAACCCGCTATTTCAGAGACGTAAAGTTCATCACATTTTTCCTTCTAAGCAATGTAGAACTACCTTTGCTAAAGATTCACATTTTTTTTAAGTCCCCACATTTATTACAAAATTAATGCCAAGTTAAATTTATTTCGTCTCTCCAAAAATCAATGCATGACCACTTTAAATAGCTTCTTGCTTACTGTTGATTATAAATCAATGGAAGAAATGTTTACACATATAAAATAAATTTTCAATTGTCATTCACTTGAAATATACTCTTAGTATAAAAATTACTCATTGTTGTGCATAATTATATTAAAATAGGTACAAATATAAATATTCTCTATATATTCCATTAATTATACTTTATTAGTGTATGTTGAATAAAGAATGTTATAAATGTAGTAATCAAATATAAATTTATGTCACACTAAACTGTTTACTTTGTTAAATACTGATTAATTTTAAGAATCTCCAGGAAGAATCTGACGACTGTGATACAGGTTCCACCTAATGCATCTCAGCATTTTAATAATGATCAAGTGGCCTTATATGTTTTTTTCTATGTATTAGCATAAGTCTTATTGTATCATTCCCGAATAAACTATATTTGATTGATTGATTTGATATCTAAAAAAAACATCCGAACATCTGTCTAAATTCAGTTGTATCAATTGTATTTCATTTCATTGTATTAATATTGCTTTTGTATATTTTTGAAGTAAATTCTTTGTTTATTCTATAATATAAAGTGGATAAAATCATTTGTTATTTCAGGACCATCTGATACTCTGCCGAATATCCGTAGCACTGTCGCCACTGGGAATCAACCCTGCTCTTCTATTCCTGTTGCCACAGGTATGAATATTTAATGTTTTCTTTTATAGTTTAAATTTTACATACATAAGGATTTTCCCGTTAATTACCATTCCCGTGGGACTCCTTTCTTAGTGCATCTCTACAGTACCTAAGCTACATCGCCTCCAAATTTTAAATGCCTATGTTTAGCAGTTGGGGCTGTGTATTGATGCCCAATGAGTCACTTTATTCTTATATATTGAGATAGATGCTGATTATAAAAGCTTAAAGTGTAAAACTTATGGAGAAGCTGGTCTGCCCGTCTTCGTCCAGGTTGTCGACATACCCTGTGTTGTGTTTGTTTATGTTACTCGCTGATAATGTATGTAGGTTTCTATAATCACATGTGAAAGAATTTTTTAAATCAGTCTTAATATTATAGTTTTTGAGTTTATTCAATACAAAAATCCAAATCTTTTGTCTTTTATATATTAGTATATGTAGATATTAATTCGAATATTATTTTACATATTTTTCAGATGAAAGCTACGCCGGTGTTATTGCATCTGCAATAGCAAGAGAGCACAATTACAGCGTGAACTCAAATCGAAGGATATTAAAAGGTATAATTATTTTTCTGTCTGCATCAATTTATCTACCCACCCATAGCATCCAATATGCTATATACATAATTATATACGAACTACGAACATATGCGTACAAAGTTGTCCCATCGAGGGTGTATTATGTTATATTTAAATTACATTTACATGAAGTTATCTAAACATAATACTACACTAGCTCAGAATAAAGGTAGAGTCAGAGTAGACTGTACACTTTTGTACCTTAGCTGACCGTACATCTTTGTCTTTTATAACAACATTTATTTCTAAACTCATTAGATAGTTGGCTAGATGGTTTAAAAACTTAGTGCTCTCCTAAAAAGTTGCAAAGATTTGAGTTGTACCAGGTTTCACGAGTCACGTTTATTTCTGCTATCTATGTAACATGTAATTTATCATTTTTCAGGTGCTCAAAACCGAAAGCCCCTGTACCCTGAGCCAGCAATAACAAATCGACTCGAAATAAGATACCTGCGGTCCGAAATATGTCGATTACGTAAAAAAGGAGCTTCATTTAAGCAACGTTTAGAAACGGCGCAAAAGTTTTCTGAAGATGTCTCTTTCCAAAGAGTTATAAAACGATTGCAAAGACCCGCTCAAATATTCCTCCACATGCAGCTGCAGTCAAAAAAGAAACCGAAAGGTAGACGCTTCACCATTGATGAGAAAATACTGTCGTTATCTCTTTACAAAAAGAGTCCGAAGGCATACAAGCATTTATGTAGCTATTTTTCTTTGCCGTCAATAAAGGCCATGAAACGTCTGTTAGGCCAAATTAAATTGACCACTGGGATCAATCCCATAATTTTTGAAAGAATTAAAAAAACTATGACAGAAAAAGACGCCCCTGATCGTCTATGCAGCCTCATCTTTGATGAAGTGTCTCTGACAGCGAATATTACTTATAATGCACAGAAAGACGAAATGCAAGGTTTTGCTAATAATAAACCTGACCGATTTGCTAACCATGCACTTGTGTTTATGGTGAAGGGTGTGAAACGCAATTTTAAGCAACCCGTGGCATATTATTTTACAAATGCGTTAGACAAAATAGAATTAAAAAAAATAATAAAAACTGTTGTCAAACACGTAGTAGAATCGGGTCTCATAATTGTCAACACAGTTTGTGACCAAAGCACAGTTAATGTCGGTGCCATCACTGAATTGGTCCAGGAAAGCCGGGCTATGTACTTACGAAACGGCAAAGTGTGGCGCAATGAGGTCATGCATATAGCAGGTCAAAAGATTATTCCTTTATATGACGTACCCCATTTAATAAAGGGTGTAAGGAATAATCTTTTGACGAAGGACCTTATTTACACCATAAATAATAGGCAAAAAATTGTTAAATGGGAATACTTCCAAATGACATACGCTGCCGACAAGTCTTACGGAGAGCTTCGACTTTTAGACAAAATAACAGAAGAGCACGTCAACCCAGAAAAAATTAATAAAATGCGGGTTAAAAACGCGACACAAATTTTCAGTCACAGTATGGCTGTTGTGGCTGAGCATTTAACAGCCCGAGGAGCTCTCTCGGAAGATTGTCGGCAGATAATAGATATTACTTTATTATTAGACAATTTATTTGACACGCTAAATGGGAGCACATTGTCAATTTCGCCAAATGGCAAAATTTATAAAGGGCCTGTAAAGCAGTCATCGCCTCATCATCACTTGTGGAAAAAAGCGAAAGAAGTTTTAAAAATTGTAAAATTTATTAAAAAAGGTAATGTTGCCGATAAAATCCACAAAACCGAAACTACTGTACCATCAGTTACAAATTTTATTAAAACAATTGAAGGCATGGAGGCTCTTTGGGAATTATTGTCTGGTAAATATAAATTGGATGCCATGTTGACCAGAAATTTTAATCAGGACCCATTAGAGAATTTCTTCGGGAACATCAGGAGTTATGGGGCAAGAAATGTAGCACCAAACTCTGTTGCATTTGAGGGGGCATATAAAGCACTCATGTTGAACAACTACCGTACGCCGCACTCAAGAGGGGCTAACTGCGAAGAAGACGTGAATGAGTGTCTCCAAACCTTAGAATTTTTTGTAAAGGAAAAAATGGAAGCCCCTAAATCCCCTGATGTTTCCGAGGGACAAGAAATAAATTTCAATAAAGATATTTGCCTTGAAAATCCTATCGAAGCAGATTCTGGCCAAAGAAACTATGTTTGTGGCTGGGTCCTGAAAAAATGTTTAACCAACGTTATAAAAAAATGTCAACAATGCAGAAAAAATGTATTGGACAACAGAGCATCCAATGAAAAAAACACATTTATAAAAGCAAAAGAATACCAAAATAAAAAGTGGCTTTGCTATCCTAATGAGGAAATAGAAAAATATTTTGAGGAAATACAAGCAATAGCCGTGTCATTCCTAAAGAGCAACATGTCTAGAAAAAATATAAAGCATGATATTATTGCGTTTGTTGATATGTTTATAAACTTTTCTTTTAAATGTACAGTTCATAAAGAGAATTTGAAAAAGTATTTTTTAAACACATCTATAAATGTTTTAATATATAGTTGGTGTAGATCGGTGAATCGGATTTTAAGCGGTAAAATTACGTATAATGGTGATGACGAGACAAAACTTGCTGCCCAATCATATTTTAATAGATACCGGCATTACAAGAATAAAAAATGAAAACTAAAAAGATCTTTTATTTACTTTTCTCAGTGATGAGTTGATGAACTATTGTTTGAATACAATTTTGGAGACTTACTTTAATGGTGTTATAGTGTGCTTTACAAGAAAGTAATAAAATAACTCATCATTTCATCATTGAGAAAAAAATTACTTATTTTTTTAAATTGTGTTTTCAATTTGAGAGTTTTGTCTGTTTTTTTTAATTCTGGAGCCCTTCCTGGCAATTAAACCCTATCTAAACAACGGTAGAATATTTTGATTTTATGGGTTTAAGGGTCAGTTTAGTTTCTGAATTAAAAACAGGCTCAATTACTTCAAAATCTATAAATATGGTGCTACATTATACTATAGGTAGGTATGAATATAGCATGCATTAGTTTCTGGTTACAAAATACAGATGGCGCTTCAAATTTGTATGCCAAAAAAATCCGTAAGAGGGCTCTCTTCTCCCCCATTATTACTTTACTCTTTGGTCTAAACGCAAATATTTATTTACCTAAGCTCTAAATATCACAAGCAGCATCATACCCTGCCCTTTTCAAAACTTCTTAACAAGGTGTCGTCAGCAGACCATTTTTTATTATTATCAGTGTTTATGAGATTAAGGATATATCAATACTTATATTAAATATTTTATATGGAATATATGTCCCTAATAATGCACAAGAGCTTTAAAAGGTTTAATACATAAATGAATAATTACCTAAGCTCCAAATATCACAAGCAGCATCATACCCCGCCCTTTTCAAAACTTCTGGCGCGACAAAATTGGCAGTATAACAAGGTGTCATCAGCAGTCCATTTTCTGCTCGAAGCTGCTTCGCTAGACCAAAGTCAACTAAACGTATGTCTTCTGGACGTTTTTCTGATGTCGCGAACAAGATGTTCGATGGTTTTATGTCTCTGTAATTATAATGTTAAGGTTAAAGAAATCCTTTTTGAGAGTAAGGGGTTGACTGTCTCAAAATTCATCCTGTAATAAACAAAATACAACAAGTTTTCCTTAGTATGCCAATATATGAAGCTAGCAAGATAGTTCGGCCTGTTCCAATGATATTTTGCATTTATTCAATAGGTACATAACATAACATAAACGTTCACGCCAAATATCCCCAAAGGGGTTGGCAGAGGTACTAATACTTCTGAACATCACTGCTCAATTAACTTAATTACTAATTAACATACCTATGCACAACAGTATGCCGATGCAAATAATGTACAGCCTGCAAAACGTTCCTGAGAATAGGGGCTGCTTCGTTCTCAGGTAAATATTGCCGCTGTGTTATATAGTCTAACAGTTCACCCCCTCGACAGAGTTCGGTCACTGCTAATATACTGTCAGATTCTTCATATACTCCTCGAAGAGTTATTATGTGCGGATGTTGGCTGTATCTGGAATATAATATTGAAAGCGGGTTTAGATTTTTAGCTGAAATTGGTATTAAGATAACTGACTCTTGAAGTTTGTTTTATTTAAATCAGTTATGTTACTAGTGGTAATTGTTATATTAGACAGTTTGTAATCCGAATAATACATGTCAAACGAAAGTGCAAAAAGATGCAGGAAAAAGTCGCAAAAACTTCTAAATAACTGCTTATTTTTTAAGAACGTAACTTTTATATATACAAAGCTCTAAGCTTTTTCTTTCATACATATTTATTGTTGAATCTACCAAGCCCGTCAACAGATTTTTCCAAAATTTTGATTCTTGCAAAGGGGATATTCTTACCTTAAAAGTATTTCAATTTCTTCTTTGGGATCATATTTAAGCTTATTCATAATTTTAACTGCATATTGGAGTTTTGTTGATTTGTGTTCGCAAAGTCGAACTACTGAGAATGACCCGGTTCCAAGTTCACCCATTAATCTGGAAATAACAACAATTTCTGTATAAATTATATAATATATACAATAATATTTAAATTAATATATGACAGTTTAGATCACGGTCAGTGGTGTGTATCTCATTAAAGATTCGGTGTAAGTGCATTATTGGGAAAAAGTTGGGGCCTTAAAACTTAAAACAATATTATTTTCGAGGGATAAGTTTTCTCGTTATATGAATATTTTATATAATTTTTGTTCGATGGCAGAAAAATTAAGTCGTCTCGATTTTCAAAGTACTAGTTATTTAGGCAGTAAGTATAAAATTGATTTTAAATCGAATTCAGTATAATTTTGTGTTTTAGAATTTGATACTTTGTGAGTCTTTTTTTATTGACAGCTTCCCATATACTTATTTAATTTAATATTAAACAAACTATAACAAAAAACGCGGGATTTTGAGTTTTTAAGGATAAAGGGATTATTAGTTGTTTGTCAAAATAATCATATACTGCCGTCAAAACATAGTTAAAGGTGGGAAAAGTAATCTTCGGAATTTATTATCACAAATTTTCAGCTAGTTGCAAATGTGTTAAATGACAAACAACCTCTTTTAATCTATATTATCTTTACACTTGTAAACAGAAAGAAATGACACAGAAAATCTCGTCTGCCACGGAAATATGGCTTAAAATGATAAGCTGCATTTCCAGTTGTTTTGTTCTCACTTTATAATATAAAACTGTCTAAATATTATTACAATGCAAAGACTTTCTAACGAAAACATATACCTTTGTATTAAAACAACATAGGTGGTCGAATTTATAATTTAAACGTTTTATAACCGTGACAATAGATTATTGAAATTTGAACTGCATTATTCATTATAGTTAATTAAGTGGCGGGCTGAAGTATAAACGGGTTTTAAACAAAACACGTGAATCATGCGTAAAAAAGATAGTGCGAAATAACCCATAATCTTCTTTCTCTATATATCTATCTTCCCTAGTATGCTTTAAATACTTTAACGATAAGAAAAATACCATTATTTACCATATGGAAAAACATTGTGCAGAAAGAAATCTATATGGTTGATTAATTGTAAGACAATGTATTCGTACCAAGCAGCGATAGACTTCTTATCACAGGCAAAAAGTTGGTACTCTCAGAGTGTGGTGACAAAATGCCTCATTATGATCATAATGTTCTGGACTATTAGTACCGTCATCCCTTCGGTGATATATGACGAAAGCAATACATCATATACCACAAAAATATATTTAAAAACTCACCTATATTCGTCAAAAAACTTGTTCCTGTTGACGAATCCTGCCCAGAATTCATCTGGCGACTCTTTGTGATTTTGTTCATCATTTTGTACATCAGATTTGTTCATGACTGTTTCGTCGTCCTCCGTGCTTAGAAGACTGGGAGCGACGAAACTGAATCCCCTGGAAACATGGTATCATAATTAGCATCTTCTACTTCTACATAGAAGAAATTTGGGATTAAAATTTTGTTTTAATTTTTCATTAAATATATCCATGTTACTCATGAAAGTAAATAATACAGTTTTCTCATATAGAATCCCCTCCCCTACCGAGGGGTTGTGGATTATCCTGAATAGGGTGATTTTGTTGTATTTTAATACGATGGCTTAGTGCGAGAGACCTACTACCGAGATATTAGGGATCGACGGGTTTGTGTCCCTTTCAAGTAACAAAAACATCTGAATTCTCGGATATACTCAACTGGACATATCAAAGTATATTGTTGAGCGACATGGCCGCAGACCAAGCGTCCTTAGTTTTACATTTTTACCCCCCATTATCATCGCGACTGAGAAATTTAGAATTTGATATTTTTAAGGTCTACGTAACCTTTTTAGGATTAATACTCGTGAGTATATATGTTATGTGTAGGTATTTATGTTTCTGTGTGAGAGTTCTCCCTGCGAATTAAACTCAAGAGACCTCCGAATCTCGAGCCGAATGCTTTAACTTTTAAATAAACATGATTGGAACCGCAATCAATGTACTTAACAACCATTTAAGCTTATTTTAATACTTTATCAAGACCCACGGCAGTGCGTCAAGCCAAGCCAAGGCGGCGAGCGCGCACCGTATGTATGTGTATATTACACGAACCATTTGGAGCGACTTTTTACACCATCATAACTCAAAATCTAATCAACATAAACCAACCAAATTTGGCTCATTTGTTGATATCAAGGATACAAACTAGTAGCCTAATTTCCATAAATACATAACAAAGGGTTATTAAGATATAAACGTCCAAAAATCGCGATTTTTTTTAGTGACTCACTGACATATAGATCAAAAAGCTAACCCACTTCCAGATATCCCAGGAAGTTGAAATTCGGCATCCAGGTCGGTGATCAAAAATTTACAAAGGAAAAAATCTGAAAACGGAGAATTATTAAGATTTTTCAATATTTCCCTCACAAGAACATTTTCATAATAAATTCCATGATGTTAAGCCTGATCCGCTTGTATAGGCAATCCGCAGGCGCGGCGGCGCGGAGATCGCTGGCGGGAGAACGCACTACGCAACCAACCACCGTCGACTTAACATACATATTGTAAATGTAATAACTGTCTTATTTAAAAGTAAATGTTTTATTGGCAAGTCTTCGTCTTTATTATTCCTTGCCTTAACATTTGGCGACCGTCACAGGAAAACCTGCCTCCACTTCAATGGCGCCTTGGACGTGTGTCACGTCTCTATCCAGGAGCGGACGGTGTTAGCCGGGTTGCTGATGTAACCACATCAAAAGGGGTCTTACGTAGAGCAGTAAATAGGCTTTGTTTACTACCCCACGAGAATATTAAAAGCTAACTACATCAAGCTTTCAACGTCCCGGAGGATGTTTACGCCTGATCCGCGTGTAAAGGCAATCCGCAGGCGCGGCGGGGCGCGGAGATCGCTGGCGGGAGAACGCACTACGCAACCAACCACCGTCGACTTAACATACATATTGTAAATGTTATAACTGTCTTATTTAAAAGTAAATGTTTTATTGGCAAGTCTTCGTCTTTATTATTCCTTGCCTTAACACATGATGAAATGTTGTTGACGCTAATGTAAAACTCCGTTCTGAATAGGTTTAGGTATGCTATGCATACTTACTTGATCATTCATTAAACTTCGACGCTAAAGTTATTTGCAATTACAAAACTCAAACTATGAGTATAGGTACTAACTGTACTAGCACAGCCCGGTTGGTTGCGAACAATAGCAATACATTTATTCAATATATAAAAACTCAGATTCGATTCCTGTCGTACTAATTAATAGGTATCATAACACCTAGTACCTATCTCATGTCAGCAGAACGGCGACCACTGTATGAGTCATACAGTATGAGTATGACACAACATCGGATAGCGTTTTCATAATACATAGATACCTACTAATCATTAAACCTAAGGAAATTAAATAAAATGATTTGATTTTGTGTAATGTCAGCGCTCATAATCATATTTAATAACATAATACTATTTATGATTGTAATAATGATAATTACATACATGAAATAACATAAACTAACTTAAACTTAGTCGCTCGCTACCACGTCTCGCTACAAGCGTGGGGCCACAGGAGATCACAGGGCAAGACGCACGGGGTGAGGGGCAGGGGCGGGGCATGACGGGATCTGCGAACGTACCAAAGCGAGCGCCAGCCGCGCTCATACGCGCGAGCGACCCCATGCTGTTCGGTTGTCTAGCGAAATCCCGCCTATAAGGTTGAGTTTTATGCTTCGTCGTCGTATGAGTTACAGCTGGTAACGGTGTTGTAAATTCTGCTTTTTTTCTTGCTGATTGTTTTTAGATTGGGTTGTTTGTAGGTTTGTTTCTTTTGCCAAATTCATTGATTTGTTTGTTTAAAATAGTAGATAGATAGTAAGGTAGGTATAAAATCAAACGCAGAAAAAAAAATACCAACTTATTTCTTAACAAAAAGTAATGATATCCCACCAAAAACATTTTAAATGTAAAAAATGTTAGCCAAGCAAATACAATACAAAAATTTATAATATGTTAACTAAAAGACTTCGCAGACAAAAGGATTGATATCTGAATGGTTGCCAAGCACTGCAGATAATCCTGAAATACAAAGTTGATAACAAGTTAAATTAAAGTTTTGATTTAATTTGGCTAGTTTTCACCACAAAATCAAATTAAAATGTACCTAGCAGATAAGTTGATTATCATGATAACTCGTATGTGGAAACGAGCCAAGTTAAATCAAAACTTTAATTTAACTTGTTATCAACTTTGTATTTCAGGATTATCTGCAGTGCTTGGCAACCATTCAGATATCAATCCTTTTGTCTGCGAAGTCTTTTAGTTAACATATTATAAATTTTTGTATTGTATTTGCTTGGCTAACATTTTTTACATTTAAAATGTTTTTGGTGGGTTGTATTATTACGATATGACCGGCTTGAGTCACCTATAGCTGTCATATTTCTAACTAAGTTCACCTTAAATCGATAGTGTCTGCCTACCCATATAAGAATAACGAACGTGAGAATAAGTATGTTCACCTTTAATAGGGGAACTGGAAAAAGTACTCGCAATGTCATTAACCTTGCGAGTACTTTCCATTCTACTAGACTACAGGCCCATGCTGAAAAATTGATGGGTCATTTGAACCACCAGGTGACCTATGTAGAACGATATAAGAGCATTAAATAATAAGATTCAGCACTGTGCCGTCACTTGTAAGCTGTCCAACTGAGTGCAGGTGAGAATTCGAAAGTACAGGTAGAGTGGGTACATTTTGGTCACATATTTTTGTACGGCATTCTTATCATCGATAGATCCATTAAAAATAATAAGAAAACGCGCAGTGCCGTAAAAAAATGGTGTGCCACAAAGTCGGATTTTTATTTTTATTTTCCGACAATTACCGGGGTAAACTTGGTCATTTGATTTTGTACGGCATCTGTGTCATACTATTTCAATACTGCTCCTAATCCATTATTCCGTAACGCCGTACAAAAATCATGCGACAAGGGGAAACAATCGAAGGTTGCAATCCCCTCTCTTTCCGTAGTCCAGGGGGTGATTTGAAAAAGTACGGCTTCGGTTCCAAAACATTATCTAGCACTCAAAAGTACTATTAAAATTAATGCCGTCAAAAAATGATTGTTCCATTGAATGTATATCAATAATCATCTTAATTTCATCGTATCCTTGATTTATACAGCTGTAAAGTCATTTGATCCTGTACGGGAACTTTTTTTTAACATGATATTGTAGAATACAATTGTTATATAGTATTGCCGTTCAAAAGAAACCGTTCAAAAAAAATTTATAGAGAAATGCAAAAACTGAAATTTGCAAATTATTGTAAAAGTTTAAATATCATAGATTAATTAAATACAGCAGTTTTCTACATGTTATCCCTTGTTTTAAATAGTATTAACATAGATAAATTAGGAAAAAATGATGCCGTACATTTTTATGCAGACCATATCTTTTAGGCTGATGAAAGTGATGCTACAATTTTAAGGGCACTTTATGGTCATCTGATACAATACGGCATTAACATATTTTTGAAGAGAACAATTGATTATATGATAAAATCACTATGACGTCTAACTGAACTGAAACGGTGTGTATATTCGGTCCAAGTATTGAAACTGTTAATCCCAGTATCAACAGTTTTATGTACTTTTTGGTTTAATATATAATTGAAACATTATTGATACATACATATAATTGATTTGTTTCATTGTAATGATGTGAATAAATAAAACAATATTTTTTTTAAAAATCGATAAATTTAATGATGATAATATAATTTTTCTTTCAATTATTCAGTATCGGAATCAGTTGCTGAGTTGTTATCGGAATCAATGTCTTCATCGACGTCCAAATTATCTTCTATATTATTTTATTCTTTTTATCGCAACACGTTTTGTTTTTCACGTTGTTTGTTACGCAAACACCCTACTCGGGTCCAAGCCGAATACATCCGAATAAAATACGATATTCCCTACAAATTCTAAACATCGTAACAGAACGTCGCTCCAAAAATGTGCGAGTACGACATGTAGCAATTTTTGTGATTTTTTTAATTAAAAAAACATATTTTTAAAGAATAAAAAAAAATGCTAAACTATAATTGAAACAACTTTTGATTTTCGGATATTTTAATCGCGTATTATTACATTATTTTTAAAGCCCGACGTTTCGAAAACTTTCAGTTATCATGGTCACGGGAAGACTGAGGTGTTATTTGTCATTATACAGTACTATAAAATTATTAATACTAACTACCTTCACAAAATTTTAAGTTACATTTGCGTTTAATATTTGCTATGTACAAAAAGAGCTAATGTTATCTGGAGTCTTGCTAGTGTTCTTCCCTCGCTTGGTTGTGCTAATGATCGGGTTCCAAGCAGGTGGTAATTGCCAACCATCATCTCTATTGAAGTTTGGATGTTTCTTTATTTCAATAGACTCGCGTATCATTCTAGGTATCAATCGATTCTCTTCTCGGAAGCACGCTGTAACACAGTACTAATTTTGTCAATTCTAGCAAAAGAGAATCGATTGATACCTAGAATGATACGCGAGTCTATTGAAATAAAGAAACATCCAAACTTCAATAGAGATGATGGTTGGCAATTACCACCTGCTTGGAACCCGATCATTAGCACAACCAAGCGAGGGAAGAACACTAGCAAGACTCCAGATAACATTAGCTCTTTTTGTACATAGCAAATATTAAACGCAAATGTAACTTAAAATTTTGTGAAGGTAGTTAGTATTAATAATTTTATAGTACTGTATAATGACAAATAACACCTCAGTCTTCCCGTGACCATGATAACTGAAAAGTTTTCGAAACGTCGGGCTTTAAAAATAATGTAATAATACGCGATTAAAATATCCGAAAATCAAAAGTTGTTTCAATTATAATGTGCAATCGTGAAAATCTTAGAAAATACTAAAATGCTAAACTATCTAAAACTATCTAAATGCCGTATAAAAAAACAACACCTTACATTTCGTTACATGGATTTTTCCTTTTTGATTTTCTCTTTTCAGCTTTTTTCCCCTTTGAACCAACGAAAATGTACGGCACATGAAAAAATATTATCTATGCATAAAATACTTTGAAAATAAATTTATTTCATGTTGTGTCAAATCACCCCCTGGACTACGGAAAGAGAGGGGATTGCAACCTTCGATTGTTTCCCCTTGTCGCATGATTTTTATACGGCGTTGCGGAATAATGGATTAGGAGCAGTATTGAAATAGTATGACACAGATGCCGTACAAAATCAAATGACCAAATTTACCCCGGTAATTGTCGGAAAATAAAAATAAAAATCCGACTTTGTGGCACACCATTCTTTTACGGCACTGCGCGTTTTCTTACTATTTTTAATGGATCTATCGATGATAAGAATGCCGTACAAAAATATATGACCAAAATGTACCCACTCTACCTGTACTTTCGAATTCTCACCTGCACTCAGTTGGACAGCTTACAAGTGACGGCACAGTGCTGAATCTTATTATTTAATGCTCTTATATCGTTCTACATAGGTCACCTGGTGGTTCAAATGACCCATCAATTTTTCAGCATGGGCCTGTAGTCTATACGTGTTATCTGAGATAGCAGTTTACAATCACGAACGTTTATCAGTCCCAAGACTGATGATTATATCATAGGTTAAAGGAGACAGGTTTTCCCGATGAGTGCTATGTAGTGTCGGCTTAAATTACCACTACCACATTTATACTCGTGGGTTATCGTAAGAGGCGACGTTACGTAACGTAACGGCAACGTAAGGGTATCGGGGCTTTTTTAAGTGATTTCTGGGCGATGCGGTTGAAGACACATCACTAAAACACCTATTTTACAATCTTTTCCCAACTTAACTTCTAAAAGTAACTAAATAGTTTTCTGATTCTGAAGCTCTGGCCAACCCTTTTAGGGATTTATAGCCGTGAGTATATGTATGTATGTTTGTTTTCCCGACGTTTTTTTGTTTTACATTAACGATCGATTCAGGTCAAATGACGAAAATATTAGGCCTTACATGTGCTAACGTTTTAATAGATTCAGGTCAAATGACGAAAATATTAGCCCTTACATGAGGTAACGTTGTAAAGATGTTGACAAGAATTAAGATAAGACAAAAGAAATAAATCAATTTCTTTGTTGGATTTTTTTACGAATGAATTACTCATGACATGATATGATATGTTTTCTGTTATCAATCTCTGTCAATCATGTTTTATGCAATCAATATCTCATATTTGCGATAAGTTTAAGACTTTCGTTATATACAAATAGAGATTCGTATTAGGTTTATGAGAAAAACCGTCATTTTGTGTATGTGAGGAACAAATAAATGGTCTATGCTGCTTCGAATTTAATTGTAATATAACATATCAAACTATAGTTGTTAGTGATCAAGAAAGTGAATACAGCTAAAACAAGCATTGGCAACTAGCAACTGGCTCTTTAACGTAATAGCCTACTATATACAGTGCTAGACTTAATCATCACCACAATTTCTTTGTAGCCAACAGATATCCACTATTACACATAGGCAACCACATTTTGGCGATAACCATAATCTGCCCATGACCTTGCTAAGTATCCGTCTCTGCTTACCCCATTGGGAATTATGGACGTGCCGATACATACGTAAGACCCAGTTATAATTAATTTAAATCAATAACTCGTAACATCTTTAAAATAACATCATCTAAGGCCATGCATACTATAAATGGAGTTCAAATTACTGTAGTAGATATACTACATATATTTAAGACTATTAACTTTAATGTTTATTTAATTTAACCACAAAACCATTACTTGATGAACTGGTTTGAAAAAGTTGGAACTTATTGGCAGAAATGTTTAACCTACAAGCAAGAAGCGACAAATCATTTAAAGAGCAGACATAAGATAACAGTGATTTTTGTAAATATACGTATGAGCAACTTAGGTTAAAGCAAAAACGATATTTTATTTAGTTCTATATCCTTCCAAGTGGTAGTTTCACCCCTCCTATAGAACACTTTGTTTGCATACATTAATGAAACTAATGTTTTAAAAACATACCAAGAATTACTAATCCCATTAGTGTAGGCAGGGGCAATTATTGTCACTTTATACGATCTGGGCAAACCGGTTTAGCTTTGTGTACATTCAACAATATTTACATGCATGCCATTTTAGTTGCTGTGTAGTGGCGGCTTAGAATAACACTACCCCATTTCTACCCGTGGGTGATCGTAAGAGGCGACTAAGGGTATAGGGGCTTTTAGTGATATTGGGCGATGTGGTTGGAGACCTGTCACCAAAAACATTTACTATTACCATCTTTTCCCCAATCAACTTCCAAAAGTGGCTGAGGAATTTCTCACTCCAAAGCTCTGGCTACCCCGTTAAGGGATTTATAGCCGTGAGTATATGTATGTATGCCATTTTAGCCTCAATGCTTAAGAGTCTTCAGACGCCTATTTTTTATAACGTTATCTATTATCTATTTAGCTGTGTAGTGTCGGCTTAGCATATCACTACCCCATTTATTCCGGTGGGTGTACGTAAGAGGCGACTAACGGTATTGGGGCTTTTAAGGGATTTTCGGGCGATGCGGTTACGCATCACCGACAATCTTTTTACTATCTTTTCCCCAGTCAACTTCCAAAAGTGGCTGCGGATTTCCGATTTCCTAGCTCTGGCTACCCCTTCAAGGGATTTATAGCCGTGAGTATATACATGTATTATCCATTATTCACCTCAAATAAAACATACCTAAACATCTCATGAGCCTTAGCCGACGCAGGAACTCCAGGGGAATCTCTCGGTGTCTTACAAGTGAACTCAGAATCGAAGTAGAATGCATCATCGGCACGCGAAACGGCTGGCCGAAACGGAGGTATCACTTCTTTGCGTAACAATGCTTCCCAATCTATACTGGCGAAGAATTCGTGCTTCTTTATGTCTTCTATGCCATTGGGACCGGCACCTAATCTGAAATTTGATGAGAAATCATTATATGTAATGTCAGGATTGTGTACTGTATCAGTCACTTACACAGGTTTTTTTCAGATATATTTTATATTTAAAAAAATCAAACTTAAAGACTCTAATGTTCACGCCGAATATCCACGAAAGGAAGGGGTTGACAGAGGTACTAATATTATACTTCTTAGCATCACGTGACATTGTCACCTGGTGATACGTGGCAGGCTTATCGCCGTTTTGTACGAATACACTGTCATAAGAACAACATTTAACAACTTAGTAATTGTACAACTTAGCCATGTGGATTTCCTCACGATGTTTTCCCTTACCGTTAACAACCATGATAAATAAACTACACATATTAACCACTTTAATCTTTAATGTTTTAGCTTTTGTATTTTAAATACAGTTTATCTTTTTAGTTGTACTTCCTATGACATTGCTAACAATGTTAATGTTATATGAGACAAAGTATAGCATTATATAATAAAACTTATTACACTCATTATTGTTTAAAGCACAATACTCGTAAAACTAAATTTTATTAACTCTGTACTATCAACATTTACTACATTTCCACATTTAAAATAACAATGGAATGTTTGTTCAATATATAGCAAATAACAGATTTAAAGGTTATAAGTATTTTGATCAAGGTTTTCCTTGGTTAAAGGAAAACATCGTGAGGAAACTCGTTGAGCCAAGCTATACTTTGTCAGATAACAATAAGGCTCAGGCTATTTTAAAATGTTACTTTGCTTTTAGCTTGAATCTATCGCGAGGCGCCGAATCAAGCGCATTAAATACTTTTTTGTTTACAAAATTAATATTTTTCATTGCATTCATTTTGAGTTTCCAGTAGCTTAACATTGTTTCATTATCTATCAAATAAACAGTTTTCTCTAACTCCTTGAGCTCCCTAACTCTTGAAGTGCAATTGATTAAGTCATGGTGAAGGATCCTAATGTGAAAATGACGGGTTTTCAGCAAAAATAAAACCTATGTATGGTTATTTATTTTCTTTTATTTGTGTTGGTCAACTGATTTTATACTTTTATGATTGTTATTAAAAATCACGCTTTCACAGTGTTTATATGCGTCCAAAATATTACCATGATAAGTCACAAATTTGAATTTATAAAAACGAATATCTCTGATGTTCCTAATTATAAAAGACGATAAAATTGACTAATAATAGTTTTATGGCCGTGCCTAGAGATCGCGCGCCCACTTAAACGTTATATAAATAAAAAACAGTTATGCAACGAATCAGCCATACAAGTAAAACAATGCAGTGGGTATTTTCCTAAACTAAAAATATATTTTTTTATTGGAAGAACTCATTGAATTTTTTAAATCTTTTTGTTCATGAAAACCTCATGTGGGGATTATTACTGATAAATAAAGAATAAATAAAGGAAAGAAAAATTTCGACACAGGCGGGAATCGAACCCGCGACCTCGGGTAACCGCCACCGTCGCTCTGCCAAATGAGCTACCGTGTCAATTCTTTTTGCCGCTCTGCCTATTGTGCCCGCCTGTGCCGAAATTTTTCTTTCCTTTATTTATTCTTTATTTATCATTGAATTTTCTTATTCTTACAAAATTTGTCACATCAATGAAAGTCATTGGTTTTTCTTGTAATAAATAACTAAGTGGTTAGTTATCTGTTGGTATTTTTATTCTAAAATAAACTGAGAGTAAAATTATCATACCTATTTTGTGGGGTCCTCTTGAATAGCGCTCTTAGAAGTGATTGAGCTTCTTCACTCAGATTAGATGGCATAGCCAACTTGGCTTTGAGGATTTGTGTCATAGTTTCATGACGAGTTTGGCCATGGAATGGGAGATTACCAGTGAGCATTTCAAACTGTAATGTGTTAAGTTAAATTTAAAAATAATAACAAGGAAGTATAAAGACCTAAAATAGCTCCAGACTGTTTATAGCTTTTGTATAGTCTTGATAATAGAACTTTTAAGGCAAAGGTCACTTTTCAAATTTTTACTTTTGAACATTGATTATGTATTGATACATTAAACCAGTAGGGCTCATTATTATTCTTGGTTTTGTGGATCGAAAAAAAAAGTGATTCATTTTACAGTAGTATTTAAGTCCTATGTTACTCAGAAAAAATAATGATGTTACTGAGTGAATGAATATTCAAGAATTAAGGAAAAATAGTTATGTATTTTAGCAAGAATAAAAAAATAATACTACTACTAATAATAATAACCTCTATCATATGTATTGCCTACCTTGCAGTAGCCTACATTTGGATACAAAAATTTGCCAATTGAAAAGTTATATCCTTACAAAATTTATCCCATTATTAATAAACTATTTGGCATTTATTGTTTCCCAACCTTTGTATATATGTGTGTGTATTGAATGTCTAGTTTGTGTAAAGAAGCAGGAAATACTTGCCATTAGGACTCCAAAAGACCACCAATCAGCAGCAAAGGTGTGACCTTTCCTATTAACCACTTCTGGCGCCATATATTCAACAGTTCCACAGAAACTGTATGCTTTATCTTCACTAGGTGGTAGCTTTGATAATCCAAAATCTGTGAGAGCAATATGACCATCAGCATCTAACAGTATATTTTCAGGCTTCAAGTCTCGATAAATTATGCCTAATTTGTGAACATGTTCTAAAGCCAATGCAAGCTCGGCTAAATAGAACTTAACATCTTCTTCTGTAAACATAACCTGAAAAACAAATGGGATTATTCAATAATGAAATTTTAACAATATGAATTATTATTAGTTGTATTTATTTGTTAATTTATTAAAACATAGGTAATTTCATTTGACCCTTAAATAACATATTTCTATTTTGATGAGTATTTAACACATCCAATCAATGGCTATAATTTCCACAAGAGGATAGCTAGAGATTGGAAAACCTTAGCCACTTCTGTATAGCAAGCACGAGCGCTATTTTATCGACACGATAATGGTTAGAATGAGATGGCAGTATACAATACTAAGTAGGTGCGTAAGAGATGGCTGCTTTATCCCACGCAATAACTAGTTTAAACACCACTTGTGCTTGCCCTTCTGGAAGTAAAGTGACTAAAAGAATTAAAATTAAGGATGTCTGGTTATGGGTCCCCAGCCACATTACCTAAGAAGCACACATTCAGAACCCTAATTCACCTCTTAAGAAACCCACACCAAGATATGGGTAAGTGATATTTTGAGAGCTGACACAACACAACCACCTATCCATCAATGTGTTTAGGGTATAGAGCACTTTATAGTTAAAATAAATCAAACATACCTCTTTGCTAAGGCGGGAAAAAAGGTCTCCCCCTCGTAGAAAATCTAATATTAAATATAACTTCCCTGCAGTTTGGAAGGCATAATGTAATTTAACTATGAATGGATGAGCCATTTCAACTAAGATATTTCTTTCCATTTTGGTGCGTTCTCTATCTCTAACTTTTAAAGTTGCTTTTTTAAGTACCTGAAAATGCAGTCATTAATAATTAATAAGTGTTCAAAAACAGGTATTAGTTACATCAGTTAGAATGATATAATTCTTGGCATTACCTTCATGGCATAAAGAGTACCTGAATCAAGGCCAGATACTTTTCTTACAAGAAAGACCTTTCCAAAAGATCCTTCACCTAGCACTTTAAGTAATTCAAATTGTGATGGATCAGCTTTTTCGTGTCCTTCTTTGATGACTTCTTGTAATTCCACTTCACGTTCACAATTAATTTCACTTCCAGAGTCCAGGCTGTGCACTGATGATTCCAAGCTTTCAGCAGTGGACTGCTGCCTGGATTCAGGATTTTCAGCAACCATTGGCAAATCGTTTACTGGTCCTCGCTATTACAGAACAAAAAGGATTTGAAAATGACTAATTGAGCAAAAGATAAATAATATACGGTGGTATTCATATGATGATGATGTATGTAAATAGTAGAATCATATTACGCATATAAGATCACTAAGGAAAACCCAATGAGATAAACTATAGGTCAATAAACTTAATAAAATACTAACATTATCGCCGACATTTTGCATTCGCCAAGGATCCGTACTGCTGGCAAGTGGCATTTTATTGCAGAAAATATGAACAGCACTATCTTATTATAATTAACACTTAGCAAACGTTACGAAGAGAACATTATTGATTTTAGCTTTTATTTAACACTACAGTTGTAAATGAAATGGAAAATACTTTCTACTACACTAACACTAATCGTGCGTCACTTGCACGGGGCGCCCTTGAATTTGAATTAGGGTAGGGATGTGCGGTATTCATTCCGATCTGATCAGATTATGATTCCGATCGTCTGAAAGATCGGATCTAAGACTTTTTTACAAGTTTGTTGTAATGATAAGATACTAGGCAAAATTTATAAACATCATTTTTCCCCGTAGTTGTAGATCTGACTAAGGGTATTGAGGCGTTTTAAGTGATACTTGTAGCTTGGTTATGTGAATAGAGATCCATCACCAGACATTGTTCATTTAAAAACCTTATCCCATTACAAAACTGGCTAAGTTATTTCTAATTCTAAAGCCCTGGCTACCCCTTCTCGGAGGTTATTCTTATCTACCACTCTATACCCACGCCCCTAAGGTGTCAACGCGGAATCGAGTGTCTAACAAACACCCTATATGTATGGGCCAGGTTGCCTTTTAGGACACTCGTTTCCACGCCACGTAGACTCCTTAAGAGAGCAGATGTAGGGTTGTAGATAGGAATAACTCCTTTTTGGAACTTATAGTGGTGAGTTTTATATTGTAAAAAAATGACTAGGTGAATAAAAAAATGTTTAATTTGACTAATTTGTATTTTTGCTTTGATAGATTCGTTTGATTCTATTCAATAAACCTACTCTCTTCTTAGCGTACCTAAACGATTTACTTACCGCTGAACTGGGTACTACTAAGACAATAGGCTACGCAGACGACACGGCTCTAGTTTATCAGGGTCCTACTTGGGAGTCAGTAAAAACAGCAACTGAAAGAAGTTTACCAAATGTCCAGCAGTGATTACAGGACAACTTGCTAACCTGCTTCTACAAAACCTGCTCCTCTAAACCCCTGACCCTTGACACTTTAAAAATGCACAAGTGTGGTGCGATTACTGATGTCTCCAGTTTGTGCAACTGTAGCGTTATCAAAAGGTCTCCCCACGCTAAGTACCTCGGTTTGATACTTGACGAGCGTCTCACCTTTGAAACGCATGTACTCAATCTGTCCAAGAGAATACGTCATAAGGGTCATGTGACTTCTCCGAGGCGCTGCCGATCTTAAGGTTCTGCGTACAGCTTACTTCGCCTTGTGCCAATCCCTTCTCACGTATTGCATTAAATATGGGGAGGGGCAGCCAAAACATACATGTTAGGACTCGAAAGATCCCAGCGCACATTGCTGAAGGTTATGCTCAAAAAACTCCTGAGTTACCCCACGGACCTTCTCTATAAAGAAGCATCAGTACTAAGAGAAAGGCAATTATACGTCCAACAAGTTTGAAGAAGATGAAGAAGAAACGTTTATTTGTTGCTAGTCGCACACGAACATGTCAATAACAAAATAAGAAAAAGTAAAAAATGTACAGTTTACAATAAAAACAATGTAGATTTCACAAAATGCGCGAAAACAACAAATTGGCGTCTGACTCAGCATCGTCGTTGTGAGTTTTACCCCACAACACTGATTTTCAGTCAGCGCCAGACTTGTAGTGACACACGGACCATACTTAAATTTAAATCACTACAGCCAATTGATAACATAACAAAACAAATATTAGTGACAAAATTTGCTACTTACATAAACACATATACAAAAATAATATAAAACAAACAAATTAGAATAAGAATACAAATCATATATGGCAAATCAAAAATAACTTAAGTAATAAATACGTTCCCTATACACCTGTACACAAAAAATACAACTTATAATATGAATTAGTTTATTTAAATTAAATGCAAGTATATATATATATATATATATATGTATATATAACAACCAAACGTAAGGCTCAAATAATTAATGAAAAGAAAATAACATAAACTACTAACAATTAGAAATAGATAGTTTAATTTAAATTTCCTTGCATTTCCTTGCATAAAAGCGTTCTGTCGTCAACGGAGCTGAACCCGACGACGACATCACCCGCGAGCTCGAGGCCTCAGGGGCCACCGGCGCTCGCGGTCACACCAACCGCCGGCGAGGTCGTAGAACTTAACACTAACTTTAGAGTCACACCAGACTCAAATAGAGTCTATTTTATTTTTATACTCACCCTATTCGACTTAGCTTAGGTACACTCCTTTGCCCCGCCAGGGCGGCCTTCAGCCGCCCGGCACAACACATCAAGGTGACGCCGCATAGGCCGCAGGGCCAGCAGCACCGAACCGGTGGAGTTTAACCGACATACCCCCGTCGCTCGAGAGAGCTACCTATGTTTACATGTGGGGGATCCTATGAGGATTTCCCCACCGGTAAACAAAAAAAAAAAAAGAGCTGAACCTTCTCAGTTCTTCTAGGGTATACCAGACAGTGGTTCCCGTGGTAAAGACTGCTTTCGCCAGGCAAAACGGGCCGTCAGTGACTCCACCTACCAATTAAAAAATTAACTGTATAAGTGGCTGCTCGATACAGACTACAACGACACCGAAAGCATATTACATCCCTGTATATAATAATATTTTTATATTGCATTTTTTTTAAATCATTATTTACTCCTTCAGCGCTAACCCGACAAACCCCCCACGTAAATATGCTTGTTAATTTTAAATCAATTACCATAACATTACTAAATTCAGCATAAATGTAAATGTCTTTTAATCAAATAAACATTTTTTTATTATTATAATTTTTTATCAATTATGGATGACGATGACTTATGGAATTTTTATAATCAATGATTGTCAAAATCGACGTCATCAGTTTCCATTACAGAAAAAAGAATTATGCTTTAAGACTATTGGGAGTAATTCAGCGCCAGTCTTAACAGTTAAAAAATATAGAAATATTATTTCTTAATTCAGTTATTAGCCTTTGCATTGTTTTTCTCTTGAGTACTTAATAAATATCTACAAATAACATCCGTGGAGAATTTTTCTGAAGCTTTTGACTGATTATGAACCGGAAATTCGGATAGACCTCTCAGACTGCACATCTCTAGTTTTAATTTAATATTGAATGAGAATGAGTGATTGATTTATTTTGACACTAACTCTGAATGATTGAGACGTTTCCTAGGACAGCTGTCAAATTGACTTGTAGTTGAATGCAATAAAAATTTTCGCGGAATTTTGAACTAATGAAAGTTTTTGACAAAATTACTAAAAATTTTATTCGGCAGATCCCCCAATATAAATTAAAAGATACAGTAGAAAACTTTAAACATTTATCACATCAAGTAACAAGTCTTGCTTCACAATTTTGTGAAGGGTCTACCCTAAATTTACATGCATACAAAACTCGTCATATTAATTTGGAATAAAGTGCTTAGGACGTTTAGGTCTAACGATATAGAACCATAACAAATACAAGCATAACTATTGTCATAATGTTTTAGATAGCATAACACAAAGGGTCACAAAAGTTGAATTTTTATTTATGTATACATTTAGTGCATAGAATAAATAATCTTTGCATTGCGGCCGTAAATGTATTAACGAGCATGTTTTTTTCAACTTCTATCTTCTTAGTATTTTCTAAGATTTTCACGATTGCACATTATAATTGAAACAACTATTGATTTTCGGATATTTTAATCGCGTGTTATTACATTATTTTTAAAGCCCGACGCACGTTTCGAAAACTTTTCAGTTATCATGGTCACGGGAAGACTGAGGTGTTATTTGTCATTATACAGTACTATAAAATTATTAATACTTACTACCTTCACAAAATTTTAAGTAACATTTGCGTCTAATATTTGCTATGTACAAAAAGAGCTAATGTTATCTGGAGTCTTGCTAGTGTTCTTCCCTCGCTTAGTTGTGCTAATGATCGGGTTCCAAGCTGGTGGTAATTGCCAACCATCATCTCTATTGAAGTTTGGATGTTTCTTTATTTCAATAGACTCGCGTATCATTCTAGGTAATAATCGATTCTCTTTTGCTAGAATTGTAGGTTTGTCAAAACGCATGTGGTGGTTTGGCTTATCGAAGGTGTGTTCACACAAAGCAGATCTTCCAGGACGCCTATTCTTCATATCAGCAATATGTTCTCTAACGCGAGTTGCTACACTACGCTTTGTTTGGCCGATGTATGAAAGACCACAGTCTAGTTTATAAACGCCTGCATCTTGTAAAGGGATCTGACATTTGATAGGTCTTAGAAACTGACTTATCTTTTGGTGCGGCTTGAAGTAGGTCTTAATGGAAGCACGCTGTAACACAGTACTAATTTTGTCTGTTACACCCTTTACAAAAGGTAGAGTTGCAGGGAGTCTTTCGACAGTAGGTGGTTTATCGGAGAAGCGGTGACGTTGGCGGGGCAATTTTAGCTTGTTGTTGTGAAGAACTTGTTTCACATGACTGAGCTCTCCAGCAAGATGGTGTTCGTCACAAAGATGTTTGGCTCTCTGAAACAAAGTTTTACCAACAGTAGCTAACTGAGATGGATGGTGGTGTTAGTCACCATTGGGGTACCTATCAGTGTGGGTGGGTTTCCTATAAACTGTGTGACTAATTGAGTTATCAGAATTCCTTATCAAGAGGACATCTAGAAAGGCTAAACTATTATTAGTCTCTAATTCCATTGTAAATTGGATCTTAGGGTTAATGGAATTAAGAAGGTCTAAGAATGCAGAGACTATGTTTTTGGGTAGGATTGCAAAAGTATCATCTACGAACCTTTTATAAACCTTTGGAGTGACAGGGAAGGATTTTAGTGCAATCTCCTCCAATCGTTCCATGAATATATCGGCTACAATAGGAGAGACTGGGGATCCCATTGCCACACCATCAGTCTGGATGTAGAATTCCTTATCCCAAAGTAAGTAGCCAGTTGTAAGGCAGTGCCTAAGTAATTCTGCATATTCTAAAGGTATGTCAGCATTTGTTAACCTTTCTGTGCCGGGCAGGCAGGGCTAGAATGATACGCGAGTTTATTGAAATAAAGAAACATCCAAACTTCAATAGAGATGATGGTTGGCAATTACCACCAGCTTGGAACCCGATCATTAGCACAACTAAGCGAGGGAAGAACACTAGCAAGACTCCAGATAACATTAGCTCTTTTTGTACATAGCAAATATTAAACGCAAATGTAACTTAAAATTTTGTGAAGGTAGTTAGTATTAATAACACCTCAGTCTTCCCGTGACCATGATAACTGAAAAGTTTTCGAAACGTCGGGCTTTAAAAATAATGTAATAACACGCGATTAAAATATCCGAAAATCAATAGTTGTTTCAATTCTATCTTCTTTTGAAAATTAATGTAAAATATTTTTTGATATAATTTTGGTGAACCTTGGTTTCATCTAATCCATACTAATATTATAAATGAGAAAGTGAGTTTGTTTGTTTGTTTGTTCCGCTTTCACGCCGTAAATACTGAACCGATTACTTTGAAATTTTTCAGACGTGTAGTTAGAAGTCTAAATTAAATGATAGGGACATTTTTTTCCTGGAAAAAAATATGTTCCCACGGGATATCAAAAATATTGTTTGCTTGCTGGATGCATTGGAGATGGCGCTGTGTATCGTTTAAAACAAAGTAAAATATTGTAAACTAATATTAAAAATCAAAATTTAGAAGCTTAATGGTACGATAATGGATCCCCGAAAATAAGAAACTCCCGAGGGATGATGTACTATTTGTTTATCGTATATATTTTTTTTACATCTACTTATATTGCAAACGAATATAAACATGTAAATTTAGAAGCTAAATGAAACGACGACGATTCCTTGAAACTAAGGAATCCGCAAGAGTTCTCATAGTAACATCAAAAAACCTTAACTCATATATGGCTCAAAATATTGCAGCGATTATTTTTATCATCGATGGAATTTTTTTTAGAAATAGAATCAATAGTAAGACTAATATGAAATAAAGCGTAATAAAAATTTGACACCGCCCCGGTAACGTCTCCGTGGCGTAGCGGTATAACTAACTACTATGAATATTTAATTAGAACTATTATGAATCAATCGTCCCGGGTTCATATCTCAGGTATTTCAATCTTTTTGTAAAAAAAAAGTTTTGTTAGCTTAAAATAGCACTATATATAATAATAGCAAGCACTATCCCTTCAATTTAGCGATTATTTTGGATGGAGATCCACCACTAATCATCCCTATATTGCCGAGCAATCGCTGCAAGTTCTCCCAATATCATCAACGGTCAGTGTAGGGGGCAGCACCGGGCCGCCGCCGCAGCGCCAAACTACTATCCGTATCTGTACTTACTAAAGATATTTTCATTTCTGAACATAAAAACTTGGTATATTTGTTTCATGATTCTTATGAACAATTAAAAAGGAATTTTTGGAACTCAACACCTAACGGGTTGATATAGCAAATGAAAGTTAATATAGAGTTTTTTTTACATTTTATAATAAAACTTGGTGCGATTGAATTTATGAAATCCATCTATCAATCATTCATGAGTATATGCTAACAACCATAAATGCCATAAAAGTGTAGCCAGAGGTAAGGTATTCAAAAGGGTATTCAGAGATGCTAATTCTTCATCCAATTTTGGAAATAGATTAATAAAAGATAGTTTAAACAAGGTTGTTAGTGATGCTTCACAAACTGAATCGCCCAACAATCACTTAAAAAGTCTCGATGTCCTTTATGTCATTAACAACGCCCGCGGGATTATAAATATAAAACACAGAGTTGAGATAGTGTTTCGGTATTTTGGTATTATGTAAACTGGATGCAAAAAATGAAGTCCACGCGGACGAAGTCGCGGGGCAAAAAGCTAGTTATAATATAAACATCTGTGGTTGCGGCTAAAGGTTGGCCCAGGAGCCACCCCGCCGACACTGAATCATTTTAATTTCTATTAGAGCTAGCGCGCACTGGTGACTTTAGTCACCGTGACTGTTTTGTCACTCTTATCAAGTCCATGGATGTGTATGGAGATGCGCGCATGTTACGACGTGACAACTGGGTGACAGTTGTGAACGCCGACCAGCGAACAAGCCCGTGACGAAACTGTCACCGAGTCGTTAGGTTTTCATAGCGGTGCGCGCACTTGTAACGTGACGTGACAGTGACAAAAACTTTATTGTCACGCAGACAAAAGTCACCAGTGCGGGCTAGCTCCAAGGATACTCTACACTATGGATCGGCCCTAAACACTCTCAGAGCGTAGCAGGGGGCGTGGCCTATTGGCACTTAAAATGGCTGACCTAGGGTTGTATCATGCAAGAATCAGAATAGAAAAATATCGATAAATTTGCCAACATGTTTATGTAGAAATAATTTATTTCAACAGTGGGCAAATCTAGATATTTTAACACCAGTTTTAAACCTTCGTTTCGCCACCATGGATCACACATCACCATGGATTTAACACATGAATATTTTCGAGCGATAATTTATTATGATTTTCGGCGTGGGGTAAGTTAAAAGCAGTGCATCGATCAGTGGTTCAGTGAGATTAATCATGGGTGTCATATACTCAAGGACGACTTTAAATCGGTTGTCGTACACATTACATATACTTACTTACGGCTATAAATCCCTAGATGGGGTAGCCAGAGCTAAGGAATGACAAATTCCTCAGCCACCTTTGGGAAGTTGAGTGGGGAAAAGTTAGTAAAATAAAGGTTGTTGGTGATGGGTGTCCAACCGCATCGCCCAAAATTCCCTTAAAACGCCGTTAAAAGTCCGTTAGTCGCCTCTTACGTACACCCACCGGAAGAAATGGGGTAGTGCTATTCTAAGCCGACACTACACAGTTGTCGTACACGTACAACAAAAAATTGATTCTGTGCTTGACTTATATTGCAAGATCTTACATATAAATACTAAAAAAACAACGTATTTAAATTAAAAATGTTACATTTATTCATTTTTAAATAACGTCAATTTGTTATAACACGTTCTGAATGAAACCTTTTCATTCGTGATTTTTTTATGATAAACCATACCATTTTTTTACAATGCAATGCCAATTTTTATGCCGATGGTTGATGTTTTCAAAGCCAATACCATCAAGCCACTTTCTTCTCCGTGCTTCACTTGTAGGAAACCTGAAATTATTTAATTTTAGTAATCAATAACCACCTCATAAGTAACAAATGTGAAGAAAAGTGTAAACTATAAAAATTATGTTACCTACATTTTGGAAGACATTTAGATTTTTAATAGGTTAACCAACCAACCAACTTAAACCGAATCTGATAGTACTTAAACATCGATAATACTAAATGATCAGTGTTTCACATCACTAGGTAAACAATGAGGGGAAATAATTTTGGAAGAAATCATGAAAACTAAGCCTTTTATGGCGAAAATATTACAATGATCATGAAGTTTCCTCTGATCACATCGAGGAAGCATGAAATACACCAAAAAAATACTCTTGACCGAAGTGAAAACAAAGAAAATAATTACTTACTTGTGCAAAGTTAATTGAGGCTGATTATCGCTAAGGGCGCCACAATCTTTAACAGAGCAACAGGGCATTGTGCATTTATATTACCCATGTAATTTTATGGTCCAAAACTTGATTAATCAATGTCCAAAACACAATAAACACAATCAACACTTTTGTTTACAAAGCAACTTGACAGATCAAATGGCCACTAAGATGAAGATCTGGGTACGCGCTATCATAATCGTAACGTCTTGACGAAATTTTGCCGTAAACAACAAGAAGTAAACATGTATTGTTCTCTTTTTCAAAAGATTAAACTCGGAAGGTTAGAAAGAGAAAACGGCATATGGAATATTTCTGTTGCGATATGATTATTATTTGCATAACGTTATTTAGATATAGTACCACAGGGCCCATCCGTAGTGTAGAGTATCCTTGGCTAGCTCTTAAGTAAAAATTTATATCAGTGATGCTATGATGCTGTCCTCGTGATGAACGTCAAAGTAACGAATTGACAATAACATTTAATGTTGTTTATCTCCAGTGTATGTATAAAATTTGTTACCAATGTTTGTCCTCAATAAATAAATAAATATTATGCCAAATAACTTTCATTTAGCACGTAGGTATCAAATCGTTATGCTTGAAACTTACATACATACATATACTCACGGCTATAAATCCCTAGAAGGGGAAGCCAGAGCTTAGCAATAAGAAATTTCTCAAAGTTGTGTGGGGATAAGATTGTAAAACAAAGGTTTTTGGTAATGGGTCTCCAAGTGTAGTGCTATTATAAGCTGACACTACATAGCTTGAAATTTATTAGGTAAAGAAACTTATATGATGTAGTAGTAGTATCATTATGAGATTGAATGATTTGCAATATTCGTTATGTATGACAAAGTAAATTAGAAATAAGAAAAAAAATCTCGACTGTATGCTCCTTTGTGTAAATCCCTAGACAGTTTTAAAAATCTTGTTTTGATTCTGTAATAATAATAACCAAACAGTATCGAGGTCGCTTTTTGGCTGTGAGTACGTGTTCTATATAGAATGAAAGACGTGTAGTGTAGATACATTCCTCACAGCCCATATATATGTCCCCACCAAGGGGCTCGAGCCTACCCTATCGCCTATATAGGGCGATTTGGCCATAGTCCACCACGCTGGCCAATTGCGGGTTGGTAGATACATACATACATACATATACTAACGCCTGAGTTCTTTTTGGGATAGGTAGAGACTATCGATCGCCACTTTTTACGATCGTGTCGTGGTAAACCTTTTCAGCTTCATCTACATTAATCAATATTTTCATACATGCTCTTTTATTCTACCTAAATGTGTCCTCCGCGATCGTTCTCTACTGACATTTTCATCGACATTGGTTTAATATATCTCTTTCACCAAAGTATCTTGCATCCATCCTATCGATGTGCCCAAATAACTTTAATATTTCTTTTTCTATCTTTTCTAAAGTATCATCTTTCACACCACACCTTTCACAAATCACACTATTTCTCACTCGATCACGTAACCTAACATCACATATTTTTCTGAGGGAACTTATCTCTACTGCATTGATTGTGCTCTCATGCTCCCTCCGTCACACTCAACATTTTTGCTTTACTAATAATAGTTGACTAGTGGGTAACCCTGGCGCGACTACGACGCGTCTAAAGCGCCCAGTACACAATGGCCCACGATGGGCCACGCTTCGCAATTGGCAATTCGGTATGCAAAGTTTTACAAAAGTGGTGCTGATTACGAAACCATTTCGAGATATTATGTTTTTAAAACATATTTTCTTGAAATTAAATCAAACAGAGCTAAGATGACCGTTATTTTAGAGAAGAACTGTAACAGTATTTGACCTTCAGCATTATGTCAAAGACATTCGTTCTTGCAGTTTATTAATAAAACATCGAAAATCATAGGTTTGTTTAGTATAATATCGTAATAATTTCATTTGGGATCACAAATTTGTGAAATGTTTAGCAATTAGCAACATCTTTACTAAATATTTCGCTTTATTTGCATGTCGCTACGTGATATTTTCAATCGATGACGTCATTAAGTACAAAAGTTAAACAATCTTTAAAAAATCATAACTTTGTAACTACTCATTATAAATGAAAAATATTCAAATTAGTTTTTTATTTTCGTGTTTGCTTTCGAATAAAAATATTTAATAAATACCAAAAAAAAACTTTGCATACCGAATTGTTGGCCACGATCAATTGGTGTTCACACAATGGCCCATTGCTCATTACTGCCTGGCAATCCACTTGCGACGGACGTCGAAGTAATTATGGCTGCAGCTATTTATTTATTATTATGTATGTAATTTATTTTATTTATGGCGTTATTTATGTTATTTTTACGTCATATAGTGATTATCAATACATTTTGCACTAAAATATTCCAAAAAAAGTATGAGTATCTATGAGCGGTCGGTGACGAACTAAACAATAGCCCATTGTGGAAACACTACCGGCCATGCTAAAGCGGCCAGTACACAATGGCGGACGATGGCCCACTGCTCGCCATCGCCACTGTGTACAGGGGCCAATGGTGCATGATGGCGGACAATTGCCGATCGTGGCGCGCAATGGCGCGCAATGGCGAAGTTGTCGGTTTTTCGGGCACAATTCAAAGGAATCGTGGCGTAGCATGGCCGGTGGTGTTTCCACAATGGGCCATTGTTTAGTTCGTCACCGACCGCTCATAGATACTTATACTTTTTTGGAATATTTTATTGCAAAATGTATTTATAATCACTATATGACGTAAAAATAACATAAATAGCGCCATAAATAAAATCAATTTCATACATAATAATAAATAAATAGCTGCAACCATGATTATTTCGACGTCCGTCGCAAGTGGATTGCCAGGCAGTAATGAGCAATGGGCCATTGTGTGAACACCAATTGATCGTGGCCTACAATTGCCAATTGCGAAGCGTGGCCCATCGTGGGCCATTGTGTACTGGCCGCTTTATAAAATGAGTTTATTTTGATCCGACCAATCACAGCGCAGCTCTTTTGAATTTCTAGTGAATTTTTCTGATTGGCCGGTTTGAAAAAATTCCGACCAATCACAGCGCATCTCTGATCGACTAAAGTTTGCGCGCGATTATGACACTCAAGCAAAGTCTATGGGCCAAAATCGAAACTTTGAAATTCTGTAACAATTTACTTAATACAGTTACATCAGATGTCTGAATTTTGTGCACACCACGGCCGCGAACTGTACAAAACGATACCTGAATTTCTAGCTTAACTCATCGCGTCACAGGCTTCCGGGCAAGAAAGAGGCTTACAGAAATAATATAATAGTTGATACTCAATGGGAAATACAGAGATAACATACCTACCAATCTGCTATCTGTACCTTCTTTTCCTCAAGTCTATAAACCCATAAACGTAGCCAATACTTCAGACACTTTTTGAAGTTGAGCGGGGAAAAGATTGTAAGTACAGGATCCTTGGTGACGGGTCCAGCTTGCCACATAGCCCAACAATAAGAAAAAAACTCCCAAACCCCCGCTTAATAAAGGGGTTCATTCCATTCATTGGCATCGACACGAGTTGACACGACCAACCATACTAAAGGCCATTCACATTTATTTTACCTCTGAAATTAATTTCCATTTATGTTATGTCAGCATTACTTGCTGTGAAGTGTGTCTAGTGCTCCGTTGTGTTCTTTGCTTTTTTTACTGCTTTCGATATTATAGTAATATATCATGCCGGTAAGGATTCAGAGCAGCGCATGCCTAGAGCTAAAATAACTGTTAACGGACTGTACCCTATCGTGTCCTCCACAACTAACGATCGTCGTCTACTTAATACCCATTTAAGAGGGGTATGCTCCGCTGTTAAACCGGCGAAATTTTCGCGTGTTCAAAATCATCAAGAGGTAAAAACACTTAGATTATTTTTGCAAATTGTTGCTAATTTTAAACAAAATTCTTATTACTCGTCAAGTACTAGGAGTTCACAGGTACATTAGAAATATCCCTAACGCAGGATTGATTTAGTATGCATATCTTCGATTTTAAATATTCATTGGACTGAGGCTTCGATCATATATACCAAAGATACCGCACTTCATACAAATTCAATGCTCAAAAGTGGACTGCAATCATAAATATAGAGTAAATTGTTACAAATAAATTTATGCCAATATACCTCTGCCAACCCCTTCGGCGTGAACGTTTATATATGTTTATGTTCAATTTAGCAACATAAGAAAAATGAAAATTATTAAATGGAGCGAAGCGTATCGTAGCGAAGAGTTTAACCCTGACATTTACATTCCGTTCGAACTCCTGTTCCTCCTTGGCCGTTCAAGTGATGCAGACCCAAGATGACACAATGGCCAGGAGCCTTCTGATGATAATCATGATCATAAATCAGAGTTAGTTAGAAAAAAGGTGTTTTTAATATTATCCTCGCAATTTTTTCACTTTATAAATTTTAAGTTTGTAATTATAGTAGTTTCGTCTGAGCATTGATTCTGATGCAGTCAGTCCGTTTGGCCTTTTATTATGTAGATGTTGGTGTTATGATATATGTTACACCCAGATTGTAAATAAATATATACCTATAATGAAAAACTACCTATATATGTTTAATTTGTAGTCCTTGGAAAACAAGTTTTATGAGGTGTCAGTCCAATGAATATTGAAAATCAGATATATCCTTACTAATTTGCATACAAAATCAATCCTACGTTAGGGATATTTCTAATTTGGTTTAAAATTAGCAATATTTTGCAAAAATAATCTGAGTGTTTTTACCTCTTGATGATTTTGAACACGCGAAAATTTCACAAGTCCAAATACGGTACGAGGGCTGCTATTTATGTATCCGGAACTGGCCACTTACAGAACAATAATTTAAAAAGTAATTACATCATTTAAAAATAGAACTCTTTAGCTTTAGAATACATTTATTTTTATGTGACTGTCAATTGTTTTCACATCGTAGCGTCATTTTGAAAATTGCGTGTCTTCACCACCATGGATTTAACTCGTGAACATTTTCGTGCCATGATTTTTTACGATTTTCGGCGTGGTCTAACTCAAAAACAGTGCATCGATCAGCTTACTTCGACTTTTGGGGATGAAGCACCCTCAAAGACCACTGTGTATCACTGGTTTAGCGAGTTTAATCGTGGACGATCTAAGCTTACTGATGAAATTAAAGAAGGTCGCCCTAAAACGGTCGTTGTACCTCAAAACATCGATGCTGTCCGGGAACTAATAACTCAAGATCGTCATGTTACATATCGTGAGATAGAGGCATCTCTGGGCATTAGTATGACGAGCATACATAAGATACTTCATGAACATTTAGCTGTAAAAAAAATTTGCTCCCGTTGGATTCCGCACAACTTGAGTATTGATCAAAAACAGGCTCGTGTCGATTGGTGCAAAGAAATGTTAAAAAAATACAACCGTGGTGCGTCAAAAGCTGTTTATAATATCTACACAGGTGACGAATCTTGGATCTACGCTTACGACCCCGAAACTAAGCAGCAGTCCACGGTGTGGGTGTTCCAAGATGAGCCGAACCCAACAAAAGTTATTCGTGCAAAAAGCACATTGAAGCAAATGGTCGCTTGTTTTTTTGGTATAAATGGCCATGTAGCTACAGTGCCTTTAGAGAATCGTAAAACTGTTAATTCGGAGTGGTATACGACCATTTGTTTGCCGGAAGTCTTTGAACAAATAAGAAAGACTAACCGACAACGTAGAATCATTCTGCATCACGACAATGCTAGCTGTCACAGGTCGGCCGTCACAACTCAGTTTTTAGAAGCTCAAAAGATCGAATTGACAGGTCATCCGCCGTACAGCCCTGATTTGGCACCCAATGATTTTTATTTATTTCCAAATGTGAAGAAAAAATTACGTGGTCAACGTTTTTCGAGCCGCGAAGAGGCAGTCGATGCGTTCAAAATGCACGTTTTGGAGATACCTCAGTCTGAGTGGAAAAAGTGCTATGAAAATTGGTTTCAACGCATGCAAAAGTGTATAGATCTGAGCGGCGAATATTTTGAGAAGCAATAAAACCATATTAATTGATATATGTTTGTTTCTTTTTTTTATTCCGGATACATAAATAGCAGCCCTCGTATTGAGTCCAAGATATGTTTCGTCTATGATCATATATCTTTAGAACTGTTAAATTTATGTCAAAAAGGCGTTGGTGTAACTGCGGAGAAAAAAAATGCTCCGCAGTTACACTGGGTGAACAGCGCGGTGTAACAGCGGAGCATACCCCATTTAAGAAATAAAAGCAACATTTTGTTCATGTCCAATACGGTTTGAATATCTTCATCTTAATATTATTTTCACAATATGACCGACTAAAACATAAAATACGGAGAAAGTAAATTTTAAAAGTTTGGAATATCATCTACATTAAAATTGTTTTGAAGTTATGTAAGGTTATTTAGTTATTTAAACATATTTTTTGGCCCATAATATTTAATGCTGCTTATTACTATTTCGAATATTATCTAATCTTTGCAGTAAGGTAGGATGAGAGTGATACCAGGTGGAATATATTTTATCATTCCAAGGATAGTCTAAATTGTCCTTTTCCAGCTTTATAAGAGACGACCTAAGTTCACTTGGATAGCTAAGATTAACTGCAAAGTCATCAGCTTCAAATTCAAACTTTCTTGATAGAGCAGTAGCAAGAAACAGAAATATAGAGTTATATGGTGCGAGTACAAAATTGAGTATACCTATTAGCCCGATTATTACAGGTTTTTCTTCAGGAGTAAATCCAAGGGCAGCATACAGCATTGTATTACGAAACAAAAAGCCAAAGGCAACAAAAAGGAGCAACAGATTCAACTCCATCAGAGCTAGAAATTTAATTAAATGATTGCACTTCCAGTGTCCCAGTTCATGTGCAAGAATCCCTAAAATTTCATCATCAGTGCAGCCACTAATTACATTATTTTCTTCATCATATCTTTCTATCAAAGTATCGAACAGGATTATTCTTTTCTCCCCAAACATTCCATTGAAGTATGCATTGCTGTGGGCTGATCTCTTGGAACCTTCTACTAAATATATTTGTGTCAGCGGAAACTCTAGTTTGTCAGCAAGTTCTTTTATTTTTTGCCGTAACTCACCATCAGCTAAGGGAGTAAATTTATCAAATACAGGTGCGATAACAGATGGGTATATGGTTAGTAAGACAAACGTTGCAACTGAAGTAAACAGCCACAACCAAATTGCAAGCATGTTTCCACCCAACTGAACAATATAAATAATTGAAGACAATATTGGCAGGGTTAATACCAAATTTACTATCAGATACTTTAGCTGATCTTGGACAAAAAAACCCACTGTCTGCTTATTGAATCCATACTTTTGTTCCAACACAAATGTCTCGTAAATATAAAAAGGCATATTTAGAGCGAGTGTAAATAAAGTGGCCATGTTTACAAACATGCAACTAATTAAGATTTCCTGCTCCGGTTTTATCTTAATGAGTAAAGCTAAGAATTCTGCTTTTTGCCAAAATTTTGCAATCCAACGGTTACGTAATACCATCGAGGACATTATAACACTACATAAGTTATGTATGGCTGTAAATTGTAGATAATGGATGCCATACTCTCTCGCTTTTTCAAAGGACTCCTCATCAATTATATCGTTTAGTTCATTTGGTATGGAGGTATTTGTTTGGTATACTTTTATCTGTAACAAAAATCAGAATTATATTCCCTTTTTGAACCTTAAAGAACAGCGAACGAATCCTGAGTGAGGATACATCTCAGTTTGAATGGGATATTGCAGGCACGAAACTTTTTGCCATGTTCCGGCTACTATCAACGATATTATATTATTAAAATATATTATAGTAACATCGCATCAAAATATAACTAAGGTTTACTCAAAGTTCAAAAATAATAATATAATTGCTCGCGAGAATATAACACATTCGGTGATGGTAGATTGCAGGCCTCTGACATGCGACCCCTTGCGTTTAGTATAATTCCTCAAATAACCCAGATATATATTTTTATTTTTTCATTCTTAAAACATATATTTTCGTTTGATTACCAGTGCATGGTATGTCAAAAGTAAAAATTACCAATCACCCATTTTACCAATCACGTTAATTTTTAAACCATCGG
This sequence comes from Bedellia somnulentella, assembly GCA_963576735.1. Taxonomy (NCBI): domain Eukaryota; kingdom Metazoa; phylum Arthropoda; class Insecta; order Lepidoptera; family Bedelliidae; genus Bedellia; species Bedellia somnulentella. Next base: position 4,154,393 of record OY755180.1, read on the forward strand.
ATTATTGCAAACTGAAAATTTTTGCAGCATATTCTCGGTTTAGAATAATAACATAAAAATGTTTTCACCGACACTCTACATTCTTGATAGGCCGCCGTTGAAAGTCGACCAGCCTTCGTAAAGGTCGCTGGAAGCAAATGGATGAGGACAGCGTAGGACCGGTCGCTGTGGTGTGGAGTTCTTCTAATCTTGGCTGATGATGAACTCAGTGTCTTAGAACACTCAGGGGTATGAAAAACACCAATATTGAATTTAATAACTTACCTGTCTGTAACTTAGATAGATTTCCCAAAAACATTTGATCCAAGAGAATAGCAATATGAAGTTGACTATGGAACTCTCATTCACGTTTATTTCAGGTAGTGATGGAATGGATATTATTGATAGCAGTGGAGCGAGCGGTTGCCATAGCTTTGACACTTCGAAAAACATTTTGAATTAGGGTAAGTATACTAAGTATATGTTGGCGGGAAGGAAGCAAATTTCTAAGCACGAGTTCAAGGTTGGTTGTTCCAATATCATATGGAAATTGTTTAGCTGAAACATGTAAAACTAGATTAGTTTTTACGGGTAAAAGATAGAATACACCAATAATAATAAATAAATAATAACTAATTGGAACAACTGTTTTTTAGGAACATGAAATTCTTCGAAAACTATCAAAACCTATTTCGTTGCTAATCAATAAAGTAAAAAAAAAATCGACACTAGCAGGCGATCGAAATTTTTCTTATTTTTATTTATTAGTAATAATTCCCATGACGTTTTCATGAACAAAGCATTCTTATTACTATTTCGTTCGTTTCAACGACCAATATGCGGTCGCGGTAATGGGAATGATATGGAAAAACTTGTTGAAATAAATAGATAGGTACGTAAAGATTTTATGATAGCTCACTGTGAAGATTTATGATCCCCAGGAACCTTTAGTGTCGTTTCAGGTTTCGGAAAGAGATATTTTCAGCTGCCTTTAAACTCAAGTTATTGATTTATTTTAATAGTCGATATGTTCCTTCTCTGTTCTTTTATTGAGGGCTGATTTTTAGATGAATATGTTAACATGCAGTGAATAGGATATTACAAAATACCCATACACAAAATATTGACTATTTTTAATACTTACTATGTGCTTGTTGGCTTTATCATTGTTTTGTATTTTCTGCGTATTTGATTATCGTATTAAGCAGCGCAGCGATGGAATATTTTTAAGGTGTGAAATCATTATTGCAGTTATCTGAAATTATCAATTTAAATAATCTTTTACAAGCTATTAAGTGAAGAATAACGTGAAGCGTTTAAACAATTTCACAACACATACTTATATATACTCACGCCATTAACTGATCCTGATCCTGACAAACCTCTCTAGCTTCGTTTACATCCATCAGTCTTTTCATACATGCTCTTTTACTCTTCATAATTCGGACGCCAGCCTTTTTGAGCACACTCTCAATTTGGTCCAAGTGTTCTTCGTGGTCGTCCTCAACTATCATTACCATCCACACTACCTCTATAGATCCCTTTTACCAATTTTCTATCATCCTTTGTCAGGATCTTGCGAAGTGGCGATCAATAGTCTCTGCCTACCCCAATGGGAACTAATGGCGTGAGTATATGTATGTATGTATGTATATGTATTAACTCTCTGTGAGGTATACATAAACTATCCATAGCCAGTTTGAAAGACTCTGGGAAACTTCTCAAGCTTTATTTATATTAATTAATCAGTTCGTACTTGCGCTTCCAATCTTTGTGTATCTGTCTCTGTGTTCCGGCTTATCACTAAACGGCTAAAGAATATTAACGAAACTTTCAGTAACAGATAGCTATTATGTAGTAGTTGCTATCTGCCGCGAGATTTTTACGTGAGACTACGTACGTGAGTTTACGTATATTTTGCTCATAAACTATTGAATAGTTACTAATAAATAAAGAATAAATAAAGGAAAGAAAAATTTCGACACAGGCGGGATTCGAACCCGCGACCTCGGGTATACGCCCCCGAGATTTTTCTTTCCTTTATTTATTCTTTATTTATTAGTAATAATCCCCACATGAGGTTTTCATGAACAAAAAGATTTAAATTATTGAATAGTTATACTATTGTCCTATATATAAAGACCTAAATTCACAATATGGCAGTAATATGAATGGTTGGTTAAAAACTCCAGATAGCCTCGGAGGACACACCGCAGTGAGAAGTGATGCTATTCTAAGCCGACCCTGTTTGGGAAGAGATAGGAAAAATACTTACAGGGTTTTATTTATAAGTAGATTTTCACATTGTTTATTTAATTTTATTTATGTTTGTGGTTTCCTTCAGTTTTTGTATTTTTTATTGTTAATTTCACATTTTTGATTGTTAGCGCATCTGAAAGATTTTAGTTTGACATGAGCCAACAGAGTGTACAGCGTGTACAGTACATTATTGTACAAGTCAAAGATTACAACATTTAGTTTTATTCTTTTTTATCAAGGTTCAAAAAATAAGTTTGGTACCTGAAAGCCTTTTGGGGTCTACTTGACTTAACGAAATATTGTTCGTCCCACACACTAAGGATCTTTGCAACCGTGTCGCAAGAAGTCCTAACTATCAGACAAAAACCATACAAATTTATTTACGGTACTGCTAAATAGTCGACTTCTCCGGCTTCGCCTATTTGCCTATAGCTACAAAGCTACAAACTTTACGTAGGTATTTACAATGTTAGTATATGCTATAGTTTTTCAATCAGAGAACATCGTACTAACAACTATATTGGAAAGTAATTGAAAATGCCGTTCAGTTTCGGTTTGGAAAAGCTCTACCCCGTTTCTACCCTTGGGTGTACATAAGAGGCGACTGGGGCGAGGGTATTGGGACTATTTGTTGATTTTTTGGCGAAGCGGTTGGAGACACACATCTTTTCCCGACTTAACTTCCAAAAGTGGCTGCGGAATTTCTAATTCCCTAGCTGTGGCTACCCCATCAAGGGATTTATAGCCGTGAGTATATGTATGTATGTAATAGAAAGTAAAGAAAGAAATCAATAATTCATATCCACATTAAGTTAGGACTAGGGTTAGTATAAAAACAATTTACAATAAGAAACAAACAAAAAAAACAGATCTCGTAATTTCATATCATCAATCATGTCATGTATCATATATATGTACCTAATTAATTTAAACAAGGGTTGAAGCAAATTGGAAAATATCATAATTATAGGGCTTAACAACATATTCGATGTGTAATTCAGTATATATTCTTTGTTACATCTTTGTTCCATGAAAAATTGCGGGATTTTTGGACCGGTTTCACGTCACGATAAGAGTACCTAACCTAAGTAGATACCTCTACACTAAATGGATTTTCTATCATCCGTCTACGTATTCCGTTAAGGTACTCTCTGGTGTTCTTTTTACTTTTGAAGTTTTAATAAAAACCGTTATTGTTTGTTAATCAATATTTTCGCAGGAATTACCGATATTTAGAAATTATTGTAAAAATACAATTCTATTATAATTTTGCATTCTTAAATAGAATTATAAAATCATAATTGGTGTAAAAAAATGAACAGCAATGAGTGCAAAGAGTAAAAAACCTATAAACTCCTGCTACAAATACTATAAGGTTGTGGGTAAGTAATAATAATATTTTATGGATGGTGAAAACTATTCAAGTGTGAGTTGATCATTGTAGTATTTATTCTTCTTATAGGAAACCCTGAAAAAGAGTTAGTCCTAAATCGTTGTAACTTAAACTCTGGTGAAATGCATACAGTTACACAATTCTTTTCTTACTTCCTTATACCACAGATAATATAATACTATACTAGTCTTATACTCACACCCGTTAATCCCATTGAACTAGGCAGTGACTCCTGACAAATCGCTCTTGCTTCTCTCACATTCATTTGATGTTCTCATACACCTGGGGGCACGGCAGTGCCCCGCCAAGTCGAGCGCGAAGCAAGCACTGCCGTACCATCCTTTTCTGGAACCGTTTCGCCGCATTTACAGGGCCCCATTCGAGAACCTCAGGATAGGATTAAAACGCTGAAATTTTCGTCACCTAGAAATTTACACACTTGAAATCCAAAATTTCAAGTCGGTAGATCAATTAATTCCGAAGTTAAGCTAATGCAAAGTTTCGCATTTTCGACACTGACTGACTGACTCACTGATCATCAAAATAGAACTAGTACTTCCCATAGACAAAGAGTGCTGAAATTTGGTACAGAGGTAGATTTTAGCGCCCACATAAAGAAAAAACTATCAGAAAAAGGTTTATGGAAGATCTGGACTACCTGGTGACGCTGATGAGTAATCATAATAAGAGTACTGCCAAACTATAATAAGCGTATTTACGAGAAATAGTAGTCGATTAACTGTATACTACTCAATAAATAAAAATATTCAGTCCAGTTCAGTATTATTATTATTTATGTACTAGCACTCAGCCGCGGCTTCGCTCACGTTATTTAGTATAAGTACCAGTACACGTCACTAGATGGCGCTGGCTGTATTTTAAAGCCGGTAGCGTATTGATTTACAAATTTAAAAGTTTTTTTCGTGTATTTTAAAGATTTGAGAAGTCGTGGAGTTTATTTATATTTGATTTCACAAGATAATTATAATAAAAAGAAAATGTAACCATTCAATCAGTTTAAGTCCTGTCAAAAAAAAGTGAAATCCCACCAAAAACATTCTGTAAAAAAACTAGCCAAGTCTCGATAGAGCTCCTTGTTTATCTCTTAAAAGTAATGAAATCTCTAAAATAAGTGGAGCCAAGTCTAAGGTTCCTTACTGCGATTTATTAATTATTTTAGTTGATTTTCCGTGACTTGGCCTAGGTTGAGCGCTAAACCTGTGGCTACTGGCTACCCCTTTTTGGAATTCATAGTGGTGAGTATATGTATGTAATCTAAACCGATACTACGCACCTCAATTTTTAGGACAAGTTGAAGAAGAGGACGCCGCTGGTGACATGACCAACGAAATAATTGGATACTGTGGAAGATGGCATGTAATGGCATGCACAGCCGTGGCTTTGATGAAATTGCCAACGGCGTGGTATCAATTAAACATCATATTTTTGGCGCCACCTCAGTCGTTTTGGTGCGAGAAACCAGCATTCTTGAAAATATCCGATCAAAGGTGGAGGTGTATTTGTTCACCAGTAAGTAATTAGGTTCTATAGATATCCAAGAAAATGACCAAAAAACGGACAGTCGGTCATACATAGCACACAGATGAAGTTAGCTCCAAGCAAACTACAATAATGGCTTGTGGTAAGTACTTACGCCAAAAACGGTGATGCCAGAATACTATTATGGCTGCGGTGTTATCTTATCATACAAGGGCCGCAGTGCGCGCAGAGGTGGGTATATCCATGGGTGGAACAAGCACGTTAGGGAGGTGCATGGGGACGCCCGATATTGGTTTAAGGTATGGACGAAATATGAGAGACCTAATTATGGCTATATTTATGAAAAAAATATGGAAACAAAGATTTTTTTTAAAAATAAATTAAAAATAAATAATTAATAAATAGTAAAATAAAATAATAATGAGAAAATTAAAATGGATATATTAGCTAATAACCACCAATCAAAACATTTGGTGCATTTTGGAAGTCTATAAAAGTATGGAACCAAAATCGAGCGACCCCACTGAAATAGAAGGGCTAGCAGAATCAAAAGATATTGCTAACATGTTTAGGGAACATTTTCGCATCGCCCCCCTATTAGTCCATAGTCAGCCTCAGTCTCAGCCGCCCCCATCACAGACAGAGAGCTACACAGCAACAGAAGAAACCTCCCATTCTAGTTAGTTAAGGCTAAACAGGTTTTAGAAATAATCCCGAATATGCCAATGGGTAAGGCCTCTGGACATGACGGATTATCGGTAGAGCACTTAATGCACGCAGGAGTACACCTGCCTAGGGTCCTAGCCCTGCTGTATTCCTTATGCTTAAACCACTCGTACTTGCCATCGAAAATGATGAAAACGGTTGTAGTGCCGATTGTTAAAAGAAAACTGGGGACTGCGCGAGTAGGAGCAACTACAGATCTATATCGCTGGCGACCATAATTGGTAAAGTGTTCGATGCAGTGCTTGATTTTTACCTTAATCGGTGTCTCGATTTACGTTGTGGGCAGTATCGTTTTAGGGCTGGGTTGTCTAGGGAAAGTGCGATTCTGGCACTAAAGCACACCGTCGGATACATACCAAAAGAAAAACTCCGGTCTCTCGAAGGCTTTCGACGTAGTAGACTTAGACACAGTATTATGGGGAAAACTAGAAGCAATAGGTTATCTGAGACAGCTGATAGGCATGCTAAAATTTTGGTATAATAACCAGACTAATCAGGTGAGGTGGAACGAGTCCTATTCGGAATCATACAGGTTGGAGTGCGGCGTGAGGCAAGGGGGTCTAACCTCAGCGCGGCTCTTCAACTTGTATGTCAACGACTTAATAGGGGAGCTCGGCAACGCCAGGGTCGGATGCTATATAGATGGCATATGCGTTAACAACATCAGCTATGCTGACGACATGGTGTTGCTAAGCCCCTCTACAAGGGCTCTTACTAGACTTATATCTATATGCGAGTCATATGCTAAGTCACACGGGCTTATGTACAATGCAGACAAGAGCAAGTTTATGGTTTTTAAAAGTGGTAATAAGTTGCTGGCCTATGTTCCAGATGTAAAACTATGCGATAGGGTTCTGAAAAGAGTAGTTAAATTTAAATACCTAGGACATTATGTGACGGACACTCTTAGCGATGATGTTGATATTGAAAGGGAACGTGTAGGGGGTTGGCCATGAGGGGTAATATTATTGTTCGCAAATTTGATAAAAGCTCCAGTCGAGTGAAACTAACCTTATTTAAGGCATATTGCCAGTCGTTCTACTCGTGCTTGATGTGGGTAAAATATATTTCTCGTGCGATTAACTCCCTACGTGTCCAATACAACAACGCGTTCAGGGCGGTGATGGGCTTGCCATGGCGATTCAGTGCCTCGGGCATGTTTGCGGAAGCAGCGGTTGATGGCTTTCACACTACTTACGTAAAAGAACCGCCTCGATACTCCATCGAGTCCGTAACTCTGCCGACCCCATTCTGAGCGCGATTGCTGATAGGTTCGATAGTCATATCATTCATCACTGGATAAAAATGCATGTTACAAAAATTGCTTGGTGATGCATGATGTGGTTGTCTTCTAAATGAGTCTTTATTTATTTTTGTTATTTGGATATAATTTTTAATGTATTTTTACTTTTGTATACATTCTCTACTAACAATAGCACCCTAAGATTAATGTAATGTATGTATGTATGTAATGTATGTACTAACAATGGATTTGCGTTGTCCGCAATAAATGAGTTTTATTTTATTTTTATTTATTTTACTAAGCAATTCATTTACGGGCATAAAAAATGCAAATTAAAAATAATTATAATAATTGAGTTTTTTTTATAGAACCCGGTACAACCGTGTATGATATACAACTTTCAAAACAAATCAAGCTACTTGACTCCATGTGAAAAATTCGTCTACGATACTTCAGTCTTTCATAGCACAATCGTTTCTGAATGGGATTTAGTTTGTTCGAAAGCTGGGTTAGTTCATGTGAGTAATTAATAAGATTGTTTTTGTTCATGATAACCTCATGCTGGCCAATTTTTCTTTCCTTTGTTTCTTTTAAACTTTTTTTTCACAATTTCTCACTAGTAGCCACTTGACACTGTAGCTCATTTGGCAGAGCGACGGGGGCGTATACCCGAAGGTCGTGGGTCCAATCCCCGACGGTATCGAATTTTTTCTTTCCTTTATTTGTTAGAAATATTATTTTTTACTGTTAATTTTTATACAGTCATAAATGTATTGAAAATATTCAATGCGTAAATTTAGTCACTGTTCATGTTATTTAAAAATTGCAGAAACACAACAGCTATTTCAAACTTTTTGAGGGTGCAGATATTGTTTCTTTACACTGTCTGTCCTACTGTAGTTTGTTCATATGATTACAATGTGGGTTTCATAGACAAATCAAATTTACCGATGGTGATAATAATAACGTCCGTATTCGAATAATTTATTTGCCGGCGAATTAGCTACGAAGTTATCTAAAAAAAATTAGACTAATACACCTATACGCCGCGTTAGTAATATCCTGGCTTTGAATAGGACTAACCCATTTCTTCGAGTGGGTTTTCGTAAGAGGTGACTATGGGTATTGAGGCTTTTTTTAAATTTTGGCCTGAGTGAATTGAGACCCATAACAAAAAACCTTTATCTTACAACCTCAAGCTACTCAATATCCAAAAGTGGCTCAGGAACTTCTTATTACGAAGCTCAGGGTACCCCTTCTAGGGATTTAAAGTCGTGAGTACATGTATTTATGTATGCATGTAATGTCCTTATAAAGACTCTGAACACCAGAAGGGCAAGCACGAGCGCTATTTTATCGACACGATAACGGTTAGAATGAGATGGCAGTATACGATACTAAGTAAGTGCGTAAGAGATGGCTGCTTTATCCCACGCGATAACTAGTTTAAACACCGCTCGTACTAGCCGGGCAGGTGACCATGAAACGTGATGTTAAGAAGTATTAGTATCTTTGGCAACCCTTTCGGGGATATAGGGCGTGAATGCTTGAGTCTTGAGTCTCTTTACAAACACCTTCCGATGCAACGGTAGAGTCAGGAAATGAAGATTTTTGTCGTTTAATATAGGTTAAATATGTTATACAGTTATTTATATATCATGCATTTTTTTCTCAGCTGGCACAGTTCACAATGATGCTCGGAATTTTATTGGGTGGAATAATATTTGGTCTTGTAGCTGATAGAAATGGACGAAGGAGGTCACTTCTGGTCGCCATATTACTCCAAAGTGCAAACGGATTATTTTCTGGATTTTCACCCGGTTATTGGTGGTTTTTGGGGAACCGATTTCTACTGGCTTTAGGGTGCGGCGGTATATCAGTTATAACAAGCGTTTATCCGATGGAGGTATATCAGTGTTTTTGTTTTTCATTTCTTTGTAGATACTAACCTTTTATAGCACAAAGTCCAAATGAATATCTTAAAAGATATCCAAGATTTGGAAGTTAAGTATGGAAAAGATTGAAAAATGAATGTTTTTGGTGAAGGGTCTCCTACCGCATCGCCCAAAAATCACTTAAAAAGCCCCGATACCCTTAGTCGCTTCTTACGATCACCCATGGGAAGAAATGGGGTAGTGTTATTCTAAGCTGACTCTACACAGGTAAATGCTGCTGCTGTGAATACATATCCTGCATTGAAATTCGTTTATCCATTTGAGAGATACGATTTGTGAGAAACAATTTAAGCTTTTCAGAAATTTCACAACAACTGTTTTCATAGATCAAAATAATACCGACTGAAACTTTCAGATAGTCAGTGAACAGTGGCGCTCCATAATTCCAATGATAAGTCATGTGCCTTTTGGTTTTGCGAACGCTATTATGGCCGCCTTGTCATATAGATTGAGAGATTGGCGGACCTTAGAGAAAAGTTTGGGTCTTTTGTCCACGCTGTTATTACCAATGTGGTGTTGGGTGCCAGAGTCACCGAGATGGTTACTGGCGGCTGGACATGATGAGGAAGCTTTAGGTAATCGGATAATTCATACTTCTTTCCTTTCAACGGATTTTCAACCAACTGGTGTAAAGTAGCTGAAGTATTGTTGATTATGAAGCCCTGGTTTTTGTATTATAAGCGTGAGTATGTACGTAGCTACTATCTACTTGTAAAATAATATATTAAAACTAATCCGATTTAATATCTTATATCCTATTATTATTCGAGAAAAATGGGTCTGAATTTATTTCAATTGCGTCGAGATGAGAACTTGCCTATTCCGAATATAAAGTGGAACAAATACATTTTCAAATCTTTTGCAGAAGTAATGAAAGACGCAGCACGGTATAACAATGTACCTTTTGATGAAACGCAAATTAGAAAATTGATTAAACAAAGACCAGTTAATAGTGATTCAAATAAATCTGTAGGATTTTTGTATTTTCTTCGGTCTAAGAATATGAGATTGACCACAATCCTCTTGTCACTGAATTGGTAAATATAATTTCTCTCCTACTTTTCATAATGATAATAAATCTAACGAATACAAAAAAATGGTAGCGTATTAGTAATTGTTTCAGAATAGTTTTTTTTATGTGAAATGGGCAATGATGGTGGTAAAAAGAACATCAGAGTGAGGGTATAACAGATGTGAGGTGTGGCTCGTGATAAATTGGTAATCCCATTGGCATTGTCTTTATTAGTCTACTGAAATCCTAGGCCATACCGACCAAATTTTCTTCTGAACGGGACCAAATTAGTTTTAAATTCTATCAATTAAACACGAGTTTTTTTTATCATTTATGAGATAAAAAAACAAAAGTAAAAGACATTTATTTGGAAAATTAACACGCACACACACAAAAACAGAATGAAATATAATAAAAATAAAGATTAATAAAAATACAACGATAAAAAATATATATGTCGCAGGAAAATCGACAAATTCTTTAACTTATAAGTTTCCTAGGAAACTTGTAAGTTGACGGAAATCCGTCAAATAACATGTGAATTTACATCTTACCTGATAGTTTTTTAGGAAACTTGTAAAATGACGGACTCACCTCAGGAAAATTGTAAGTGGGGATCATTTTTGACAAGTTTCCTAGTTTTGAATTTATAATTTAGGAAATTTGTAAGCTTTCTCATGGCTGCTAGTGAAATTGTTAATAGAACCAGTTACTTATGATGATTGGTTAACAATTTAGTTTAGTAAAGAAAAAAAGCATGAATTTAAAGTAATGACAATAATTTGATATTTTTAACTATAAAGGAGCAACTGGACTAAGAAGGGTTTCCTAGCCGTTAGTCTTACGTAATCTATACATATAATAAATCTGTAGAAAAGTCATTTTTGTACATTGAAGAAATTCAAAAAAAAAATAGCCAGCGTGTGAACAGATAAGTAACAGAACCCATTTCCATCATTTTTTCAATTTTTGTCTGTTTGTCTGTTTATATCTTTGTTTGTGCGCACACCACGTAAAATCTACGAATTCAATGCTGAAAATGTTTATATACAAAAATTATACGTAACTTGAGGTATAACTTAGTTTTTGTTTCATCGAAATCGGTTCACTCTATCAAAAGATATGATTAATTTTGTGAGTTCAAGAAGAAAAATATTACGTTACGCAATTCAGTATAGTACTTGCAACGACATCTTAAGTCTAAATATAGAACTAATGTTGATAGTTGGAATCCAAAGTCCGATAGATGGCGTTGTGCAAAATAAAATAAAGAACCAAAATAAAATAAAACAAAAATAAAATTTGCATTTTTTTTAGCCCCTTTAACCCCTTATTTTAAAGTCGGTTAAAGTAATAGAAGCTACAGGAAACAAGCAAGACGAAATTAATACAAGCTGCCAATGTCAAGTGAATTCGCCGACTATGAAAATAACTAAAATGCTTTTAAATAGTATCTTTACTTAGTTTCTTAAATTAGGCTGATTAATATTAATATAGTATGTAAATAGTCTGCCTATTAATAAATCCAATTTGGTGAGCAGAATTTTGAAATTCTTAGCCATTCTTCAAATGCACGTCACTTCACAACCAGTTTTCGTGAACGTTTATAATAAAAAACTGAATTTTGGTCTACATTAAACACCAAACCTCTCTGGCTTCGTTTACATCCATCAATCTTTTCATACATGCTCTTTTATTCTTCATACTGCGGACACCTGCCTTTTTGAGCACGTTTTCCAAATGTGTCCTCCGAGGTCGTCCTCTACTAAAATTACCTTCCACATTGGCGATAAAAAAAGTTAAAGTACAAAGTGGCGATCGATAGTCTCTGCCTACCCCAATGGGAACTAACGGCGTGAGAATATGTATGTATGTATGTATTAAACACCAGAAACATAAGACATCTTTTAAGTTCTACTTTTTTAAACACTAAAATGATGTAGTGACCTAAGTGACTAACCTTAATTTAGTTATATTTGCATATTATACATACATATACTCACGACTATAAATCCCTAGAAGGGGTAGCCAGAGCTAAGGAATTAGAAATTCCTCAGCCACTTTTGGAAAATTGAGTGGGGAAAAGATGGTAAAATAAAGGTTGTTGGTGATGGGTCTCCAACCGCATCGCCCAAAAATCCCTTAAAAACCCCCAATACCGTTAGTCGCCTCTTACGTACATCCACCGGAAGAAATGGGGTAGTGCTATTCTAAGCCGACACTACACAGCTATTACAGTGCATATTATGCCACTGATAAATCGATTTAATTCAATGTATTATCATAGTACAACCAACAACCGTAAACCCTAATAATAGTAAAGTAGATAGATAAGACACTTATTAGAAAGAAAGAAAGAAAGAAAAAAGCTTTATTCAGTGCACAGGGAAATACACAACAAAGAAATCGTAAAAATAAAACATAGTGTAACACAATAACAACAAAAAAAAATAAGTAAAAAAAATAAATAAAAAAGAAGCCCTATGCAGTGAATTGGTCACTGGCTCAGCATGTTGCCACAAATGATGATGTCACCAACCGTGGCGCTGATTTTCAGCCAGTGCCATACAATTTAATTCGAATTATTACAAGAAAAACACATTACAGATCCACAATCTTTACTTGGCCGGTAAGGGCTGTCGCTGTCATCGATATTAGTATTGCCAGTAAATAAAAAATAAACATTATAAGGGAAATAACTTTACATCATACAGGCTAATTTATTTATGTATTGAAATGTCTTAATAAAACAATTTATATAATATTCATTTAATTAATAACTAGTTGCTGTGTAGTGTCGGCTTAAAATAGCACTACCCCATTTCTTCCGGTGGGTGTACATAAGAGGCGACTAACGGTATTGGGGCTTTTAAGAGATTTTTGGGCGAAGCGGTTGGAGACCCGTTACCAATAACCTTTATTTTACCATCTTTACCCCACTCAACTTTCCGAAAGTGGCTGAGGAGTTTCTAGTTCCTTAGCTCGGGCCAGGGCCGCGCCGACCCCAGGCAGCGCCTGTGTGCGGAATCTCTGAAGCGCCTCTTTTTAGGGTTCCTTACCAAAAGGTAAAACGGGACCCTATTACTGAGACTTTGCTGTTTGTCTGTCTGTCTGTCTCCAGGCTGTATCTCATAAACCGTGATAGCTAGAAAACTCAAATTTTCACGTATGATGTGTTTCAGTAAAGTATATATTAAGGGGGGTCCCCATACAATAAATGTGATATTTTCGTATTTTTTGCTCAACTAATATTTTTGCTGTATCTCATAAACCGTAATAGCTAGAAAGCTGGAATTTTAACAAATAATGTATTCTGTTGCCGCTATAACAACAAATTCAAAATAATAGAAAAAAAATATTCACGCAAATGGCACGCATCGCATCGGGTTGCATTCACACACAAACTACTAACTCATACAAATTCGGCGCCTCTACGGCTCAAAAGAACTGCCGCCATTTAAACTTTGAGCTCGTAAGTAATGTAAACTACAACCCTAAGCGTAAAATAAAACTACGTAAATAATAATAAACATTAAATATTGACAGACTTATTCAATAAGCGTAATAGATGTTTTGTTGTTTACAAGGCCTATGTTGGGCCAATTTTACCTACTTACATACATACATACATAAACTCACGGCTATAAATCCCTTAACGGGGTAGCCAGAGCTTTGGAATGAAAACTTCCTCAGCCACTTTTGGAAGTTGATTGGGAAAAGATGGTAATAATAAATGTTTTTGGTGACGGGTCTCCAACCACATCGCCCAAAAATCACTTAAAAAGCCCCTATACCCTTAGTCGCCTCTTACGATCACCCACGGGTAGAAATGGGGTAGTGTTATTCTAAGCCGACACTACACGGCACAACCTGCTTACTTATATAAAAATAAATCTTTAAGGTAACAAAAATAATTTAGGTGGCGCGGGCGCGCGGCGCCCCTATAGTCCTGGCGCCTGTGTGCGCCGCACACTTCGCACATAAGGGAGGCGCGGCCCTGGCTCGGGCTACCCCTTCTAGGGATTTACAGCCTTGAGTATATGTATGTATGTATGTAATAACTATTATTGTAAGTAAACAAGTTCGTTTTAATGTAAGCTAATTATATTTATTTATTTTTGCCCTTGTCTAGTATGTCTACCCGAATGAATGTGTATCCTAAATTTGATGATCTTACCTCCCAAATGTTGTCTGGAAGCTTTTAGCGATAACACTGCCAATTGTACTTTTCTGCAAGCTGTTTCATTATTTTATACTCAAGGATTTGTTATTTGTGACACTCAGAGTTAATAAGTGGGTAACTACTAAAAATCATTTTTTTAATCCTGTAAATTAGAGGCTTACCTTGTTGTGTACTGTCTTTTACATTTCATATTTACACACAGATCCCCTAAAAAGGTGGCACAGAAAAAATAATTCTAAACATCACATATCGTTTGGGTCATTCATTTTGCTGGGTCAGTGAATTTATGGGCACTTTTTAGGGTTCCGTAGCCAAATGGCAAAAACGGGACCCTTATAGATTCGTCATGTCTGTCTGTCTGTCCGTCCGTCCGTCCGTATGTCACAGCCAGTTTATTCCGAAACTATAAGATCTACATTATTGAAAATTGGTGCGTAGATGTATTCTGTAAACCGCATTAAGATTTTAAAATAAAATCTGAAAAAAAATCAAAATTTTTAGGGTTCCCCATACATAGAACTGAAACTCAAAATATTTTTTTTCATCAAACCTATACGTGTGGGGTATCTATCAAAAGGTATTTGAAAATGATGTTGAGGTTTCTTATACCATTTTTTTCAAAACTGAATAGTTGGCGCGAGAGACTTTTCCAAAGTGGTAAAATGTGTGTCCCCCCCCGTAACTTCTAAAATATGGGCATGATACAACTGAAAAAAATATATGATGTGTATTACTATACAAACTACTAACGAAAATTGGTTTGAATGAGATCTAGCCAGTAGTTCTATGTTTAAACGTCATAAATCAAATTACTTACCTAATTTATTAATTTCTCTGAAATATATAACAATAATTTTACTATCACAGGCCTTACGCATAAAACGTGAACCATTGATGATTATTACGTTATTTTACCTTATATTTATATAGTAGATAATACGTCAATCAAACTTACAACGAACTACAAAAACTTGTATATTACTATGTTACCTACCTGCTGCTAGTGCTGCTACGGAACCCTTCATTAGCGAGTCCATCTCGCTCTTGGCCGCTTTTTTATTGCTGTTATTAGCCTTGTAACATATAACATAACATAACATAAACGTTCACGCCAAATATCCCTGAAGGGGTTGGCAGAGGTACTAATTCCTCTGAACATCACGTGACTTTGTCACCTGGTGTTCAGAGCACCCACGTTTTGCATGGACAGTGAACTCACGTGATAGGGGGCAGGCCTATCGCCGTTTTGTACGAATACACTGTCACACCACTAAGTACAACTCAGCCATGTGGGTTTCCTCACAATGTTTTTCCTCACCGTTAAAAACTGTGATAAATCAACCACACATATGTCTTTAGAAAAGACAAATTGGTGTAGGCCCGATCCGGGATTTGAACACTAGTCACTTGCACGGTCCATTAGGTACAACACCGGTTATCACGTCGTATTTGCCTTGTATTTTTATACATATGTCAGACAGTTATGACTTAAGAAATGACACATTGGTACATCCCCGCATTAGGATTCGAACCCACGCATCAGTGTATACGAAGTGAAATCTTATTCGGGATTATTTCCCCACTTCCCGTATCCCGCACCGCTATAGTCATGCGCGCACCACTTTTCGGATGGTGTTAGCCTACTTAGATAAAATTTAACAAAAGAAATAATAATGTTCATTAATTTTTATATTGAATACTGGAAATAAAAGCGTTTATCAATAAGCAAAGATACATCATAAAAATAATTGTCTTTGAAAAAAAGTTTCCACTACAAAAAATATTAATGAAAGTGATAATTTATTATATACGTAGGTCACCCTATAATTTTTATTTAGTTAAGAACTAACTGACAATGACAGGCCGAAATTTCAAAATGGCGACAGTAGTACCAGAGTCGCCGCGGGCCAAGTTATGATTGTGGATCTGTACATTAGAATTTACAATGATTCACGCACTAGGCATTGCCTGTATCGCATGAATCTAGGGAAGTACCTTTTTTGAGCGGTTTTATTAGCTTACCCCGTTTGTTTTATTCTTTCTTGAGTGAAATTTAGTAATTTAAATTTCACCCCCTTCCTGTCAACCGGTTAATATTTCTTTTCGGAAGGAAAAGACGTGATGAGCTCGAAGCAAAGAGTGATGAGCTCAAGGCCCGACCACCTGCGGCCTAATAATAACTACCTATATATTGGAGGGTTACTGATTTTTCAACATACGTCAAAGAACATTTGTCGGAAAGATTGGCTATGTCAGTCACATGAGAGCACATGAACACACTCTTAATAGCCGGATACCAGAAGTTGCTGTGGCCGAAATCGGGCGGGATTGATATATGATCTATATGCAAAATTCCGAAGTGTTAAAAACAAAAGGGCTTTATAAATATATTGATGCATTATGCAGCTCTGCTAGGATCGTACAAGGTAGCGATCCATAATCTTTGGCTAACCCTGTAACTGTATCTAAATAAACAGTAATTCAAATGAGATACACACAGTTACGACCTTTTATTATTTCAACTGGATAATGGCTACTGTAATTAATTAAATATCATTATAAAATACTCAATAGTTCCTACATCACAATAAGTGTCCGCATTAGATTTCATTGGTTGTTTATTTTATTTCAAAAAGGTGAGATACTCTCAACGACGTTTTTTTGTTCTTGACAATCACGCGAACGAAGTCGCGGGCACAGCTAGTATAATAATAAACTAAAACTATATTGATTACGACAACGGATTTTTACACTAGTTTCCATTTGTTAATCGACCAACCTTCTGACCATATATAAAATATTATGAATGCAGTAAATTTGTAAGAGTTTAAAATCTTACAAGCATCGGTTAAGAATAGCACTAACATATTTCTGGCGGTAACCTATAACAATGTATGTCATTGGGGGCGATGCGATTGGAGACCTATCGCCAAGAAAGTTTACATTACAATCTTTTCCCATTTAACTTCCAAAAGTAGCTAAGAAAAATCTTATTCCGACGGTCAGGCTACCCACCCTTTTTAGGGATTTATTGCCGCGAGATAGGTATGTATGTATCGGTATAAAAACGCTCTTTAAAAAAAAGATCTAGAAGGTATTCATACTATATAACTATAAAGTATCACGATATATACTCAAACAATTTATATTTAATAAATACTCTTAAAACATTTTAATTTTATGTCAGTGACATCAAATAATAGCAAATTAATAGATTAGCATTAGTAAAGCAAGAAAAATATTAGTTTTGCTTGTCGAGTTGATAGACGCGCGAAACGACTAACATCCCACTCTTCGCGCCGCCGTCCGTCGGCGCTGCATTGACAAATTGACAACTTTCCTAGCGGGATTCAGGAAGCTTGTAAAGTTCCTAAAATACAGAATTTTAAACTCGGAAATTTGTCAAAAATTATCCTCACTTACAATTTTCCTGAGGTGAATTCGTTATTTTACAAGTTTCCTAAAACCTATCAGGTAAGATGTAAATTCGCATGCTGTTTGACGGATTTCCGTCAACTTACAAATTTCTCAGCAACTTAAAAGTTAACGAGTTTGACGATTTTCCTGCGACATATATATGTAAAGTAATAAATGAACATTGCCAAAAGGGTGTCGTCTCAGCATGTGTGCCTGGAACGGGACGGGACACAGACCGTTCCAGGCATTTTGGGACACTAGAACTCAAGCGTTACCTATAATTACAACATTTTACTGTTTGTTGTTAATCAACAAAACACATCCACCCTTTAAATTTTGATATCTACAACCCTGGATTTTGTTTCAGGTTTTGTACTGGACTAGCATACTACACTTTTTCCCAATATCTAGGTCGACTTGGTGACGATATTTTTAGAACAGTTGCTCTAAGTGGAATAATATCGACCAGCGGTGCACTTCTATGCATTTGTGTGATACAAAGAGCGGGACGGAAAAAGACTATATTAATTTTTCAAATACTTACGGCCGTATGTTACGTATTGTTGTTGATGATGCCAACCGATGACTGTTTTTGGTGGATATTGACATTCTCTGGAATCGGTCTTGCTGGGATGGCTGTATGTGTATTTGTACCCAAATATAGTTCTATAATACATTTATGGTATCAGCTTTTTATAAATCTTTTATTTAACTTCTAGGGTTCCGTCCCAGCCTTGAACCTCTACACAGCGGAATTATATCCAACTCTAGGTCGCAATGCTGGTGTGGGTGGAGTGGTGACGTTTGCAAGAATAGGTTCTATGGTTGCACCATTTTTAGTTACCCTCGACTCTTATATGTACGAGTTACCACTAATACTGCTAGCCGTTATGACATTCGCACAGACGTTTTTACTCCTGCCTTTGCCAGAAACGGAAGGCCGTAAGCTGCCAGATACATTGGAGGAAGCGGAAAATATAACAAAGTAATGTTTGAACACTTAAATCACACTCTACCTTTTGTATTGTCATGAATGTAAACGAGTGCTGCGGTGCGTACAAGTCAAAAGATAGCATGCTGGAGTGATGCCCTTACTGACTGACGGAGTGGAAAATAACGTGAAACATTTTGACTGAAATAGAAACGATAAGAAAGGAGAGTATGAACGAAAAAAAATATAAATTAAAAGTGATCATAAGTCAAAGTGATGATGGGTAGTCTCGTCCTACCCTTACCCCAATAAAAAATAATAGCCTGGGAGCATGCAAGGCTAAAGTTATTTGTTTTGTTACTACGAAACCTATAATACGCGTGACGCGATACAGTCGGCTGATTTTTAAAAAAATCTATTAAGTACTAGTAATAAACATAAATTCACGATCCACTTACATATCACAAAATCGTAAAAAATAATATTTTTTTTAACTCATTCATAAATTTACTTACGTTCTATTGGGGCAAGCAGGGGGGCTATCGAATGTATTTCTGCACGAACGACCCTGGAAAACCTCTTGAGTTCATTAACATTTTCCAAAGAACTTCAATAGGATGTTTCTGAAACATTCATTGCGTTTTGTATAATATGCCAGGAGTTATCTCGAAACAATCAACATCGCGTGTATCGCCCGCCCTACCTACCGCCTGCCCCATGGGATGGGCAATCCGTATGTGGTTTGACATTAGGCGGTCACAAACATTTCGATTCTCAGTCAAAGCTCAAAGTAAACCCTTTGATTTTTATTTACAGGGATCGAAAAGATGTGCGAAGCCAGGGGGAGTCAATTAATATAAGATATAATCTAGCTCCTAGGTTCTATTCTGAAGGTTCGGATAATGTGGATGATTCGTAATGTTTGTAAGATTTACTGTAATACAATAATGTTTTTTATGTAAAATTAATGCTTTTTATTTAAGCTCCACAAACATAATTCGTATAGCTGTTTAAAAAAAATTAATTTGCTTTAATGTTAAGATGGTTTGGGCACATAGTGATAGTAGTTTGGTAAGAGATTTATAGAGCTAATGTGGATGGTGTTGTTAGTGGAGGATGACCTCCGAGGACACATTTGAACCGAATACCGCAAACAGACAGGCCTCCGTAGTATGAAGGATGAAAATCATACTGTATGAAAATATTGAAGGATGTAAATGAAGCGACGTGATAGCTCAGTGGGTAGAACACCGGTTGACGTGCAAGCGACTAGTGTTCAAATCCCGGGTCGGGCCTACACCAATTTGTCTTTTCTAAAGACATACGTGTGGTTAATTTATCATGGTTGTTAACGGTGAGGGAAAACATCGTGAGGAAACCCACATGGCTGAGTTTTACTTAGTCATGTGACAGTGTATTCGTACAAAACGGCGATAGGCCTGCCCCCTATCACGCGAGTACACTGTCCATGCAAAACGTGGGTACTATGAACACCAGGTGACAAAGTCACGTGATGTTCAGAAGTATTAGTACCTCTGCCAACCCCCTCGGGGATATTCGGCGTGAACGTTTATGTTATGTTATGTAAATGAAGCTAGAGAGGTTTGGCACGATCGCACAAAGTGGCGATTGATAGTCTCTGCCCACCCCAATTCGAACCGATGGCGTGAATATGTATGTAATTTTTGCGTGAAAGAATGATATTGAATACAAACAAACACGTAAGGATCGGTTATAGCAAAAGCACTACGTGGGAATCTCCGAAGTCCGCGTCATTCCGCCGAACAACCGACATTAAATTTCAAAACCTTTAAAAAAGTAAACCCAATACAAAAAAAAGTTCTCTGGGTTGACTTTCCCATTTATATCGAAGTCGAAAATAAAGGGTTTTTAACGCTTACCCATTAAATGCGGGTTTCCCTTTTAAAACCCTATATGAAATTGTGTTTTATTCCCTTTTAAACTGTATATCGTAAAAAATTCTTTCAATTTCAACTATTTAAGTTATTTTAGCGGTTAATACTATACATTCAAATATATACTCCAATAAAAACCCTCAAAGGAAAAAGCTTTCGATCGCTGTGATCCATCGCGAGTCGCACACTTCAAAGTTGAGTGGTTGGAATTGTTGATTAAATCAGCTGTAGTTGCACCCATAATTTTCTCTTTCACTTTGCATACTGAAATGAAGCTTCCGGTAGATTAAATAAAAATTAATAATTTTTGGCACCATGAATATAATTGTTTTATGTTTTACAGTTTGTCTCAGCAACATGTTGAGGGGCGAACAAGTATGTAATTTTCAATAATTTCAGATGTGGAGGGGCGGGTCAGGTTATTGTAGTATATCTTACGGGAATGCCATTTTAAACAAATATAAAAATCAAGTCATCTGCAAATTCTTTTTAATTGACTTATTACTATTTTTATGGTCTATGCAAAAATACAGTTTAATTATAAAATCAACAGATAACTTTCTTATACATTTACATACATTATTTTAAATATTGACAAATTATCTCATTTCTTTTATTGACAATGCAATGATAACATCAAAGAATAATCCCAATTTTATATGAAACTTCAACATCAGATTGCATAAAAGCAGATCAAATTTTGTCAATGAATACACCAAATTGTGGTATTTTGTCCCAGTGCAACAGTTGATACAACGCAGAGACCTGAAACTTTTTCTATGTACTTTGACAAAGACCCATTTGTATATGGACTATGATAGGAGGAGGCTTATTGCTACTTTGTACATAAACACCTTCACAAGACTAAGTATAAATAAGCCATATTGATTTCCTCATAGTTTCTTCCTTTGCATTAACTTGATGCATCCTTATAAAGGTACTCATATACTCATTTTGTGCAATGTTCATTCATTGATATCTTTGGCCAATGTTATAGCTTTATACTTAGTACTTATTTTGAGACAGATGTGTTAATCAAGTTTATTTATTCTTGACTGTACAAGATTTTTATTTAAAGATACAAATATTTAAAAAAACACCTAAGTAATATCATACATTTACATATAATATAAAACACTAAGTGTTTGCTTAGTTCAAAATCATAGTCAATAATATGTTTCATACACAAGTAAAACTTGGCAACTTATAAATAAATGCAGCTAGAACATCAAAACAATACAATTTAAAGTAATAACAAAATTGTGCCCACATCTTAGAAACAAAATGAAATATCTAATCTTGCTTTCCTTGCATTAATTTAATGTTTTCAATTCTGTGCAACAAAGTAGGATGAGAATGGTACCAAGCAGAATAAAGTTTATCATAAATTGGATAATCAAGGTTATCTTTACCAAGTTTAATTAAAGCCGATCTCAGCTCATTGGGATAGTTTAGAGACACAGCAAAATTGTCCGCTTCATATTCAAATTTCCTTGAAAGGGCAGTAGTAAAGAATGAAAGGATGGAGTTATAAGGGGCAAGTATGAGCTGCAATACTCCTATTAACCCAATAATTACAGGCTGTTGTCCAGATGGAAAACCAAGGGCAGTATAAAGCAAAGAATATCTGAATAAGAAACCAAAAGCAGAAAAGAGGAGCAGGAGATTAATTTCAGTCAATACAATAGATTTATTTATATGACTACAACTCCAGTGGCCCAGCTCATGAGCCAAAACTCCAAGTATTTCATCATTAGTGCAGCCAGTGGTTACTTTTTTCTCATCATCATATTTTTCCACTAAGGTATCAAACAACACAATTCTTTTAGCTCCAAACATTCCACTGAAGTATGCATTACTATGGGCTGATCTCTTGGAACCTTCAACAATGTAAATTTGTGACAGAGGGAATCTGAGTTTACTAGCTAAGTTCTCAATGCCTTGGCGTAATACACCATCAGGCAGAGGGGTAAACTTATCAAACAGAGGAGCAATAACTGAAGGATACAAAGTTAGTAATATAAGAGTTACAACAGTAGTAAACAGCCACAACCATACAACAAACATATCACCACCAAGCATAATAATATAGATGGCAATAGACACAATAGGTAATGTTATAACCAAGTTCAAAACTAAAGATTTAATTTGATCTTTTACAAAAAATCCTACTGTTTGCTTATTGAATCCATGCTTTTCTTCCAACACAAATGTGCCATAAATGGAAAATGGCATATTAATAGTAAAAGAAAACAATGTCACAACGGTCATAAACACACAACTAATAATTATTTCTTGGTCTGGCGAAACACCTATCATTGATGCCAAATGCTCTGATTTCATCCAAACTAATGCGATCCATCTTTTATAGAGTATAAATGACGTGAATACGATGCTGTATAATTCCTTCACTATTTTGAATCGCAGCTTATCTAAGCCGTAAAGTCGAGCTTTTTTGAATGATTCATCATTTAGCATTTCAGTTAGGTCATCTGGTATTGTTATATTTGTTTCATAAATTTTAATCTGTAATAAACATACTGTTAGTTAATAACAATTTAAAATATGAAAATGGTAAATAACATAATATCTACATTGTATTCTTACCTGGCGGCAGGTTATGTAAAGTTCCCACAGACATTCTAGCCACGTAAATATTAGTATTGAATAAACAACAAAATCTTCATCAATATTCATTTTCTGAAAGTGATAAATCTCTTTACTGCGAAAGAAAATCAGAAAAAAAGAAACACGATAACTTTCCGGCCATTAAAAATATTATATTTTTTTAGGTTAGTAGCAGTGTTGCCAACAACCGTATGTCGCCCAATTTTCAAAGCTTGAGTAGCCTAAAGTAGCCCAAACCCAAAACTAAAAAAAAAACACCTTTTTAGCTATTTACTTATATATTTATATTATAACTTCCTGTACATACAATAAAATCAGTACTTAACACTTAAAAGTATCAAAATAGTGTTTTAAAGTTAAAAAAGAGACACGCCAAGTTTAAAAAGATTTTAAAGACTCATTAGCCAGACTCTAAAACATTATTCTGCTTGATCTGCTGCAAGCAATTTTTGTTCTTGCCCTGTTTTGTTATTACTCCTAAAGGAGCTAAGCGGATAAAAATACCTGATTCGAATAGTTCTAATCAACATACTGATTCGAATTTAAATTTTTGCAACTCCATCTGTGATATTTTCACAGTAGTGCCAACATGATCTTAGAAGTATTTAGAGATGAAACGTTCAATATGGGTGAAGGGTTTTGCCAAGGGGTTTCGCCATCTTTTTATCTTGATTTTGGTATATCTTCTTATAAGATTATTATTTTTGTGCTTATTTGTGTCGTAATTCGATTTTAAATAAAAGTAAATTTAATCTTTTTCGAGTAGCCTATAAGGCGACCAGTCGCCTTTACGATTTTTTGGTCGCCGTTTTCCAATCTGAGTAGCCTAAATGGCGAAAAATCGCCTACGTTGGCAACACTGGTTAGTAGCTATTTTATTTTCTTTGTTATGTTTGCCATAAGAATTTCGCCAATGTTCATTTCCCATCTATTGCTCTCTAAGTGTTTAAGTTAAGTTAAGTAAGTAATGTAAATCAGTTTGGTATCTTTAAAGTTTACCCCGTTCAGACAGACAGAAAGACGTGAAAGGAGTACATTTTATAAAATGTAAGGACTATAAAATATAGAACTTGCGGATGAAGTTGCGCGCAGTTTTTTGTTTATAAATCAGTTACTTTAACCATGTCTTAACCGTGTTATTCTTAGCCTTCTTTCCTATTGTTCCTAGTTAAAAAATTTACAAAACAGTTAACTCAATAATAGACGTAAAACTTATCCAGGATGATCTTAATAATATAAAAAAATGGTGTGACCGTAACAATATGTTAATTAACGCAAATAAATGTTATTATATTAAATACACAAAAAAGAAATTACCGTTTCCATCTTCTTACACTATAGGTAATACTAAGTTAGAACAAACAAATGAAATCAGAGATTTGGGAGTTATAGTTGACAGTAAACTCAATTTCATTTCTAATTACGATCATATTGTCCAAAAATCAGCTCAAATGTTAGGGTTTTTAAAGAGAAATTCTAAAGATTTTCGTAATGCAGGCACCAAATTAATGCTATATAATGCGCTGGTCCGCAGCCAATTAGAATACGCCAGTACCACATGGAGCCCTCACTACTCTGTACACTCTCAGCGGCTTGAAAGTATCCAAAGAGCATTTACCAGATACTTGGCCTATACTTCCATAGGAATATCGCATAGAAACTCTTATAACAATAGACTTATTTTTTTAAAAATGAATACATTACGTGACCGTCGTATTTTACAAGATTTATCATTTCTCCATAAAATTTTATAATAGTGTGTGTATAATATAAAGTGCAATCATCTTACCGAGAAAATTAAACTATCAGTCCCGTTTAATCACCCCAGAAAACATATACAAAACTTTTTCCAAATCACTTTTTCTAGAACTAATACTGGCTTGTACGCACCTAGAATCTGTCAGGAATTTAATGAAATTAATAGAAAAATTCCAAATATTGATATTTTTAATGATTCTAAAAACATTCCAGGATAAAATACTGCATCAATTCAAAATTTAAGTTATCAGATATTTATAAATTTATTTTTCATATAAGGTTTGTTGAATTTATAATTGTGTAAGTGTTGTGTACGCCTTTAATTGGCATACAATATTAGAATAAGACTTTAGTTATATATAATCATATGATTGTGTTAATATGTATGCTGTTGTTGTTCCTTAAATAAATAAATAAATAAAATAAATAGTTTGTGTCTTATCCTGTTCCTATGCTTGCATTTTCAATATGGCTCAAAAGGTCTTGTAACAAGGGCCGTAAAACAATAATTAAAATAAATAAAAAACATGTAATCTGTTGCAAAAACAAAAAGTTCAAAATCATTTTTATTTTTGTATGAGTGATAAGCCAAAATGTAAAAAGAAATGATATAAAGTTAGAAAATAATATTTTTCATTAATTTATCCAACGTTTATATTACAATTGCAGTTACCGTTTGCTATGTCACTACATTGGTACACAGACTAGCTGTTGTATATGTGAAAATAAAGTCACTGAACGTTAGTTTACTAATAGAGACAGACCATAGTATAGACTAGACTGTAAAAGTTACAAATAAAATAATCTTTCGGGTTACAAATTAAGTTTATTACTTAAAATTGTGTAAAATTGATTACTTTCATTAATTTTGTATAACCAACATTCAAAATGAGTCGTAGAAAACGAGCGAGGGTAAGTTTATTCTTCTTCTTCTTAGAGTTTGTACAGTTAAAGCGTAAGAGTTTTGAAAATAAAGGTTATGTTTTGTATTGTATTTTGTTTTCCAGGGAGAGAACCGAGACTTAGATGATAAATTAAAACAAGATGATTCCGAATCAGATCATTCTGATAAAAGTAAAATAATTTCATCAAGCCCTTTGTCACTAGGAGGACGCCGTGAGTCCTCATCAAGTCGAAACATGGATGTTAAAGATACTAAGAAAGAAGAAAGGCCGATTATTATAGAAGAAAGTAAACCTGAAGATATTGAAGAAATCAATTACAAGGAAATGCTAAATAGGTCTATCATATGCACTTATTTTATTATAGCTCATTATGCATATTATCTTATTTGTGTGCAATTAAATATGTTTGTCTAAATTAACCATAAAGTACAACAGATATAAGCTAGCCCCAAGGATAATACAATTTTATGACAAGTTGTGTGAGATACTAAAACTAAAATATATAACATAATATAAAATAATCATACAAATACTATCCAACAACAAGAAACAAAAATCCATATTAATCTTACAAATTTTGCCTTTTGCTGGGATCAAACTCTTCACCTATGGTTCTACATTAATTTATTAGACTTAAAAAAAGCTGCATAGTTACAGTAACTTCATATTAAATATATTAGTATTTTGTAGTGATACCACACCTCTAAGAACTTCAGGTTCACAAAAATAAGTATTATATAGCTGGCAGTCATATTAACACGTTAAATAAGGTCCCTTAGATCTCCTTCCTCTCATTCGTCCCGTCCAATCCATTTCCCAATACTAAACTCTAGTTTATGTAGAATTTTTGCATATTAAATAGTAATGAATATTAATAATATGTATATATATATATATATTAAAGTATACATATATATGTTTATTATAAGAGGGTGCTATATGTACTTTTTGTAGTAACATTTCTATATTTTATGTACTATATATTTATACCTCTAAATGCTGTTTATGTCTAAGTATACTATTAGTGCCGTACCATGCCATATTATTGCTGTGTAGTGCCGGCTTAGAATTTCGCTACCCCTTTCTACCCACGGGTGTTGTAAGAGGCGACTAAGGGTATTAGGGCTTTTTGTTGGATTTTTGGGCCATGCGGCCACCACAACCCACCACCAAAACCCTTTATTTTTACCTTCTTTTCCCCACTCAACTTCCAAAAGTGGCTGAGGAATTTATAATTCCTTAACTCTGGCTACCCCTTCTAAGGAAATATAGCCGTGAGTATATGTATGTATACTATTAGTGTGTTACCATAATATCATGCTGCTGCTGGTGTGTCGCTTGTGATGTCACTGGTGTAGGCTCTGACTGAAAATTGTACAGCAAGAGTTTGCTTTAAACTATTGCTGCCAATTTTCCAGAGAGTTCCATTTTCTCTGAATGACTAAATTGCCTTGTGACAAATCTGTTATCATGGAAAGAACAATTTTTTTTTTTTTTTTTTTTATTTATTTTGACTAAAAACATACAAATTTGGATATAACACGGTATATTCTAACACATAAGGCTGATATTACGGTACAGATCAGATCTATCCTACATAATGGGGACTTTGTGAAAACCAAACCTAAAAAAAAACTGAAATATCCAGTGAGACTCACAAGAACACTGACATGTGAGGTGTATGTGTATGTAAATAATCCATATTGTTTTAATTCCATCCAGCCTTACAACAAACTATAGGTGTTTGATTTCTGTGTTATGTTGTGCTAGCACTAATGTAGAAAGTGATGGCTACTTATATTTATTTTACATGGATTACCTGAACCTTTACTATCTCCACAGGTGACAGATTGACGGAACTGGTAACAAAAAATAATATTTTTAGTAATTGCAACAAGTAAGAACTTGGGGTTGATAAATGTATAGTCATCTATGTTAAAAAGGGGCATGTCATGCACTCTGCTGTTGTCCAATTCTATCACAATATAAAACTAGCTTCAACATCTTATTTTTCCTTTGTTGAATGTTACAGCTTGGAAGGAGCAGCATTCCAATCACGTATGCCATTTGATAAAATGTCTTCACTTGAAGCAGAATGCTTTTCGGATCTGCAGGGATCTTCAACACTAGCTTATATTCAAATAAGGAATAGAATTTTGAAAATGTGGTTTGAAGACCCAAAGAAGCAGCTGACTCAAGAACATACTGTACAAAAAATGGAGGTGAGTCTTATATAAAGTATTTATTTTTCCAACCATTATAGCTGAGTGGGTAGAGCACCACTTATCATGCAGATAATGAGGTTTCAAATACAGTGTCAAGCTACACCAATTTGACTTTTCTAAAGGCATATGCATGGTTAATTAATTTTATTTTATATTATTAATGGTGAGGGAAAACATTATGAGGAAACCCACATGGCTAAGTTGTAATTTGTCATGTGACAGTGTATTTGTATATAAGGGCGATAGGCCTGCACCTTTTACCAGGTGACAATGTCATTTGATTTTTAGAAGTATTAGTATCTCTGCCAAATACTGGAGATAATGCAACACATATGTCTCCGCACCAACCACCTGGCACTGCGTCAGCGGTCGAAAGTGCATGTAGCCTCAGCCAAGACAAGTTATAGGCAAAATTAATTTTTAATATGGGCTTGTTGGGAATACAATTTGGTTCATACTGACATAGACATGTTCAACTCCAGCACTTCAACGGTTACCTACCATTTTTTACTTCTCACAAGAAAGCTCTTAATAATTATTTTAAATAATATTTTATGTTGTAGCTAAAAAGAAGTCTCACATTTTACTATATAAATGTTTTTAGCTTAGAATACTCACTAAGATAGTTGTATGATAAGCACTTAGTATTTATTTTTACTTTATATATCAGTGAAGACTTTTAATTGGCATTAATGTTATGTACTGTTTCTTATATTGTTTTTATTC
The DNA here is from genome assembly GCA_963576735.1 of Bedellia somnulentella. Classification (NCBI taxonomy): domain Eukaryota; kingdom Metazoa; phylum Arthropoda; class Insecta; order Lepidoptera; family Bedelliidae; genus Bedellia; species Bedellia somnulentella. Next base: position 4,183,149 of record OY755180.1, read on the forward strand.
AGCAGTAAGTCTTCCAAATAAATGAATAAATACCAAATAGTTAATTTATTCCTGGATCAGACTTTTAATAAATGATGACTTCATATTTCAGCCTCCATACAATTGTGATCCTGGCCTTGTTACACGGACGCATGCCTTTCTTGAGCGTCACGGGTTCATAAACTATGGTATTTACGAGCGGCTGACTCCAATACCATCACCACCTAAAGGGAAGTCGAGACCCAAAATTATCATTATTGGGGCAGGTATGTCAAATTTAATACTTTGCTATTTTTAGTTTACTTTAATCAATCAAACCATATTTTTGTTATAATATTCATCATGGTGACTTGTTTTGTGAACTGTTTATAAAGATGTGCTTAAAAAATATAAAATGTGGTTCATTCTGACACTAAGCCTACAAACATACATACTCACAGCTATAAATCCCTTCTGTCATAACATTAAGCTGAAGTGTACGCCAATTCGTTTCCACTTATTGTTATTAGCTATAAGATCTGATTGTTTTGTTTTCATATGTGATTCGTGGTAACGAATAAATGTTTTTTCATTTCATTTCATTTCATTTCATTTCATAACGGGGTAGCCAGAGCTTTGGAATGAGAAATTCCTCAGCCACTTTTGGAAGTTGATTGGGGAAAAGATGGTAATAATAAATGTTTTTGGTGACAGCTCCAACAGCATCGCCCAAAAATCAGTTAAAAACCCCCAATACCGTTAGTCGCCTCTTACGATCACCCACGGGTAGAAATGGGGTAGTGTTATTCTTAGCTGACACTACACGGCAATAAATGCAACTATTTAATAATATTATTTCTGTAATATGTTTAAGTTTTGATATGCAATATACAATTTTAATCTATTATATTATTTCAGGAGTATCAGGCCTAGGCGCCGCTCGTCAATTGCATTCGTTCGGATGCGAAGTGGTCGTGTTAGAAGGTCGCGATAGGGTGGGTGGCAGAGTGGTCACGTATCGGAAAGGACCTTATGTTGCTGATTTGGGTGATTATTTAGATGTTGTATGTGTGAAAATTAGTGAAATAGTATGAGCCGTGTTGTCGGCTTAGAATAGCTTTAGCCCATAGCGTAGTTGTTCTTAAGAGGCGACTAAGGGAATTGGAATATTTTAAGAGATTATTGGGCGATGCGATTGGAGCACCATCACCAAAAACATATATTTTACAATGTTTTCCCCTCTCAACTTCCAAGCGGCTGAAGACTTTTTAATTCTGATGTTTCGGCTCCCCCTTCTAGGGATTTATAGCTGTGAGTATATGTATGTATGAATATTAGTATCAGGCCTTGGCTCTTGTCGTTAGTTACATTCATTCGGTTGTAAAGTGGTCGTGTTAGAAGGTCGCGATAGAGTGGTCACGTATCGGAAAGGACCTTATGTTGCCGATTTGGGTAATTGTTTTGGTTCTTGTATGTATTTGTAGTAGAAATTAGCGATTGGCTCCGACTACGCAAGCTTGATTGTATTAAATATAAATAAAAAAAATTAAATACGGGCATCCTAAGTTACTCCATACTAACGCAAAACAGGCGCACAAAAGACGTCGACTTGCGGAAAATTACCCGTTCAAATACAAATACGTTACTCCATACTAAATCAGATATCTGTATATTAAAATCTCATCAAAAATGGTCCATACCGACTTTTTTTTAAATATAAGTATGTATTTTGGTACATGCAGAGGCTTTCGCTCCAAATAGGCATATAAGCATTGCATACCCTGTCAAATTTCATTCAAAAACATGCTAATATACACCCCCATAAGTTAAGGGTTACACCTTGAATTCAAAAAGAATTAGGCAAAACTTTAGAATTAAACATTCATGTACCATAGAATAAAAATAATAATTTAAAAAGAACATTAAATTATAATAATGAGTGCTAACACCATCTATTGGGTTCATAGAAAACTAAAATAACGGTCATGTCATTCCAACCAGATAAGACAGCAACATATCTGTACAATGTCGGAATCGGAAACGGAAATAAGCAAAACTCCGATCTTACGCGCGGTATGAATGTATTGATTGAATCTCTGATCAGTGTTGTATCTTAAGAAATATGTATATGTGTGGGTTAAAATGCGCATGTTTAATATTTTAGCACCGCTGGAAGCAGTGCTTATTTTATTTGCAGTGTTTTGTTTTGTTTTACGAACTCAATAAAACTTTTTTGCGCGCCATTTTGTTTTCTTTGCTTTTGTTTTTGTAATCACGCGTAGGTCATTATTAAATATTGTATTTATTAGGATACTCATTTGTACTTGTTATTTTCTGTTACTGGATATGGAAAAGTAAATTTGCAAGACCTGTGTTTGTGATGTTTGTTAAAAAAAATAATATACGTGCATTTTCTGTGCTATCATTCGATAATAAAATAAAAGTAATCAAAGTTAGGAAGATCGACCTCGACCCCTGATCGATATGACTCATATCAAATAAAAGGTGAGACAAAAAAACGGATATTAATTGAATAAACACTAGCTAATGAGCGTGAGTGATGATACCTGTAATGTAAGTTTATTTTTATATGACGGTCAAATAGGGATGGGCAACTGTAAAAAAAATATCGATAAATATCGTTTCGATATTTTTCAACAGTATCGTTTTTAATCGATAATCAAATTAAAATATCGATATTTATCGATATTTTTGCTCAAGCTGTGGAAAAATTCCTTAGATATACAAAATAAAAAGCTAATGGTACTAAGGAGATCAAGGGGAATTAAATACATACTCTGTTTGACATACAAAATATTTAATCAATTGAACACTTTCAAATTAGTTTGCGAGGAATATTTGAAGGAACGAAACAGGTTCAGACTTTCCTTTTTTGTTAAAAAAGCTTCCACACAGCAGGATATGACTGATAATTGATAAACGATAATGATGATACGAATAAATCAATGGACAACTAATAAATATAACAATTACAAACAATTCCGACTTCGAGTTAGACCTACAAACAAAAACCGCGCCACTACTTACACAGAGTAAACACTTTGAGACACCACTCACAGACACAGAGTGAACAGTAATAAAAAAAAACATTGTTCTTGACCAATCAAGAACGTTTTGTGTCACGTGATAAGCGTTTAAAAATTCCCATTTTTATTTATGGATTTTTAAATAAATCAATTACTATTTTCAACTTACGATAATAAATAACCATTTTTAAACTCTTAATTTATACGGATGACAGCAATTGACACTTTATTTCTCGCATTGTCAAATAGCCTATTGTACTACAGCTTTAGTTAATAGTCCTTTTGAGCCATTCCCGATGCTTACTAGAACAGACCAGAAACAAACTAGACACACACATCAGTGCCATAGATATTTTTTGTTTTATTATCGGTTAAAGCAAAGGCAAAAGCTAAGCACCATACAGCCAGACCAGCCGAAAATATCGAAATATGTACGAATTTGATACTCAAAAATAAATATCGAGAATCGATGTAATGAGATGAAAAATATCGACGATATATATCGACTACTACGTAAAAAAATATCGATTTTTTGATTAATCGATATTTTTTACCCAAGCCTACGGTCAAAAACTGCTCGCCCAACTTTATGTTACAAGAGGGCTTTGTGACCTCGGAGCACAAACCTGGACCAAATCGAGAGTGTGCTCAAAAAGGCAGGCATCCTTAGTGTGAAGAATAAAAGAGCATATTTAAAAAGGTTGATGGATGCAAACGCTGCTAGATAGGTTCGCCAGGATCGTACAAAGTGGCGATCGATAGTATATGTATGTATGTATGTAGGTGTTTTTGTATTAATTATACATATTATGCATACTTTGTCAAATATCTCTGTACCCCCGGGTAAAGGTAAAATAATCAATTTCTACTAAACACATATTGGGTCTTTAAATTGTATATGTATCCAAGCGGGCCTTTACATTACAAACAGACACTCCAAACTTTATTTATCTGTATACAAATATTACAGTTCTAAAATATATGCTGCGTTTGACTCTTAGAAATAAAATAATTAATCTTATTTACTAAATTAATCAATAAACAGTTTCAATTTACATTTGCCCTCGTACGAGGCTAAGCCTGTATCGCAAGGACCAATTTTGATTTGGCATAATTTGATTAACTATATTACAATTTTTTTTAAATGAATTCTCATTCTACATGCATTTTTATTTTTTTTACCATGGTTAGCTTCTTGCTAGGAAATAAAACCTTCTGTATCATACATTACTTTCATATATTAATCATGATCTAATTCATTTTCAGGAGCCATGGTCGTAACAGGTCTCGGTGGCAATCCTGTGACCACACTGTCAGTGCAAATGAATATGGAGTTGAATAAAATAAAGCAAAAGTGCCCCTTGTACGAGGCTACCGGGAACCAGGTGCCCAAACATAAGGATGAAATGGTAATTTTAAAGTGATTTACTATGTTTCACACTAAGTTAAGTATCTGTTTGCATTGACTTATCTTGACCAAATATTTATTAATCCTATCACATACTCATGGCCACAAAGTGGGAGCCAAGGCCTCAGTTTAGAAACTGCGTAGCCACTTTGATAAGTTTGTTGGAAAAGATGGTAAAATAAAGGATAATTTAATGTTTTTTGACATGAATTCCTCATGTGGGGATTATTACTCATAAATAAAAGATGTTATTAAAGGAAAGAAAAATCTCGACACTGGCGGGGTTCGAACCCGCGACCTTCGGGTATACGTCCCTGACGGGGGCGTATCAATACATAGTATAAAACAAAGTCGCTTTCGCTGTATGTCCGTATGTATGCTTAGATCTTTAAAACTACGCAACGGATTTGGATGCGGTTTTTTTTAATAGACAGAGTGATTCTTAAGGAAGGTTTGTATGTATAATAAATGCATAGTAGAGAAACACTGATAAATTTAAAGGTTTCTAATGTGATGTCGTAAATAAGCACGTTTTTTTGCGCTTATATTGCAAACGCTGGCTGAACCCTACGAGATAGACCAAAATAATGTACTACAGTATTGTTCACCTTAAAAAGTTCAACAAAAAAGTCCGCGATGGTATATGTCTATCTCTTAGGGATAACCCAGCATAACCGTTTTTATTCTTTACTAAAAAATGGTGATTTACGAAGTGATTTTAAACAATACAGCATTAATCCTTATCCAATTAAGTACCTTAAATAAATTGTGCATTTATTATAGATCAATATGCTTTTTACAGCATGTAATTTAAGAGAATATTACCGAAGATATTACAAATTTAAAATGCAGGGTCGTAGTTGTTTGCGCCGGGCGGCGCGTGCCTATAAATAGCGCGTACTTTATGATTTGCAGCGATCGCACGCGTTTATCGGAGCTCTCTAGCGAGGAAAATATCAAGTATTAATTAAAAAAAATTGTAAATTAATTAATTAATAAACGCCTACAATTTCCGGTGAAGATATCTTTTGCAATGACCATTAATAAATCGCAGGGTCAAACTTTTAACGTTGGAGGATTAGACTTGAGTGTTGAGTGTTTTTCACATGGCCAATTATATGTCGCGCTGTCAAGAGTAACGTCTAAGCAAAACATGTTTGTATTGGCTAATGACAAAAAAGCTGTGAACGTTGTGTATAAGGACATTCTGTAGTAGGTATATTTTGCATTGCACCCGTGCGAAGCCGGGGCGGGTCGCTAGTAAAATATAAAATCTAATCACTCAAATGTGTAAAAGTTTAACTTCATTAATCTCTCTAAAGATAATCATCATCTATTTGAAGTTCTGGAACTATTACATTTTAAGTCTCTGAATGGGCTGCGTTTCAGGCATTTCCCCCAGTCTATCCCTTGCCACTTGTCATTATTTTACTTTTCTTATAGTAAATCAGCACCCTTATTATAATTATGATAGCATAAAAAGTAAAAGTAAAATTGATGTTACCACTCTATGGATTAGAAGCTAAGTGAAAGTAAATAGTCATGAATTAATTAGTGATTTTTTTATGTTGAGTTGGGAAAATATTGTTAAATAAAGGATGCACTTAGTACCTGATAGTATTGGAATGAATATTATACCATGGGATCAGCATAAAAGTGCATATATATGAAAAGATTGATAAAAGTTAGGAAAATTGATGCTGGATTGATACTGCTCAAAACAAATAAAAGGTGAAACAGAACAAATCGGATACTTAATTTAATAAACACTAGCTAATGAACGTGATGATACTGGTAAGTTTAGTTTTATATGACGGTCAAAAACTGCTCGCCCTTCTTTATGTTACAAGAGGGGTTTTCTAACCTCGGAGCACAAACCACATAAAGCAAAAAGGGCATGATGAAGTTTAAGAGTAAAATATTTCAGGTGGAAAGAGAATTCAATCGTTTGCTTGACGCAACATCATACCTGTCTCACCAAGTTGATTTCAACTACTACAACGACACGCCCGTCTCTCTCGGTCAGGCTCTCGAGTGGGTCATCAAATTGCAGCAGAAAAATGTTAAGCATAAACAGGTGAGGAAAATATATGGAAATATGTTACTAATAACCTCAAATATCTTAGTCAAACCAAAGTTTTTCTAGAGAAATAATGAGTTTTTGCCATAACTGATTACTTATACTCACAGTTATGCTTTAGATATTGTAATTTTTCGGTTACTTTGGGAAGATTGTAAACTGAATGATGGTTGGTTATAGTATTTGAGCTCTTTAGTCACAGCACCCAACAATCACTTAAAATCTCAATACTAGAGTATTGAGTATTGAATAGAGTCTAGTCGTGTGACCAACAAGAGAACAAAGAGGTTGGTCCTATTCCTAGCTGACACTAAAGATCTTTGTCAAATCTACATAAACATAAAAAAGCATAAAAACTTGCAAAAATATATTAACGCCGGAATCACATTCAAATAATATGCGCCGCAACATGCTATAATTTTTATATTGCCAACATTTAATCCGGTCAATTTATACATTCAAGGTTACATAAATTCATAAGAAGCTGAAAATTGGCACAATTGTTCAAAACATGATTATAAATGAAACCTCAAAAGTCCCCATCGTTCCGAGGTGTGCTAAAAATTTTACACGAGGTCAAAGGGCACAAAAATGAGTTTTTTGCTATTTTAAGCGAAACGGTGAGTTTTTTCGCAAAATCACCACACCACAAAATTGTAGATCAGAAAATTCTCTACAAAAAAGATATCAATATTTTTTTTCCTAAAAGCCAACATTTTGAAGATATAACGCGTTGAAAACTTCGATCATTGGTAATCTTCATACTTTGCACACGTTTCCACGCCACCTATGAGGTAGTGTACTTGTGTACTACTAGCGCGTTTTATTTTAACGTGGTATCCCCTGTAGGCCTATTCCACGGGTCTGCAGTGATTTTATTTGTTTTAAAACTATTGTAAAATATTATTGTACATATCGGTTGGTTAAAATAATTGCGGTGTAATTGAAAATGAAATGATTAATATTCCTCGTCTGATTCGTAATTTTCCAGGATTACTGTTTCTTGTTCTTCGTCTTCTTCTTTTTCTTCTATTTCACAGATCAACTGTCCCACTAGCGATTCATTGGTATCATATGAGTCTTCTAGATTAGCTGACTCAACATTAGAGCACGATCGGCCTTGGCAGTTTGTGCATGCCAGGGAACAAAACAGTCCAACTTTTCTGCATCCACATTCAGCATTACAACATTTTTTACAGTTTCAAAATATTGAGTTGAGAAGTTTCTCAGGTGCTGGTGGAAGTAAAGTTAGAACTGGCTCTAATGTATTATCGACCAACTTCCAACCCCAGTCTTTAGGGTCCAGCTGATTACCAAGCCACACTTGAACTTGGTAATATACCCAAAATAAATGTTGGTGAGCAGCTCCTGAGGTGAGGTTGGAGGTAAAGAAGCTAGTTTATAACACGTTATAAGTGATGTTAATACGTGGCGTACGTTTGCAAAGTATGAAGATTACCAATGATCAAAGTTTTCAACGCGTTATATCTTCAAAATGTTGGCTTTTAGGAAAAAAAATATTGATATCTTTTTTGTAGAGAATTTTCTGATCTACAATTTTGTGGTGTGGTGATTTTGCGAAAAAACTCACCGTTTCGCTTAAAATAGCAAAAAACTCATTTTTGTGCCCTTTGACCTCGTGTAAAATTTTTAGCACACCTCGGAACGATGGGGACTTTTGAGGTTTCATTTATAATCATGTTTTGAACAATTGTGCCAATTTTCAGCTTCTTATGAATTAATGTAACCTTCCTCCTTATTTTAGGCCTAAATTGACCGGACTAATTAAGAAATCATTGTTAATTTAATTGATTTGATTTAACTTCTTTTATTTCAGATCCAACACTTGAAAACCGTCATTAATTATCAAGAGAAAATCAAGTCTAATGTTTTGAAGTAAGTTGTGTAATTAGTATAAGATCCCGCTGCTAAATCTCTACGTTCATAACGTATTGAGTCAAACACACATTTTAACATTAGTTTATGAATAAGAGAATACACTGACAAGACGCTACTACGTTATTATATCTCGAAAACAAGTGAACGAAATTTGTCTTCGAAAAATAATAATCATTAATTAAATTAAAATTACTTGCGGCCACTTTTGCCTGGCTGCGTCTGGTCAGTGAATTCTCCTATTCATAAACTTATGTTAAAATGTGTGTTTGACTCAATACGTTATGAAAGTAGAGATTTAGGAGCGGGATCTTATACTAAAACTTAATAATATAAATATACAGAGAACTTTTGACATCAGATGAAAAAATAGTTCTTTGTTATTGTAATCAGACTTCTGCTCCTTTCTTCTTCTCAATTATTACCTCCGCATTGAAAGAGAATTTTAAGTCTTCAATTATATGCAGTCGATGTAATTCGCCACCGATTTCGTCCGTCCTATTCTGAATAGGCTAATTTGTCCAAAGTATCCCACACTGTTCTACTACTAGTTTTCAGTTTTTAACGACTAATACCGTGGCAGTAGCTGAGACTGACACATAACGTGTCCTTCGAAGATCGGATTCATCATCATTTTTATTTTCCTATTATCTGGTCATTCCGCCTGCAATATCCTATCTGAATAGGGATATCTAACAAATTAAATTAGTGATCATAGCCCGAGGGATTCCAACCCGAAAACATTTGCCATGAGCCTTACACTCTAAATAGTAAAATCTTATTAATAAACAACTAATAACTTTAGCCGTTCTATCTCAGCAGTAATAATATATTGTTGCTCATTAAATCCAAAACTTTTTTATTTCTAGAATGGCAGACATAAAAGAATTACTCCACTCAATGAAAGAAGAAAAGGAAGCTTTGCTCCATGAAAAGATCGACGGTACGATAGAAAACGCCAATATAATACAAGAGTTCAATTTGCGTCGCCTCAATAGGGAGATGAACAAACTTTGCGACGAATATCAAACTCTGACCACTCAAAATGCGTCCATCGAAGATAAGTTGACTCAGCTTGAGTCTAATCCGCCGAGGTTTGTATAGGAATTTTAACATAATATAATATAAGTCTACGATAATCTAGTTGGTATGGTAGTATTTAGCTATCGTCTAAAAATATATCTTTAAATGTTATGTTTATTGAAATGTTATATCGTTTGGCTTACCTATACTTGCTACTACGAAACTGATAACATACATAACATAATACATAAACGTGCACGCCGAATATCCTCGAAGGGGTTGTCAGAGGTACTAATACTTCTGAACATCACGTGACTATGTCACCTGGTGTTCAGAGTACCCACGTTTTGCATGGACAGTGTACTCACGTGATAGGGGGCAGGCCTATCGCCGTTTTTTACGAATACACTGTCACATGACTAAGTACAACTCAGCCATGTGGGTTTCCTCACGATGTTTTCCCTCACCGTTAATAACCGTGATAAATTAACCTCACATTACGATACTGACTGAATGAAAAAACTGAAAGATGAAACAAAATTGCCAATTACTCCCCCGTGGGAATTCACAGGGGAGTAATTAGCAAATTTTTTCAACATACAAGAATTTTATAACAAACATCTAGAATGCACCTCATTCATTGTTTTAATTTATGGGTTTATTCTGGAAAATATGAAGCAAAAGCAAATTACCATTTAAAACAAAAGCAATATTACTAAATCGAAACAAAAGAATGTCTCGTGAATGAAACGTGAAAACGTGAAGAACGTGAAGAATGAAAACGTGATGTTCAGAAGTATAAGTACCCGTGCCAACCCTTTCGGAGATATACGGCGTGAACGTTTGAGTTGAAGCAAAAATATGCCATGGTTTTTACATTTACAAAAACAGATAAAATCTAGCTTTTAAACGAACAAGTGAAAAACACTCATTATAGTATATGTCGAATATTTCAAAGATTCCTCTGCGTATTTGGTTAAAAATATACACGCTACGCATATCAGTAACAAGTGACTAAAAGTAGATTACTGCTAGCAAATGTCACTAAGCAACTTAAGAATATAACTACCAAAAAATGCGCGAGTGCCACTGTAGATAGTCATTGAATAACAGTTACTATTTTTTCCCTTTCCAATAGTATTATTTTTCCCTTAGAAACAAAAAACCGACTAGGAATTTAAAATACTATATTGTTCCAGTTCGGTATACCTGTCAGTGCGCGATCGCCAAATTCTGGACTGGCATTTCGCTAACTTGGAGTTTGCGAACGCAACCCCGCTTTCCAACCTGTCTCTCAAACATTGGGACCAAGACGACGATTTTGAGTTCACTGGGAACCATTTAACAGGTAATTAGTAGTTATATTTTCTTTTAATGACGTAGCAATGTGTTTTTGAACCGATCGTAAAGTTATTTTTTTCCGCTTGCACCAAAATAGGGTAGAAAAGTGGTTCTTACATTACCGACAATGATTTTGAGTACTCTGGAAACCTTTTACCAGTTAATTCATAAATTGACAGATCATAAGTTTTTTCGTTTCTACCGACACTGTATTTTTTTAAAAATAAAAAGTCATTATAATTATTCTGAAATGAACTGGCATTTTGCTAACTTGGAGTTTGCAAACGCGACCCCGCTCTCCAACCTGTCTCTCAAACATTGGGACCAAGACGGAGATTCCGAGTTCACTGGGAACCATTAACAGAAAAATAAAAAAAACAATAAAATTACGCTTTCATGTGTAAAAGTATCGATTGAACTTATAATAAAGTACAGTTCTCCAAAATTAATAATGCACATAGAAATCTTCGTCACTATTCGTCAACGATCGTGTTCCCCGAGTGTCGGGATACGATATGTATATAGAGCCATTAAGTGCATGTTATAATTTATCAGTAATGTAATTTGATTCAATATTTCCATGTCGATTTTCGTGATGTTCGATAAGTCCAATATGCGAGGATATCCACACGGTTCCAAATATGCTACAATCTTTGTTAGATTGATTTACTTCGAAAATTGTATAGTACTTTTATTGTGTCTAATTGATGCTAGCTTAAAGAGGTTTAAATAACACAAGTCTTATATTAGAAGAAGAAAAAATTACAAAAGTCTGAAAAGAAGAAAAAAAAACACAGGTTTACATTAAAATATTGGAGGAGGAATCTTGAATGAGATAAATAAAGTTAAAATTAAATTCACCTTTGAAAACAAACCCAGATGGGTGTTTGATAGCAGCTCTATATAATTCAACAAAGAAAGAACAGGTGCGGTCACCAACAATATGTAAAGACGATTGACGGACCTTTGACTGACTGCCCGGAGACCGCCAGCGCCCGATATTGACTCATATTACTTTTAAACAAGATGCAAAATGCAAGTGCATTGTTTAGGGCGCTTACGATTCAATTATTCGGGTTTTTCCGGAATACGAGAATTACCGAAGATCTGCATGCGCATTATTAATTTTGGAGAACTGTAGGTGTTTTCTAACTTTTGTCGAAAAAGTGTCGAGAAGTTGTATGAAATATCATTACTATGCGGTTTTACATTACTGCTCTGTTGAATATTTACGTACATACATACATATACTCACGCCATTAATTCCCATTGGGGTAGGCAGAGACTATCGATCGCCACTTCGTACGATCCTGACAAACCTCTCTAGCTTCGTTTACATCCATCAATCTTTTCATACATGCTCTTTATTTCTTCTTGAATATTTATATATGTCATCATTATACGCAATAGGCGGAAAAGAAAAATACTGTAAATTACAATCTTATTTGCTGTGTAACCAAAATAAATATTATTGCGTAAATAAATAATATATATATTTTTAGAAATACTTGTATCTAGCCACGGGTGTCGTAAGAGGCGACTAAGGGTATCGGGGCTTTTTATTGGATTTTTGGGCGATGCGTTTGGAGACCCATCACCAAAAACCTTTATTTTACCGCCTTTTCCCCACAAAGATGATATTGTAAGAAAGATAGAAAAAGGAATGTTGAGATGGTTTGGGCACATAGAGAGGATGGATGATAGAAAATTGGTAAAAGGGATCTATAGAGCTAGTGTGGATGGTAATGTTAGTAGAGGTCGACCACGGAGAACACACTTGGACCAAATTGAGAGTGTGCTCAAAAAGGCTGGCGTCCGAAGTATGAAGAATAAAAGAGCATAATTTAATGTTTTTTTGACATGAATTCCTCATGTGGGGATTATTACTCATAAATAAAAGATGTTATTAAAGGAAAGAAAAATTTTTCGACACTGGCGGGGTTCGAACCCGCGACCTCGACGCGAGAGCGACGGGGGCGTATACCCGAAGGTCGCGGGTTCGAACCCCGCCAGTGTCGAAATTTTTCTTTCCTTTAATAACATCTTTTATTTATGAGTAATAAAAGAGCATGTATGAAAAGATTGATGGATGTAAACGAAGCTAGAGAGGTTTGTCAGGATCGTGCGAAGTGGCGATCAATAGTCTCTGCCTACCCCAATGGGAACTAATGGCGTGAGTATATGTCATGTATGTCATGTCTTTTCCCCACTCAACTTCCAAAAGTGGCTGAGGAATTTATAATTCCTTGGCTCTGGCTACCCCTTCTAGGGAATTATAGCCGTGAGTATATGTATGTATGTATGTATACTTGTAAGTGCGATTGTAAAATCTTGAGTAATAAGATCTTTTATAACCAGGTGTATTTTATCACGGTACCATTACGTATATTAGCAACAATGAAAAGTATACTGCTTAGGGTGAGTCTTTAATACACTTATGGCAATATAGCACCCACACGGGTGTATTAATGTCTCACTCCTCACATGTATCTACTATTATGAACTTGAGACAGTTGGATTTCTGTGGTCTGTTCCTGGCAGCCTTGGATTGTTGCCAGTATTATAGTTTACTAGAAGATAAATATAAAAGTATGCATAATAATTATTATAATTATATTTCAATACAATTATTTTACCTTAAACTCGTCTGATCAAATTCCTGATGCAGTACTTTTTTCCTATCAAAACGTCTTGTGCTATTCTCAGTTGTTTCTGATTGTGCTCTGTAGCTCCAGTATTTGGTTTGGTTTCAAACCCCGCTGTCTACATTAGTTGAATATTGGGTATATAATTATTTAGTAATGTTTACTTGTGCTCAAATTTATTAATTGATTTCAAGTAAGTATTCCTTAAACGTATCTTATCTGTTCTCCACCTAATTTTACCAAGCCCTTTAACTATTTTAGGCAGGTAGAAACTTGCAATGTGTTGCAACTATCGCTGTTTATTCCACATCTGACCAAATTCATGATTAATTATTTCAATATTCTTGTAAAACCACTGCCATGATTATTTTTGCTAGTTTTCATTGGTTTGAAAAAACATAACAAGAACAAACTTTTCGCTTGATTAGTACTTATAGATGTTTAAATTACTGTGTTTTCTAGTGATGCATCGAATGTGGGTTTTGCCGAATGTCGAATTCGGCCGAATAATGTTTAATTTTGCGCGTTATACATAACACTGTTTACTAATATTGCAATAATAGTAAGGTACGTGTTGCCAAACTATTGAGTAAGTCGATGTCGGAAAGCAGTTTTCTAAACTAAAAACTTTATTAAAACTGAATATATCTTAAACATCAATGTTTTTGCCAATACCAATTAATATATTTTACAAATATGCGAAACTGTGTTTAATTTTGTATCTAGCAAAATGTGTACAAATACAGAGAGCAGGTCAATATTAAAAGAATTTCAATATTAATGGAAGCATAACTCATGCATTTTCTGTAATATAATAAAATGCACTCAAATTGCTTAGACGAATCGATTTTTATCCAAATACAATGTTTTTATTAAAACAAGTTTCTATGTGCAATAGATCTATAGCGGACTAACATAATTAAGTTAGGATCTTTTGTGTTGCAAAATAAAGTATCACAAAATACAAACTTTTGACCACCTAAGATGGAAAAACAGCTGGCAACTGCAAAATGAAAAGCAAAACCACAACAATATATCCAAACTCTTAAAATAAAACAGACACCAAAATTCGACTCGTACAGCTATTTATTTACTTATTTATTTACATTTGGTCTACATTTTATTTTAATATAGTATAATAATAGCTATGTAGTGTCGGCTTAGAATAGCACTTCCCCCTTTTCTTCCGGTGGGTGTTCGTAAGAGGCGACTAACGGTATTGGGGCTTTTAAGGGATTTTTGGGCGATGCGGTTGGAGACCCATCACCAACAACCTTTATTTTACCATCTCCCCACTGAACTTTCCAAAAGTGGCTGAGGAATTTATAATTCCTTAGCTCTGGCTACCCCATCTAGGGATTTATAGGCGTGAGTATATGTATGTGTATGTATGTATGTATGTTAATATTATTCTGCTTAGACTTTTATAATGAATCTACCGAATTTCGGTTAAATCTGCCAAATCTAACCGAATTTAGGCCGAATCCGATTTTCGGTAAATCTGCCGAACTTCGGTAATACCGAATGTGTAACGAATTTCGGTGCATCTCTAGTGTTTTCATATATCGCAAATTAGCGCGAATTTTGGTTTTATTGATTTCAGTAGTGTGTATAAGTTGCATTACCTAGTGATAAAAAATAATAAGATGAGAAGTTTTGAATTCTAATTAATATTGTGTCTTCCCTGATTGTTTAAAAGACTGACCATATGTTTACCTGCAAAGCTAGCACTAATTTAAGATAAGATTTTTTTGCCATTTTCTTCCTCTAAGGGCCAGTTTTTTGATCCGTGGTTAACTCAACAATTTGTTAAAAATCGTAACCATTAGTTAAATATCAGCAAAATGCATTTTTTGACCCGTGGTTAGAGTAACTAATGGTCAAATATCGAACCAAAATGGATTTCCGATTTAACTACTGGTTAGTCATTTAACTTTAGTCAATGTAACAAATGGTTATATTTTTGACCACGGATCAAAAAACTGGCCCTTAGACGCCGCATAACCCCCAAATGATAATCTTAGTTTACTGTTTGACCTTCTACCAAGAATAACGAAGTGCTCAAAACCACGATAATCAAAGAAAACAGTAAAATAGATTTTGTCTTTTGATCGACTTTGGCTTGCTTTATTCGGTCTCGGGCCAGTTCTGTGGCGCCAAACTTAAGCTTGTTGACTAGTTTTCATGTTGAGTTCGGAAAACGAACTAATGTAATAGAATAAGAATAGAACTAGTAATAATGCGTTTCATTAATGTTGGGGTGGAATTGAATCGTCCTAGCTAGTCCTCGGCGTTTCTTATGCAATATAGCATTTTTAGAACATTCAGGACTCTTGTGAGTATCCGAGTTGCAATATGTATAAATGTTATAAATGTAAATTTCTTTAACTTTGCTATTTTAGCTTTAGTTGCAGACGTTGCTGGTCTGTCATACCGATGTAATTCTACAATCACATCCTAACCGTTTTGAAAGCTTTGTATATACATACATACATATACCCACGCCATCAGTTCCCATTGGGGTAGGTAGAGGCTATCGATCGCCACTTTGTACAATCCTGGCAAACCTCTCTAGCTTCATTTACATATATCAATCTTTTCATACATACTCTTTTATTCTTCATACTGCCTTTCGGAGCACTCTCACTATTTGATCCGAATGTGTCCTCCGAGGTCGTCCTCTATTTAAATTACCATTGAAATAAGCTATATAAATCTTTTTTACCAATTTACTAGCATCCATTATTTTTTAGAGGCTTTTTACCTATACCTTGTACTCATGAGCAAGTGTGTTTGACTTACGCGAATCACCGTAAGCTTTCTCAGTGACACTAAGCACTAATTTCCAAAACATAATGAGCATATGATCCTAGAAAAATCATACAATCCCGACCCTTTTTTGACTGCACGTATTTTTTGGCATATATCTTTGCAATCTGCGCCTGATATTGCTTTGTGTGGTTTTGATATATAATTTTGTTTGATGTAATATTTTGGTTTTCTTTGTTATTGTGTTTGGTAGCTATATGCTTTATTTCCAAAAAAAATATATGCCATATAGATAGTGAACTGGCTGGTTACAAATAGCGGTATTTTGTAATTAATGATTTAAAAGAAAATTAAACAAATTAAGGCTTTCAGAATTATTATTAACTTCGTCAGCGTGACAAAAAACCAACATACTAGATAATTAGACAAATCATGCACTTATCAAATTTATGATAATTTTTAATTGTCCCGAGGTTAAAATATCCTGTGCATAATACATAACCACTTTTATACCCAACCTAAATTCATTAAAATCCTTTCTGTAGTTTAGGCATTATTAATTACAAAACATGCTATAATAGGTAAATTTTACCCCCTCTATTTAACCTATTTAGAGAAGAACTTTGTCCGTCCCTGCCTACATAGTTAATTGAAAATTTCACATACATTCAAAATTGCATAAAATTACATACCAAATTGCGTACTGTCAAGTACTGAAATAAAAAAGAAATCATACAAAATTCACTTCTGTATTTGAACCTTGAAAGAATCATTTTTTGTTCTGTCCTCTACACAAATCATTACAGAATTTTATTAAACATGAAAACATATATTTCTTTTGATCAATTGCATATAATACATAGATACATTCATATACTCACGGCTAAAAAACCCCAGAAGGGGTAGCTAGAGCTAAGGAATTAGAAACTCCTCAGCCACTTTTGGAATATTGAGTGGGGAAAAGATAGTAAAATAAAGGTTGTTTATTTAGGGTCTCCAACCACATCGCCCAAAAATCCCTTAAAAACCCCAATAGCGTTAGTCGCCCATTACGTACACCTGCCGGAAAATGGTGTAGTGCTATTCTAAGCCGACACTATACAGCTATTATATTGTAATTTGTATATAATGTAATATATAATTTAAAACATAGCAGAGTTAAGCCAAATTTATTTCCGTGTTGGGGCTACCGATAAATATCAAACCTTATTTACACTCACTTTAATTATTATTTTTACCATAAATGTGTAGGTTACCATGATTCTGTGATCCGAGTTTTAATTATTAGTGTTTCCCAGCTAAATTGAAATATAAAGACACTAATCGCGACCGTGATTTTAGCTTTTAAATAAAATTAAAACAAATTATGATATATGTGGCAAAATGTAATGATCATTAAGGTACAAAATAAAAGATACGCATTGCCAAATCGATCCTGGCTCAGTCAACTCAATTTTCAAATTCAGTTGCGTTGAAATGCTGTGTAGTGCCGGCTTAGAATAGCACTACCCCATTTCTTCCGGTGGGTGTACGTAAGAGGCGACTAACGGTATTGGGACTTTTAAGGGCATTTTTGGGCGATGCGGTTGGAGACCCATCACCAACAACCTTTATTTCACCATCTTTTCCCCACGTAACTTTCCAAAAGTGGCTGAGGAATTTTTAATTCCCTAGCTCTGGCTACCCCTTCAAGGGATCTATAGCTGTGAGTATATGTATGTATGTATGTATATTCAAATCAGTTTTTTTGGTTTAGACATGACATAGTAGTTTTTGTGTTATCACGTCATTTCAAAAACCACAAACATAACGTCGTAATTCATATCGATGTATTGTTTGCTATTAAATACAAAGTTCGATGTAAAGTAGTTGTAAATAACAATAAAATAAAAAAAAAGTCAAAAAGTTTATTTTTCAAAATTAAGTTAACAACTAACATTTTTTGAACGTCTAGTTTTTTAAATTTATCATTAGTCCGTTGCTTCGGAAGGTGTTCGTAAAGAGAAAAAGCAACAAAGAAACTCTTTACATTCACATTTTTTATTTTTTTCAAAATATGGTTTGTACAATTTTGGGTCATATTTTTACTTTATAAAAGATTTTCTATGCGACCAAACCAAACGCTAGTTTGACATAATTAAACTTAATTGTCCATCACAAAAACCAATCACATAACGTGAGAAGAAAAATCCTCACCAGACAATCATTCCTGGGAATAACGAGGGAAAATTTATAGCTTTACGGACACGGTCATGTACGCGTTGGGTTCTTGTCGTTTAAAAAATAAGATTTTTTAAAAGCATGGCTTTAATTGCCTTTTTAAAAAATGAGGCAATTCCAATATGTCAGAAGGAAGTTTGTTGAACATTTTGAGGGATAGTCCCATAAAGGAGTTACTTACTTTATTAAGTCTCCACTTCGGTACGTTAAGTTTGTCCTTATTTCGAGTGTTAACAGTATGCCTATCACTAACTTTACTAAATTGTCCAAGAAGCTTTTTGGCATACATTAAATTCTCAAATATGTATTGAAAAGGGACAGTTAAAATGCCAATATCTTTAAATTTTTCGCGCAACGAATACCTCGACCTTAACATGTAGATAGATCGGATAGCTCGCTTTTGTAAGACGAAAACTTTATGAACATCAGCCGCTTTACCCCATAATAAAATACCGTAAGAAATAATGCTATGAAAATAACTGAAACTGAAGGGCATGTATTAAAATTTTGGTGAATGTTAGTGAACGCGATGCCAGGACCTTATCAAGTGAAGACCGATAGTTTACCCCATTGTAATCTATTGCGTGGTATATACGTACAACATTGCGAGAAATGAGAAATAGACGTTAACAATGTCTTATATTTTATCATGATTTATTTCAATACTTACTAAAAATATACTCGAGGCCCTAGAAGGGGTAGCCATAGCTTTAAAATAAGATATTTCTTCCATTTTTGCACTTTTGGCAGTTGAGTGGGGAAAAGATGGTAAAATAAAGATAGTTAGTGATGGGTCCCCGCATCCCCCAAAAATGATTCAAAAAGCCCCAATACCCTTAAACGCCTCTTACGACCACCCACGGGAAGAAATGGGGAAGTGCTATTCTAAGCCGAAACTACACAGCTTAATATCAGTACACTTAAAAAACGTGCGAAAAATAAAGTCTTTTAATCCAAAATAATCTCTCCAATCGCTGTTAAATTATTTGTTTAGTTATTATAACTTTTATGATCATTTAAAATTTATGGCCACGAATTATTTAAAATTAAAGTAACGGGCTTGTTCTAATAAAAATCGTGCAAATAGGTTTTCGCCTATACAGTGCGATGTTTAAAAGTTAGCCTTGACTAAATAGTAGTAAAATTTAGTGTGAATAAAATACTACGGGACTGGCAATTAAACTAAACTTTAAAAAGTCTTTGTAACATTCCTCGATTAATGAATGTTGCGGTGAATTAAATATCGTATTGCCTAAATAAAACCATGCCGCTGTAAACGAGTTTACTTGTTTCGGACCACCTGTCAAGTGAAACATCTTGATAACTCCAAAGTTATTTATTTATTAAAATGGTGGCTTATCATTTCGAATTTCGCCGGTTCAAGTTACGAGCCGAAAATGACCGACTGAGATTGCTCCTGTGGAGATGCAAGCCCAAGGGCTCAGGCCGTTATGAATGTGGAATTTTCAAGTTAGTGACCGGTTGTGATCTTTAGGTGTAGTGGAGCTGCCTCGGAGCGGTGCTTCGTGACAATAATTACTATCATTTCTGACCTGTTTCCATCATCCACAACCGATAAATTGCAGCAGTGAGCTCTGTGAATTCGTAACGAGCGTTGCGGAAAGCTCACAGGCTACATTTAACTACTTAACACTCGAGTAGGCTACGTTGACATGACATCGGCGATGTGGCAGAAGCTCTCACAGCACTCGTTTAATTACTACGTTTGAGCTTATACAATTTACGCTTGGTTATGTTTGAAATACGCTCAGACAGTTTATTAAATTACTCAACTTAACCCTTCCTGCATTATCGTGATGATGAGCGGTGTTCGCGATTGTCTAGTTAAAATAATTGTTTTATCGTTTAACTCGCTTATTTTCTTGGTTGCTTTATTGTATTTGTTTTATGTAAAAATCATTATGGTTATTAGTTTTCAAAGATATTATTATTGCGTATATTTATACTATGAATGACGAAAATCATCAAACAATCATTACCAAAAAAAAAAGATAAAACTATTTACTTGCACACATGTAAGTGGAGTTAGTTTATTGTCAGAAATTTACAAAAGGATTAATTATACAGGCCATTTAAACAACATTAAAAGATAACTTTATCGATATTAACTTTCAATGCATGCGTCATGTTTTCCACTTGTAGTAAGTAAATTAACTTTCGCTTTGTAATGTTCTCTGAATGCAGCATTGTCCGTTTATTTATACATTGTAATAAAATAAAAAAGGGTACAAGTGAAACTGTTATTCACTTAGGAGATATGTATCACGAACGCCTCTTTTGTGGATGTAGCTGAGGTAGGGCAGCGTGGTGCGTGCGATGTCGGCCATATTTCTCTGGTCGCATTTCATATGCGTTGTAGTCTTGTAGTCTCGTTGTCGCGTGGGTAGTTGAAAAATGACATCTTGATTGTAGTGCGTTATTCTACTCATGAGAATGTCGACCTGGAGTCGCGTGCATCGCCATTGTGGAAGGTCTCGCGCCGCGGGCCCTACAAATTGAACGATTGTTAACCATTCCTTGAAAACTTGGAACTACCATTGTCGTGACTTGTCAACGAATTATGTTATTTACGTTTCCGTTACCGTATTGTTTTCAATATTCAACTGTGATTTATTTCTAGAAAATAATTCGATTGGCTTTATCATTAACATAACCTTTAATAAACGGTTCCTTATATTGCTACTTTAAAGTGAACTAATTGCAAACGGTTTTTGCTCCAAGGGTCACAGCTCAGTTGGAACACCACCGCTTCTTATGCAAGAGATGTATACGATTTCAAATCCCGAATAGATCAATTGCTCAAGTCATATGTGTGGTTAATTAATTAAATTAGGTTGTTAATGGTGAAGGAAAACCGTGAGGAAACATACATGGCTGAGTATCACGTGAATCAAGTGTTTAAGCAAAATTTGAACACCTGGTGACGAAAATGTCAAGTGATATGCAGAATATTAGTACCTCTGAAATGCCTTTGGGGATTTACGCCGTGAAAGTTGAGTTTAAGTTTGCGACAGTTATTTAAAATATTCAACAACCTAAACGTAGTACTACACGCATATAACAAAGTAAAACGATCGTATTCCCAGCAGTAACAAGTTTTTGATAACGCTCGTGAGACAATAATGAATGTGATGTAGCCACGGCCTTCCTCATTTATCACGCGTTCTATGAATAAAATATCTACGCTTTACCTTGCCTTTTGGTTATGGTGTAGCCGAGACGTCTAAGCGTTTGAAACGATCACTATCTGAACAGTAATAGTGTACGCTCTCAAGAGAAATTCACGCCAGTTCTTACTCTGTTTAGTCCAAGGAGGATCATGATCGTGGCTCTTTGTTCATCGTTGCCGTTTTTTGTAATACATTTAATGTTTCCCGCTGTTTAACGTGATTGCTTTGTGAGGCTGTTCTTTTGATTAATGTATCGGTGATAAATGTGTCGTTGGATATTTATCACTCGTGTAGTTATTATTGACAAGTTACGTATGATAATTTATTTTATGTGTTCGTTATTGAAGCGATAGGTGTAATTAATTTTGAATATTTTGTCGACTGTTGACAATCATATTTTTCGTGAATATTTATTGTAACATATTTCTTATCACGTAGTTAATATTCGCTTAGACAAGTAATGCCTCATTCTATTTTGAGGATATCAAGGAATCTTTTCGCAACCTTTATTGGAAATTCTGGCTTATTTGAATTAGATTTGGGCAACTATCAATGAAGATCTTTATTTATAGCAATCTCTATTTAAATTAAAGTGTATTGCAGTGTCGTGATCCGAAGGACTAAGATTCGTTTGTCGCTTAATTTACAAATTCCATTTTTGAGATACTCCAGTTTGGTTTAGGATATAACACATACCATAGATAGGCTGAATCATCTGATTTAACGATACATAGATGATCAAGAGCTTCGGAGGGCACGTGAAGCTAATGGTGCCTGGCAAAATCACCGTATTCAGAAAAGGCTCAAGCGCTTCGTCGGAGATATATATGGACTGTGCTCATGAAGCTATTTCTGACCGATTGTCTTTCTCCAATTCATTGAAGATCTTCGCATCACCGTCACCAGTCTAGCTCAAAGCCTATAAAACAACAGTCGGCCCAATCTTATTTCCCCGCAAGATTTACAGAGCCATGATGTACAGTAAATCTCAATAACTCACATTGTGTTACAAGACGACGTCATTCGGCTGACTGCGGAGGCGACAGGGGCGTGGATGAATAGGCAATGAAGCTGCAATGGCTCTATTACCTACCATTGTCTCACCTGAGATCGATAGGCCCATTTCAACATTGACACTCTAATAAAATTATATATTTCATCCGAGGAACTATAAATGTATAGGTAGGTTTATGTAATGTGTAGTGCCGGTGAAGAATAACACTACTCTATATTTTGTTGTATTTGTCGCAAAAGGCAACCAATGGTGTAGGCTATTAGAAAAAACTGCTGATATAGTCAGCAGTTTAGGAAATTTCTTCGATCTATGCAATTCAATCTTATATCAACTTTACACTATTTTCTTAAGAATATTAGTTCACTACTCAGGTGGCAACGCTGCAGCGCGCTGGCACCATACTTACTTTAAGTTTATAAAAAAGAGCATTTTTCAAAGAATTTGTGTTAAGCAAAACAAGTTTTTAGATCTAGATTCCAAATATCCGACTAAAGCATCAAACCAGACAAAAAAGTAGCTTAATAATGAATGTGAAATAAAGGCAGTCTATGTTTTAAATTTAAGAAAAAAAAACAGAGTGTTTCTAAGTTGTTAGGTGTCTATTATCTTACATACGATGTGATTTTAGTTATTTTAGTTATCTTTATCTATTCAATACTAACCGACTTTTAAATAGTAGGAAGTTTTCAACTATCTGACCACATTATGTTATATCACGGTGAACAATTTAGCAATCCACCGTTGACATTTTTTGATAAATATTGTGTATATTTTGTACTCGGTTGATCTGGTTGTGCAAACGGCAGGCATTGTTCTCCTTTTAAGAGCTTATATCATGAATATGTTACGTCATGCGCTAAGGAGCGACCCAAATGCTTTTGATGTTAGATGTTTTGTAGTGTTAGTAATTTGCATTAACACTGCCTTAAAGCGAGAGGAATGTGTGCAACATGCTTTGTCGACTATTCGCGGCGTGAGTAACTATTTTGTTCCAATTTGATATCTATTGTGCAAAATATACAACTATGTTAGAATTATATATTTTTTTTATTTTTCTATATATATTTATTTAGTTCTTTCTTTATTTTCCATTTTATTATGTGATCGAATGAATAATAGCGTGAATCGTGAAAGGTGCGGTGTGAAAGATGATATTATAAAAATGGGTGGAAAAAGAAATGTTAAGATGGTTTGGGCATATACAGAAAATGTGGAAGGTACTGTTAGTAGAGGACGACCGCATCGGATACATTTGGACTAAAAAGGGAGAGCTCCAAAAGAGGGAAGCACTAAGTGGCGATCGATAGTCTCTGCCTACCCCAATGGGAATAATGGGCGTGAGTATAAGTAAGTAAGTAAGCTCCAAAAGGCAGGCGTCCGAAGTATGAAGAATAAAAGAGTATGTATGAAAATATTGATGGATGTAACGAAGCTAGAGAGGTTTTCCAAGATTGTACAAAGTGGTTATCGACAGTCGCTGCCTACCCCAATGAGAAATAATGGCTTTAGTATAAGTATATATGTATGTAGAACTATGTAAAAATAATAGTGTAGTACTTATTGAAAAAGCAGTTGAAAGTCAATAAAAGGTTACAAATGTTTCCGCACAAAAATGGTGTATGTGGCTCATCTCGATAAGTAGTGATGTAGAGGTAGTATAAGTGTCAGCTAAAGAGGATTTATCTAGTGGTGGGCCGGTGGCGCGGCACACTTTGTACGTCTAATTGACAACGCCCGGAACCTATCGTGATTCTTGTAAGACTAACGAGTGCGCTTCCCTACCTATCCATTGGAAATGTAACTTCAGTTAGGATAACTGCCACACCAATGTTTGTACAAATCTTTTATATAAAATCTACAAAACTTTCAAAAAGAATCTGCTTTATTTTTAATGCTTTTAATGATACAAGAGAAGAAAAGTTCAATTTAACAAGTTTTATGCTAAACGAACTTTAGTCTTACTTTTATATGAAATTAAATTCACCCGTTCGCAATTCGTTTATTCAACGTAACTCGCTTCATAACTTTTAAGCTTAACCCTCTTTGTAGCCTCTAATTGAATTTACTGTTATGCTAATACTTTGATTTCTCATCTTATTTTCGTAATAGAGGCCTTTGGTAAACCAATTAATAAACTTTTGCGGATAACATAACTTTTGGGACCTGAATAGTTTGTGTGGTTGACGCATATAGGAAATGAATTGTGGAATGAAACTTTATTGCGTGTATGTAATTTTCAAAACCATTTGTTAAAATGTACGAAATTGAAAAGGGTTGTGGAGGCGTATTAGCAAAAAAGGTTAACTGCGCGCCGGGCTGTTGTCAAATGTACGGGTAACAATCATGGAAACGATGTACACATTTTCCGCTGAGCTTTTTCCGTATGCTTTGTGCGAATATGGCAATTATTTATTCGTTTTCAATTTAAAAGCAGTTTGGTGACACAGTGAGCGGGGTTACAGCCGGTGTTCGCGCTGAAACCGCCCAGATGTTGATGCAAAATGAAACACGTTAGCACTTCCTGACGGCCCTTTTTTGCAGCGCCATCCGCTTGTGGAGCGCCATTTATCAACTTTTTATGGAAACGCTTGTTTTAATTTATGCTCACACTAACTTCCGAGTTTGTAGCTATCTCCGCGACCTCATTTGTGACTGTTGCATTGTTGCTCTTTATGCTTTGAACAGCTTACAACCTTCTGTGTTGTATGGTCGTTTCATTCCATCAATTTTTTTTACATATTTTTGGCAAATCAAATAATCATAAGTTGTATGAAAGTAATAGTTTATACATATACTCACGGCTGTAAATCCCTAGAACGGGTAGCCAGAGCTAAGGAACTAAAAATTCCTCTGCCAATTTTGGAAAGTTGAGTGGGAAAAATATGGTAAAGTAAAGGTTGTTGGTGATGGGTCTCCAACCGCATCGCCCAAAAATCCCTTAATAACCCCAATACCGTTAGTCGCCTCTTACGTACACCCACCGGAGCAAATGGGGTAGTGCTATTCTAAGCCGACACTACACATCATTCAATAGTTTATTTCAGTCATTTATTTGGTACAACTCGAATATATGCTTAGCGTTGAAGGGCTTGATCGCGTTATAATGCAAGATTTTATTTAGCAAGTATACTATAAAACTATAAATATAAAAAAAAACTGAGTGACTTAAAATAACTTTAGAGCAATTCCAGGTGTAGAGATATATACGATATATCTGTGATTTTATAAAAACTTCCAAATCCTTGGACATATTCTTATTAATTGCATGTTCTCTGACCATTTCTTAAAAGTAAGGCTTGACTTTACCTACGTTAATATTATATGGCATTTGAGCATAAGATCGCAGTTTTTTTCACCGAACAAAAAGTACAATACTATCCCATGTAGGTAAGTGATAAAATTCGAGTTTCCCTAAAACGTGAGGGCGGTTCCGGTTTGGTTTTACCTCGAGCGTTTAGGAAATGCAGCCTCGTTTCCTAGTTGTACTAAAAGCGAATACTCTGCCGTAGCGTAATTCCGGTAAAAGGTTCAGCCCCGCCTTAGCCATTCTCTTCTTAATGTTTATTTAAGCGAAAAACTTCGACGTTCATTAACCGAATTGGTGGTTAATGAAACGAATGTGTTTCCAACTAATATATTGACAACTTGATAAAGTTTAAGAGTATCGGCTGTATATTCACATCTCATTACCGCTTTTATGATTCTCGTTTTTCTTCGCCCGTGTTACCTTTTTCATCGATTGTAATAAATAAGATATTTTATTAAGTATGAGATTTGTATTTGGTTCAAATGTCTTTCGTGTGTTTATTGTTCCATTTTTAGGATTCGTGGGTAAAATTAATTTATGATAATTAATGTCTACGACTGCGCTAAAAGTAACTGTTTGATGTAATTTCTTCCACTTTGCTTTTTTTTATCCGTGACGTATTAAAAAAACAAAAAGTTCTTGTTTTTATTCTTTTCTATTACAAAACTAGTGGACCGCCCCAGCTTTGCCAAGGTAGTTTTTTTTAAAAATATTATGGGGTTCTTAATCATTCAGCCGTTATGAAATTTAGGGTGATCCAATATAGCTTATATTTCTTGTGAAAGCTGTTGGGTTTTTTAGAGATTTTATTATGTATATAGAGATGTTAATATGAGCGACTGAGTGCTAAACAGTTAACGGTGTTAAAAATATTGTCGCTATAAAAAATAGATCTTAGCACAGAAGCATATAATACGTGTTTTTTAAGTTATGACAAAGACGAATTCAAACAAAAAAGTAATAAAATCGTATTCACGATGTAAATATGTATCAACAGTGTGGTCTTAATAGTTAAGGAAATAAATTTATGTGGGATTCGGTCAGACAGAAGGACGTAACTATTTACAAAGTTACGTAACTATAAAATGCAATGAAAAAGTAAATTGTAAGAAAAAAAACATTTTTGAGTACATTTCAATTTCAAATAAAACAAACGCTCTCCGCTCTAAATGCAAGAAAATATAACGAAAAAACACTATCTATTTAACTTTATTTTCAATTAAATAACTTTGAAATAGCGGTGCTTAATTTGTCGTTGGCTTGTCCTGTCTTATTTTTATGTAAAATTATGTGTCCAATAAAACGTCTCGAGAAAACCTAACATGCAAAGATCCGTTTATTGCCAGCCCACGAGAGCGGCGGTGTCGTAAAACAATAACAACTTAGTATTGACGACTGGAAATGTACTGTACTGTACCAGTTATATTGTGGAGCGTTTTTCGTATAGCCTTTGCTTTTAGAATAGGTTTGGTCTGAATAAAATTCCTGGTTTAGTTTAGGTTTTTTGGTGTACCATCGGTACACAGATATTACTAGCTGAAGGATAGCAGGCTGTTGTGCGCCTGCTGCTCGTTCACGGAGTTGGTTCCGCCTCGTGGAACCGTTGTTGTTTGGATTGAAGAAGTAAATGATAAGATATTTACTTGTTTTACTTGGGTTTATTGAGCTTTTACATCTGTATTAGAAATTAAACTATATAATGTGAAATGACTCTAAAACGTCTTCTCGTCTTCTCCGTGTCTTCTTACTTGAAAAATTGTGATGAAAAAGAAAAGTGCAGCCGGCATCAGTTGTTTTATACGCGAAGCTGTTTGTCTCCTTTTTGATGGCGCTTGACGTGACTGGCGCGCCTCTGGATTGCTCATGTTTGAGCCCGTTAAAGCACTTGGATGCAAGTGGCTTTAACATACTGGGGGGCCATTGAAGACGAGTCTTCAATCTTCATCTACAAGTAGGCACAAGCGATTTATGGCTCGCCTTACTGTCGATTGCATGGTCTTGATATCGGCCACTCTCGGGACACCATCTGCTCCTGGATATAGTTTAGTGACTCGCCCTCTTCGCCATAACAGAGGTGGAGCGTTATCTTCGCTTATTAGGACAAGATCACCCATGCGCAAGTCTCTACATCTAACTCGCCATTGAGTTCGCTGTTGTAGCTCTGATAAATATTCCCTGTGCCATCTCCTCCAAAATGTCTGCCGTAGCTGCTCCAACAGTTGAAAGCGATCCAATCTCTTCGTCGGTAAGTCTGCCAGATCCGGTGATGGAAGAGCCGTGAGTGACCTGCCGAGGAGAAAGTGTCCCGGTGTGAGAACTGCCAAATCATTTGGGGAGGAGGAAAGGGGAGCGATGGGTCTACTGTTGAGGATAGCCTCAACCTGGGCAAAAAGAGAAGATAATTCCTCGAATGTGAGGTGGGTGTTACCCATGATGCGTTTAATGTGAAACTTAGCAAGCTTAATGCCAGCTTCCGCGCTTCCGTTGAAATTAGGGGCGTAAACCGGGCAAAATCTAAAGTTAATATTTTGAACATTAGCAAACTGCACAAATGAGTCCTTATTTTCGTTAAAAAATTAATTTATTTCCTTAGCTGCGGCAACGAAATTTCGCCCATTGTCACAAAATATTTCCGTGGGTTTTCCCCTGGCGAAAATAAAGGCATAAAGAAATTATGATGATGACCACCGTTGATGATGATGATAATCATGGTGATTTATCATCGCACTGATTCAAATACATCAGATAAATGAATCCAAAAAATATATATATATGCTAAAGTTCGAAGTCGATGAACTTGTGAGGTCAACTACCTCGATGTCAATGACCTTTAGGTAGTCAGCTGTTTACTGTATCTAGAAGGAAAGACATAATAAAATAGCAAATAATGATTGATCCATGTGTAGGATGATGTAAAGTGTATAAGTATTGTATAAACTAAAATATTTGTATATAAATGTAAATTAAAAGTAAACCATAAACAATTGTTGAATGTTTGTTGTGTATGAATTCATTCAACTTAGGTTATTAATAACCAATTGGTTTTGGTAAGGTGTAAGTATCACCAAGACGGTAATCTGCTGCCTTGAGTGGGCTGAGAGGACAGAAACGTCTAGTTTTTAGTCTATGAGTTCTAGTTAACTTGGTAAAAGAACTGCTACTAACAAAATTACAAGTTTGTGAATTTTGTGGTAATGAATGGGAAATCTTGCCAGCTATAATCCAGCCTAGCTGTGAATGATGCAGCATGGGTAGGCCTGGACCTAAGGTGAGCCTTTCGGAGCCAAGTAGATCCCAGAATAGATCGCCTCCAATCATAATATCAACCTTTAGTGGTTGATTGAATTGAGGATCAGCTAATGTGATAGCTGAGGGAAGAGTGATATTTGTAACATCAATGGGTTGATTTGAATGCCTTTTTGCTATGGAAGGCAACACCAAAAAGGTGTGAAGATGTGAGTATGTGCCAGTGCGGGCACGAATTAACGCTGAACACTGATGTGGTCTCAGGTTAAGAGAGGTGTTCCCAACGCCTGCAACACTGTTGTGTATTGAGGGTGTGGAAGCTGACTTAAGGCGATTCCTTAAGTCAGCGGAGAGAAAAGAGTAGTCAGAGCCGCTATCTAGCAAGCATCTGACTGTCTCCACCTTACCATTTTGGGGATTGATGATGTCAATCATGGCGGTGGAGCGAATGATCCCTGAAGGGGAAACTGGAGGACTGAGAGAAAGCAACTGAGGCATTGAAGTGACAGGATGGGATGATGGAGCAACATCATTTTGAAGAAGGGGAGAGCTGTGTATCAGAGTGTGATGGCGTCCACCACACTTACGACAGTCTCCATAGGGACACTTGGCAACCATATGGTCAGACCGAAGGCAATTTGTGCAAACCTTAAGCCCAGTGACCCTACTCCGTCTGTCAGCCAATGTGAGCTTTCTGAAATGTAAGCATCGGAACAGTAAATGTTTACCCTTGCAAAGGGGGCACTTAGAATTAGTATTGGTTGTAACTGTTGATGCTAGAGTGGCATTGGGTAAACGTGAGGGCAATTGAGGATTGCTAGCCTCACCGCTTACATTACCTGAAGTTGAAACAATGAATGCTTGAGGTGGATTTATTGTTTGTTTAATATGATTGTTACTGTGATAGTGTTTTAAATCTTGACTATTATTATTATGACTGTTGTTTGAACCCTGTGATGTGTTAACCCTTACCTTACCTTGAGGTAATGTCTCTAAAATGTCAGCTCTTATCCTTAAAAATTCCTTTAAGTCATTAAAGGTTCGCAACTCTGAATGAAGATTGCCTTTGTATTCTTCCCATTTGATATTAGTATTTAGATCAAACTTTGATGAAGCTAAATAAATTAAAATAGAATCCCAGTGTTGAACTGGTTGACCTAAAGTCTGTAAAGCCCTAACATTCTTGGTGATGTGATCACTTAAAAACCTAAGAGACTTGTCTGATTCACTCTGCATAACCTTGAGATTAAAAAGTGCACTAAGGTGATTATTAACTAATTGTTTTGTATTGTTATACCTTTCACATAATATGTTCCATGCTTCTACATAATTGAAATCAGATACCTCAAGATTTGCTATAACCCTGGCTGCTTCACCTTGTAGGTATGAGCAGAGGTAATGAAATTTATGAATAGGTTTAATATGATTATTACTGTGAATTAATGATTCAAATGTATCTCTGAATTCAAGCCATTTGAAGTATGAACCATCAAACTTAGGTATAGTGATTTCAGGTAGCCTAAACCCCATTGTGCCTTGACCATTACAGTGGCATGGATGGGAGGCCTTTGACCCTTCAGTGGCATCTTGGAATTGGTCTGCAGGTTTGTTGACACTGATTAAATTTCGTACCTTAATAATTGCTGAACAAAAACCATTGGAGATGACTTCCCTTTCATTTAATTCATACTCCAGATTGTTAAAATTAATAGTCTCCATTTGAGATTGCAGGTGTTCAAATTGAGAGTTTAACTCCAAAAACTTGTCTAATTTGAATGTTAATTCAGCTACTTGAATAGAGCTTAATGGCTTATCACCTCCATGTTCCATGAGGTTAATTAAAAAGTTATTAAATTTAGTCACTTGCCCTTTGATTGAAGTGCGTTTGTACTTAAGCACAGTATATTCATCGCTTGCCATTTTGGCAGGGCTTGAGCTTCGACTGGCATGAGCAGTGTTTGTTTTTACTGATAATTCACTGTCAGTCATATTGAAAAGGAAATTAATAATTAATAATTAATAAGTAACTAGTTAAGTGAAAGGTTCTGTATATAGATAAATTTCTGGAGTTAATTGTTATAGTAAAGGGTGTGGCAAGAATGTAAAATTAAAGTAAATTGTAAACCGGTTTACGCTCCTTGTGAAGGTGACGCCGCTGGAGACAACAGGCAGCAGCTGAATGATGCAGGCCTGCGTTCCTCGGTGAAGTTCACGTTCACTGAAATTGTTTGAAACAGTAGTAAGTATATATCCCTGAATCGTTTGGTAGAGCGGAAACTGGCATGAAACTAACCAATATTAAGTGTGTATATTGAAATTAATTGAATTAAGTGAAGAGTTGATTGATATGCTGCTAGAGTTGCCGGCACATGTGAGGTATGAGTACCTTAACTGCTGCCTTTACTTAATTGAGTGAATGTATATAAGCAAAGTGAGTCAATGATTCACATGTGCACTTGATGGCTGTAGAAAATATATGGTTGATTAACCTAAGTGAAGAGCATGTGGTTTTGTAAAATTAGTTATGTTGCTCACTAGTTTTACAAAAACACTAAAATGCCAAAGTGAAGTTAAATATTGAAAACTAAGTAATTAATGCAAGACAAGGCTGAAATTCTGATATTGATATGATTAAGAAACTATTTAAGTTGGCATGTGGTATGAAACATAACCTGGATGTCCTTAATAGAGTGCGCTGATTCCACTTGGTGAGGCGTTGGAGCCTGTTAGATGAATTGCTGTAAGGTTAAGTTGCAATTATCTTTGTAAATGTTATGCGCTAACTCTGTAGCACATGGGAGGCCTATGTCATACACTGGATCACAGAAACCAGCGGCTGTGGCTCAGAAATAGCTGAGTGGTGATTGCCATGTGCAATCAGTTCAACTTTAATTTCATCATGTGGACCATGCCGTTGAGAATCTATTCTAACCTCAAAATTTTTAAGAAATAAATGGGAAGTAATGTGCTTTCGTGCTGTGCGTAGGTAATTAAATAGATTTATGATTAGATTGATGTAAAATACAAAGGGATTGCTGAGATATTAATGGATGTAAATTGATTATCTTGACTAATTTGCCCGTGGTGAGGGGTTTTAAGGTGAGGAAAAGAAAGGAATGATTGGCTCACGACACTCTCCTCGGTAAGATGCTGGCAGGTGGGATGGCTGCTGTGTCCAACCCTTGGACCTGGCTTCTTCACCGGCGGCTTGGCGTGGCGTGGCGTGTTCCTCCTTTTCTCTCGTGCTGCTGGTGGTGCCTCTGCTGCGTAGGCTGACTGAAGTTTCTGTTCGGGCGCCAAATGAAGGATAGCAGGCTGTTGTGCGCCTGCTGCTCGTTCACGGAGTTGGTTCCGCCTCGTGGAACCGTTGTTGTTTGGATTGAAGAAGTAAATGATAAGATATTTACTTGTTTTACTTGGGTTTATTGAGCTTTTACATCTGTATTAGAAATTAAACTATATAATGTGAAATGACTCTAAAACGTCTTCTCGTCTTCTCCGTGTCTTCTTACTTGAAAAATTGTGATGAAAAAGAAAAGTGCAGCCGGCATCAGTTGTTTTATACGCGAAGCTGTTTGTCTCCTTTTTGATGGCGCTTGACGTGACTGGCGCGCCTCTGGATTGCTCATGTTTGAGCCCGTTAAAGCACTTGGATGCAAGTGGCTTTAACACTAGCCTATTATTTTTGATATGCTTACTTCCCTTAAAGGTGCCTAATAGTGTACTATAAGACATGAAAGCACAAGAGAAACATTCAGTAATAACCATAAAAAATAAATATGACATATAAAGTCATGCACATGTTATACACCAAGTTGATTAAAAAAAGAATAACTTCTAAATTTAATTTAAATATCTTAAAACTAGGAATGCTCCACAGACATGTATTTGAATAGATGCCGCAAGTGCATGTACTTCGCGTGTAAAAACTGAGTAAAATTATCTTAGTTTATCGCCATTTGATTGAGTCCGTGCTCGAACGTTCTCAGTGACAGATGTCAAGCTAAATATAAAAAATGCCTAATTGTGCCGTATTGAGTTGCAAAAACTAAATAAAGCGGGACTAATTAATAGAAAGATTTCCTTTCATCGGTAGGTCACTTTATTATTAGATTATGTGGTTTTTATTGCAAAATCAATTATTTCGTGTTCGTTGTGGTTTTACACCGAAAAACTTTTAAACGAGTTTGTATCGCTTAATTTATAATACATTGCCGCTTTTAGTTACAAAGCTATCTAGTGTGGCTTGTCTATTAAAACACGCAATGAACATCAAAATGAACGATATTTTCACCTGTCAATCAGCTACATGGTACGGTAGCTATTGTCATATTTCTGTCATTTTAAGCAAAATGTGTTGTACCTACACAGATAGTTGTATTCGATTCTAATTCTAATCGATTTTGGGAACAGAGAAATGATAATATTCGCGATGGATGTTCCATGTATCTAAAATATTTTTATTACTACAATGTTTCTGTTAAATAATTAATTGAAATACTCTTGTTCTAACTTTGTTTTTATTTAATAAAAGAACAGTTTAATTATTAGTTACAAGTTTTTCTCTTAAGCTACATTTCTTAACGTGTGGTATGTGACAGTTTTTATTTACTTCCTTCCTTCACTCAGTGTTGCCAATATAAATGTACATATATACACGAACACGCCTCCTTACATAAGTTCAAAGCTTCTTAAGAACTACAGTAATTATAATCAATTAGGGAACTATACTCCTTTAAATTTAGCATTTTTAAGTTAGTGAATTTAACATTTCCCACAGGTTTTGTAAATATATCTGCAATTTTATTTTCTGACTCTATTTGGTTTACTTCCCTGCTAAACATTTTAATTTACAAAATGATAGTGAACTTCAATGTGCTTAGAATTCTTTGTATAGTTTCCATACTTAGAAATAGCTACAGCTGCTGAATTATCTTCATAGATTTTAACTGGTTTACAAACCTTAGTAAAGACATCATTCATTACACAAATGAGAAAATTGAATTCTGTTACTGCTTCTGATAATTCTATATATTCAGCAAATGTTGAAGAGTTTGTTACACTACTTTGTTTTTTTTTTATTTCCAATATTGAACAAACGAAGAGTTCCGTACTATCATCTATAATAGAAAATATCGTTTTTGTATGGGAGCCCCTTTGATATTTACATTACTGTTAGTTAATTGTGTCATCAAATGTACCGTGTCTAAATAGCAAATAAAATGAATTTGAATTTGAAATTTGAATTTAATTATTTATTTTGAAAGGTGATATACAAGTAAATATACTGTGAAAATTTTAAGTACCTAGTTATTAACGTTTTAATATTGAGCAATTACGGAAAAAAACACGTTTATTGTAAGGCCCCCCCCTTAAAATCCTTTTTTTACTTGTATTTTTTGTTATAGCGGCAACAGAAATACGTCATTTGTGAAAATTTCAGCTTTCTAGTTATCACTGTTTATGAGATACAGCCTGGAGAAAAACAGACAACGAAAAAAAAATACTTGATTATTTTTCCTTCTCTA
Source organism: Bedellia somnulentella (assembly GCA_963576735.1). Taxonomy (NCBI): domain Eukaryota; kingdom Metazoa; phylum Arthropoda; class Insecta; order Lepidoptera; family Bedelliidae; genus Bedellia; species Bedellia somnulentella. Next base: position 4,217,823 of record OY755180.1, read on the forward strand.
CAAGTTATTTTATTTGTTTTTTTTTCAAATCCGAATTAGTTCTGGGTTGTATTATATTTTGTCATAGCGCCTTCTACTGGCTTTCCTTTTTGTAGATAAAATTTCATCTCGGGTTTTTTTAAAATCATTTTGTAACTTTCCGAGAACAAATTATTAAAACTAGTTAATTAGGTAGGTTATCAATAAGGACAAGTTATTATAATAATAAAGGCTACTGAACTACTCACTGACTGACTAACTCATTAACTCAATGATTTAGATCGTTGTTTTCCGAGAAGAAGTAGTGGTGGAGGAAAATAATGTAGGAAGAGTTGCTCAGAATAAAAATGAGACCATAAGAAAATAGCGTTATTAAAAAACAGGTATAATTCTAGATTTATCATTTTTCTGTCAATTTATCATTCGTCTGTCGATGCACTCGAATATAATCGATTGAATCGTTTACGCGCTGACGGGGAGATCCCATCACTAAATTGCTCATGTGACGTCACAGTAGGTGGAAAAATAATGGCACGCTTGGTTTCTATACAAGAAATGACACTTGCGTTATCTATTCAAATACAGATCTGTGGAATGCTCCAATTATTGAATCTAGATTAAAACTTATGACCTAACAAATTATAAGTTACATACATTTTTTTATTTGAAAAAATGATTAAGTAGAGTTAATACAACTATAAAACTGGCCTAATGATATAAATATTCTTTAATATTTTATTTATACAGTGTAAAAAGATTGATGAATGTAAATCAAGTTCGAAAGCTTTGACAGTATCGTACAAAAAGGCTATCTATAGTCTCTGCCTAACCCAATGGGGACTAATTGCATGTATATGTATGTGTGTGAAAACAGTATCCGACTATGTATGTGAAAGCCATATTGCCTAAAACGACGAATTCGGTTGGAATAGAAATAGCTTAAGATAAGATGATAAAGTCAAGCCACTTAAAAAGAAAAGATAGTAAAATAAAGGGTGTGCCTCCAGCCACGTCGCTAAACATTCAATTTAAAAGCTCCGTTACCTCAGTCGTATTATACTATTCGAAGCGAATATATATCATGGCTAATTTTCTTTACAATTAAACTGCAAGAACTTCCAACACACATGTACTCACGGTTTCTTTTCACTTAAAAGGGCATGTAATACATCAAGATTGTCTCTAATAATAGCTCAAACACCACTTAGTAAAAAAGCCTACTATTTAGCTTGATAAGGAAATGCTGTTTCACCTGAACTAAATAATATACTATACTATTGTACATAATAGTAATAATTACTTGGATTAATTGTGTTGAAAAATAGATACATCTGGCGAAAGTTTCTTTTTGACGTAATTTTTCTGTGTGTCTTAAAGTATATCTATCTCTTTAAAGAAGTTCTCGCTCACTTAAAAATATTTATTTATAGGTTTTTGTCCAAAATACTGTAACTTAGTAATCATTTCTATGAATGTTCTTGGTTCCATTTTATATATAACTGATCCATTCTCATCCCTTATATCATGCCAATATCTAATAACATAGAAACATATTGACACAAATTTAATTTCTATACCTGTACTCAAAGTTTACAATCCTCAAAAAAGTAGCCAGAGCATTGGAATCAACTATTTCTTAACCATTTAGGAAACAAAGTGAAGGTAGGAAAGGGGAGTAAAATAAAGGGTTATTGGTAAAAGATTTCACTTTCACAAATTTCACTTTGATAACCCCAATAACTAAATGAATTCGTTAGGACAATTAAAACGGACTTATCTGCATAAAAGTAATAAAATTTATTAAACTACGTCGTAAAAGTGACGAACAGTAACTGTTTTGCAAAATTACTGATAATTTAAAATTAATTAATTATAATTTTACTGGTTCTTAGAACGAGTTTTTTATAGTGAGAGATTACAAAAAATTTATCAATAGTCTCTGCCTACCCCAATGGGAACTAATGGCGTGAGTATATGTATATGTATGTATGTACAAAAAACTTTATTCGTAATATTTTCTCCTCTTGTAAGTATTACTATGGAATAATTCTCAAAAAGGCATGCGTCCAAAACACAAGGAATAAAATGGCATGTGTGAAAAGGGCGATGAATGTTTGCCAGGATCGTACAAAGTGTCGATTGATAATCTCTGCCTAGCCCAATGGGAACTCAAGGCGTGGGTATTTGTATAAAGGATGGATGCTAGCCTAAAATGTATAAATGATGTATCCTCTCAAGTGTTAGCTTATAGGTATATGATAACGATAACTACAAATACAAACGCACATAAACATTAAGGACGCATTCTAAGGAAACAGGGAATCACTTCATTAAAGTAACAAATTGGATCGTATAGGAAATGTACTCGCCTACGTCTTAAAGTAATTATCTAAAGAGTGCTAGAATATGTTGGGCGATCGATAAAGGAGCGGACTGATAAACCAGCCGCGGACCTAATCAAGACGCTAAAGAAGGAATAATGGGAAACTTTTAGAAGGAAGTATTGGGGTTTGGAGCAACGTGTAACCCATTTGTATTAGTTTATCAAGAAGATAAGCAAGTTGGTACATGCGGCGAAGTCGAATGCGCCCGTTCGACTCATTAGTTTGAAAAGATAGCGCACCGACTCTCCTTTTTTAATTGCTCAACTATTTGTGCCAACTGATATGTTCTTTAACTTCTGTTATAAAGTTTTGTCTTAATCACTGATGTATCTATTATGTTACTTGGCTGTAGTTTTATGGTAACAGAATCGGTTAATGAAAAGTCAATAATGAGTTAGTTTTAATGTTACATCCATCCGCCAATAATACGTTAACCAAATAAAAAGAATGCTAAAATGCTGTGTCTCAGTGTGGTTTATAATAGGAGTACCTCATACTTTTCGTCGTTAGCATGCATAGCATGGCTATTTTTATAACTTAGTACGTTTTTTCCTGGCTGACTACCCTCTAACTAAAAATCTACTATCCTAATTTGGTATAAACGTGTTTGGTATGGTCAAAGATTATATGAGTGTTGATAGATTAAATGTTCCATCGTACCACTTAACAGACCCTTTGTATTATTCCCTTGAGCGAACGTTACCTTTATATTAATATGCGACAATTATAACAAAAATCGCATATTTCAAAAAACCATTCCGGGATTTATTATGCGTAACGCATAAAAAGTCCACTTCCCATTGTAATAAGTTTGTCACGAATAACACGGGTTTCAACTTAGAGCGAAAGTATGTAGCTCTAGCTAGCTGTACGATGGTATTGTAAGGGCAACTGTTGAGAAGTGCGGATAAAAGTATTAGAGAGAGAGAGAGTAAAGAAGATGGCATTGCAACATTTTTGTATTTAGTAACTAGGAATATAAAATCGAAGACTGATTATAGTTTTGAAGAGAATAACTACAATTTTATTTGACAAAAATGATATTGAGGTTTTGCAAGCTTCGGGAAATATTAAGATTTAATCTGCGTTCTGATATCAGGATTTCTGCAGTGATGCTTTGACACGTACATAAAATTACAATATGAGTAACTATCTATGTTTTAAATTACAGTTTCGAGTCTTAATTTTTTTGTACCTTGTGGTATACAAGCAAAATATTTCATCTACACAAATAAAGGAAAGACTAAAGTTTCTTTGGTGATGTGTTTTACAAACTAAAAAAATCTTTCACTACTAAAAATCTTTATTATTCCTGTAGCTAAAAATGCTTTTTACCAAAAATAGTCAAAGGACCTACCTCCAAGTTCATTTATATAAGAAATAATTATTTATTAATTATTCGGTCCGCTTACAATCATTACATCAAACATTTTTACGTTGTTGGAAAAATGTACATTTCAGCGAAATAATAAGTTATTGTGTTCAAAATAAAAACTAGTTTTACTCTACATCAAAGATATACACACGTACTCGTAACTAAGAAAAAATCAATTTTTGTATACGAATTATAAATTATAGTCGGACTTTTTGCAGCATTAGAATTGGATTTCCTCTCCACTTTTTATTTTTACAGTTTGAATAATAGATTCTTGTTGATTCAATTAACATATGAATCCAATCCGTTTGCTAATGCGAATGTCACAACTGACAATTGCGAACGCCTATTCATGCCGATCTCATTGTTCCTAATTATAAAGCAGTGCCTCGACGAAGAGGTAAAACTCCCACCGCCTCTCAGTTCTACCTACGGACTTGAATGACAAATTATATAGTTACGGTGAAGATGTCATTTCGGTGGACTTGAAGGATGATGTTACCGATGCTATGCTGTATGATTTAAATAGCTAATTTTGAGATGTAATTTATCTATTATTATTAGCAAATGGTTGAACTTTACCATAATGCATAAAATCAGGTAGAAGGAGAATGGGCAGCAATATATATAAAAAAACTTTATTCATAACCCCGAGCAATACACCAAAATATCAATTACATTTTAAAATATGCTAAGTAACAAACAATAAGATATAGATTCCCAAGTGTAAGCCTATTCCAAAATGTATTTGTATTCTTTGTTTTGTATGTAACATTGTGTACGAGATTCTATAACTTGCGTGTTTTGTTTCGATAACATAATTTGGAATATGCATAATTAGTCTAAATTTTTCCACATGTCTACAAACAGGGTTTCTAAGAGTCCCAAGGGCCCCAAAAAATTGTCCTGCATATGCACGCATACATGGTCCGCTCGAGTATTACAACTGTTTCATTCAGTTGGCAGCTCAGTGATAACTTGAAAGTCCTTTTTCGTCGATCACTGGCAATGGCTAGTTGCTTGAATAGTAAGTATGGCAGCTCTAGAGTGTGCTAAGCAACTATTCATCTGAGAACTAAATTTTAGTATAGGGTAGGCAAGGCCGAGATTTTGGTCATTTTGAACGATACTGGCAAAACTATCGAGGTTCATTTAATTTCATCAATCTTTTCATATTTTCAATATGATCAAAATATACCATCATGTAGTTAGAAATAGCAAATAAAATCGACTAGGATCGTCAAACTGTAGGAAAGAAAAACAAACATGATTTTCAATTCTTGATTCTTTTTCTTCATATTTTGTCGACATACATGTATGCGCCTTCATACCTATTCTGATATATTGTGCGCAAAATATTAGACATCGTGTTGTAGAGATTAATAGTGAAGTGATATAAGTCTAGCACAAAACAGAAATTAGTATTGCAAACATTATTAATGTAGTCTAATTTATTAGTCGATGATTCTTTAGCATGCTGTTGAATGGCATGACATTTGGAGGCTCTATCTCTATAGCAACTTTCTCTGTGACGTAAGAATTGATTGACGTGTTGCGTTGCTAAAGCTTTGGCGAGATGATCGTGAATCTTTCGTTACTGTCTCAAAAGCTCAAAACATGGTTAGATAGAGACACTTTCGCTTGTCGCTTTATTTGTTACTTTGTGTAATTCATAATGGATTGTCTGTCTTCAATTTAATAGTGAGGTGCTTAGGTTGAAGTAGGTTTGGAAAAATTTAATGAGTATTATGATATTTGTTGCGCATTTTGTTTAATGTGAACCAAGTGAAACAACCTAGATAGCTAAGTGGGAACACCACTACTTCTAATGCAGAAGACGTGAGTTCAAAACCCAGATTCAGCCCTACACCAATGTGTCTTTTATATTCATGTATGTTCGTTACTGTGAGCGGCCGCTCTGCATCATAGACGGGTGTTCTACCCGCTGAGCTACAGATGGTTAAATCAGTATGTTAATAAAGAATCATAAGCATGATAATCTGTTATTATCATTATGTAGATTTCAAAACTCAATTAATCTAGAATATAACAAAACCATAACAGTAATGCAAATATGTATATCTCCAAGGAATCTATATTATATCGAAGATACCACATAGGTTTAGTACAATATTTTTCTATCTTATCCACGACACCTTAATGCAATAAACTCTATCTCGTAATTAAACTATAAATAATTTGAGTAACGATGGTTCTACATCTTTTAATCGACACATTATTTTACAGAAAGAGCAGTCAAACGTTTTAAATGTTTTAAAATTTGCAAAGTAATTGTTAACACTTCTTAACGATACATATCTAGTAGCTTCAGTGCCTAGTTATACGAAATTGAAAACATAAAGCGTCATTTATAAACGTTATGTATTAGTTAATCAGTATATTTTAGCAATAATATACACTTAATGATTATTTGCATTAATTTCTTAGCATAATTAAAGTCACTGTTCCGGTTTAAATCGTTCGAAAAGTAATGAAAATATTTAGGATTTCTGATTTTTATCTCAACACATTTGTTGTGATATTTTGCGATCAGAATTTCAATAATTAGTATTCATGAGATCATGTCGGTTGAACGTTTTAGAATTAGCATTCTAATAGGACACCACAGCGTGGTTATGGAATGAAAACTAGTTATGTCCCCAATATTCATCACGGATAAAAGTGATTCCAATTTAACCTGTTCTAAATTAAGTTATAAAAAGCCGTATCCTTGTTCATTTCGAGGGTATGATCGTAAATCGGTCCGAAAGTTAGCTCGTAACGCGTCGAACAACTTCCTCCTGACGCCCAAAACATTGATATACGTTTATTAGCCCTAGTACCACATTTTTACCGACAATTTTTAAATATAATTTCCTTAATAAAATTCAAACTGTACAAGTTTACGGTGTTTATCGTCACTATTCTTGTCAATGCATTCTGTTTTTATGTTAACTTGTTAGCAATCGACGACTGATTTAGTTTGGTTGTTTGCATAAAACAGGAGTTGTCGCTTATTCGATTGCCTTATTTATATGTTGTATGGAAATTGTAATGTTAATCGGACTCTCCACTCCGATACGGATTGTAACTTCTTGGTATTTCAAATTAGCATCTTGAAAATAGAAAACACATTTGAAATATCTCAGACAACATTTTTTACAATGAAATAAACTGTTTTATGTTGAATATTAAAATAGGAGTCGGTTTGATAAATATTGTTACAGCAGATTAGCGATAGCTCTCAACCCACGTTATTACAAATACAATTCTGTTAGCTTAGTGCAATTGTGATATTTATATCTATTGCGCTGTAATGACAATTTATTCATCTTGCATTTCCATAAAATGAGCTAAGCTGAGTAGAAATATCTGTTGCTTGTTATCGGCTTGTAATCTAGTTTTACGCCTATGGCCATTGTAAACTTTGTACTATTAAAGGATTTATAAGCAATTACAGCGGCAATATTTTTTTAAAAAGTATTGTACTATAATTTTATGTTGATTGTATACTTCGGAATAAGATATATATAAGCAAATTTTAAATAAAGCGGTACAGAGTCGGCAAAGAATAGCATTATCCTAGTACTCGTCGCGGTTATGTTACGATTCGATTCAGGGTATTTAAGTAATAGTTGTGTGATGTGGCCGGAGATGCAAATCAAACCATCTCTTATTTTACCTTACTCTTCCTTATCTTTTCCCCATAAATTTCTATAAGTGACTGAGGAATTTCTGATTCTGAAGTTCTGGCAATACATTTTTGTAATCTAAAGCCGTTAGTATAGGTAATAAAATGGAATTCATCAATGGATATGCATAGTATTGACGTTATCAAAGTAAGTCAATTAAAAGTTTATTCCCATAGCGATCAAGAGGTCACCAACATGAATATAGAGCAAAAAACTATGACTGTTTTCAATTTCAGCCAATTATAATAGGATATTCATCTTTTTACTGCCAAAATGGGCTGCCGAAAGTATTTTTTCTGAAATGAGAAGACAATACATTAATGAACTTATAACTTTGACTAAACATTTCATTAGTTTTATAAAATGCTAATAGCTGAATGCATTTATCTATTAGCATTTTTTAAAACTAATGAAATGTTGTGCTCCATTTAAAATAGATGCTGTTTAGTAAAATGACAAACTGCAAAATAGTTTGGTTTACGACCGTTGGACTTTAGTGGAAAGCTTTTAAGCTCTCATGGTCTTAGTGCAGGATACCTACTAATACTTTTCTCTCTGCAAAAGCGCTATTTTAGTCATATGCCTGAATTTTCTTTAAAATAATGCTGATGAAAGTCTCTCTCACAACCCATATATGTCCCCACCAAGAGGCTCGAGCCTACCCTATATAGGGCGATTTGGCCATAGTCCACCACGCTGGCCAATTTTGGGTTGGCAGACTAACGACTACTACCGTAATAGTAGCCAGGACCGACGGCTTAACGTGCCCTCTGAAGCACGGAATCATCTTAATTTTCGGATAATCAGGTAATTCAAGCCTGCAATATCCTTCCAAACTGTTCAGTGGCTCCCAGAGCACGTGTATTCGATAATTAATACGATTTAATTAAACAACTAAGTTACCGAATTCTCACAAAATCATCTATCCACACCGCTTCTCTCACGAATCATACTATTTCTCACTCGATCACATGACCTAACATTTGGTTTTTAAAACATTATAATTTCATTATATATGGTGGTCTAGATATTTCCGTATACACCTGTGGCTCACAGAGCACGTGTACCCCGATAATGAATAAGAGTTAATTAACCAACCTATTTACAGGTTCTCACAAATGACTCAAAGTGTTAGGGGACGAAAGACTTGAAGGAGTTGTACAAAACTAACCATATTTTTCCATCCTAAAATCACTTCAACTTTCTGAAACATCATTATATATGGTGGTCCAGAGGTTTCCGCATGCACCTGTGGCTCCCAGAGCACGTGTACCCCGATAATGAATACAAGTTAATTAACCAACATATTTACAGTATTCTCACAAATTACTCACAGTACTAGGGGACGAAAAACGTGAAGAAGTTTTACAAAACTAACCATATTTTTCCACCCGAATATCACTTGAACTTTCTGAAACATCATTATATATGGTGGTCCAGAGGTTTCCGCATGCACCTGTGGCTCCCAGAGCACGTGTACCCCGATAATGAATACGAGTTAATTAACCAACATATTTACAGTTTTCTCACAAATTACTCACAGTACTAGGGGACGAAAGACGTGAAGAAGTTTTACAAAACTAACCATATTTTTCCACCCGAATATCACTTGAACTTTCTGAAACATCATGATATATGGTGGTCCAGAGGTTTCCGCATGCACCTGTGGCTCCCAGAGCACGTGTACCCCGATAATGAATACGAGTTAATTAACCAACATATTTACAGTTTTCTCACAAATTACTCACAGTACTAGGGGACGAAAGACGTGAAGAAGTTTTACAAAATTAACCATATTTTTCCACCCGAATATCACTTGAACTTTCTGAAACATCATTATATATGGTGGTCCAGAGATTTCCGCATGCACCTGTGGCTCCCAGAGCACGTGTACCCCGATAATGAATACGAGTTAATTAAACAACATTAGCCCGAACACGGCGCCTGCACACGGAGAGATTCACCGATCGAGATACGAACCTGCTTGCTCTTTACAATGATATATTCTTCAAATTAGTCTGAGAATGGCAAAGTCGTTTATTTGTAAACTTAGAATAGCCTCATTACTTGTAAACTTAGAGTGACCTCTTGGGTCTAGGTGACCTGGAGCTCCTTCGTGTTTTTAGCTATCTTCGGCCGTGATTGGTTCAAAATATTAGTTACATTACATCCATACATATACTCACGGGTGTCAAACCCTCGGAGGGGTAGCCAGAGTTAAGGAATTAGAAATTACTCAGCCACTTTTAGAAAGTTGAGTGGGGAAATTATGGTAAAATAAAGGTTGTTGGTGATGGGTCTCCAATCGCATCGCCCAAAAATCCCTCAAAAGCCCCAATAGCGTTAGTCGCTTCTTACTTACACCCACCGGAAGAAATGGGGTAGTGACATTCTTAGCTAGCGCTACACGGTACTGTGAAAATATTAGTTATATATCAATTGCTACTCCTTTATCCGGCCACCGCTTATACAGCTCTTATAATGTTTGTAGTGACTTGTACTGTTCCATTTCTTGTCATGACTTCAACTAAATCCACTAAACTTAAATCAAACAGCAGTTACTAACCATTTAGTTCCATGAATCAGCGCAAACATTTAACTTGACCGAGATGGTTCAGTAATAATATAGTATTATATATAAATCGAGATATTATACAATGAAATTCGCAGGTAAGCGGGCAAGAGCCTGTGAGGAGGCTCTATGATAAGCCGTCGCGAATGCTAATGTTTCTAAATAAAATTTTATCATAGCACTGCGGCGGTATCAGACCAGGACTACTAATGCCGAGCAGAAATTGTGGGCATTTAGGACAGCTTCGAGCTCTTGTGGGATATTCTACTGTAAAAGAATATAGCCGTGCACAAGCTGGCTCAGGCTGAAAATAGCACCGATTACTTAGACTTTTTGGGGCTTTTAAGTATTTTTCGGGCGCGAGCTGAAGACACATCCTATATTTACAAACTTTTTTCCAATCAACTTTCAAGAGTTTCTAAATAATTACTGATCCTAAAGCTCTGGCTATCCTATTTTGAGATATAAAGCTCATGAGTATAAGTATGTATAAAATACAAGCATTTTTGTCCCATCGCTTGTATAAAGTAGAACACTATCTACTATATGACCAGCGTTTCGTTTTGTTCGTGTAAGCCAGTTCGTAGCGACCACGATCTATTAATAAAGCTACTGATTAAACTGTTCAACAATGCTGATAGCGTTAATTTAGAGACGATGTTTTCATTATTTGACCTTACCTTATTTATTGTTTATACTCGGTTTGGATGGATAATATACGGGTTTTGGAACTACTGCGCTATTTTGAAAATTTGTACAGATACTTTTACTTTAACCTTTTTTTTTATTTCGATTAATATTGATACTTTGCTCTTTCTATCTTTTCCCTTATTAACTTCCAAAAGTGGCTGAAGAATTTTTATTCCTAAACTCTAGCTACCCCTACGTGTGTATGTATTTATTGAGTAAAAAAATAATTTACAGATTTCAGTAAATGTTAAGGACACCTTACAACTCCAATAAATTGTTTGAAACAGTTAAATAACATTACCAGTCCAAATAACCAAAACCATTAAAATTTATTAATCGTGTTTCGTTTGTCAACTGTGCTTATATTCCCTTTTCTTAATGGCAGTAATAACGATTAAGATAAATCTCGAGTAGTAATATTCGACATCCCTATAAATGAGTTCAGTTAGCGAAGGTATCAAGGTAAAAGGAACGGTGTTGGCCGCAAAACGTACATAGTAATGATCATTGGAATGTCTATCAAATGGCACGAATTACTCTGCGGGGCGATGTAACAAATCGATACATTCGTAGGTGTCGTATCGTTAAAATGTGTGCGTTGTCTAAGTAATATTGTAATGATGTATTGTTTCAGGTAAGTGGGCGTGCTGATGCTTGGGAAACCGAGAGATGCGACCAACGATACGTAGTAAGACACTGTGTTGAAATCAACTATGTGACCTATTCATCACTGACATCAGACTACTATGGAAATAAAGTTGGTATTGTTTTGACATCATTAGGTTAGCTGCTCTGAGGTGACACGACATAGCTAAGTAATGCGCGATAAGTTGGAAACCTTTAACCACCTATCCGTTATTTCACCATCTTTTCATCACTCAATTTCTAAAAAGTAGCTAACGAATACTGATTTCAAAGCTCTTTTCGGAATTTACAGCCGTAAGTATATTTTTTAAGATGAACATTTTTGTAGTGCGGTAGCATACCAGTTGGGAAGTTGTATCGTACAATATTAACCAAGTGCTTTGATATGATAAGAGGAGGATCGACGGTACAGCTCTCATTGTGCCCGCAGTAATCTCGTATCGCGTCCGAGTATTCGAGTTTATTTTAATATTTAATAACTCCCGGCGGAGGCTGATACCGTCTGTTCGGTGGCGATTCCCTCTTCGTTTTTCCTCTCTTATCGCCCTGCTTTTGTGTCACGCTTTTAGTTCGTATTCCTTTTTCTTAATCTGCTTTGCGATCGGGCCGTGAGGGCTCTACTTGCGAGGGATAACTTAAACATGGACTATACGATAATGTGCGTCCTTTTTTTAACGTTCATGTTTTTTACTCGATTTTGTTGAAATGCAGTGGAATTTTAGTGGTTTTGGTTTTGAATAGATTAAATAATTTTAAATTACCTCACTTGTAATGAGTTAATATAATATGTAGAAAATTGATGTTCTCTTAAAGTAGAAAATATAACTTTATTTAATACACTAAAATGACGAGAACCCCCAAGGTTAAATAAAAATGTACATCGTTGGAAGCATAAAATAAGAGAATTAATCTTAAGTCCAAGTTAAAAATAACACTATTTTATTCAAAGAATACCTAGCATAGTTACAACTTAGTGATGCAGTTTGATTAAAACTATAGTCATTAATTCCTTAGAGCTGTTGGATTGGGCGCGTCTGCACATAAATAGCGAAAGCATAGAGAGGTGCGCACGTGACGAGCAAATAAAAACACTAATTCAAGTGGGAATTTATCGCCTAATTGTTTCGAATTTACGAGTCCAGCGGCACATTGTAGTGCTAGGCTGGCCACATCCCGCCTGGAGCACAGGGTTGCCAACTCCTGAACTAAATAATCCCTGGATGCAATGGAAAAGCCGTATAATTTTCATGATGGGTAAAATGTGATTTCTGTCAAGATGCTTATACATTGAACTAGTGCGTTTACCAGGTATGCATTGTTACTTTTTAGCTATTAGTCAAGCAAACTTTTGTTCTGGCCTCTTTTTCATTGTAGCTTTTAATAACACCTAGTTTTCTTTAAACCCTCAAAAAATCCATCTATCATAACTTTGCCTTAATTTCGGGCCTCAAAGCCCTAAGTTGGCAAGCCTGCCGGCACACAACGGCATAAAGCAAAGTAACGAGTCTGCCTCCAACCACTTCGCGCTCGTGACTCGCCTATATTTACTATTAAGATTTTTCACAATCTCAGGTTACGCGAGACTCCTTTCAATTCAACCCTAAAATACTAGTATCCGCAACTTATAACTTTACGATCCGCTTCATAATTCCATTTTATAGCGATCTTTTTGTAGAAGAGAGTAACTTTATTATAAATTTTATGATTTTTATAGAAAGCACTACTTAGAATATTGCCTTTTCTAATAAACTATAGCCATTTGCCACGGCTTATTATGATCGCCTCTAGCTCTCGCCACTTCAATGTGGCTGTATATTAAATAACTTATGATATTCACTTTGCTGCTCTTGTGCATTCAATTCGAATAGTTGCAGTTAGGCACATGAGAGTGGTAATGCTCGCAGCTAAAACCTATTATCCTAGAAAGTTAATATCCAAGAAACAGATAGCGTGTCTTAGTTTCCTCATGATTAGTTAAGATTGGCAATGAAACTTTGCAACATTTACTGTAACAGCACAGGGTTCCGTCATATTACAAGAAGTAATATTGTTTTATTCATAAGGAAATAGAAGCGACATGATAGTCCAGTGGGTAGAACACCCGCCCGAAAAACAGAAGGGCGTGAGTTCGAATCCTGGGACGGGCCTACACCAATTTGTCTGTTGTAAGGTAATATGTGTGGTTAATTTATCATGGTTGCTAACGGTGAGGGAAAACATCGTGAGGAAACCCACATGGCTGAGTTGTACTTAGTCATGTGACAGCGTATTCGTACAAAACGGCGATAGGCCTGCCCCCTATCACGTGAGTACACTGTCTAAGCAAAACGTGGGTACCTTCTCTGGAAACTAGATGGCGCTTGCCATGTGAGTTCAGGAGTATTGGTACCTCTGCCAACCCCTTCGGGGATAAACGGCGTGAACGTTTATGTTATGTTATATTATGTTATATAACTTTTCTTCACCACTAGTCTGGATTTCATTTAATCTGAATAAATAATATCATTGTAAATTGTATCATTGTAATTTTAAGAATCTTTATTAGCGTTTCCCTCCATACATATTGTCTCATGACCCTCCAAATTAGTTTCGCAACAAACCGACGACATTCATCTAGGTCAGACTAAGACGGTACGGAGTCGCGTTTCTTTCATGTTGATATTTATTCGGGACAAGTTTTTGCTCTTATTTACGTACAAGTGGGACGTGGAGTCGTGAACCCTTGATAGACGTAACAGATAAAAGGCGTGTCCAGAGCTACCCCGGTAATTTTGGTGCTTTTTGAAACGACGCCAACAATTTATTTGCTGTCTACTTGGCTCCGATGTAGACGATACGGAAGGAAACACTTCGCTTTGACATTTTTTACAACGAGCTTCCGATTGATTGAACGAGGATTTAGTTCTAGTAGTAGAATAAGAATATATCGTTGCGCGGTTAAGATGATTATAATTTGACTTCTTTCACCATTTTCCTTTTAGAAATTAAGGAAAAGAATTACTATTTGCACTACAAACATTGTTAAAGTGAATACACTAGCCAGTCAATAAGTGGGTACTCGAAATGATATGTGACGAAATATGTATTTAAAACAGGTAAAAAAAAATCTGTATATAAATTTTCGTTCTTGTTACTTGTACTTCTATCAAGTGCCACTCAAAACCTACTTAAAAAGCTCTCGTTTACATATAAACGATGGCAATTAAGACTTATAAATAACGCAGTTAAAATAGTCAGTTTTTGTAATTCTCAACATTCTTTTCAGAAGAGTAATTTCTTTGACAAATTGTTGTGCGAGTGTGCGTGACAAGTTCAATTGTCAGCAGCCGGGACAGTCATCCGACGTTCGCATAAACAGTTGTCCAGATATAATATTCTTTTATTTTGGAATACATCTCTATTGTTGTTTCTTTTCGTTCTTTGCCACATAATCGTCACCTCATTGTGTTTTGTTGCGTCAGCATGACCGGAGAAAGTGTTTTAGTTTATGTTAATTTGTTTTATTTCTATGTATTCCTTTGTTAAATTAATTTTGTTAAAGCCGAAAACAGAATTTGTTAATATAACATAACATAACATAAACGTTCACGCCGTTTATCCCCGAAGGGGTTGGCAGAGGTACCAATACTCCTGAATTCACATGGCAAGCGCCATCTAGTTTCCAGAGAAGGTACCCACGTTCTGCTTAGACAGTGTACTCACGTGATAGGGGGCAGGCCTATCGCCGTTTTGTACGAATACACTGTCACATGACTAAGTACAACTCAGCCATGTGGGTTTCCTCACGATGTTTTCCCTCACCGTTAGCAACCATGATAAATTAACCACACATATTACCTTACAACAGACAAATTGGTGTAGGCCCGTCCCAGGATTGGAACTCACGCCCTTCTGTTTTTCGGGCGGGTGTTCTACCCACTGGACTATCATGTCGCTAATTTGTGAATACAAATTTGGAAATAGAAAAGGTGGAGGCAATAATTTCGGCTTGGGCTAAAAACCAATCAACCACAGGACCCGATGATATTTTTACCAATTCTAAGTTAAGTTCAATAAAGAGTTTCATTTTTCAAGAAAAGTAATGTTTAGTAAAACTTAATGGTTTCGCCAACCATTCCTACAGCTTAAAAAATATTCCGAAACAATACTATCAAATTTAACATTTTCCTTCCTTTCCCACTGGTTTACGCATCGGCTGTCGCCAGTCGTCTTTAATCTGAAATTCGTGCGATCATGAAAATATATAGCTTCATTCGAGCGATTGCCATCGGAAAGCTCCTTAATCGATTTTCTTTTATATCAAAATGGTGTTGGAGATTTATCGCGCTATTTTGGTTACCGAATCAGTTGTGTGAAACGTGACAAGGCTGAGCGGTGCAGCTGAAAAATGTTGATAGTGCCCATACATATTTTACAAGTAGCGTCTGGTTTCGAGCGAGCGCGGGAAATATTGACTATGAAAGAAAATTGGTTTGTACTAGTGCAGTTGCTCTGATAACATATTTTGTATTCATTGTGTACTACAAATACATCACTGTTTGAATGTGTTTCGCTGGAAAACTTGTGTTTGCTTTTTTATATAGTTTGGACTTTCGTTCTTGCATATCTCATAAGATATTTATGACAATATATACGATAAGCCTTAGACTAATGAAGTGTTTGTTTTAAATATATCCTAATCATATTGTTTAGAAACTAACTATCTTACTTAAAAAGTAACTATTACAAATATTTGATATGTATCATAAAAAGATTTTAAAGTATTGCTCTAGGTATACCTATATATAGTCGTCGCCGTTGTTACGGTATACTAAACATTAGAGTTCCAACCACCCCAGGCATTAGCAAGAGCATCATTCTTCCCAACAATTACACATTCCGACACAGAAATACGATAGTAGCGATAACTCAGAACTTTACTCGTCATAATTCTAGTTTTCATCATCAATCTAGACATAGTAGTTAGACGATATTGCATCGATATACGCGTGCGCCCACGCGCGGGTCACGTGGGCGGTGGCGAACGCGAGTGAATAAAGTTCCTGAAAAGTTTCGTTACTGGCCACAGATCTTATCCATTCATTACAAGTTTTATCTTTTAACAAGTCCGCGTTGACTTTTATAAATGTCATTGCTCTTTGTGATGCTTCGTTGCGCTCTTGATCGAGCGAGTTTGGCAGTATATGGTATTTATTGGGCCGCAGTTTTGGAATTTCGGAATGTTGGCTTTTTAAAATTTGGGTTTCTTTTATGAGAAGAAGAACATGCAGAGGAAGTTTATGACTGTGAGGGAAGAAACAGGTTATAATCTCTGCCTTAGTCTATAGAGATGAATGGTATGAGTTTACGGAAGCATAATTTAAATCTCTTTGTTCATGAAAACCTCATGTGGGGATTATTACTAATTAATAAAGAATAAATAAAGGAAAGAAAAATTTCGACACAGGCGGGATTTGAACCCGGAAGCAATTATAAGTTTCAGAATTCTTATATCTTAGACTTAAGAATGATACCATATTTACAATTTAGTTTTGTTTTTCGTAGGAAATATTATGAGAGTATACAAAACTCCTTGAAAAAAAAGGAAATTGAGATGAACCAGAAAACACGAATTGGGCTTGGAAATAAAAACATACATGGCAAAAAGCAATTTCGACATACCAGCTTGGTAATATTCGCAGACTTACTTGATATGAGTCTGCTTTATTGTCAGATATATTCAGAACATCTGGTTCGGGTCGGTATATTAAATCAGGTCATATGAGCCTGATTTTATTCGGGTCAACAATTAAACACATCTGTCCGGTAACGAACATGCATAGCTTTAAGCCTGTAAGCGCTGTAACATCCTAAACATATCATTTACATTTTTTGATACAATGTTCTTTTTACGCAAGCTGTTTTTGCAGGGTTGTAAGGACCTTTATTATTAAA
The DNA here is from genome assembly GCA_963576735.1 of Bedellia somnulentella. Lineage (NCBI taxonomy): Eukaryota > Metazoa > Arthropoda > Insecta > Lepidoptera > Bedelliidae > Bedellia > Bedellia somnulentella. The sequence goes on from OY755180.1 coordinate 4,235,094, forward strand.
TCCCTGTACGCAATGGCAACATGCGTAATCCTCATATATCCATGTTTTATATCGTAATCCGGCGCGAGGCAGTTGTTTTCGCAATCACATAATTTTGAACATAAGTGCTACATTTATAAATAATGGCGACACGCTGTGCAGTGTTTCCGCAAATACTGTTATACTTTTTATGCAAACAAGGATACTGAATTGAACAGACTCGCGAACGCACAACGCACAAGGCGTTTGTGGGCGTCATTGTGTCCATTGTGAATTGTGTCCGAAAAGTACATCGGGCATTCAATGCAATTTATATGTTTCAACTGTGATATCCTGTTCTGAATTAATAATATTATAATACAATCTTATCAGTGTATGCCTTAACTGAGCTGCGCGAACCACACAACAACCTTTTCGATACTTGATTTGAGTGCGATGTATAAATCATTGTAAAATCTTATCAGACAATCAATTACTTCAGCCGAACACACTGAACTTATTGTCACGGCTTTATATCCATAAACTCTGCCAAATATAGGTGTTTTTATACATACATATTGAACGGTACTTTGACGTATCGTACGAAGAAACATGCGTACTGTCGCTGTACTTATGAGGTATTACTGAATGTTATGAAAAAAAAATCCCTTATCTATTGAATTTACATTTTAAAGCAGTTACGCGTAGTTTAGAAATGGACATATTTTTTTTTTACCGGATCGTTCACCAAACTTGTCTCATTCCTGTCTGTACACCCAGTGTTTTTTTGGGTGAAAAGAATATATAGCTTTTCTTCCATAGTGTTAGTAGTTCTGCTTCCATTAATAAATAAAAAAACACATCATTTTCATATATTACCTACATTTTATTATTTTGCGTTCTAGATCGTTGCGCTAGATGTGACGATAACAAGACAGAAATATGAACGATCCACAAACGATATCCAACCTCAACTATTAGAACAAAACCGCAAAATATACCCTAGCAAAATTTTAATTAATCATCCGACTCGTAACTCTTGTACGTTGGGAGTCTATCTGTAAGATAGATAAATTGTTGCATATAAATAATGTTTCGCATGCGTTTTGCGAGGTGGTCTTCGCTAGAAAGAGCTGGTCGCGCCGCATAGCAGCTTCTCTAATAACTGTAATTAGCCTCGAGCCTCTACTTGGACGCTACTTTATCGGACAGGGATGTTTGTCAACTCATTGCCGTATCATATATATCTCTACATCTTAAGTACTACATAGTCATTTGTCTAACTTACTATATAGGCAAATTACCATTTTGTTAAGTTTTGTAAGTAATTTTAGTAAAGCGTGAAAAAAAGAATCGGAAAGCGAATAAAAAAAAGTGCGCGTAAAACAATTTGTAGTTATTTTGTAGAGATTTCCTGATTACGCGGCACATCACTAGCCGGGCGAGTTACAGTCGATAGTCTTGAATCAACTTGTCGTTGCGGCGCGAACTAGCTGATCAATATCGTCGCTTGTTAGTCTCCATTATGAATGCAAATTTAACAATTATATACCTTCACTTACGTGCCGGCATCCCATACTTTGCTCTCTATTCGTACTATGTTAAACACGTCGTAGGTTGCGTGCGTGACCACAGCTGGGAGTGTACTTAAAAGAAAATTATGACTCTTTCAGAAAAAAGTCGATCTAATCAAACATCAATTACGCGATACGGGTAGCCGCAGGCTTCAACAAGTCTAGCCTTTTAAATGTTGGTCTTTTGTATTACGTAGAAATTTGAATGGGCAGGTTTTGTACCTTTTTTGCTATTTTCACACTTAATTCATACATCTAAATCCAAAAACGGGGTAGTCTTTAGAAATTGAAAAGCCCTCAGCTACTTTCAGTAGTTTAGTGGGAACATTATTTTAAAATATAAGTAATCGATACTATAAAAATAAATAATAGACGTTTGGTTATGGGATATTGCCCAAAATTTTTTGCTACATTGACTAAGAGATGGTATGTTCTGTTGTTTTATTTTTTAATAACAGATACGAAAGCAGTTTCAGTTTTTCAAACCTAGATATTTTCCATGAAAATGCATCGTCTGTCGGATGATGGGGTCCAATGCACCCTAAGGCGCCTAATAGAGCTTAATCAAGCTCCCGCCTTTCATCCAATCTCGTTAGCGAACTCCGTAAATTGACTTTCTTTGCGGCATTATGCAACTGCTACTGACGCTTGCCGCTTAATTATATATATTTATATCTATAGCAATTAATCTACAAATACTATAAAAACGTTCTGACATAAATTGTGTATATAGTAACCAAACAAGTGCATTCGCGTTAGCACAATCGCGTACACAAAGTGTATTAGGAACGCTTCACATCGAAATGAGTTGAACTACTTAGCAAGTAGGCGCTCGGCTTCGTCTATCTAAAGTGGTTTCGTGCCGCGGAGATGGCAACTTGATGGCTTCCTCCTGAGCGAGTTTGCCTTGTATACTTCATTAAACAAGTAATAGCTGAAGCTTTATTTGATCGGTTTTAACTATATTACGCGAGCTACCACGTTTGCTTTACTCAAATAGTCTTGTATCAAGTAACGTGATCTACTTCAATGTGCCTAATATGTAGCGGCCCATAAATAACTTTGTTTCTGCCTCTTGAATAAAGTTATTGCTTATATACGCCTGTCATTCAGAATTTGTCGTATTTAGTTTTGGCAAAAGTTCATTCGTAGCGGCTCACGAACTTGTTCGTTTAATCCTCTTCGAGTTGTGTGGTTCGAGTAGTGGTACTTGAAAAGTTGATGGACGTAAGTGTAACATATCGATAATACCTTGTGTAAACTGTGGCCGGTATAAGAATTCTTCTTTGGTGGCCGGACGGGTGTATGGTGTCACTACCCTGAGATATTGACGTTCAGCGGTTTAGTAACTACACGAATTGTTCTGCCTTAATTTTTAGTGTACATTAACATCGATACAGATTTCGAGTGCGCGTTTCCTTGGCCGGATTATGTGGGTGGACTTGTTCTGTCTAGCCTTTTCTGGTTTTTAAATCGAGAATTCGTGTGTGTAACTTTAGTTTTATCATTTGTAACCTAATTTGTGTTGTAATATCCTAGTATGGCCGTGTAGTGGCAGCTTGGAAAAGCATTATCTCTTTTATTCCCGCTGGTTTCGTAAGAGGCAGTTGGATGGTGTGGTTGGAAACCCATCTCTAATATTTATTAATTTGTTATCTTTCACATGATTCCTAAGCTCTGACTATGTTTTTTTGAGATTATAGGAGTGAGCATGGTTAAGCAAAGGATTCCTTTTACAACTTGCAAAACATTAACATTAATACTGACTGATGTCGTTTTTATAGAAGAAAATGAAATATCATACATAAAGGCATAGTAACACAAAGTAAAAGAATATATCCCAAACAAATGTTACCAATGTTAATACTTGAAATACTTGTCAGTGTTCCGGGCACACGTAATTCAAAGTTATCACATTACATAGAAACAACATCTGGTATTTAACTCGGCGTGTTATGAAAGAGCGCCTAATGCTGCGAAATCAGATATGAAAGCCTTCGCGCTTCCTTTATTAAAACAAGTTTCAGTGCCGAGTGTCAGATAAGCGTTGTTAGCGAATATTTTGCGCGAATCACTGAATTATGCGTATTGTAAAGTACGTAGGATTCCTGCTGGGACCACCCGTGTTATCCGCGGCACATCCTGTCTTGGGACGAAATATGCGAACATCACTCTGCGCCATTCATAATATTCTTTATGGATTGCTCATTGGTTTTCTGCCTCCGCGGTCCAATGGTTAGAGCGTTTGACTTACTACCCGAAGGTCGCGGGTGCGATTTTCTGGTGGTACACGAGTATACTCAAGGCTATAAATAAAGGAGGAAGCCAGAGTTTTAGTATTAGTGATTCCACTTTTGGAAGTTGAGTGGGAAATAGATTCTAGACCCTTATTCGCCGCGTACGACACCCACATAAAAAAGTGGGTTAGACATATGCTAACACGACACAGCACCAATTAGCCCAAGATCCAACCTCCAAAGACACTCATGACAAGAAATTGGGCCATGTTAGCTGACAATATATTATAAGGATGGCGGTTGGAGACAAGTAAATGAGACAACGAGTAAGGTTCGACTAAGATATATTTGGATTACACGTGCGCATCATGAACTATAATAAGGATATAGATAGAAGCTATAAGATATAGGTATATAACTCTACAATATGGCAGATAGATCAATAGTTTTCAATTTCTAGACCAGTAGTTGAAGTTCAAACCAAGCAGCTGACGTTAAACAGTTGCCAGTATACGCTAAAAATATGTTTTATCTATTCAATTTAAAATTTCCGCCCAGGAAGTCTGGGAGGCTATATTTTGCATGACGTCACAACATGAATATCGAGCAAACAAGGGGTTGCGTGCTCCGAGATAGGTCACGTAATGGTGTTGATTTAATCTCGTTAATGTACGCGGCTTTCACGTTATATAATGTGCTTTACGGCAAATGAACTACGACCGGGGGTATGTGCTTTGGATGCAGATTGCGGTTCTGTGAGGAATTCAAAAATATAAACATACCTACATAAAAAAAATAAGGTAACAATCTAACACGTCAATATGTATAACTATCAATAGGAAATAACACAGGTTACAGGTCCCAACTTTTAACCAACTTTTTCTTTGTTTAGCTTCCCTCTTTTATGGTAAAATTTTTGCAAGATGATTATGAGTAATTCATCGACGCGAACATGCAGTTTCCAATCTATTTCTGATAAGGATATCGTCATATGTACTTAATTTACATAACATAACATAAACGTTCACGCCGTTTATCCCCGAAGGGGTTGGCAGAGGTACCAATACTCCTGAACTCACATGGCAAGCGCCATCTAGTTTCCAGAGAAGGTACCCACGTTTTGCTTAGACAGTGTACTCACGTGATAGGGGGCAGGCCTATCGCCGTTTTGTACGCATACACTGTCACATGACTAAGTACAACTCAGCCATGTGGGTTTCCTCACGATGTTTTCCCTCACCGTTAGCAACCATGATAAATTAACCACACATATGACTTTAGAAAAGACAAATTGGTGTAGGCCCGTCCCAGGATTGGAACTCACGCCCTTCTGTTTTTCGGGCGGGTGTTCTACCCACTGGACTATCATGTCGCTACTTAATTTAATTTCATTAATTATTATGACGTGAATAACCAATTCAACCCAGTCGGGTGGCAGAAGTTATGTACCGCTTGGGCAGTCCATCTACATAATAGGGGACATGCCTATCATGGTTTTAAATACAGTCTCACATGACTAAGTCAACTCAACCAGACAGTAGAGGTCGCGGAAAGCTGATGGATAAGTGAAGTTGTTGTAGAAATCTTTGAGGGAGGCCTTTATAGTGGACATCTATTGGTTGATGTCGATGTTGTTATTTATGACTTAGTGATGTTTTTTAAATTTTTATACACTTTATTAATCTCTTCTATGCTTTTCGAATCACATAACATAACATAAACGTTCACGCCGTTTATCCCCGAAGGGGTAGGCAGAGGTACCAATACTTCTGAACTCACATGGCAAGCGCCATCTAGTTTCATGAGAAGGTACCCACGTTTTGCTTAGACAGTGTACTCACGTGATAGTTGGCAGGCCTATCGCCGTTTTGTACAAATACACTGTCACATGACTAAGTACAACTCAGCCATGTGGGTTTCCTCACGATGTTTTCCCTCACCGTTAACAACCATGATAAATTAACCACACATATGACTTTAGAAAAGACAAATTGGTGTAGGCCCGTCCCAGGATTGGAACTCACGCCCTTCTGTTTTCGGGCGGGTGTTCTACCCACTGGACTATCATGTCGTCACGAATCACGTATCCATCTTATGTCGATGACCAATTTTTGGTTTTATGTAAAACGTAACGTATTTTAAACGTATACGTATTTATGTAAAATCATGATAAAAACATGACATGACATAAGACATGATAGTCCAATGGGTAGAACACCCGCCCGAAAACAGAAGGGCGTGAGTTCAAATCCCGGGTCGAGCCTACTCCATTTTGTCTTTTCTAAACATATATGTGAGGTTAATTTATCATGGTTGTTAAAGGTGAGGGAAAACATCGTGAGGAAACCCACATGGCTAAGTTGTACTTAGCCATGTGACGGTGTATTCGTACAAAACGGCGATAGACCTGCCCCCTATCACGTGAGTACACTGTCCGAGCAAAACGTGGGTACCTTCTCTAGACACTAGATGGCGCTGCCATGTGAGTTCAGAAGTATTGGTACCTCTGCCAACCCCTTCGGGGATAAACGGCGTGAACGTTTATGTTATGTATGTAAAATCAAACGTAGCGAAATGCCTGCTTTATTCTTAAAAATTAAGTCCTCACGTTTACGTTCTTCTGTATTTATACTTGTATGGTAATATATGGTAGTGAATGTTGGGCATTGCATAAGAAGCATGAAAGTAGAGTTAATGCAGTGGAAATGAGATTCCTCGGAAGTATATGTAATGTAAGGTTGTGTGATAGAGTGAGAAATAGTGTGATTCGTGAACGAGTAGTTGTGAAAGATGACGTAGTATGCAAGATAGAAAAAGGAATTTTAAAGTGGTTTGGGCACATAGAGAGGATGGATGAAAATAAAGTAGCGAAAGAGATATATAGAGCCAATGTGGATGGGATTGTTAGTAGAGGACAGCCACGTAAAACGTTTCTAGACCAAATAGAAAACGTTAGAATATTATTAAATAGAAAATATTAATAAATAGGAAATATATATTAAATAGAAAAGGCGGGCAAGAGAAGTTTGTCAAGATGGTACTAAGTGACGATCGATAGTCTCTGCCTACCCCAATGGGAATAATGAGCGTGAGTATAAGTAAGTAAGTAAGTATTTAAAAAATATGAATATAGTTATTATATAAGTCATAAAATATAACATAACATAATAACATAAACGTTCACGCCGAATATCCCCGAAGGGGTTGGCAGAGGTACTAATACTTCTGGACATCACGTGACTATCCATAAACTTATGTTAAAATGTGTTTGACTCAATACGTAATGAACGTAGAGATTTAGCAGCGGGATCTCATACTATCAGTATCCAAACTAGATTTTATATTATAAATGTCTTAGACAGATTTCTCTCATTATAAATTGTAAACGTAATAAGTTCAATATCATCTGTTCCTTGATATGTTGTGAGTGCTCATGATTCATTATGCAAATCGGAACCCGATACGGCATTTGGATTTGAAACGTCTTAATTGGATATCTGTTTCGACGGCCGTGATTGATCGGCTAATATTTTAATTTTGTCCCTCTACATCAAATTATCGCTTGTTTCACGCCTAGCTTACTCATATATATGAGTAGTTTGAGATAGGAAACGATCTAGAATGAGTTAGCTAACCGGTTGTTTCACAGATTACACGGGTTAAGGAATGGCTTTCTGTGGTTAGTACTCGAATGGGTGACCAGAAGTGTTTTTTTAAACAATTCTGTTTTTCGGATTGAATTAAGTCTAAGAAATAATTTATATGTGATCATGCACTTAGTAATGACCTGTTTTGTAACGTGAATGCGACGTACACTATTTCCCTTAAAGTACTTCTTTTTATGCCAAATGTGACCAGGCCATTGTGGTAGTCTATGGTCAAATTGCCCTATTTAGGGTAGGCTCTAGGTTTGTTGGGGCATATCTAGACTGTAAGAATGAAATTACAAATAAAACTTTTAAAAGAATTATAACGATTCCTGTTCTACTTGTATTAATTTGTATCGCTTTATTACGCTTTCATTGAAAAATAGCTTGTTACAAAGTAAGCTTCTGGTTTATTTGTTAACGTTTATTGTAAAACAATGAAATATGTATAGAAAGCGACCGATGTTGTCAGCGATTGTAAATGAGCGCAGCATCTGTGCTCGTTAGTGTTTTGATAGATGACGCCGGGTCGTTTGTCGAATTTGTTGTAGCAATACCTGCGCCGCGTAAAACACTCCGTCGACAGCCACATATAAATGGGCATTCCCTTCGGCGATCCTTCTTAACGAGCCACAAACTTAAAATAAATAATAACTTCACTATAACTTCTACCAAATGTGTCGAGAAACAGAAATGAAAGAGTAAGGCTCGACCTCACACTTCTTATCTTTCCGACGTTAAATTAAACCGCGTTTAATAATGATGACGTAAACGCAATTTCCAATGCAGCATTTTACACTTTAGCACCTCGTTCGTTGGACGTAATGTGCCGCCCAATAAAACAAGAATCGACTATTTTGACGAAGGTCAGTCACGTTCCGTTGGTACAAGCCATGAGAATATTTGTTTTTTATTGTTCGGCCGCGACTCCGGTAAAATGGAAGTGTAATTTCAAGTTGAAAACGATGCCTGCCCCCTTTCGTTCCGCCCGTCCTGTGCGATGCTTATCATAATTGGACTGAGGGTTGTTGGGGCTTTCCGTCCGCGCGCCTTTTACCGACCATAGTGGGAGTGTCCGGTGACGAAATTCTTTCTACCAGCCTTTTGACATAGGGTAACTTATTTCAATCATATCGCTAGGCTTTTACCACAAAGGGATAGGCAGAGATCACCCATGCTAGCTAAAGATTGTCAGGAAGAAATCGCTTTTAATGATGATGTGTAATTAATGTTCGAAAAATATTTAAATTATACACACGTCATACACTGTACCCACATATACCCTACGACCTTGGCCCTCGTTCAAGACAACTTTTAACATTTAAAACATCAAAGGAGAACAATAAATAACATGCTATACGTATGTTATCAATGCTATTGGTATGTGCTGTATGATATGATTGATAATGCGGACGTCTCGCCGCACCGTTAGAATACAAGTGATCGCGGCCCGACAAGGGCGGTAAAGATGGCCTCGATAATAAAGTATCAACTATCAACTGGGCACAACACTCGTAACTCAGAACCGTCAACATCGAAATTGTTAGCTGTCGTAAGCTCTTGTGCTATATGAATGGTAATCGGCGAGATTATCAACGATAATAAAGGCTTAACTGCTTTTAACTATACACAGTTTGTGTGTGTGAGCTCTGGAGTATTCGATGTGTGGGCTTAGAATAGCACTAACTTATTTAGTCCGCGACTGATGTACGTTAGGAGTTAGGGATTTGGGTACTTTTAAGTACACATCACCAACCATCATTTATTTTACTAACTCACCCTTTAAAACAGGCCGAGAAACTACAAATTCTGATTTACGGCTTTCTTTTTTGAAATATATAGCCGAGGCAATAAGTAAGTAAGTAAAATGTTTATTTGGTATTAAAATCAAAATTATAAACAGTAATTAACAGTTGCCCGTAATAAGTAGGTAGATAGAGTGATAAACCGAAAAACTTGCTATGTTTTCAGGTCGTGTAAAAATAAAGTTCTACATAAGCTTTAATTGATATACTTACCCAGTACTCTGAACACCAGGTGACAAAGTCACGTGATGTTCAGAAGTATTAGTACCTCTGCCAACCCCTTCGGGGATATTCGGCGTGAACGTTTATGTTATGTTATGATATACTTACGTGTACGTACGTAGATATTCGGTTTATCTGTTGACTTTCATATGCACAATGCTAAACAATTGAATATCAGGTTTTATATTTAACTGAAAAACAAGAAAATATGAATAAATGAATAGTAAAAAATAGAAGAATATTTTAGAAGTGGGAGAACTACCACTTCTCATACTTCAGACGCGAATTAAAACCAGAGTTGGGCCTGCATTAATGTGTCTTCTGAAAAAGTCATATGATTTGTTAATTTATCGGTGAAGGAATGATCCTGAGGAAACCCATATGGCTCAGTTCTGTTTAGTCATGATACGCCTCCCTCTCATATGTGAATGCTCTGTCCAAGCAAAACGTGAGTACCTACCTCGAACACAAAGTCACTGAAAAAGTTACGTGATAGTAAGAAATATTAGTAGGTACCTCTGCCTCCCTTTTTTTTTTCGTTTTTATACCGGGGGGAAATCCTCCAAGGATATCCCGCCTCTCGAGAGAGCGGCGGGGGTATGTCAGACTTTTACTGACTTAAACCCCCCGGTTTTGGTGCTGCTGGCCCTGCGGCCTATGCGGCGTCACCGTGACTTTGGTAGCCGGGCGGCTGAAGGCTAATTCGGGCAGGGTGAGTAAAATTATTGATATTCGTGAATCGGTCACAGCTTTATATATACATTCAAATATTGATTTTGTAAATCCACTAACCAACTCACTAGCTTTGTGAGAGCATCCCTCTGTTTGTTTTATCAGATTTTCGTCACTGAAACATTGAGTAATTCTCTATGTCATTGTGGATTGTATTTCAAGCTACAGTGTTTGCCCGACCTACATACTGGTTTCTGTGTTAGCTGTCTTTGCCTTTGTGTCCAAACTATATTCTCCGGATTGTACCTAGTGTTTAAATTATCGCAAAGCTACTTCAATATGACAGTATGCCATTTGTAAATGTAACAATTAGTTGGACTGATTTATAGATGGAAAACTATACGGTTCTACGTTATAGTAACTATGTTTTACTACTGTGGATTGAAACTACATCTTTTTTATTTACTTGAAAGTGAAAGTATTGTACCATTTACATGAGCACCTGCTTAGATTAATAAAGCCTGTTGAAAAAAAGTATAGTGCGGATGTCTAATTAGAGTACGAAGTTGACGGTGTTTCGCACTAATGTCCCTGCCTATGAGCTGGGATATGATATAGTTACTGAAGCAAAATACAGATTCTAATTGCGAACAAGATTATGTAATTATTGAAAGAAATCACCGAAAGAGTATTTGGTGCTTTATTTCTATGAGATGGATCGCGAAACGACAGGTGAATGTTCTGTTTTTAAAATTTAACTTTTAAGTTATGTATAGATATCGGAGTCAGATAAGTCGTTGACATAAAATGCGTACAAAATGAAATACGAAAAAGCGATTTATTTTATTTTAACCGTTGAATTTTCCGCGAACTCCAATTCAGTGATATCTCATAAAATTCATTGTGCGGCGTTGGAAGTATTTATATGTTTTACCGTATTGTAAATTCAACGTCCAGTGATTTCTTACTTCTATAAAGCTCTACTTGTTTCACCGTGACTTCGGATCACGAAGCTGCGTCCAACTTCACGCGTCCTCGACGGAAGTTATACATTTCGCTATCGCTTTCGTGTTTCTACTATTTTACTACATTATAGGAAAGCTATCGAGCCATTTGGCGATTTGATTAATTGGAGTTTACGCTGAATAAGTGTTTATTATGTCTATGTGATAGATGAATTTGGCATCAACTTTATTGATGCTTCGTTCAAAACTGAAACGTTAAGATATTAGGACGAAAAGCAAAATATCAATTTCTTGGTTAGATACAAAATTATATGGTAAAGAAACAGTTCTTTTACTCTATATGTAGTTATTTCTCTGCATATTTTTTAGTACTAATATACTGTGTACACTGACCTATAAATTGTGTAGTATCAGTGTAGGCTCAAAATAGCACTTAATTATTTAATTTCCGGCCCGAAATCCCTTTAAATTTCATATCGATAAAAAAATATGCTATGCGTGACTATTTTACTACTTAAATGATTTTTGCAACAGATCTAACACAGTAATGAGCCGCACATAATCGTTACAAGTGATTGTTTTACAAGGAGAAACGGCAAAACAATGCAGTTTTAGTTGTGGTGTCCATTTTCATATGGCCATTGTGAGTTAGAGAAATAACTGTTGTATGGTGTTTGTGAGGAGGCGCGGCAATTAGCGGTGCAGTTGTGGCCTTATTCCACTCATTTGCATGATTCGTTCCCATGCTTTTGTACTGCTATGAAAGGTGCGCCTTATGATTAATTCTTTGGACTGTTATTGATTCTGACCTGCGTGATAGTCTAAAGTAAACTATAGTTAATTTTAGTTTTTGATAGACAGTGTAACTCTTGACTGAGTCGCATCATCATGCCTATTGAAATACCAGTTTTTTGGATGAACTTAGTTTCTTTTTACATTATTTTTTATTTTGTCAGTGCAGTACTTTCTGTTATATAAAACTTTATATAAGAAGTTCATTCATTACCCATGGCTCTCAGCTATTTATTTATCTCTTCCTTGGTTATCCTATCCGTAGGATTTGAAACGATTAATAACAGTGTCTCTAATAAGAAGCAATTAGTAGAATAGGTGTTGTAGTAAATATGACCCTCCGGCCTTGATGCCCGTTCCATTCCGGGCCGACCATTCCCATTTGCATATTTATTGCACGTACACTTACTTCCTTAACTGGTATTCAATGTGCGTTTTCAATCCGCATCTCTTAATGTGATTGTTTTCTAAATATATCCCGGAAAACTTTCGTTCAAAAACGTTCGGAGTCAATGTTTCGGAGCCGGGGACAGAATAATCATAAAGTTTCGAGGGAATTATAGGAAATGTTATTTTCATATTATAGTATAGGATGTATTAAATCTATTTATTACGCATATGTACGTAGTGTTCTAGAATTCGCTTCTTCTATTTGGTCCCCGCATTATATAAAGTATATTCAAACTAGCTTTTTGCCCCGCGACTTCGTCCGCGTGGACTTCATTTTTTGCATCCAGTTTACATAATACCAAAATACCGAAACACTATCTCAACTTCTGTTTTTTATATTTATAATCCCGCGGGCATTGTAAATGACATAAAGGACATTGAGGCTTTTTAAGTGATTGTTGGGCGATGCAGTTTGTGACCCATCACTAACAACCTTTATTAACCTATCTTTTATCAATATATTTCCAAAATTGGATGAAGAATCTCCGAAGCTATGGCTACCCTTTTATGGAATTTATGGTTGTTAGCATATATTCATGAATGATTGATAGATGGATTTCATAAATTCAATCGCACCAAGTTTTATTATAAAATGTAAAAAAACTCTATATTAACTTTCATTTGCTATATCAACCCGTTAGGGGTTGAGTTCCAAAAATTCCTTTTTAATTGTTCATAAGAATCATGAAACAAATATACCAAGTTTTTATGTTCAGAAATGAGAATATCTTTAGTAAGTACAGATACGGATAGTAGTTTGGCGCTGCGGCGACGGCCCGGTGCTGCCCCCTACACTGACCGTTGGTGATAGTGGGAGAGCTTGCAGCGATTGCTCGGCAATATAGGGATGATTAGTGGTGGATCTCCTTCCAAAATAATCGCTAAATTGAAGGGATAGTGCTTGTTATTATTATATATAGTGTTATTTTAAGCTAACAAAACATTTTTTTACGAATTGAATTACCTGAGATACGAACCCGGGACGATTGATTCATAATAGTTCTAATTAAATATTCATAGTAGTTAGTTATACCGCTACGCCACGGAGACGTTACCGGGGCGGTGTCAAATTTTTATTACGCTTTATTTCATATTAGTCTTACTATTGATAAACAAATTTGTCATTTAAATTGATGAAACCCCTTCATCTTTCCAAAATGAACATTAACAAAGTGTCTGATGTGAATTCCATCGATGATAAAAATAATCGCTGCAATATTTTGAGCCATATATGAGTTAAGGTTTTTTGATGTTCCTATGAGAACTCTTGCGGATTCCTTAGTTTCAAGGAATCGTCGTCGTTTCATTTAGCTTCTAAATTTACATGTTAATATTCGTTTGCAATATAAGTAGATGTAAAAAAAAAAAGTATACGATAAAAAAATAGTACATTATCCCTGGGGAGTTCCTTATTTTCGGGGATCCATTACCGTACCATTAAGCTTCTAAATTTTGATTTTTATATTAGTTTACAATATTTTACGTTGTTTTAAACGATTCACATGCACAGCGCCATCTCCAATGCATTTAGTAAGCAAACAATATTTTTGATTTCCCATGGGAACATATTTTTTCCGGGATAAAAAGTACCCTATTATTTAATTTAGACTTCTAACTACACGTCTGAAAAATTTCAAAGCAATCGGTTCAGTATTTACGGCGTGAAAGCGGAACAAACAAACAAACAAACTCACTTTCCCATTTATAATATTAGTATGGATGATTGAGTCGATACAGCGCATATTTATACGTCACTTGGACTTCAGAACTAAACGATGGGACTGCACCTACGAAACGTCATGCAAACATCACAAAATATTACAACTTGACCAGCGCCGCATTCTTTTAGACATGTTAGTTCTGCATGATGTTTTGAGTGGTCGGATGGATTGTCCCAACGTAGTTTCCCAAATTGGACTAAACACGCCTGCGCTCAGAACTCGCCATACTTTTAGAAAATTGTTTCACCTACCTTTTGCTAGAACCAACTATGCTCATAACGCGCCTATTCAACGAATTTTAGATGAGTACAAAAAATATTTTTATTCCCTCGATCCGTTTGCACATAGCAAGTCTATTTTCAAACGCTTGGTTCTAGACGCTATAGTTGTTTAGGTAGATTCAACTATTTCTATGTCATATTATTTAAATAAGGTTTTACTATTATATAACGTTTATGCATATCAATACAATCACATTCACATACATACACTCACATATATACACGCACATCCTCATAGACACACTCACACATTACACACACCACACACATTATCATTCAAGTATCATCAATTATCATTAATATTAAATTTTATTCTTTTCTCAATTGTTTAGCATTTTTACATATATTTTTGTTTTCATTATGTCTTTAGATAGTTTAGTTTATTTTATTTTTTTTTCTTTTGAATTAACTGTGTGTGTATCTTGTTTTAACTTGTGATCATCTGTTATTGGCCTTATTTACTGTACTGTTTCAACTTACTTTATAGTATGTGTTGCTGTTGATGATCCTTATATAATAAATAAATAAATAAATAAATAAATAAAAGGTAAAGTCTAATATTATATAGCTTAATTCTTTAAAAAATAAATCAGGTTAATTTCAGCATTCCGCAATATCAGTCGTGGTTGTGGACGACCACAAAAGTTCAAATCTAGTTATTAAAATTAACATATATGTATGTGAACTTTAATCTAACTTAACTCAATCCAACTATCTGCTTTGAAACGGGACCCGTTCCAGAATTAAGTGAAACTTTCCGCATAAGAAGTCTCGTGATTCGCAAAGAATACAAATGACATTTCCTACTTTGTTTCTCATTTCTTACTCAAATGTATACAAACAATTCGCTGGCGTCCTCTGTTTGGCAAAGTTCTCACATAGTTGGGAAGGTATCTCCGTATTGCGACAAGTCAAATAGATGCTGTTCCTACTTACATTTACATAGGTTGCTGCACTTACGGTGTTCGCTGATAACAATCTTCATACCTATACCTTCCCAGTTTGAAAGGGGTAGTCAGAGGTATGGAAGAAACGGGTGTGATTTAGTAGCGTGGTGGCTATGCTATTCCGATAACAACTAGTATTACTCAAAACTCAAAGATTCGAACGTTCACGCCGCATATTCCCGAAGGTGTGGCAGAGGTACTAATACTTCTGAACATCACGTCAAACTGGTGTTCAGATTACCCACATACAGCAGGTAGAGTTCTTTATATATGAAGTAATAGCGAAAAATTGTGTGGTTAGTTTATGGGTGGGTGACTGTTAATTGTGTTCGGAGCATTGTACCGTATCTCCACAGATACAAAGATAATTTTAACCTAAAAGCATACTGGTTTTACTTCATGAAGAAAGTAAAGCCGATATGTTTAAATTAACTTTAAAATAATACATAGAAAATGCTCTCCTTGAACTAATTGTATACCTATTCCTATACTTCAGTCTTGAAATCCCAATAGAGGTAACCGCAGCTAAAAGTCATCTCCCCCATTATGGCTGAATAGCCATTCTCCAGTTCACTTCAAATTACACAGAAATTTCTGATTTTGAAAATTTTGTCAATCCGTTAGGATTTAAAGCGCTGAGTAAAGGCAAGCAGGTACGTATATATGATAGCTTAGGCACTTTTTTTTGTGTCAGTGAATAATTAATATTTTATCAGAATCTATTTAATTCTTCTCATATATTTTAGCTTTCCTAGCTTGTTAAGTCTAAATTATTTTAATTCTTTAAATTTAGTTTCGGCTTCACACTTTTAAGTAATATTATACAGTGTTTAAGTAAGTCGTTGTTGTATGTTAAGCATTATTTTTTGCAAAGAATTAACTTTTTTAGTTCGATAACATTATTTCAGGACACGTATCGCGCACAGATAAATCTAATCAAAATGATTGCGGTCGTTTATTGCTCGAGGAGTATTAATATGCGGAGTCATGCCCACAATATCTTCATAAAACACTGAATTCAAAACATTAGTATCCTTTCATGTATTCTGCGAGAAGGTATCAATTCTATCCGGTGATAAAAGAAAGCGATATAAAATTCTGCTGTTGTTCCGAACATTCATACATATTCAAGGATAGTGTATAAAATTTTCTATCGGTTACTATTCGTGCAACTGTTGATGTTATGGAAGAAAATATAGTTATTAAATCTGAGTTCTTTTGCTTTCTAAATATACAAAAATGGAGAAAACAGTGTTTTTTAAAGTTACCTATCTCTTAGTTTAGGTACGATAAATCGAAATTTTCTTGATGAAATTATCTATATTAATTCTAGGATAATATTCACATACTCACATACACACAGGCCATTAATACATTTAAATAATGATTGTAAAAAAAACATGCCATTATTATTATAAATTAATATATATAATAAATATTAAAAATTCTCTTGGCATATAAAGAGCTCTCCATAATGATGCTAGATTAGTAAATCAAAAGACTCATTGTTTTTTTTTCCGACATCTTATTGCTTAAAAACACTTATGAACTGTCGCTGCCGATTCACAGAAAGTTATCCTTATAAGAACGTTTGTTTGGGCGGTGTTGGTCGATACAACATTGTCGTTCGTTTGCCGCGTCGCGGGTGCCGCCGCATGCCGAGACATCCCCATTCAAATGTCAGCGCGACCCGCCCGCCCCACGCTCCTTACCACTTACTGAAATGTCATTCGTACACTCCGCAATCAATTTCGTATTTGTATACACTACCTACGATGCTTGCATATTGCTAATCGATTTTTCCGACCGATAAACTTTGAATGGTAATGTTTCTGTAAAATTTCCAATTAGTTTTGCGATAAAATAACGTTGACATTACAGCCGGTTGCAAATCTAATGAGGCCTTTCGATGTGAGATAAATCAAAACTTAATTTGGCGTTGTGTACATTTTGAAAATTTATTAGCAATACGCCTTATTGACCTATTGGCCTTTGGATTAAAGATGTTTAGCAATATCAGATAATTATAATATAAATAAAAGATATTTTTTTTGCATATTGCTTGGGGATGCGTTTTACTAACACAGATTTGAATGAACTAAGTCTTTTGAAAAAAGGAAACTAAAAATTTCTTTCAGTGCTCTAGTTGAAGTGTTATATTTAAATTTATATTTCAAAAAACACTTTTCTCATATCTCTTCTTGGAGTGTTCCTTATAATCGGCTACCGACAATAAATGATTCATTGAATAACTTTTCCCTGTATAATTTCCTGTAAATAGTCGTAACAATTAGTAAACAAATAATTCAGTACATATCCAAGAAAGTTTAATGAGCCGCAATTGTTTTTCAAACTTGGAATAATATTGAGGTTTGCTCGCGGCGCTATCAGATAGGAGTGGTCGTTGGAACTTTACTGTTAGGCGACTAAGTTACAAATGAACGGTGTGATTATGGCCGCTGGATCTAACTTAGTGATAATTTAAATGTTCGCAGCACTACTACGGGCTCTCACCGCGCGATGCCCGAGATTACAACGCAAACTTCCTCTTTCATGCCGTTTCATGTTATAACTGAGCCCGGCTTTGCAATATGGAAGTGGCCTTTATTTTATTCTCAAACAGTATTAGTTTACGTAAACGCTTTCCATACGTCATTAAGCTTAGTGAAGGCGAAACGAGTTGAGAGACGTTCTATTGGAGATCGCTTTGAAACATGTTAATGCGGTGCAACGAAACGGAGTAGCAGCATATTTCCTGTGGGTTATCAGGACTTCATTTATCTTAGTGATATTTCGCGCTACTGTGTTTCATTATTCATACGCGGAATCACGCTTCCTACTAGTTTTATTGCAAAATCACGTTGTGCTTTGTTAGGAAGTGATATAGGTTTTAGTGTTTTTGTTAGTTAATACCAATTAGTAATGTCGAAACAGATGTACTATTTTAATATAACTCTTTATAAGTCTATTGAATGTTATTAGATTTTACTAAATAGAAAAAGTTTAAGTATATAGTTAGATCGATAGTCTCTGCCTACCCCAATGGGAACTAACGGCGTGAGAATATGTATGTATGTATGTATGTATGTTTAAGTAATTGAATTAAATGGTTTGTATGTTATTTGATTTCACACACTCATTCAAAACTCAACTTTTTATATAAACGGCATACCTAAAAGCTTTACTTTTTAAATGTATATAAACGATTGTTGAATTGCTATAAAATTGCAATAGTTCATAAAAGTAGCTTTAACAAAACTACCAACTAAAGCCATCTAAAATAAGGTTATTATAAAGTTTCTCTCACGGCTTCGGAACCCCTGTCTGCCTAAGTGAATCATAGATTTAACGGGCCTCTCACGGTTTTATCGACACCCGCTTCAAGTGGAAGTTTTGCCTACTTAAGATCACTTTACAATGCTACGTCTGGGGCCCTTTGTGTGCTTGTCGTGTGCTTGACTGGTTTCGCGGCAGCCCTTCGCGGAAGAAAGATCATCCCGATTGTTGAAGACACGGCGAGCGCTCTGAGCTTTCGATCTCATGTGAGATCGCTTATTGGCAGCATAGGGCGAAAACCAATTATCTTTACTTCACTTGAAATTCCAACCA
Organism: Bedellia somnulentella; assembly: GCA_963576735.1. NCBI lineage: Eukaryota > Metazoa > Arthropoda > Insecta > Lepidoptera > Bedelliidae > Bedellia > Bedellia somnulentella. Next base: position 4,253,974 of record OY755180.1, read on the forward strand.
GAGGTCACGCCATTCTTGGCCGTTTCTTTAACTGCGTTGTGCATTTTCCTATCACGCCCAACTATCGTAAATTATTTTATTTGATAGTAGCAGTGCTAGCCACTAATGCTATCTAAATCTCTTTCTGTTTATACTTAAATTTTATCGTTTTATATTTACGTAACAACTGCAATGATTATTCTTAATTATATCTTTATGATGTGATATACCTATGTGTGATTCAAATCTGCTAATAAAAAATAATAAGTTTCGCTCTATCAACTTCCGAAAGTAGCTCAAGTATTGTTGTTTCTGAAGGTGTTGCTGTAAAGGGGGATTTCTCCTTTGGGATTTATGTGAAAAAGAATGAGAAGAAATGATGAAGACCCAGGCGGAAAGCATGTTACTTTATAATTTTCTAAACAAGGCAACACACACTAGTCTACAGCATTAGATTGAATATCAACCGCACGAAATTATTTATTCCAAATACATGATTGAAAATTGATGATGGATCGTCGCAAAATCTATGATTGATTTTGGCTGTATTATTCGTAGCTTTCACGATCTCCCCGCCCCCTTATTCACTTTGCCCCTTGAATTGGGATGATTGATTGCTTAGACGCAAACTTCATATGCTTAGGAGATAATTTTGTATTTCATCCGTAAACAGATTACGGGTGGAAAGATACATCGTTTTCTCAAGTTTTCTGGAGCATCCCGACATTCAATATCCGACATTCATCGTGACTCAACACTTTTATCTTTGATCTTAAAAACATTTCAGACCTTGTTAAACTCTAACTGTATCGTCCGTATCGCAGAGTACAGGTGTTTCTATTTTATTCGATTAGTTTGAAAATACAGCTGTTCACGCTATTATTTTTTATTAGTGTAGGTAGAGAGTATCTATCGTCGGTAACTGTTTGGATTCTCTTAGATTAATCTTCTATTAACCTAGCATTTCATAGATTTTTCTACAGACTTGCTTTTGATATAACGACATGATAGTCCAGTGGGTAAGAACGCCCGCCCGAAAAACAGAAGGGCGTGAGTTCCAATCCTGGGACGGGCCTACACCAATTTGTCTTTTCTAAAGTCATATGTGTGGTTAATTTATCATGGTTGCTAACGGTGAGGGAAAACATCGTGAGGAAACCCACATGGCTGAGTTGTACTTAGTCATGTGACAGTGTATTCGTACAAAACGGCGATAGGCCTGCCCCCTATCACGTGAGTACACGTCTAAGCAAAACGTGGGTACCTTCTCTGGAAACTAGATGGCGCTTGCCATGTGAGTTCAGGAGTATTGGTACCTCTGCCAACCCCTTCGGGGATATAACGGCGTGAACGTTTATGTTTATGTTATGTTTATGTTTACTTGCTTTTGAAAATCTTAAAAATTTTGATATGTTTAGTAATATAATTTACTAAAATGATATCTAAGGTGTTAATTAGTTTTAGATTACAATTATCTTCCATATCTGAACGTATGTAAACATATTTTATTTTTTCTTAGAAATTGTACATTTTGATGTTTTTCTTTTGCGAATGACCTTACATGATCGTTGCGTCCTCTATATTGCCTGATTAAATATAAGTAAGACTCTTGCATAGTATATAATACTGGCCTAATCATTTAGGCTTGCCCCCTATCCCGTGAGTACACTGTCCAAGCAAAACATGGGTACTCTGAACACCAGGTAACAATGTCACTAGATTTTCAGAAGTATTAGTACCTCTGGCAATACGGCGTGAATGTTTTAGTCTTTGAGTCGAGTCTTGAGTCGCATAATATAATTAATATTTCGATAAGAAATGACTAACCAAGACTGAGATTCCTGGAATATGTAATACCATTAGTTCTGGCTTACAAGTCATTCACCTTTATTCAACGTTCTTGTACATGCAAGTCTAAGAAATACTTACTTTAAATAAGTTGACAGCAATCGCATGTAATTGTTCATCTACTAAGAGCTTTAATTATAATGTTGAGAGAGAATTGGCAGCAACCGCCCCGCCGCCGCCACCTCACTAGTCAGAAATTGTCTAGATCGAGATTGAAGGCAAATTGATTTGCTCACGCGCACCGCGACTCCACGTTCAATATAAATTGTCAGGAGACGACAACGCTAACTTTATTCGAATTAGACTTCAACCAGTCACTTTTGCCATTTAAGTAAATTGAAGCCGTTATCTATATAGCCTTGGAATGATTTATTTTTGAATTGCATCAAAAATTGCATTCCGATTCCGATTCTCATTACATATCTTCGTAAACAATTTGTGTGTGTGGAAATCAGGTTATGATAGTTTTCGTGAACAATAATGGTAGATTGCCAGTGATTGTTGATTTATTTTGTGGAAACAATTTTGTTTCGGTTGTCACATTGTCTAGGAAGTTGTAAGGCTGAATGTTTTCTCGTTGGACAGAAATTACTGTAACGACTTCCCACGGCCGCGGCGCTTCGGGCTAGCGTGTACCTCGCAAACTGGGACGCGTTGTGTCACACATATATTTTTCTGTCATTCCACTAAGCATCCTTGTATAATTGATTCCAATTTTCTGTAGAACATATTATATGGTGGCTCTAATGAAGTGAATGGTAAAATGTACTTTAAAAGCAGAGTGGTTGAATTCAAACTAACGTTCACGCCATATATCCCCGAAGTGGAGGCAGAGGTAGTTATACTTTTGAAAATTTTGTGCTATTATTGTCACCTGGTTTTAAGTGCCTACGTTTTGCTTGGATAGTGCACTGAAGTGATATTTTTAGAACATATAGCCGTGAGTACATTATGCATGATCCAATTACAGACAAAATATTTTGAGCATTTGTCGCTGTTACCAAAAAGGGTGCTGGGAACCCCTTTAGCGTTTCTTTACCTGTATAAATTATAATTTCGATTAGCTGTGTAGTGTCGGGTTAGAAAAGCACTACCCCATTTTTTCCGGTGGGGGTACGTAAGAGGCGACTAAGGGTATTGGGGCTTTTAAGGGATTTATGGGCGATGCGGTTGGAGACCCATCACCAACAAAATTAAACAGTATAAAGTATACTAAGTCCCTAACAGTATCACACTTTCACACATGTTGGCATAGACGCAGTTCAGCTATTACCAATACATTCTTAACCTTTAACATTAAAATTGAATATGAGGTGGTCGAAGTGTAGGAAACCAATCGTTGTTAACGACTTACTAACCCCACATCCAGAAAATAACTCCTAGGTCTAATGTATTAGATATCGGACCTATATTTAGTTAATTCGTATTTTTCTTCCTCTCCTGCAGTTAAATTGCTTGCGTCAGTCAAGCATTTAGTATCGATACCTAATTTATTTACGAATTTTTCGGCCAACTCATTTTTTGTCGTACATTAGCTGATAGCGATTTACAAAGGGCAATAAAATGTAATTTGTTTTTTCTTAGTTCATTATGGTTCCTCGTACCATAAAGAATTCGCATAATTATCCAAGATGCTGTTTCTTTGTCTAAACTTCGGGTTTAATGTATGGAACTCGCGTTCGTCACCGACAAATCTGTTTATAATAGCGTTTGTTCCCAAATTTTTTTGTTTGGTCGAAATTGCGAGATGATTGCGTTTTGTATCATGAGCTGTGAGTGTAATTTGTCCCATTATTTGGTGTTATTGAGTCAGCAGCTACTGGTGGTGACTGCGAAGTAATTCAGGCTGAGCCGTGACTTGATTTGCATGTAGGGCGCGCCGCCTGCTCACAGCCTGGGACAATTGTACAACTATTGTCAATGTTTGTTTCGTTCGCAACACGCTATTTGACCGTTTAATTAACAGGAAATTGCTTTACGTTTTATATAACGGCTTAGATGTGGAGATTTTCTGGCTGTAAATTGAAATACGTTATAACTTTATAGGATGGAGGAGATTTCATGGCATAGCTTTTTTTTGTTTATCAAAACGTGGCGCACAGTAGTTTACACTTACCCTAATGAAATTGTGTTATAAGTAGAAGAGCGAGAACGTGTTTTTGTTGCAGACGTCCTTAAAATAAGGGACAGATCATGACAAAAATTTAAAAAAATTAAAAAATTTACAAATCTACAAGCTTTATTACTGTCTAGTACCCTATTCCCATTAAAATATACTTATTTAAACAAAACAAATAGTAGTTTCATCTTGTAGTTTAAAAATAATAATTAAGTGTTTGCTGCAAACTGATGAAATACCTACTTAGTTAATTATTATATTTATATTAGAGATGCGCCGAGTACTAATTTTACCGAGTACCGAGTACCGAGTATTACTCGGCCTAAAGTTTGTCGAACTCGGTACTCGGCCGAGTTACTCGGTTCAATCTAAGAGGGCTTACGGAAGGTACGGAGGGTACGGAAAGAAGACAAGTCTAAACATTTATATACAAAAAACTGTACCCTGCGTATGTCTTGATAATAAGGATAGTTCAATTCAATAATAATTAGTATTTTACTTGCCTGCTCACACTGTAAAACATTTTTTTATTAGAGAGGATTCTCTAGCTGTGTAGTGTCGGCTTAGAATAGCACTATCCCATTTCTTCCGGTGGGTGTACGTAAGAGGCGACTAACGGTATTGGGGCTTTTAAGGGATTTTTGGGCGATGCGGTTGGATACCCATCACCAAAAACCTCACCATCTTTTCTCCACGCAACTTCCGAACGTGGCTGAGGAATTTCTAATTCCCTGGCTCTGGCTATCCCTTCAAGGGATTAATAGCCGTGAGTATATGTATGTAGGATTCTCTGCAAAAAATATAAACTTGGTAAAACAAACTAACTAAAACATAAAAATATAAACTAGTACTTTTGCTGTAAAATGCTGAGTAGTACTATGAAACAATTTGTTTATGTAGATACGTGAAGTAAATTTATTTCGAGGTGTAGTGCAAAGTTGCGATAGAGCAAGGTGGAATGTTACGCAAAAGGTGGTTACTATTGCACACTCCTAAAAGTATTTTGTAACGTTTAATTATTTGCACGTACGGTATTAATGGAACGATAAAGTTCGTCCTTGCAAAAGCGTAAAATATTCATTTTATCATTAGTTAAAATTCATTATTCCTATTTTATTTATTATTTGAATTTCACAAATAATATTTTTTGTCCTTTGTTCTCATCAGAATGGTAGTATTATAACTACGTGAACATTCCACATAGACCTATTCTCATGTGTATTGATTATATCCCCTAAACTTTAAACAAACATCGACTTAAATATTAATCATGATACCATTTTTTAACATATCCATCTAAATTTGTAGTAAAACAATCACGACAAAACTAATTATGAGATTCTGATACCAATCTGTATATTAGTATTATATTCAATCATCGCTATTATTCGTATTGCTTTAATCTTTAGCTTGGTGCGCGCGGATTCTGATTCTGATCGATGTCACAACTGCCGATCGACAGTAACGCATTAGAAACTATCGTATGATCGAGCCGCCAGCGCTATATCAATCTGGGACTTGTCATTTTTCACTGTCAGTACACCTACGAAACATCCTCGTCATCATTTCAACAGCTAGGTGACTGTGAGAAAACCCTAATGCAATTTTCGTTCTTGCTTTTCAACCAACGGCTGGCAAAATATGCGGACCTATTTATAACAGTCTATTAGTCATCCCTTGGGATATTTTCCTTGGTCCATGCTATTGTTCTACTATAAATATCTGTCACCTTATTTTGCCCGCACTGGTCAATTCGAAGGCTATTCGTGTACGCCGGTTGCACGAAACGAAAGTTGAACCGATAAGCTAAGATTAGTCATATTTCATAATCGTCGGATAAGTGGTAGGCAGTTGGAGCGATTTGCGAGCTTGTACATTTTGTTCTAGATATCTGTCATGGCATAGGAATCTGTTCCCCGGTATTGTGAGTGTACTGAGCGGCCGCTGTGATCGGGCGATAAAGCTTGGATAATCGGGTTAGGCTCGCCATCGCTCACAGGACTGAGTACTAATTGCCGCCGCGGTTATGTGTTACACCAACCGGTTAATGCTCGCTAAAATATTGTTAGCATTTGCGCAATCAATGTATTATGTGATAGATTGACGTTCTGATAACATTGTATGGTGTCTCGCATTCAGTAAGTAGTACACTACATTAGGTTAGTTGCGTTATAACACAGATAATTGAAAATTGACTGGTGACTTCCAAATCTCGCTTACATTATCTAATAAGTGTTGCCTATTCATTGCAGAGATCAGATAAGGATCGCAGTCATTAATTATTTGTCAGCTTATTTTGTTGTGACCTACTGGCCCATAGAACACAGTGCGTAACATTTTATTAATATGGACATGTGTCGTGTTATTTCAATGCCGAGTATGTAACATTATTATAATCACTTTATTATCAAAGTTAGTGACTGCTATGTTTTATAGAATATAAATAAATTTGAGTTTTTTATTATTAAGTTTTAACACATCACTTTGTTATTTGGTACTCTCATTATCAGCCAACAGATGTCCACAACTGGACATAGGCGTCCCCCAAAGTTCTCCACAACGACCGGTCTATGCTGACACAGTTATAGAATGGTCATGTTCAATTGATTGGAAAGAAATATATAAAAAAGATTATATTTAAAAAAAGTAATATCGTCATATATTACGGAATATCGAACCTATCGTAGGTTCTTACCGTGTGATCTTAAAATAGTCGATCTTTAAACCATATACATAAAGAATACATTAAAGTTACCAACAAGTATTAAAAAGCATAGTTCAGTTTCACTTAAAGCAATATGTGTATTGTAACCCAAGTATCGGGACTGTACTGCACGACCGCTGTACCTCACGCTCCTCAAGCAACCTTTGAAAATGAAATGGATTGCATTCCAAATGACATTTATCGATTGTTTATCTAAGTTCTCTTTCAATCTGACTTCTTGTCGGATCAGATTTTAGTTTTTGTGGCGATTAAATCAAGCCTTGAACTTTTGATTTATTAGCTTTCGTAACGTATTTTATATTGTTGATGAATAAATAAAGTTTTCTTAACAATATCCTTGGAAGGGCACATATTTTTGACTTATTAAAGCTGTAAACATTGCATAGGAATAAATGAGCAAAATCACATGCCTGGGTCATGCGCAGTTATGCGATGTGATATCTGTATGAAAGCGTGATAGGATTGTGCTTTGAGCACAAGTTCATTATCTATGCGATGATTAGTAAGTTTTTTCAATAACGTTTTTACTCCTCCTCAAACATAGCGGCACATAAATCAATAGAAGTTGGTGTACATCACTTTTAAAGTAGGAGAAGGTTTTATTTTCACCTAAAATGCATCACCGTCAAGATCAAACGTATATTAAGTGCCCAGGAATAAACTGAGATGTGCGAGTTACCACGCTCACCTCTAATAGCCAAAATAATCTAAAAACTATTGGATTTATTAGTGACGCACAAAACTTATTTATTTTAATTTCAGCACTATTTTATTGTTGCAAGTTTTAAATTATTTACTTTCCTTTTTGCTATAACAAACCTTTACTAAACATATACTAAAATTAATTTTAGCTTATACGTCTCTAGATGCGAAACACGCAATAAATAACGTACTATTCCGTATATTATACAAGTGTTAAACCTGCATACAAAGCCGCGCTCTCTTAAGTTTGTTTTGAAATCAATATCATTTGTGAGTTATATTGATGTGATGTACGAGTTATTAATAAAGCGTTGGCGGTGATAAACAGTCTTGATGCAATTACTCAGACTTGATGACTTGAGTTATTTGATGTTGAGTAGTAGCAGCAACCTGTGCCTACCCTTTAGAAATCAAAATGTGCAATACAATAAAACATCAAAGTAATACACATAAGAAAAAGCGTACATTCATTTATGACAAAAGCAAAGTAAAAAAGCTCCCATCAGATACATTAATGTGCCCTCCATTAAACGATTAAACGATTCAAACACATTTACATGCGGCGCAGCTCCGCCTCTTTAGGGAGCAAGATGATAAATTCGGATTTGTCGTATAAGTTTTATATCCTCCGTATCATTCATTTATTGGAAATTAACTTTTAGGATTTAATTCGATGTGATCATGTTGTAAACTGCCATTGATATCTTTCAAATGAATCAACGCTTATTTACTTAAATAATGCAATTTTTAAGGTTATAAAAATCGGGAAATGTACTTTTATGAGATAACAAAACGAATATAGTATTCATTTCATGTGATAAGAGCGTAGTGCGAATTCTTCTTCAAGGATATCTCTTTACCGAAATAAAAGAAAGAAAACGAATATGCAAAAGTGTTAAGCAGTAAATCAATAGAGAGATACCTGTAAAAGGATAGTAGGCCGAGTTCGGCGGGCGAGGAGGCGAGGAAGGCAAGGCGCATTACTGATTAACAGGCGCACAATCAGGTCTGCATTGGACTGAGCCTGCCCTTTGAATTTACGATGTGCCCGACCAACGCTTATCGCATGCGAATGATCTGCCGAGGGCGCAATGTCCGCTCCACCACACATATTTTATTTTATTTGCGCTACTGTGATGTAATGAGCTGATAAATCGGAGAAAACCACCAATTAGCGACGATGAATTTATTGTTTCTACTTAAAACGTAGGAGGGCCCCTCATTTCCACTGATGAATTGTGACATTTTTATGCCAGATTTATCTCAAGAAAATTATTATTATGCTCAGGTATTTATTAAAGGTCACATTACTCACATATTTGCTTATTATACGTATTAAAACGAAATCTGTTTCGCAGGCAGTTAAGGTTTTATGAGACATGAAAATAATATTCGCAGTAAAACTGTTGCGAAATGAGGATATTTAAAATGGAACTTAATGGGGATTAGTCAAGAGTGTTACGAAACTTAATTTTTTACCCTTGTAATTGATCGTTTGCTTCAGGAGGTAAACTTTTGGTTACTATGGTGTGAATACGTACGTTATTTACATAAACTCCAGGCTATGTATCTCAAAATTAGGGTAACTGGACTTTCAGAATTAGTAATTTATCATCCAATATTGGCACTTTTGAAATGATCGTTGGGTGATTGATAAGGTTCGAGACCCATTACTAATAAGCTTTTATTTTATTATCGATAGTCTACCTAGGAGTAATACCATTAGTCGTCTCACGACACACACGGGGGAAAAATTGATTCGTAGTCTAAGCCACCACCAGTCCAGATACCACACAGCGCATGTACTTACAATACATTTATGTTAAAAGCATATAAATATTTTTTAGCTCTCTGTCGTTAGAGATAAAAACTACTGTTATACTTGGATCTTATTCTGGTTACTCGTACTTATTTTAAGTCATGGCTAGCATTGAATATGTACTTTTCTTTATAATATAGTTAGTGTCCTTTGTTATAGTTAGTCTTTAATCACCAACAACCTTTATTTCACCATCTTTTCTCCACGCAACTTCCAGAAGTGACTGAGGAATTTCTAATTCCCTAGCTCTGGCTACTTCTTCAAGGGATTTATAGCCGTGAGAATATGTATGTATTTTAAATATGTTCCTTGTTGAAGTCTTCAATTTTTTCATAATACCATGGTGTGGTGCAGCAGTAAATTTGCTCAAATCCGACGTCTGAAGCTTTGTTGGAAGGCGACTAGCTTTTAGGTCCGGAGGTCACCGGTTTGAATCCTCCAGAGGGCAATCATTTATATGATGAATATAAATCATTCTTTCTCAGTCTTGGATTTTATTTACATATGTAATTAAATCGTTGACTTAGCCGTTACAAGACATTCAACTTTTCTAAAAGCTAACTAAATCAGTTGGTATGGCCGTATTTATTTATTCAAATTACTTTAATAACTTTACGAATGCGAAATGTAACACATTAAACATTTCGGGGCTCGGCTCGAAAGTCATTACATAGAGATACCATCCAATAACAATGTTATAACTACATCGCAATTGGTATGCATAGCACGATTCGCGTTGCACTAGTTCGTCTAACTTTGTACAGCGTTCTCACTGAACAGACTTTGTTTGTCTTTAGCAAGATTGAGTCGGATTTGTTGATTTCACTACCGAAATGCGATTGGGATGCCAAACTCAATTCCCTACTGAATAATGCTGATGTTTTCTTTTATTATTGCATTTGTTGTTCGTTTTACGCTTTTCTAGTACTTTACGATTGAGTATTATTTGTTGTTGAATGAATATATTCTTGCCTATTTAACTATATTATTTATTTTAGAACGGTTAACAATTTGCCGTTTAGTGCCGGCTTAGAATGTCGCTACCCCTTTCTACCCACGGGTGTCGTAAGAGGCGACTAAGGGTATTGGGGCTTTTTATTGGATTTTGGGCGATGCGGTTGGAGACCCATCACCAAAAACCTTTATTTTTACCACCTTTTCTCCACTCAACTTCCAAAAGTGGCTGAGGAATTTATAATTCCTTAGCTCTGGTTACCCCTTCTAGGGAAATATAGCCGTGAGTATATGTATGTATGGTTAACAATAAAACCAAGGTAAATAAAAATCTAAAACACTTGAAGTCACGTCACATTTGCGTCTCATATTATATTGTTACGAAATAGTATTTCCGATCATCAAAATATTTAGGTTTTATTCATTTTTGTGATAAAAATTACGCTGGGATTGTGTAAACAAATATTTTATCATAAAATTGCAAAATACCATCGCACACTTTTAAAACAACACAGTTTATAGCATTTCAAGGAATGCCGACGGTGAAACTCAAAGTTTACAAGTCAAACGAGAAAGCTCATTAATATTGAAACAAAATTCGAAGTGTTAAACAAATAATGTGAGGTGCCAACAATCTGTCAAAATAGATTAAAAAGAACGATACAAAGTATTTATAATAAAGCATGCGGGATCTCGTTAAGCTGCTTGACGTGTGCTTATTAAGCTTGAAGCGAAGTCGCTGCTATCAGTTAGTGGCAGGACCTGCATATCGAGCCTTCACTATATAGGATGAAGTTTTAAACTGTTTTTAATAAAAAAATATGCAGTCGAAGTTGTGTTGAAATATCATGAAATTTTATTGGCCTTTCCAAGAAAAGTCGGACGATGCGGATTTTAATGTCGTAAAAAGCAGATAATGTTACAACATATTAAAAACAGAGATGTAGTCTTAACTCCAATGTATCAAAATTGTTGGTCGTTTAAAAATATGTAAAATCCAAAAAGTGTATGGTATTTGTTCAGAGGTTATTTATAAATGTAATGAAGAGTCAGAGGTATACGATACTCGAATATAAAAAGATAGAACAATAATAAGATAACATAGTTATTTATAAAGGTGTGATTTTTCCCATGTAAAAGTCTTGAATGTAGTTGTAGAGATTGCGTTTTTGTGACGTAGAAAGGGGTGATTGATTGTCTCTGGCTATCCTAATAGGAATGAATGGTACAGCAAAAACAAAGTGAATGGATTTAGCTTTTAAAAACACTTGCAAATTATAATTATTTCAATCAAAATGGTTGTTATGTTAGTTCTAAGTGCATGGTTGAGAAATGGGCCTATTTCGTAATAAATTTAATCGTCTCACTTAATAAGTATATCACTGTGGTTCATGTTTATTTTATTGCAACACACACAGTCCATTTTATTTTTAATGTGCTAGGAAAATCAACAGCTGTTGCGTTGAAATATCGTTTATTGAATAGGTATCATAAAACTACATAAATACTTTCACACAAAGCCGCATAGTAATATGATATGATGGTATTTTACAGTAAGGACCATTCCTATACATAATGGCAAGCTTCGGCCATTAAATAATAAAAATATATTTTGTAGTAAAAATTATGTAACTAAAATGACACAAAAAAATCAAAGATACTAAAGTGTAAGTATACTAAGTAATGACTTTAATTTATAGCTAAATATTATAGAATCACGAGGCTTACAAGTTTTACTTTTACGCCTTCGTTTTGATGGAAAAATGTATGAAAATGTACAATATCAAACTGAAATAGCCCAAGTTGTGTTTTGGTGCTCTACGGCATTTATTTTATGATGATACGCCAAACTGATATCAAGACTAACTTAAAGAAACCAAGAACCACCATTCGTTTATCATATAAGATTATTTTTTTGTTCTATCTCTTATACCACTGTCACTGTTATCAGTGGATTAACCCAGAAAATTTAAAACTACCAACACATACATACAAATATAATGTCGTGACACTAGTTCCCATTAGGGTAGGCAGAGACTATCGGTCGCCACTTTGTACGATCCTGGCAAACCTCTGGAGCTTCATGTACATCAATATTTTCATACATGTCCTTTTGTTCTACATCGGACGCCTGCCATTTGAGTACATGCTCCATTTGATCCAAATGTATCGTCCCAGGTTGTTCTCTACAAACATTACCTCATCACACTTTGGCTCTATATCTGCCATAGCAAGTATACACACAAACACTGGTTTATAAAAATAAAAGCCAAATTTTAGCGACTCTGTGAACAATATCTTTAAAGATTGAAATAATAAATAAATTGAAAGGCCATAAACTTAATGTTGTTCCAAAATATTAGGCATAAACAAAAAAGTAATAGAAGTAGGTATTTGAAGGATATAAAAATAATGCTAGATATTTATCTATGAGGATTAAAACACACTTATACATAAAACATCAATTTACATGCATAAATATTTGCTGATACATTCGTCTTAATATTAATCAAACTTTTGAATATCTTTTATTGAATCAATTGACCGATTGAATGGAACCTATGAGTCTTTTAGGCTACATAATTCAATGGTCCCTTCTGAAATTATTATCCTATATATTCACGGCAAAGTATGAGTTGAATTAATTACTGAAAATTACTGTAAAAAATCTACGCAATATAATTTCATCATATCTTGTTGCTATTAATTGAACTATGATGTTATTGATATACTGTGTGGGACTGAAATAGTGTTGCAAATTTTATGGCTTTTGGTAGTCATAAATAGTACATTAAATAATCGGAACTTATTAAAAGTTATCACATATGGCTATAACTCTCATAAACGGTGTGTTTTACTACAGGTCAGCGAAAGTCCGATGTCATATGATAAGCATTAACGTCGCAAGCAATCGTAAACGATTGTAACTTTTCACATTAAAAAGTTACCAACGAAGTATTAAGCGCGCGTTGATGTCTTTTGCATGGACCTCAACTTTCAACAGATTTCGTTCACATCCGACAATTTAACTTACTTGCCGGGTCATTCACTTCTGCATTATGTCACTTTTATCTCGCCAAAATGAAAAAGGACTGTTTGGGGATTAAACATTTCGTATCCATCTTAATTAAACTCAGGTACAAAACACGAAGAGCACATTTGGCGAATAAATTGGTGTAATAAGAGGCGCATAAGATATTTAATTATGGGCGATTTCGATCGACAACGCAAGAGTGTGGGGCCGTCGCATGCTCTACACTCGAGACACCAATTTTAAAAGAACTTAATAAAGGTTGGTAATTTAATTATAATTGTTAAATTACAGTAATCCGGTTTTTAAATTATGATGACTAATGTGTTGGTAAGCCAAAAATTGCATGTGAATTCATTAAAGTAATCCTTTTTTTGTAGTATATAATACTGTATCGTAATTATCATTCATTATATTTATCCTTTAAACAATGCAGATTGCATCATTAATATTACATGCAAGTTAGTTTCAGTAATAGAACAACCTTATTTTTATGCCAGCATTGTTTTAGTTATGACTTCAGTAATAAAATAAAATCGCATAGCAAAAAAGACTTGGCCTCAGACTTTAAAACCTTTGTGTCTATCCTCGTGCATGCATTTTAGTTTATTATTTAAATTTCATGGAACACGATTGCCTGACTGCGAACTTACAAATGCTCATATTTTTAGCAGTCGAGTCATGTTTGCAACTGTTTTATTTGAGATACGGGTATGATGTCTTTGTTGTTACCTTACTAGGATTATCATGCTTATGTTAATGGTTAATTTAAATAGACTGTGATCATTTCAGATCTGAGATGATATCTGCCTCCGTGGTTCGACGATTAAAGCCTTAGGCTCCGGATCCCTCACTCACAAATAAAAGTTTTTAGATATTTCAGTTTGGCTTCATCAGCACTTTTTCGCCAATTAAAATGATTTCATTTCGGAGAGCACGTAATAACGTCGGTATCAACTACTATCGCGGTAGATGCCATCTTGATGAACTATACAGGGTAGGATCGATTTGTATTTTGCAGACAAGTCTGGGCTATGGAGATCGCAATACTCCAACCCTGTTTCGAGTAGTAAGTGTAACAAATAGAAATTTATTTATATTTTATTCCTTCCGATTACTTTTTTGTGTCTTACCATTGAAGTAAACACGAGTGTTTTTTGGATGAATAAAATACTTATGACTTAATATCTTGTTAGTTTAAGTTAAGCTATATTAAGTTGAGTTTCTTAGCGGCCATACTGTAGCCGGTGGGTATCAGGCATCTGTGATGATTTGCAATGCAATTGCTGTAAGTTGCGGGTCCTAAGTGTAATGTAATAATCTCTGTATCTCACCACGTAAGCACTTGTATTACTATTTGATATCACATCTATACTTACAAATTAATAACTTGTGAGCTAGTGCGTAAGAAAGCATGACTGCATTTTTTCTGAACAAATAATACTCACGACTTAATAACTTGTTAGTTTAAGTAAAGCAGCATTAAGTTGAGTTTCTTAGCCGCCATGTTGTTACGGGTGGGGTGGGGTTATCCCGACCCCGCCTCGCGTTTCCGCCGCCAGGATAATTAAATATTTCCCCACTACGCATCGCTCCCCCTCGGGGAATGCGATTCGTTATCCACCTGTTTGTTTCTTTCGCTATTTGCTTTTGTTGTCGACGTGTGAAATTGTGACCGTTGCTTTTAATTTTCTCTTCACGTCACTTGTACAGCTTGACAATAGTATTCCAAGTATTTAGTATTTTTTAGGGTTGTTATTGTCGATACTCTTATAACCATTATGTAAGTGAGAGATCTTACTGTATAAGATGAAGTATCGACAATAACAACCCTAAAAAATACTAAATTCTTGGAATACCATTGTCAAGCTGTATAAATGACTAATGACTACTACTACTATATCAATTAATCTCCGTTAAATTTTCATAACGTGTAAAAAACCATTAGGATTATAGACAGGCAAACATACAGCATTTCACAAAAATTGGCAGTGATAAATAAAAAAATAAGTTATCTTAATTCCATATACACAGGGGCTACAAATAGCACTGCACTGCGTTGGAAAATCAAAGAACAAAAACATATGTAATTTTCAGCAAGAGGCTCGAATAATTTATGAAATATCCTGCAAAAGACTAAAATAACACATGCCACATTTTAGACGGTATAAGTCTCCATTTCACAGAGACCGCATTATTCCGTTTTTAGATTTACATCCAGTTTTATTGCTAAGTGCTAGCCCGTTATGACTGCAAAGTAAACATTAAGAAACTTGTGCAGTCACATATTGCAATTAAATTTGCATAATGCTTTATATTGTGCTATATACAAGCGAGAAGTTCGCTAGTATATTATAGCCGCCGGTCATGTTATCAACATAGTTCATACATTGGATTCCTTCTTAGCTCGCGTATTAGATACTGCTTGTGCGAAATTACAAGCGCATTTAATTGCATTGTTGAGGAACTTGCGTGCCTCGAACTCTGATATCTACTTGCTTCTATGTTCGTGGATGTTAATTTTATATCTCATTCGTATGATAATAACGGGAATGAATTGTTTAAATTGTGCATTCATTCTTTTGGCTTTAGGTCGTTTTGTCTAGCTAGCAAGTTCAAATAAGGTGATATTTATAGCCGAGATTATTTGAATTCGTAGTTTGTAGAAAATGTACAATTACAAATTTACAATTCGTAGTTTGTAGAAAATAAAATTGCTTTATTAACAATAAATTTTTCACTACCATCTTTTCTCTCATCTCGACCATAGTCTACAGCTTTTTCATCTTTCGAGTAGAAATAAAACGATGTAGTGGTAATGAAGCGAGTTTATTACCAATTCATTTCATACTTCCATTTTCTCTCTGTTTTTTTAGAAAAGTCACAGTACAGTGTGACAGTGTATTCGTACAAAACGGCGATAGGCCTGCCCCCTATCACGTGAGTACACTGTCCATGCAAAACGTGGGTACTCTGAACACCAGGTGACAAAGTCACGTGATGTTCAGAAGTGTTAGTACCTCTGCCAACCCCTTCGGGGATATTCGGCGTGAACGTTTATGTTATGTTATGTTTTATAGAAAACAGATATTTTGATTCGCTTATATAGCTCTTTTAGAATGTTAATTTCTGTAGTAGATATTTATAAGTACAAAAATATTACTTAATAAAATTTTACGTGATAAATAAAATTTAGAAAAAGGTAATAGTGGTGATAAATTTATAACACTGACTTAATTAACCAACATGAATCATTACGTTAATAGAACGTAACATAAATATTTCCATGAATATTTTACTGACCTAAGTATTGAGATCGGCGCTTTAGGCTTATGATAATCGAAGACGCAAGTTAAAATTCAGGGCCTATATAACTGCAATCAGTGTTTAATCCAACATTAATATAATTATACAAAATACATCAACGCATTACTTCCAAGTAGTTCAATAAGAGGAGCGGGTCGAGCTAATAACTCGGTCGGGTGACAAACCCGATACAATAGAATAGTTAGAAACAATCGGATGCACTGCACCGTCAAATGAGATGTTGCGGTTGCGAGAGCCAATCTCTAGCTTCAATTTGCTCTAAATCAGCGGCACGCGGCGCTCGCCTCCGCGCTATATAGCCTCTATACCACCTTTATCAACACCATTTCCTTAGATGCTACCTCTTGTTTATTAATTAAGTTGTGCGCTATCCTATGTTGTGCAAGATATGTTTTGTATATTCAAATTGACTCAGAATCTTATTCCGTTTATCCCTGATGAACATCGATGATACTGATGATTTGAGCATCAGTGTTTTTTCTCACCTGGTGATGGAAGCACCCACATTTTGCCTGGACAGATAATTCACTTGATAGGGGCACGCAAATTGGCGCTCTGTATGAATATACCGTCAAATGACCAAGCACAAATCAAACAGATGCAGCAGCTGTGACTTTGGTAACGCTATCACTACTTAAAAAGAGCGACGGGGCGTATACCCGGAAATCGCGGGTTCGATCCCCGCTAGTGTCGAAATTTTTCTTTCCTTTATTTATCCTTTATTTATTATTGATTAATAAGTTTGTGAAGTATTTTTTTTGTCAAACTGATTTTTTCCTTACTTTGTCATATATGCGTTACTGTAATAACATTAATATTGCACTTTGAAAGCATAATGATGATTCATGAGTTCATGATATTGAACTGTATGATTCATACGGTAGACTGTAAAAGTTTCATTGGTTGAGAAACATTGACAGCACATTTCTATCTGGTTCTGCAATCTCAACTTAATCTCTTTTTAATATCCAAAAACGTATGTAGTCTTATTAAATAGTGTTACGTACCGGGTTCTTAATTTGATAAATACCAGTCACACTTTCGTGCAATTATATTTATTGACCAATAACGCACTTTACACAACACAACAAACACTATCGATAATTAACTATCGATACTCGCACTAATTAACAACACTAATTTACTCCGTTATAGTAACACTGTCCACACCGTTAAGCTTATTTCCGTAATCCGTATATCACTGCACTGTCGTATTTAATTTCTTCGCTCTAGTATTTCGCTTGTTCTCGCTTTAGTTCTTCGCACTCGAATGACTCCGTAGCACGCGTCGCTCTTTATATATGCCAAATCTCAAATACGCGAATATTACAGAAAGTTCTAGTACCACATTCTCGAAAAGTCGATATTCGAGAAAAATCTAGTAATTCCTTTTTTTTACTTATTAAAATACTAGTAACGCCATCTGTTATCTAGTAGTGGCAAATCCTATCTCCTACTTGCGAACAGATGTCGTAACATTACCCCCTCCTTACATTAATACTCGTCCCGAGTATTATTGCTTCCATGGTACTTCGCAAGTCGATCGATGTGAACTATTTTCGAAGCCCCTCTAGGTTGGCGTTGAATTCTGTACGTTACATCGTTTATTCTAGTGACCACCTTGTACGGTCCTTCCCACCTATTTTGTAACTTAGGGGACTTCCCTTTCTGGCGAGTTGGATTGTGTAACCAGACGAGCATACCCTCTTCGAAACGCGGCGTGTTAGCTTTACGGTCATATCTGGTTTTCATCTTTTCACTAGCATGTAAACCATTTTCACGCACTAGGGAATGTACATCTTGCATTCTTTCCCTCAAATCGCTTACATATTCAGTTACACTCTGCGGCTCATCTGGTGACCCTCCTGTCAACAAATCTACAGGCAATCGTAGCTCTCTTCCGAAATTGACGAAAGCAGGTGTTTCCTTCGTGCTTTCGTGAACAGCTGACCGGTAAGACAGTAAAAATAATGGAATGTGTTTGTCCCAGTCCTTCTGATGTTTTTCAACCATCTTCGCCAACTGTCTCTCCAGTGTTTGGTTGAACCTCTCCACCATTCCATCTGACTGAGGATGATATGGCGTCGTCCTGGTTTTATGCATTCCAAGTAGTTTGCACACCTCTTGAAATACTTGTGACTCAAAATTTCTTCCCTGGTCAGAGTGTATCTCCAGGGGCACGCCAAATCGACAGATCACTTCCTCAACCAGTTTTGTAGCCACAGTTATTGCTTCTTGATTGGGTATGGCAAACACTTCAGGCCACTTAGTGAAGTAATCCATCACCACCATGAAATATTTATTTCCGGACTCTGATTGTGGAAACGGTCCAGCCACATCAACGGCAATCCTCTCCCAGGGAGCTCCCACATTGTACAACCGTAATCCCCCTCTACTCCGGGTCTGCGGACCTTTCACCGCGGCACACGTTGTACATTTCCGGCACCAGTCCTGTACGTCGTCCCTACAATGAAGCCAGTAAAACTTCGCACGAACCTTCTGCAACGTACGATTTACCCCAAGATGCCCGCCCGAAACACCGTCATGTGTTTCCCGCAGTACATCTTTAACCTTGGCTCTGGGCACGACCAATTGTAGGTGCTCTTCTTTACCGTTGGGTTTCTCCCACCTCCGGTACAGTAGACCATTGATCAGAACCAGGCTGTTCCATTGCGCCCAGTAAGCTTTCGTACTCACTCCTGTGGACGCTACTTCACTCCAAGCCGGTTGATCGTGTTTTTCCTTCTTCCATTTCATGATGGGTCTGAGGTTCTCATCTTCTTCTTGGGCCTTCTGCATAGCTTCTGTTTCCCATCCATCCAATGGACAAATTCGAGTCACTTTCACGACCTCCTCCTTCGACTCTTGCTTCCTGCAATGTTTACAGTCTTCCGGACACGGTCTACGTGAAAGCGCGTCTGCATTGCCATGAGATTTACCACTACGGTGCTCGATAGAAAAGTCATACTCTTGTAGCTGTTCGATCCATCGAGCTACCTGTCCTTCCGGGTTTTTGAACTGGAGAAGCCATTTCAGTGCAGCATGATCAGTTCGAAGCTTGAACGGTCTCCCAATCAAATACTTGTAAAAATGCTGTAAGGTCTTCACTACAGCTAGAAGTTCCTTTCTCGTGACGCAGTAGTTTCTTTCCGCTTTAGATAGAGACTTGCTGAAATATCCGATCACAACTTCCTTGTCACCTTGGATCTGTGATAACACTCCACCAATAGCCATATTACTAGCATCGCTGTCAACGATGTACTGTCCCTCTGGCTGTGGATATCCAAGGATAGGTGTCTCGCAAAGCCTCTTCTTCAGCTCATTGAAAGATAACTCGCATTCATCATCCCAAGAGAAGGTTTACTTATCTTCAGTCAACCGATGCAATGGTTTGGCGATCTCAGAAAACCCTTTTACAAAACGTCGATAGTACGAGCAAAGGCCGAGAAAAGCTCGCACGTCTGTTTTGTCCTTTGGCGTCGGCCATTTCTGCACAGCTTCCACCTTTTCCGGATCCGTCTGAATTCCTTCTCGGCTGATTACGTGTCCTAAATAGTTCACTGAAGTTCTAAACAGCCGGCACTTCTTCGGATTCAGTTTCAGGTTTGCTCCACGAATTTTCTGAAAGACTTGTTCCAGGTTCTTGAGATGGTCTTGGAAGCTTTTGCCTATTATGACCACGTCGTCGAGGTACACCAGGCAAGCCTCGCCAACCAATCCCGCCAACGCACACTCCATAAGCCTTTCAAAAGTAGCTGGCGCGTTGCAGAGACCGAAAGGCATGACGTTAAACTGCCACAAACCCTTTCCAGTTGAAAACGCAGTCTTCTCTTTATCAGTCGGATGTATTTCCACCTGCCAGTAGCCTGACTTGCAGTCCAGGGTTGAAAACCACTTCATGCCACTCAAAGTATCCAGAGTGTCATCTATTCTTGGCAAAGGATAGCTGTCCTTCTTTGTCACGTTGTTCAGTTGCCTGTAGTCAACACAAAACCGTGTGCTTCCATCTTTCTTCTTAACAAGAACCACTGGAGAACACCACGGACTGGAGGACGGACTAATGACCTTCTTCTTTTTCATGTCTTCGAGCAATTCTTCAACTTCTTTCTCCTTAGCGATTGGGATTCTCCTTGCTCTCTGTCTAATAGGTCTTTCGTCCCCTGTATCAATTCTGTGTTGCACTAAAGATGTTCTGCCTAAGTCCCCTTCTGCATTTGAGAAGATGTCAGCATATTTCACCAGCAACTGTTTAACCTTGATCCTCTCCAAGTAAGATAAGTCATCCTGGATCTCACTTAACAAGTCAGTTACAGTTGAATTATCGACTTTCACTTTGACTTTCCCATTTGGAGAATGACAGCTCCTCATCCAGACTACTTCTTCACACTGACCAACTACTTCACCCCGCTTAAGCTGTACATCTTCTTGGTCAAGGTTGACTACCTTCACTATTGCCGTCTTGTTGCTTGTAACCAAAGTTCTTGCTGTCAGAAATTTCCTTGGCCCGTTCTTCCCTGTCTCTTCAATCAACACACAACGATGCCTCTTCTTCTCGCTGTCTACAGGTAACATCACCGGAACCAACTTCTGAGAACGCGCAGGAATATTGATGGTTTTCAAGCATGTCACTTCACCGACGGGACCACCCAGTATAAAGATTTCTTCCTGGCCACACTTGAAAATTCCTCTCGTTATGTCAATCCGGCAGTTATATTTCTTCATAAAGTCCAGTCCTAGTATGCATTCATCCATTATCTCAGCCACAATGACTTGATGAGTATACGACGTCTCGCCAACCATCATCCTGACTGAGAGTTCACCAAGGACAGGTATTCGCTGGCCAGAGGCGGAGAGTAACCGACACTTAGTATCTCTGCTATACTTGATATTCGCTGCTTTCACCAGTGCCGGATTGATCACCGTTCTAGACGCTCCAGTATCAAGGGTCATCTTACAGTCTTGATCATTGACACAGCCCAATATCACCAAACTGTTCCCGTTACAGGCTTGTGAGATGGTCATTGTCGGGGCTTTCTCCTCTCTAGCCAGCACCTGCCCCCCGGTCCTGGCTAATGCTCGTTTCCCTGGACGTTTGCGGCAGAAGCCTCTGCCTGCCTCTTTTCTTCCTTCCTCAGCGGGCAACTTAATCTCAAATGGCCCCTTTTCCCGCAGCCATAACAAATCGGTCCAGTACTCCTTCCGACGGGTGCTTTAATGACCTTGACGTCCTCATTTGCTTCCGCAATCTCACGAAGTCGATGAGTTTGGCGCGTATCCTGGCGGCAAGCTTCAACTTCTAGAGCGTTCGCCAAGGCATCCTTGAGAGACGTGTGGTGTTGAAGTCTCACCGCTGTTCTCACTTCGATATCTCTGATGCCGTCGACGAATGCTTGCACCAGGTTCATTTCCACCGTCTTCGGATCTACACTGGGATAGGCCTTGCGGACGAGCTTCTCGATTTCAAGGGCCCACTGCTGAAGTCCCTCTCCAGAACGCTGGACCCTATCACGCAGCTGAGCGCGGAACACGTGCTCCAGGTGTCGCTCTCCATAGCGAGACTCCAACGCATCCAGCAGGTCCTTGAAACCACCACTCGGAGTCGGCAGCGCCTCTATTACTGACAGTGCTTGACCTCGGAGCGCCACCGTCAGTGCAGTCAAACACTGTTCATCAGTCCAACCATTGGCAGCCGCAACAGTCTGGAACTGATGTCTATACGCCGACCAGGATGTTGTTCCGTCGTAGGGAGGAACCTTCACACGAGGACCATGGACAGCTACTACATTCTCACCGGAGACAACCTTGACCGGTCGTGATTCAAGCTGCAGAACCCTTTTCTCCATTCCGCGGAAGTCGGTCTTCATGTCATCGATATCTTTCTCAATAGTGGTTACCTGCTCCTTCATCTGCTCTACGTCTTTTTCCACAGTAACCACCCGACCACTGACTTCATTGACCGCAGTGAGAACTTGTGAGAACTTAGTTTGCTGTTCCTCGCGCAACTCACGAACTTCTTGTTTCACAACACCCTGTACCTCCGAATGTATGTTTTTCAACATTTCAACTATCATCGCCAAGTCAGTATTAGTTGCGGCCGCCGGCGCCGTTGATGTAGACGGCGCGTTAGTCACCGCGGACGTCTCCTCTGGAATGTCACTCCGAGGGTTCGTGACCGATGACCTCATTTCCGACAGCTGTTCACCCTCTGCGGCTTTCTGAGCGCGCGTCTTCATACCCTCTCTTCCGTCTTCCTTCGGCATAACTGGCATCTTCAAATCCCACTTCTGACACCAATTGTTACGTACCGGGTTCTTAATTTGATAAATACCAGTCACACTTTCGTGCAATTATATTTATTGACCAATAACGCACTTTACACAACACAACAAACACTATCGATAATTAACTATCGATACTCGCACTAATTAACAACACTAATTTACTCCGTTATAGTAACACTGTCCACACCGTTAAGCTTATTTCCGTAATCCGTATATCACTGCACTGTCGTATTTAATTTCTTCGCTCTAGTATTTCGCTTGTTCTCGCTTTAGTTCTTCGCACTCGAATGACTCCGTAGCACGCGTCGCTCTTTATATATGCCAAATCTCAAATACGCGAATATTAAAGAAAGTTCTAGTACCACATTCTCGAAAAGTCGATATTCGAGAAAAATCTAGTAATTCCTTTTTTTTACTTATTAAAATACTAGTAACGCCATCTGTTATCTAGTAGTGGCAAATCCTATCTCCTACTTGCGAACAGATGTCGTAACAATAGGAATGTAACTGCAGCAGTTGAGTGGTTTTAAGTTGAGTAAAGTTTCTGCTATTGAAATAATAATAAGCAAGATGTTTTAATGTCTATTCAAATTAATTAATTGCTTTGTAGTGTCGGTTTAGAATAGCACTACCCCATTTCTTACGGTGAGTATACGTAAGAGGCGACTAACGGTATTAGGTTTTTATGGGATTTTTGGGCGATGAGGTTGGAGACCCATCACCAACAACCTTTATTTTACCACTTAACTTTGCAAAAGTGGCTGAGGAATTTCTAATTCCTTAGCTCTGGCTACCCCATCTAAGGATTTATAGCCGTGAGTATATGTATGTATGTTAAATTAATTAAAAATAATTATTTTTGATTATTTACAAGAGATTAGGTAGCGGACTGATTAAATGGAATTTATTTTTGCTATTTCTTGCGTAATAAAATAAGATCAGCTTGTTAATAAGACTTAAATATATTAAAACAAATACTGTGCTGTTTTGAAAGTAAATTTATTAAGTTGTATCTTCTCTGAAATGTCAATAAAGAAAGTAAAGGTAACCTCGCGCTTTGTACAATTATGGTACATCACTAAATTGAACTTTCCATTTCGCCTTTTGTTCTAACGTCACCTGCACTGTACAGCTAATATAACCATTATTGAAATATTTACAACACAACATCCGCATAGAGTTCGCTTCTCATTATTTGTACGTTTTAATGAACATCCACCGTTCTAAAGGTATTCAGCTAGATGTAGACACTGTCTGTTCAACTGATGACAGTACAATGAGCGTTTCACTCTCTAATGTCAACTGTTATTATAAAACGCGAGGGAAAGTCGATATTTATTTATTGCTACATGAAAGTGCGTAAATTTGATAAATGTAACAAACGAGAGGCTGAATTAGTTTGGCTATTAACAAAAAACAGACAGCTCCCATTAGCAACTACTCCGCGCCAGTTTATCTGCAAAAAACTAATTGCTCTAAACATTCACTTCACAGTGAATCGTACGTTTACATACTAAAACACATGGAATGCTAAGAATTCAGAGAAATCAACTATTGCTGTTAATATTAGAATATAGATACAATTATAAAAGTGTAGATAACTTTGTCTCTAGAAACTTAATACGTTTGTGAGAAATTGTATCCATTTTGAAAGCACAAACAAAAATTTAATGATTATGTCGATTCTGTTTTCGGGTTATCACCTGATCCACTTATCCCATCGCGAAAAGTATTACCAACCGCATAGGTTACCCATAAGTTAACATATATACAACCTCGACTATTAAGATCTATTGGCTAGAGTTTTATTTGCAATTTAACCAGTTTCAAAGTTCATTGTAATTTTTTAGTAACATCCAATATAATTGATTCACAAAAGCCAACAAAAAATCGTTCCACTTATAATCTACTGCTACCGGAACATTTGTTCGCTTTTTAGGAGCCATTAAATGTGAATACCGGGTAGCGATGGTTGTGGCACCGGCAGGCTCGTTAATTGATCGGAGTGGCGTGGTGTGGATGACTCGGGGTTTTGGCCACCGTTCCGCAAAGTGCGCGCGACCTAATGATAACTTACGATGAAGGCTTTTGCGCTGACTCAGGATTCTTGCCGGCGACTTCTGATGTCTCTGTAGAGGCGGGGTCGGCGCCAGCAACTAACCATGTTGTTTGGTTTGTGTAGAATAGTATTGGATTTGGGTTTGTATGTCAGGGTTGATATTTGAATATTGTATGTTAAACGGGTGGGAGAGGATGGTATGTGGCAGTTGTTAGGATTTGTTAAGAATGAGTGATTGAGGAACTGTAACTATTATTGATTTGAATTTCAAACAAAGTCGGTTTGAATATATTTAAACGTATACTAAAGCTTTTTCATGACATTAATGTGAATAAGTGATCGTAATTCTGATATTAAATAAGAGCCTTTAGCTATTAAAGTATAAAAAATAAGACAAATACTAAGTCCGGTATAACGTTATTGAGATGATTTCAAAGATAAATTGCAATATTGTTAATATAGCGATTTCTTTCACACTTGTCCTACACTTATGTCCAAAGCTATTTAAAACATATAAAATATATATAAATTTAAGTGCTATAAAACACCACACCAAATTAATATTCCGCTTTCGATAAGTTAGACGATAACAACACCAACAAAAAGTAATTGTTGGATGCTTTAAATCTATTTAGTATTCACATCACGTTCACATCGCCCCATTTCTGATTACATTTCACTTAATCCGTTCGTTCCACTCATCAATGGTAATTTAGTCTGTGGTATTGTTTTATTTCACTGAGTTAACGCCACACCAACGAGGATGAAAATATTTTACAATGGATCGCTGTGTTTTTGTTACCACTATCCAAAGAACAGCTCCATTCAATTCATATAACATTGATGAGCAAATTACGACCTCTACTATAGAAGCATGTAATAAAAAATGAATAAAATTCTTGCATTTAAACTGTGACAACTATCATAATGACGAGGTTGCTTAAGAATAATGAAAATGGTTTTTAACGTATTTTCAAAGAAGTATTTTATACTACACTCTATCATAAGTATATAAACCACATAATTTGAACGACAGATTAATGTAATTTAGGAATAACAATTATTCATTCTGGCCTATTTAAAAGATTTACATAAAAACGAAAGCATAAAGCGCAAGCAAGCAAGGGATGAAAAGACCAACTTATTTTGCTCCTGAATAAAGAAAATCAAACAACACTGAATCATCGTATTATTGTGAGTTTTCCACTAACATCATCAAGAAGCACCAAACACAACTTTCCCCCTACCAGTACTTGTATTAAGACCTGCGTATTAATTGGTTTCTTTACTAAAATTATATAAAAGTAAGTAAGTTTCAAAGTTGACAAGTACCTATATTCTTTATATACAGACGTTTTAATTAGGTAGGCATAGGCAATCAATCGGTTGCACAATCCTAGCAAACATTTCGTTATTTAATCTCTCTAATCGATTGTTTTTTTTCATTCTGAACCCCCTGCCTATTTAGCATATTTTCTATTTGATCTAAGTGTGTGCTCTTGATAGTCATCCTTTGCTGGTATTCATGGGAATATATTGTACATGGGTACATAGCCTCTATGACTTTTTTACAGCTTTACTTTTATTTATCTCCTCTATGTCCCAAACCATCTTAACAGTAGGGAATAATATTTGGTAAAGTAAGTGACAAATAATGGAGTACAGTAAAGAGGCATGCTACCTTGGTATGCGAATCTGAGCTGCATCAAAAGTACACTACAAAGCTTACTTGTATTTAGCAAAGATGAATAAGGAGTTTGTTGAAATATAAAGATAAAAAATTGAGTTCATAACCCGTTTAACAGTTTTGTTATTACGATGAAATGTGACTTAGAAATAGAAGAATTAGTTTCAATAAATAATATTACCTAGGAAGTTCCGCATAAAAATATTATCAGAATTAGGTTTCTTCAATTAATCTATAATCTGTTTTATTATGATTTTCCACATCTCTGTCCAATTCAATAAGTAATATTAATTACTCCTCAATAAATCCTACTGCATAATCAGTCTTGTCTTCGATATAAGGCATTCTCTGTCAGTTATCATTATTTGGTCGTTGTTAAAACCCCTCGTTTGCACCTTGTCAGCGACGGAACGATTCTATCTCCCGCCTAATGCTGATATTCCATTAAAGTAATAAATACACTTCCATTTCTGGTCCCTGCGTTATTAGTGATATTACTAGTGAGAGCGGAGTGCGACAGCGTTTTTGTTAGCGGAAAATAGTGTTGTATAGAATTTACAACTGCATTTATATTGACTATTATTATTACGTTCTATTATGTATCTTTGGAGTGATATATTTCTTTCATAAAAATTACTTAGTGGTGATTCTTAAGAATAAGATTTTTAATCTTTGGTTCAGTAATACACGACTCTTATTATCGTGGATATATCCATTTATTTGTTTACATAGAAATAATCTTTACAGACATGGCCAAATACGATTATCTCACATATTTTATTTTCTATCGTATTACATTTATACACTCATAATTTTTCAATTGTTTTTTGTAAATGTTTCGTTGTTAATTTATATGGACATCGACCATTGCCCTCGCTTATGGTATCGCAGTCGCCTCGGTCTGTCACTATGCTCTCAAAGCCACATGATTACTGCACTCAGCTGAATCTATTATGTCATGAGGTGTTGATATTTGACGAGATTTCTACGGTTTTCAACTTACTGTGGGCTTTCTTGTTTGATTTCACACGAAACGTTTGCTACTACATATTTGCTTAATGTATTATTCAAATTGTAATTATGATTGCTCATTTAAATCTTTCGCATCATAAAAATTACAGCCGTATCTGTCATAATAAATAAAAATAAACTCAAAACAACACAAGTTTTGTTTGAATACTGATTTTATCTTTGAACAGTTATTATAATGTTTTCTTAAATTAAGCTATGATAATTACTGTAAATAACTTGTTTAAGCATCACAACGCATGTGCCCTAAATTTTCTTGATGATTCCACTATTGTTTAATATAAGTTGTAAATAAAATAAACTAAAACACAGCTTTCGGAGATGGTAGTAAAACTAGTTTTATTCCTCAAACATAATGCCATGAACTGAAAGTTGATGGTTCAAGTAACCATATTTCTTTTGATTGTACCAAAAAAATAGAGAGCTAGTAGCATAAAATCCTGATATGTACCATTGCACTTTCAAATAGCCATGTATGGAACCCACTTGTGTCTTCTCATAATGTTGGTTCTCACCTTATTGAGGACTGAATTCGATTTCCTTCAATAGAACGTCAATTTTGCTTTTGTTGTATGCAAGAAAATTTACGATATTAACGTATCAAACAGAGATTAATCTGCCAGATTATACAGTGTAGCGATTGACCACCTCTGCCTATCTCAATGCCCATAGACGGCGTGATTATAAATTAATATATAAGTGAAATCTTATTTCAAAACCTCACAAACATAGTATATATAATATCAACTCACAATCTCAGGATGAGTCATACGAAAACAGTCACAAGTCATAACCATCGAGATTATGTTCTAAGTGTCAGCCGCCGTAAAAGTTCTCACGCTTCTAACTCGTAGCAACTATTATACACAAGAATGCAAGTACAAGATCTTTACTGCGAATTCTGTATTAGAAAAGTGAACACGAAATGTTATGTGTGACTCTGAGCTCCAAAATTATGTATTTTTCCATTTAGAGCCTTCGTAAGTGTATGGTACGGTTTAAAACAAAAATGTTGTCAAAATATATCATAGTATAAAACACTTACTAAGCCATAAATTAAATCATTGTTTTTTTATTTCTTCCCAAAGGTAATAGCCGTACAGTCTAATCGAGTAAATGAAAAAATCTTGTTTTAAGAGATATTTATTGCCTATTAATTATACAAACGCCCGTTTGGTACAAGAAAGTTGTGTTGTAGTGATGAATGCCTTCTTAGGTGCTTGGTTTACTCACTGAACATGTGCAGGCTTGGATTTAGTTCCGAGTTTACTTATCTCAGTCTTTTGTAACGAGCTACCATTATCTTGTTATCCAATCTATGCTAGATTGTAGCTATTCTGCTGTTTAGCTCCCATTAGAATTCATAGCGATTTTATTCTGATGTATGTAAGTTACGAGATATTTGAATTGGTAACTGCGCTATGAATATTGTAAATCGTGGTTGTCTTAGTTGTATAAATGCAGGAGCAAGCTTGTTTTTGTTGAATTAATTTATATTCATTATTTTAAACGTTTTGTTATCTTAAGTCTGTTCGCGTTTTGAATATATTATAAGTTATTTTTTCAGTATAGCTGTTCAAACAGTTTAAATTAAATTAATCATTATTTTGAATGTTTTCCTTTACACCTCGTTTTTTTAGATATGGTAGTGGTACCCTTATAAAAGACCTTACAAGACATAGTTTCCTATTTAACCCTTTTCAATCAATTTTTAACGATTTCCACTAGGACTAGTACTATATGACTAGAACATTTGTTAGATATAATAGGTACGCTAACATTCAACCACTATCATCATATATGATCAGTTTCTATTTTCTCTACTACCAGGATGTTTTATCTTTAACAATAATTTGGTATTCATACAATGTCGCATAATGAATCATAAATGTTAACGTTGAGGTTGGTCGTATGACATTGACGTGTCGTGACATAAAAATCATGGCAAATGATATTTATTATTATCAAAGTTACAAAGTTATTAAAGTGCAATTCGGAAAGTAGGTAGGAAACGCAAACACTACTAAAACGTGTAAAAGAAATAAAGGGTAGAAGAATTTCGCACTGGCAGCCATTGACACGGTGGCTCCATTGGCAGAGATTCGGGGCGTATACCCGAGGTCGCGGGTTCGAATCCCGCCTGTGTCGAAATTTTTCTTTCCTTTATTTATTCTTTATTTATTAGTATAAATCAATAATTTGTGCATACAAACAGTACAATGAGTCAAGTTTAGAAGCACAAAATAAACTACACTACCAGGCATAGTTTTCATCTAGCAATCATTTCAGTAATTTACTATATTTTAAATAAGGTGGCTTGAAAAAGACATCAAAATTTACCCGAGCAGAGTTCGACTTTCATCTTACGTTTACTACACCTAAAGCAAAATAATAGAATTAAGGTTCTAAAATAGGATTTGTTCCCAACTTTATGATGTCTCATAAAGCTTGTGCGCTTTACAAGCAACGTTTATGTTGCTTTCCGTTAATGTTGTTAGAAGGGTTACTGAAACAAGGTGAGTGGAGTTACAGAGCTTGGAGGAGTATGCTTTCTGAGCACAAGGACGATAATTACTAAGCTCAACGTACCATGTACCGTAAAAATATTTCTTGAATGACTGCTTTGCGAGGCTCTGCGGCGGCGGTGGCTGCCTCTTGTCAACAGTTTTCCGCCAGGTTACATTCTCATTACTTTTCTTTGAGGAAAACTTTCGTAACGGCCACTACGCTTAAGAAATACCTTTAAAAATAGATTGACCTTTTTGTAGAATGTCTTTTTAATACAACCCTTTTAATTTAAACCTTCATAGCTATTATACATAATTTAATAAATCTGCCTGAAGATTATTTGGTAGTAATATTTTTATGCGATGGTGAACTCTGTAGTAATGAGAGTATAAGACTGTGCTAAGCTCGAGAACATTAATGATGAAGTATTATTTAGCGGGCGGCGGCTTGCATCGCAAATCTCGCATTAAGTCGACGTGCGAGCAACGGCACACTGCTAATAAAATTAATTATGAAATTTATAGCACCATTCACTGAAGAGCTAGTCGTTAAGTCCGGAGCGTTTTTGTCAATTCATATGAACTTTAATCTTGTTGATGGTTAGATAACTTGATCGTGAAATACGGTTTTATGATTCGACGATGTGAAATTCAAGCGAACCAATATTACGTGGGTGGAGTACGTGTTTAAGTTAGAGAAGTGCTGGTGACATGTTTGCAGAGGAGCGGTCGCGGGCTTCGTCTCGGCATAATGAGGGCATGTTTATACTGACCCCCGTCCGGAGCTCTCCTTGCCAAACCGAACTGCCTTCTCAGCATTTTTAATGTGCTGCTGAATTCTTTCCCTCGAATTTCTCTTTGCTCTTTTTAGAAGCGCACGTTTGACAAATTTTTATTTTAGATTTCGTGACTGAAATTTAGTTGCATGTAACTTGTACTATAAATTTCAGTAAATTTAAGAATTAAAATAATTTCCGCTAATTATTTTATATACTACTACCACTCGTACTTTAGTACTTATTTTAATCGAGATGTAGATGGTAAGTGATTGTCATTTCACTATAATTATTTTTATGAAAATGACAAATAAGTATTCGAATCATTCCAAGCGGCAATTAATTGGAACGATTAATTAATAATAGTAGATATACCAACATTGAACGTAATAACTGAAGGGTCATCATTGGTCAATACAGTCTGGTTAATTGATTCAATCAGTGCGGAACCCCTCAAATTAATAGGACAGTAATTATCGGTTATTATGTTCTTGACCCAATACGAGATCAGACAATCTATTTGTCAATTTATTACTCATTATACAGATTTATAGTATCACAGCTCATATATATATGTCCCTAATGAGGGGCTTAAACCTACCCACACTTAGGTTGATTTAGCCATATAGCACTACACTGACACTGACCTGCGATTGGTAGATGCAACGTCTTTTACCGTGATAATACCCAGGATAGACGGCTTAACGTGACCTCCGAAGCACTGAATCAAAATACTTATTTGACATTCTTTTTATTTACAAGTTACGCAATACAACTCCCAACGGATTGTAGAGATACCTATTGATACCCTGAAGCTGCCAATACTTCAAAACATCGCTTTTAATTTAGTCCATGGTGTTCACTATACCAACGTTTTTTAAACAATCTATTTACCTGGTAGATGGTAGCATTTCGTCCCCTTGGCATATAAGGTATTTTCTCACGATCTCTTACTCCACCGTCAATATTAACAACCTTGATAAATAACCTAGACCGGTGACTATAGAACAACACAAATTGGTGAAAGCTTGATTCAAGATTTGCTCCGATGCCTCACTGCGTTAGAGGCAGTCCTCTTTCTCAGTGAGCTCAAGTTTTTTTTTATACAAAATTCGCTAGTAAACAAGTTGCATTCTTAAAATTATGTAGTTAGGTTATATTTACATGTTGGATGCAGCAAAAACTTCAGATAAGGATATCTGATAGCATGAATGTAAATCCACTTTTCATTTAAGGGTACAGATGATGCAAAAAATTTGCATAGTGCCTCACGAAATATTTGCACAACGCATTCGCTAACAAGACACGTCCAAGTACAATTGCGCTCACAAAAGAGCCTTTTTCTAACTAAATTGTACCTATGGTACTTTACCTCCAGACCGCTCTTGTTTAATGTTCGGCCTTTGCAACTGTGTCGGATATCGCTTTACGCTTTTTGCATACAAAACAGTCTTCCGACTTACCTACTTTTACATTGATACTTTGTATTCCCACAACCGTATAATATGAAGGTCATCAAAAGAAATCTAAAATCAAATCTCTTATAAATTTGAAAATAATACAGTAGTTAATCTAAAATTGTTGACCGTCATTATATTTGATTTATTAATGTTGACAGATCGTTGTCACCAGAATTTCACACCTAATGTAGATAGGCTGTCGTCTCTATCTGTTCACAGAATAAGTCAATCTTGACGTGACTCATAAATGACCCAAGTAGCCCGAATAAAACAGAATGTGCGCCGCTCGACGCTTCACTACCTCAAATAGCCCATAAAAGAGTAACCTCGTAACAAGTAAATGTTCAGATAAACGACTTCACTTAATCCGGGAGTTAGAATGTTGACACCGAGTGAAGATGATCAAACATAAAAAAGCTTGGGTATTTTATCCTATTAATCTACGTCACATTGAATGTATTTATAACAAAGCGAGCACTTAATAACGTGAGTTGGTGCGTGATTGGGCCCCAGCACACTTAGTGAAATGTCTAATCATTGTGTAGGCTGCCGCCATTGAGACAGAGGAACGTTCTCTACCTTTTATCTCAATTTATTCATTTGGACCTCAATAGAGCGAGGCCAAAGCTTCGACTAGCGTTGCTGTCATCGGTTCATAGGCTTCTACGAGAAGATGCGAATTCAATTTATTACTCACACCTTTGGGTCTGGTTTGTCATAACAAAAGGAAAATAGCTTCTGATAATTAATTTACAATATGCTTAAATCGTGACTTGATTTGTGTTGAAAGATATTTCTCGTATAATAAAATTTATTTCTGTGTAATATCTCCACTACTATTATTTTAAATATCCTTTCTGACAGTTCTTTATCCCTTCCTGTATCTGTCAAAAATTGTAGTCTAATAGTGGTTTTACAGTTTAAAGGTCAGCCTTTTCCTTCTTAGTATTAAAACACATCTTAAATACATATTATATTAAATATATCAGTGTCCATTAGGATATCGTTTGCCATTTCAATCCACGCGAACAAAACCTGTGCCGTTAATTACCCCAATCATAGATTTTATTTTAGATTAAGTTGTAGATATATTAGATACTTATACTCACGCCCATTGTTCCCATTGGGGTAGGCAGAGACTATCGATCGCCACTTTGTACGATCCAGGCAAATCACTTTTGCTTCGGTTACATTCATCATTCTTCTCATACATGCTCTTTTATTCTTCATACTTCGGACGCCGGCCTTGATATAAATGTAATAAATAAGGTAATAAGTAAACATACTTTTGATTCCAAAAACAGTTGCGGTACATTCTAAGAATTTAAAATGTTTAACAGCTAAACTGTGGTATGCTGTCGGCCGTCTTGGATTCTTTTATATCAGTTAATTAAGACGTACTTCTAAGCATTTCTACAATTCATAATGAATTGTTCGGTTTGTGAGAAATAATTAGTCAGTTGTTGCGTTTCGTGACTCGCGCTGTGATGGATAGCATGTCTGATACGATCGAGGGTGGTTAGCCGCCGAATTCTATGAGAATTTGATTAACAAGCCTCAGGCCTTCACTGCACTGCTCCGAATTAACGTATTAAACCAATGTCTACGGGCACCTATGCGTGCTTATTTAATTTCGGGAGCGTTTTGTCCCAATTAAGGTGCCATGTTGCGTTCTAGAAGGCGGTGGGAAACGATGTAATTCCAAAACACTTTTTACTAGATTGTTTTCGGTCACGAACGTCTATTACTTTTCGGTGTTGTGATCTTATATTAATTTTAATAAATGCCTACTTATTTTAATCATATACAATGAGACGTGAAACACTAGAATTATAAGCTGTTTACATTTCCTTCTTATACCGTTAATTCGAGGTTGAAACAAGAAATGTACAATTGAATAGTGATAGTGAATGATGAATAGAGCAGGCATCCGGTAGCAGTACCATCAGCAATCCATTATGCGGCAAATAACAAATTAATGAGGTGGCAATCACTTGGCCTCACTTGCTCGGCGGCTCGTAAGAGGCTGCACTACATAGGCTGTGCAGGCGCATTCGCTGTTATTATTCTCTGTTGCTACCAGCTTTGAGCGCTAAGATACATTTTGTTGTGTTTTGATTTTCTATTATATTTGTTTATAATTAATCTAGCCCATTTGAAAGCGACTAACTAGCAAAAAAACTCATTTTCTTTTTTCATATATTTTAAACAATTACGCACTTAACAGCTTATATTTTATTATATTTTAAATATTTTCCATAATCCCGAACCAATACTTTTTCTATCAGAAGACGTTAGAAGTAATAAGTAAACACGAAATAAGTAGCTATTAAATAGCGCATCTGTTTCATATATGTTGATATTTTTGCGCTTAAATTGCGTAAAGTAATCTTTATCGTGTTTGTGGAACACGACCCTAGCTTGAAAAACCCACATTTGTCTGTTTTTTCCCAATCATCCTGGAATCTGGTCACCATTTATTTACTTGTAAGATGTGAACTTTTCACGCTGTCTTGTAACAGGTTGTTATGAATAATGGCGTCTCGATAATACCAAATGAGTAAATCGTGCTCGGGTAAGCAAATATTTTCTCTGTAGTGTTGTACCGCCGCCGCGGGTTGAGTAAAGTATTACTCAATGGCTGCACGTACTTGTTCCGATTCTCGAAGACCAAAGTGCATCAGATTGCTAGTTGCGAAACGAATTATGCATCCTGCTGAACTGGATCAGTGCTCAACACCATATTACTTCCATCCCGATCTCTCTTTACGAAATCCACAAACAATAAGCATAATTGGGTAACTACTCGATGCCAGCGTGCTTGCGCAGATGGGGAAAGTGTGTGTGAGAGTTTTAGCAAGTCAGTTCCACAGAAGACGTATGTAGATGATTTATTTACAAAAAATTTGTATGAAGTTCCTCCTAGATTTGCAAGGCTTCAATTTCTCAAGCAGCAGTACTTAAAGTAAAGTAAAAAAAGAATAAAGATATAAGATCAATTGTATTTACTTCATATATAAATGAACCTACCCTGAATAAATAAGGCCATCACCACCCTGATAGTACTGTCTGACCAACTTTATCAACTTTTACCTTGGTTATGATGGGCAAGTGCCCTCTGAACCTTTGAACCGTTTTGGACGGAATGCAATTTTTGCAAAACTAGAATAAGTCACAAAAAGAAATATTTTTTTAGTTTCCATCTAAGTCACTTAGCCCACCTATTAATCAAATGGCCCAGATATCTTAGTCGCCTCTTACGACAAGCTTTGGATGAATAGGTTTGTGCCATTTCATGTTTCACGTATTAAATTATTTATTATGGATGGATTTAAAAAGTTATGTAAATCATAAAAATAGTTTCGGCAGTATATATCTAAAGGGCACGCTTTTTGTCACGTACTGTTCAGTATACTCACATTTTTTAGGAAAATACGCGATAAGTAGCAAACCTATAACAGTTCGAAATATTACTCATCTTCCTCCTTGCTATCCTTATAGCAATAAAACACGATAGTCATTTGTTCCCTAAAAATGATTGAAAAAATACCAATAGTGGACATTCTCTTTATTCAAGACACAAAAGTTTGACCAAAGTTAAAAGCATAAGGCACGTTATCAGATGAATGCAATGTTTTCTATTGTAAAACAGTTGTTTACCTTGAAGTGATAAGGTCAGCTTGGTCACGAGATTTGGTCTCTTAAAAAATTTGGTTGACTTCTTACTATGTTCTAGTATTTATTCTTAAGTCCTGATATTCTCTCCAGGAATTTAGCTTCATTCAAACTGTTGATCTGGAAATATGTTCTCTAAATGCTTAACGCTTTCTGCATTAAAATGTATTTGATGGGTTGAAATTCAAAGCTGTGTGTTGATTCGTAAAGCAACAATTTCGTCAAGTAGTAGTATGGTATAGTAACCAATAAGTATCTGTGAAATGC
The DNA here is from genome assembly GCA_963576735.1 of Bedellia somnulentella. Taxonomy (NCBI): domain Eukaryota; kingdom Metazoa; phylum Arthropoda; class Insecta; order Lepidoptera; family Bedelliidae; genus Bedellia; species Bedellia somnulentella. The sequence goes on from OY755180.1 coordinate 4,290,219, forward strand.
AAGTTATTTATACTTAAGTCAGCTTTTAAAATATCCACTAATAGAAGCTGGCATGCTATTTTAAGTTTAAACTATACAATAAAAAATCTTAACATTCGAAACAATAAATCACTTTCGTATAGTGGTTTCGTAAAAATAGCGCGCAATGGTAAAAGTAATCCTTCACAATAAAATATAATATGTAGTGGTTACAGAGTTGAAAAATAGCATGTCAAGTGGTCAGGTGAGTTGAAAAAGAATTATTGCAATTCGCTGAGATGCATCTCTTATTTCACACGGCGGCCGCCGACTGTTTCACATTGTAGCTAAGGTCAAAGTTCGTTCAGTTTATGAGCCGACGTTTTCGAAAGGTAACACAGAGCCACAGAGCCTCAGAGCCACAGCCAAAGAGCCCATGAGTGAAAACATCGTTTCGACGACACGCCCCGCGCAACTGCCCGATGACATACAATTGATATTGTAAATACACCTCTGAACCTGTACCAACAAAACTTTTCACTTAGATTTAGGTCTCGAATAATACCATCGTGACTCGATATTTATGGCGCTCTCTGTTCAAAAGTTTAATTTAGTAAGTGATGAATCACATACCATTTCGGGTTATCTGATATACAAGAAAGTGCTTGTAAGTGGAACATACTTCCAACTATGCTTTTTTAAAGCACTTTGTCTATGAGAAGTTCGTTTGCGGTAGCGATTCAAACCATTCGTATGGTATAAGAACCTAATTTAGTCTCGATATTTTATGATATTGACACAAGTAAAGATTTGAGTTTATTACTTTTCAAATATTCCTATTGCAAAATATTTGCTTTGTTAATATTTGTTGAAGCAAATGCGGTTCGTGAGACATGTCGCCATTCCTAGGTATGACAGTTCACTTTCGAAGTGAGTCGTGCGCCTCTTGGCCTATGTACACGAATTCCTCGCATGTCTGCCGCCCTATCACAATTATGATCTACAGTATTAGGGCGGTTGCCGATTGCATAGTGGCGGGCTCTGACCGGTTACAATGTTGCGTAATCCAGTGTAATCGACTAGACGATAATTCGCATGGTCACTTGTCTCTTGTTTGTTTAGCTTTCGTTATATTAAAAGCTCGTTCGTGCGTGTTTAATTTGCTTTTCTTGTACAATTACTGCGTTAGGCAATGGAGTTATGCTTTGTTTCTGAGCTGGCATTTGAAGCTAGTCGCAGTCCTAATTAATAACACCGTGTAGATTAGTCCGTGAGATCTCGGCTCAAGTTTCTTGTAAGATTTCGTGTAAATTCCCCAATTGAAATGCGTGGGGACGTGACGATTACATGCGTATCAGGGATGGTTTCCATAACACGTTCATTGTAAGCTCACATCGGAGGCTAACGTCACTGGTCACGCACTTGCAGCCGCGAGACGGATGGAACGTCACGCGGCGGCCGACATACAAAAGAATTGACAGTAACACTTGACGCAAGACACGTGACACTATGAGCCTGCTTGCTCCACTTACTTTATTGTTGTCATCTCCGACGGCTACTGATGTTCCCTTAGTTTGTTAAGAATGACGTACAATAGTACTAACCTATTTCTGTGGATGTCGTACGAGGTGACCTAGGGTTTTTGGGGCTTTTATAAGTGATTGTTGGATAATATGGAAGACCCGTTACCTATTATCCTTTAGTTATAATATTTTCCATGCTGTATTTTCATAAGTGGCCAAGTTTATTTTTTATTTTGGTGCTCTATTTTTTTAGTATTTATAGCTGTTATTATAAGTATGAAATGAAACCTTCATAGTATAGTATGCACTTATTTAAAGCTCAAAACCTGAAGTTGAATGCAATTAAATAACAAATCTTGATTATTAAAGAAGAGGCGCAAGAAAAAACAAAACGAAGCCCAAGCGAAACCGGGGCGTATTTATCTAAAACTTATCGAAATACCGAGGCGTCTACGTTTTTGTTTCGCATCCATATACTCGTACACTTTGAGGTTGAGTTTTTATTCTTGTTTCGAAAACAATGATTACAGGACGATGTCTGGCTCGCGCTAGGTGTGCGGAGTTAGTTGCACCGTGCGAGTGAGACGCGATGATGGTTTTGCATGGAATGAGGTGAAACCCTCAATTTGCGCCGCGCCAGAGGTAAACGCGTCGATCTCGCTTATAAGAGGTTAGGTGAAGGCGGCGGCGGCGGCGGACCAACTAGCTCTCCGCAGTCGAAACGTTGGTGTACATTATAGTTTGTATTACACCGTAGTTGCGGCTTCGGGCTGCTTTGTAAACTCATGTTGCCTTCCCAGAACATGCCAACCTGCGGCCAACGCGAAATTTCAATCCGCTAGCTTGAGGAATAGAATTGCTAACGATTTGTTGTTTCGAAAAAGCTGTCCTTCAAGTTGTTAGTTGTAAGTCAGTTTCTTCATATAGTTGAACACTGCTTAAAATGCTAATGCATGAAAAAATAACTACAAAATAATCATTTATTGGAGTGATATTTATTCTGAGAGGTGTCACAAATAGATATAAAATGTTAATACTGGTAATTGTATCGCGGATATCGTGAAGGTTTCGCGGCGGGCGGTAGCTGTCGGCTCTTGTCCATTTTTTCCTGTTCAAGAAGCGAGCACTCATCACACGAATAAGGTGGGCGCAACAAGAAAATTGCTACTTTTACAAACAAGATCTTTACCCCGCAAAAAATGTGTATCGAGGCGCCGTAACTTGGTAATAAATTCAAAGTTTCCCGGCTATATTATAAAAAGAAGTATGGATTATGTTGAATATTGATAACGTTGTATCGACTTTTTCTATATCTCAAAAACTGAATATTGAACGGCTTCCCATTGTCTTCGAATATCATACGATTATCATATGTGTCTGGTAAATCAAATAACGGATTAAAAATCAAAACGGTTTTTAAGGAGGTGAAGATACTCGGAATGCAGTGTGACCATCGCATTTAGAATGCGGCAGCGGTACTGGCGTTCAATCGTTAAGTATCGATTAATACGTATAATGAGCGTAAGCGCCGCAGATCAATAAGGTGGGCGCACAATTTATTAAGCGCGGCGATTTTGCATCAAACAGCGGCTGCACCGGCACGTTCGGCAAATAAAATAAATACGAGACAGTCTCTCCCTCGTCCGAACGTCCTCTACTGCAAACACAATTTGCCTCTATTTATACGCTACTAGTACCCCGCCATGACAAGCGCTTTACCGACGGCGCCAAATTACTTTAGACACAAACATTCAAGACATAGGCAAGCAAATTGTCTTAACTCTGTTTACCGAACAAACTTCTCATCAAACGTCTACTTAAGCTGCTGCCTCGACGCATGGAGGCTATATCGTAAAGGGATTATAAATTGTTTTTCCGGCAAGTTGAGCCGATTCAAGTGGAATCGTTTCGCTGTGAGGATCGATTGGTAATTGCAAAAGCAACCAATGCTAGTGTTGCGAACGAGCAGGTAGCTGACATAAAATTTCACGACCACTTATGCTGTCATACTGCCGCAGGATATCCGAAGGGCCACCAGGAAACCATTGCCTTAACTTCTGAGCAGTTGATTTATTTTGATGCTTTATTTACTTTATGCGCAATAGGAAATGTAGTTTTATATTGTCGTGTGGGTTTTGTTTGCTTGTAACTTTTTACGTATGTGTGCATACTATATAATTTATAGAAATTCTATTGTTTGCTTTGATGACAAATTTATGCACAAATAGTTAAGTGTTTTATAATTTTTTTGGCTATAAGATGTCTCAAATGAGAGTTATGATTAGAATTAGTCGTTTCCTTATATTTTCACATCACTCAATCTCAAAGAGATTTGTTAAAATGCACATAAGTACATACATACAAATACTCACGCCATTAAATCCCATTGGCGTACACAGAGACTATCGATCGCCTCTGTGTTCGGTCCTGGTAAACCTCTCAAGCTTCATCTACATTCATCTAGGTGTGTCCATCGTGGTAGTCCTATACTGACATTAAAAATGTACTTCTTAAATTTTCTCCATCTGCCTCGAGTTTCACTGTATAGCAATATCAAAAGTCCGTATTTATTATTGATTGAATAAAATAAGTTTATTAAGATTCAATAAAACAAGCATGGCTCTGTCATTGCGCGACATTACGATAGAAAGTGTGACGATCAGCATGCTGTCAGATTAGTGAGAAGTAAATCGAGGATAAAAACGAAACAAGATGCAGTTCGTGACAAAGAACTTGTCACAAGTTCCGTTCTGATCCGAGTCCACGGAAAGTTGAATAATCCGAGCTTAGGAGTGAATTTCGATCCGGTATTACTCGGCCGATGACGGATGTCAACTTACGTTGTCACGAGCGATCCCCTCCCTTGACACCTACACTCATCTAGTATGGAGCTTACTATTGCGTTTGGGAACTCATTTATATGCTAATCGTCTTAATTTTCATGAATTTGTCACTTTGACTGACTCTTGTTACACGCGGTGAAGGCAAGTTGGTTACAAATACATTGTTTGGTTATCGTTGTACAAGTTCAACAAACATCAATTCGTTCTCTTCACGTCACTGCCTTTGATATTTTAGTAAAATAAATCTAATTAATTGCTTTCCGTAAATGAAAGTCCTAAAGCTATTGTTGTCAAATTGATGTAGTCTTTATATTTTGAAATACTATTAATTTGTATGAACTAAAACTTAAAATTCATAGTTCAGTGTACTTTACAAGAAATAACGATATATGTTTTAAAATTTCCAACAACTGACAATTATTTACAACAATTATTTTTCGTATCAATATTTCAATTATCGTTTTTTGTTTCAGGTAATGTTTGTTTATTGAATTACATTATACTTGTCATTTACAAGCACCTCGAGATACAAATAAGGTATGTGATTTCACACAGTGGTAAGCAAAAATTGACACTTTAATTAGACGTGAGTTATTGTCCAAAGACAAAGAAGTCGCCACGCATCGGTCGCACGCTTTCTTTGTATTCACGGGAACAATATTACAGTCGTCTTGATAAATAAGAACAACTGTAGGAACAACAATGCGGCTGGTAAGGCGATACGTCGCGATCGACCGTGGATTAATGGCCACCTCAGCTGAAAGAATGGGCTATAATATTTATTATCAGATAAGCGCGCTACCGGATAATTCGTGTGTCCCTAACCATTATACGCGGTGCTTGACATCGCCTATGCATTACTCACTCGCTGTCGCATGATATCAATACACAGACGCACAACTTCGCTCAATTTATTTTTTCTTTGTTACCTTCTTATTGGGTTTGTGTATTCTTTGAAATGTTACGAGCAGGCGTCGGTGTCGCTCGGTGGGTGTTCTTTGAATTGTTATTTATGAAAATTTGATTCAATCATGCGTTAGTCATTTGAGTATATTTTGTTATGAATTTATCACTACTATTTGTTGTTTTTATGCCGGTGTGGTTGAGTTAGTGTCAATAAAGTAAAATATTAAATTTGCTTCGATACCTTTTTTGAGGCTTTTGTCTGTTTTTATATACAAGACAAAATATAAATATTGTGGCTATATTGAATCTTCTATAACAGATTAATTAATACTTTCTTCTTTTGATTTCATAAAGTGATATTAATTTACAATAAAATAATTGAAAATAAAAACTAATCGTGCAAGTTAAACAATCGTTTAATCAAGGTAAACTATTGCTGCATTTTGTAAATAGCATTTTCTTACGAACTTTTTTGTTCTATTTCATGCTGCTTATTAGATAGATCGCATAATTCATATACATTGTCAGTTACCAGTATTTTTACATCATTTCTCGGTCCACACACAATATTTATTAAGATATTGGTAAAATGAACACCGCTATGGAGAAGTCGTTTTCGATTTGCATTCGATAACGCATAATATGCGTAATATTTTTTGCTTCTCTCTTATAATTACAATTTATGCACCTTTTCTTCCCGTTAACTTTTGGAGATCTTTTCGTATTTTCATGATTTACGACTCCATTTATATAGTATGTTATTTTTGGTGTGTTACGCTAAGTGTTATAAAGACAAAAAATATGTGATTTGCGAACCGTGCGGTAAAAATTAGTTATTGTTAAAAAGGTAGAAAAAAAATGTTCAGATCGTTTGGGCGGATAGACGGATTGATGAAAATAAGTTATAATAGCGATATTTAGAGCCAAAGCGTAGGGTAATGTCAGTAGAGAACAACTTCTCTCTCTCTCTCTCTCTCTCTCTCTCTCTTTATTGTATGTCAAAAATGTTAAAAAGATCAGTGTTAAGTGCAGAGAATAAAGAGGCACATATGAAAATATTGTTTAAATGAAGTTTTGATATGTGTGCCTGTATGACACAGAGGCAATTGATTGTCTCTGCCTACCCTAATAGGATCCAATGGTGTGGAATCATATATGTATTTCAACTGCAGTTATATACATCTAGTTCTGAAGTGGAGTCAGTGATGTTCAAATGACTTTCTTAGAACTTTTCTCTTCAGTATGCTAAATTGAACATGAATATATACTTCCACTGCTATTACCATATCTAAATAATAATTTCGGAAAGTGTTTTATGTTCTAGCATACATATAAATATACTGACGCCATTATTTACTATTAGGGTAGGCAGAGACTATCGATCGCCACTTCGTACTATCCTAGCCAACCTCTCCAGCTTCGTGTAATATGTTCATGCTTATGCCTTTACCTCGTGTATATAATCAGATCAATAATAGTTGCAACAACCAACATTATCGTGTGATAGTTAAAGCTACAGGAAGACATAACCATAGTCAGGGAGGCGGTTGTCACAGCCAACTCACAATTAGTTACGATTCGTCTCGGTACAGCTACGTGCGGCCGACGACGCGCACGGCCGAGCTTCTCATAGACACCTGCGGCTCTGTCATTGCCAACCAGTTTAATTAACTTTTTGTCTCAGCTCTCGGTGCCATCCTTGGCTTTGAAACTGTTGGCTGTTGACATTCCACTTTCCTGGGTGCGGCTTAAACGTGGCGATTCGTCGTGGGTATAGGCTATGGGAACAGTATTGATATTTTGACAGCTACGATACTGGTGTGCGTAAAATGTTTTGGGTTACTGTTTTTGTTTATTAATCAGAAGCTTGCAGCCGTCCATAGTCACTAGAGATTTTATGAATGGGTTGGAAAATAGAACGAGTTTCACAACGATAGACTGTCCGCAACGTAGAAGAGACCCGTAGAAGAAGGAAGTTACACGATAGAAACAATAAAGCAACTTAAAGCAAAGGTACCTTCGACATAGAGTTTTGATCGGACTTCGTGAATCCCTCGCTTACCATTTGAAGTCATAGAATGAAAAAGAAAATCGAGCACCAATATCCTCATTTCAAGGATCACATGTACGCCAAATAATCGAAACGCTTTGAACCCCATAAGTTATTGAAACGTTGCTGAACCTGACATTGATTGCTCAACACAAAACCTAGATGCAATATTACATACGATACTCACTGGCCGTTCGTTTGTTAAACTTGACCGTGATTCTTCGCACAGATGAATGACCGGTGAAACCACTACGCGACCGCATAAAGTTGCGTAAGTTGCCAACCAAAGGCGATCCCATTCTTTGGCTTCAAAGCGCAGTAATGCGGGTTTATGACTCATCCATAAAATAGCATTAGCCGAACCATTTTTGCATATTCTTTTCGACAATTTTAGTAAGTCACTCCGCTTTTTATGGCCTTGAAACCTATGTAAATAAACTAGGTAGTAGTTTTCTTTACATCGCTTCTCGTAAGTGTAACATAATAATAATGTGAAGTGATTTTATTTTATATGTTTAATAGATTCATAAAACCAGGACTTATTCTGAATGCACTACATAGTGTTGGTGACAGGTTAGAAAGTTTTAATACTAATTGGGTTCTGTTCATTAAGACAGAATCGTTAGATTAAGTCATATGTATCTTCAACAGTATGAAATATGACTACTATTCATAAGCGCAGTCTTAGTTGTATTTAATAATTCATTTAGATAAAGAAACTTGATATACCTATCATGTGTGATATATCTACTGTGATTTTGATTTTGAAATATTGCAGCCACTTTTTGCTTTTACAATTTAGCTTTTTGGGCAAATTATGTCTTCTGTGGTCTATCTCGACTGAAATTACCATTCAAATTGGTTTTTTATATATATGAGTTACCATTTACTCGCATTCGTGAACCCAAATCTTTGAAATTATTTACGTAATTATGAATTGTAAGCTCAATATGAATTTAGTTACCTGATTAAAAGTGAAATAGTGAGTAGGGTATAAGAATAGTATAGTCAATTAAAATGTATCTATTTGTCTTTTAATAGCTTGTAGAAAGGTGGGAAAAATAATCAAGTGCAGATGAGAAATAGCTCCATGGGTGCAACGTCAGAAAATTTTGTTAATCATGAATCTGTAGTGCCTAGTTTGTGCTCTGCAAATTATTTCTTATAATGCGGTTAAGTGAGAAGTAAGAAGTTTTGCTATTTCTGTGATATAACTTAAAGAGTTAGAAACATACGTTTCCCGCCATGATTACACCTGAGGGTATACAAGCTACTATGAACTACGAAGAATCAGTTAATAACGAAACTAATAGCAGTCGGAATAGCATCGACTAATTAAAACACTCTCCACGATCCATCAACATGGTTTCTATATTGTTGTATTGATACTTTAAATTCATGAGGCGCAATCTAAAGCTTGCAGATAAAAGCTTATTTTTTCTTAAATCAACATGCCTCATTCTAGCTATAAAATTTAGTATGCATCTTGAATCGCGGCCTGCCAATTAAATTATATCGCTAACACAAACAAAAAATAACTGACAATCAATTTGAACGCACTCAGTATTGCCCTATCGATATACCAACAACAAACATTCTTATGCAAATGCGTGAGATTGGAGATGAACAAAAAGAACGATTAATCGAAGTCAAAACTAAATTGAGCATGCTCGTCGGGAGTGCTTCGCGCGGCTCCTTTTTAATTTTACTTTGATGTGATAAACAGTAATGATGGTAGAAACAACTGGGATAGGCCCCTACTGAATTTTAATCGACAATTTCGATTTGCAGTTTACGTCAAATTGATTGTGATACTTTTCAAGCTATTAAGTCTTTTGTCACGTAACAGACGTTGCAGCGTGCAGTTCAAGAGTGAAGGAAACTGATACATGGAAGTTACAACAGAACCTACAAAGCTCAACAGCCGTGTGTTTTACATTCCCTGTCCATTGCCATACAAAACTCCTTCTCTGAAGGCAGTTAATATAGTTAGTGTAGTTCTACGGATCATTGTTGCATCTCAATTGCCAAAGCCAACTCCTAACATTCGACATTGCTTTGGGAAGTACTCTAGCCTTTTTTTTATGTTTCTACGTCACTGTGAGTCAAAAGACTTAATTGTAAACGCACGCGGCTTAAAGACCTGCATATTCCGAAACTGCAAAATTTAAAAATTAATGGTAGTAATAAAAATATCGAGTGTATGTGTAATGTGAGTGTTAAGCCTCCAAGCACATGGTTTTTGTCTCATACATACATAAATTTATAAACTCACGCCATTACTGCCTATTGGGGTATATTCACAGTTGCATTATATTTTGCATACACGGTGATATTTTAAATTCAAGTGCTTCGTTACGGCCGTCAGCAGTCGCCGACAGATGCCCGTCATTCGATCCACTCCGTACGTCGCAATACAAAGTACGCTGCATGCATGACTCCTAGTTTTTCCACCAAATTCTGTCATACGATGTATGCGACGCATAACCACCTGTGTTTTTTTATTCAACCGCATTGCCTCAAGCATCACTTCAGTGGCGCGAGCCCTTCTGGTCTTTATTTTTTGCTCTGACATATGCCTTTTATCTTGCAGATTATGCTTGCTTAATTTCTACTTGACTACATCACAGAGCATGCGCCGTCAGCCACTTAGCTATTTTTACTCGACGCAAGCTGTCGTGACTTAGACAAATGTTTGATGCTACATTTCTACTTATTCTTAAGTCGATTGTATTCATACCGTACGTTGCTACAACTATTGCGCTCTGCCATAATACACATTACATGCCTTAAGTTTTGAACTTGGTTAAGCTCCACGAAATATGTGTTCCGAAATTTCAGCTAGCACATATGCAAATGCCAGCTCTCGACACTGATTGTGCGAGTGGCGCGAGGAAAATTCATGCATTTACATTAAATTTTGCTGAAATTGAATCCCGGTACAGCAGTTGCATGTTTCAGATCACACGTTTTTATGATATGCCGTTTGTTGTAAAATTCAGCAGATGGAAACCTTTCGCCTTTTGAGTATTTTAACATGCGATTAGAAAAGTTAACAATCGGATGATCGTTCATTGCTTATGACGGTACCATTGTTTTCAATGTCTGGAACATTAATTGTTTCCCAAGTTTAAGCACTTGTTTTACGACATAAACCATAATGAACGTATAGTTGAAAAACGCATTATGCTTTCCTATTCTATTTGAGCCGCAGATTAATTCCTGTTTTGATTAAAAGGTATGTTTTCGAATGCAAGTTTCAGGCGTTATTTGCTGTACTATGGTCGTCAAAACTAGAAGTATTTGATTTTGCGATCGATCTAACCACGGAGTGATTGTAGCGCTCGCAAATCATTCGGTACGTCAAAATAATACAGCTGCAGGGGCGGTCGTGCGCAATCACCGCTACAACCTCAATTTAGTACTGTTGTTGTCAAGACCCGATGTTTTAGTTTACAACTGTTCTCATTGCGCTCGTAGCTTCGTGGTGGATTTACGAAGCTAATGAATGAATGGTGTTTGGTAGTTTTTTGTCAACTTGTTGTATTTCCGGCGTTCGGTCTCACAGTGGCCGGTGTTAGTGCGCGTGCCGAATCGCTGTACGCGTCGGTACGTGAGAGCACTACTACGATTCGGCGCTACGCTTGAATAAGCTTTACTTGATGGATGATGAATTGGTCGAATGCGGCTCTCGAGACTTAAGATTAGTTTTTAACCGACTTCATCTAACGCTGATATACTACAAGTAAAATATGGTGGCATTATAGTTGTTACTACTTTTATACCAAATAAAAGTAGTAACAAGGTTGGCGCATATTTTCAGGTAAATCATTCGTACATCTGTTCAATGGAAAGAAAAAACTAAGTAGGTAGAATAGTTGCCATTTATTGTCTGCGTAGAGAAGCACTAACCCATTTCTTCCTGACTAGAGACTAGGGAATGAAGAACCGGTGCTATACCTGAGTCCCGGGAAATTCGGGACGAGCTTATCCAAGAACCGGGAGTCCCGGGACTTTCGGGATTTTCTGGACTTCCATAAACATTAGTATTCTTTTTTAAGTAACTGAATTGTAGGCGAAAGGTTAGTAATTTCATTTGGTGGGAAAACAAAAACCATAAAAAAAGCATATTTAACTCTTGTTTATTAAAAAAAAATCAACAAACTTAAACATCTGAATTCTTCAAAATTAAAAACGTTATTAAACTTACTTCAGGTTTGCATTTTAGGCCAAGAGATCATGAGTCCAATACCAGTGTATTGGCTGTTCTTATTATAGACTAAGTAATTAAACCCTTATTGCACAATATTACACATAATCACCATTCATTTGACAACAAGTATATAAAGTATTAAAAAATTGTTCATCCATTAAGCAAATCAATGTCTTAATTTAAATCTTTTTGTTCATGAAAACCTCATGTGAGGATTATTACTAATTAATAAAGAATAAATGAAGGAAAGAAAAATTTCGACACAGGCGGGATTCGAACCCGCGACCTCGGGTATACGCCCCCGTCGCTCTTGCCAATTGAGCTACCGTGTCAATGGCTGCCAGTGCGAAATTCTTCTATCCTTTATTTCTTTTACACGTTTTAGTAGTGTTTGCGTTTCCTACCTCCGAATTTTTTACTAATTCGGAAGGCCACTTGTGTATCTTTTCAACTAGAATGCAAATAAATTTTGAAAACGCCTAACTATCACATAATTTAAATCTTTTTGTTCATGAAAACCTCATGTGGGGATTATTACTAATTAATAAAGAATAAATGAAGGAAAGAAAAATTTCGACACAGGCGGGATTCGAACCCGCGACCGCCTGTGTCGTAGGGTAAGATAGACAAGTGGCCTTCCGAATTAGTAAAAAATTCGGAGGTAGGAAACGCAAACACTACTAAAACGTGTAAAAGAAATAAAGGATAGAAGAATTTCGCGCTGGCAGCCATTGACACGGTAGCTCAATTGGCAAGAGCGACGGGGGCGTATACCCGAGGTCGCGGGTTCGAATCCCGCCTGTGTCAAATTTTTCTTACCTTTATTTATTCTTTATTAATTAGTTACAAATCAATGTCTGTTTTAAACTGTAAATAATCATTACTTGCTTTCTTTTTCTTCGTAGTACAGTGTTCTCAAAAATATAAGAGCATCCAAGGTCTCATCGCTAAGCCGTGATCTTATTTTATTACATAAAATTTCAGCGGAGGAAAATATCCTCTCTGGCTCAACGCTTGTTGGAGGAATCGTTAAAAGGTGGTCAAAAGCAAGAGACAAATAGCGGCCACGATCACCGCCGTTTTCAAAGAGGGCCATTTCAATCCTAATGATCGTGTCTAAGTCTAAATCATTTTGTCTTTGGACAGACACAGACCTGATGCGATCACTGTTTGCTTTTTTCAACTCGGAATTTAACTCGTCTGTCTTAGTCAAATCAAGTTCAGCCCCCTGCAGTTCGTTTTCCAGAGTTGATTGTACGGTCTGAGAACCTTCTTCTTCGTTGTGGCCCTCCACAAAAAGACTACAATCAGTACGCTTCAAAAGTGCGTTTATCTGGCTGCGCATTTCGTCACTGCCAGGGCGAGAAAAAACGTCTTCTTGTGCATTCGCAAAGTATATTTCTGGGTTTTTCAAATATTTTAGTATTGCAGTTTCCGGTAGTCGACGCTCAGCGTATCTTTTTTTCAGGTGTGTGTACATTTTTGCACTCAAGTTAGTATCTACCGCCGACAATTTGTTGAGTCCAAATTTAACAGCTACATCGGCAGTCAGCAGTGTCGCATCGCGGCGGCAAAGTGCTTCTAAAACAGTTCTGATAATATCAAGAACTTCGTACAGTTCTTTCATGGTTGTCCACTCATCTTCAGTAAAAGCTATATCTGACTTAATATCGGTATCGGTACAGATTTTACGCGCGAAATTTGATTTTTTGTGTTTCAATAAAAATATTAACTTTGTCCCGAAAGTCCCAAATGTCCCGCGACAAGATTTTGAGTCCCGGTTCTCCAGTCTACGCCAAAATCCCGGGATTTCCCGGGATTTTCGGGACCGGGATTTCCCAGGACTATTCCCTACTAGAGACCCATCATCAATAATCCTTTATTCTATAATATTTTATAATTACTTAAATTATAAAATTGTTAGCCTAATTTGAAATGTGAAGCTGTGATGAACCCTTTTTGGTATTTCAAACCCTGGTAAAATAGTCGTTGTTCTACTATATTTATTGTTCATACATTCAAACTAAATTGTTCTCCTATATACATGCAAACACACTGATATTTCATGATGTAAATTAACTGTATCGTTATAAACTGATTACTGATTACTTCGATGTCACTCAAACTATATGACTGCAGTCACATTACTTTCTTAGTAACTTCACTATTATGACAAGGATGTTTTAGCATAGATACCATTTGAGTGCGAATAAAGCAAATGATAATCCATCAAAAAATTATATAACTCGGAGAGATCATAAGAAATCGTTGAGTATCTCACGTAGGCTTATCATCTGGGAATCGTGGAGTGTTGCGAAAAAACAAGGAGTAGTAACAGGTAGACATCCAATTAGAGAGGATCGCACTTGAATGTCGGGCGGACTTGTAGAGACGACACTCGTCTGCGCGCCGGCCTATACCTATCCGATAATGCCCACAAAAAACACATAGCGGTTAACTACGTCTATAGAAGCTTCGCCATTAAAATTGTTGTGTTCAATGTTGCAGCACTTGTTCTTTTTGATTGGGAACTTAACGATTTTGAATTTTATATTTACTTACAAGCCGGATCTATAGCCTTATGATTATATTTAATAAAAAAGATTAAACGAAAAAAATCTAAAATGATGAAGATTATGGAAACAAATACTTGTCACTTTATTGTTAAATCGTGGATGAGTTGCCCTACTTCAGTGGCAGCTTTGACTGGCGCCCGCTACTCGCAAAAACTGCGACATTACTCCATATTACTTTTTGTGTCCAAACTAAACTCATCTTTTACGCCGCTCGCTGTCACCGAACCGGCTAAAAACTACCATCTCGTAACGTGGGAGAAACGGAATATTTAAAAAATGTTATCTTGCATTTAAATTTTATTTTCATGAATGGTCTGTATCGCTAACTTTTTATTCGATTTATTTTATTGCGATACGGTATTGGTTCAAATATTCGAAAGTCGAAATAAATCATTGCTATATCCTCGGGCCCTACAGTCGGCCGCGACAATTTTGGGAAACACGAGTTTAATACTTAATGATACCTTTAAATGCCATTTCATATTTATTTCACACTTACACGCATTACTTTTGACTTTATATAGGTAATAATTTATTACTTTGTGCTTTTCGTTGTAAATTAAAACTGGTTTAGTAACACAGTTGAAACATCGTAGCGAATTTGATAACTAGTAGGGTATTTGTGGTTGAAAGCTTAACAGTACAGTTGAAGAGAATTAACCGTAGCACCTAAGTCCAGTTAGGCTTGATGAAGGTAGCTCGCTGCGTGATGCAGTTTTAATGACATAATGTAGCAGAAGCCAACACACGCTGTAATAAAAGTAGACTCACATTGATTTGAAAATTTGTGATAAGTATTATTCTTTTTATTTATTTACTTTTTCTTTAACACTGCAAAATTTTTAATTATAATAAATAATTTATTTCGAAACCATATCTGTTATGGATTCGGTTCGATAAGCTAATGGACGTCCACGGCTGGATCTATATCCCTTTCCCAAAACATGCAAGGCTATCATCTATCTGATTCACCTGACCTGACCTTCCTAAATGATCACTTACCACAGAACCTTCGCGTCCCAACATCATTAATATATAAAGGTATCACTAACTATTAAATAATGCTGCTGCTATAATTGCTGTAAAACAACTAAAAAAAACTACATAGTTCTAGGTTGCTCTTGCGTTTTGCTATGACACATTATTTTGTGCCGAGTACCATATGTAACAAACAATTTGCAAGACTGAGTATAATACTTTTTGTGCTTCATTTTCTCTCCATAAACTCTTAATACGAATTTTTATTGATGTTTTGTATACATACATATACTCACGCCATTAGTGCCCATTGGAGAAGAGAGGGACTATCGATCGCTACTTTGTACGATCCTTGCAAACCTCTCTTTGATTCTTCGCACTTTGGGCGCAGCCTTTTTAAGCACATTCTCTATTTGATCTAAACGTGTCCTCCGTGCGTGCATGTGCTTAAAAAAAAGGAATGAGGGTGGATGTCAAAAATACAAAACCATGGTTTTTGAAAGAGAGGAGAATATAACCGAATGTGTGATTGAGATGCCTCTGCCTACCCTTATAAGAACGGCGTGAGTATATGTATGATCGTTATCAACTGACATTACCAATAAAATTTTATTTTGGTGAACAAATTACGCAGTTCAATATATACATTGCAAACTTTTCGCAGTGCATCGCAATAAAAATATTATAACCATTTAGTTACAAAACGGATTCCACGTCTGTTTTTGCAAAACTCATTTTAAATTCTGGGTATTGAACCCGCGGAGCCGACTGATGAGTATCAAATAGGTTAATCCCGAGCAGAGCGCGCGTGACTTCACACGGACGAATAGTGACGGCTCGCCTCATGAGCTTCGTCTGTGTCTGCATAATGTTATAGTTTTTATTACTCTCGTCATACTTACTACGACCACCGTGCTTCCATGTTAACAGATGGAAATGGTAGGTTTGATAAGGACAATTTTACCTGGTTTTGTTCATCTCATTCAGTATTAAAACGTCACATCTATTAATAGCTGAGTTGTAATTGATGTAGATTGAATTATTGACTATTACATATTTAATTGCTTTTTTTACGAGCCTCGTCCTTTTGCGTTTTTTTTTATATTTCGTTATCGAAACGGAATGGTCTAGAAAGGTTCAGACAATACCATGAAAATTTTATTATCACAACGCATCTTAAATTCTTAAAACATATTCCCTGACGACAAATTCAAGCTAACCTATTATTTATTCAAACATTAAATATTCAACCCCGAAACAAAACACGGTTAGAGCATCGTCCAAACATTCCGAGAATTCCGACGTGGGCCGACTCACTGCCATCTTTATGATGTCTCATTCAAAAAGTAGTAAAATTAAATAAATAGCCACCGCTCATTTTGACCACAGCACAGTGGCCAAATAAAGACATAGAGAGGTATCAAATGTATCAGACATTTATAAACTCTGAATATGTTTTTTTAAAACAGCTAATGTAACTGTAAATACACACCTTTTAAAACATAATAAATAGCGTTTATATTTTTATGTGCTGAATGATTACGTTAATACATTTGCGATATGATGGTGTCAGAGTGAGCTGATAAGTCAATTGGTAGAGACAGGATTACATTCGATTAAGACACTGCCATTTGTACTTATGGATCGTGATATTTTAATCTTAATACCATAATTAATTTTCCGTCGCCTCCGACATTTATTTTTACTTAAGTATTGCTCTTTAAGGAATAAACACTTCTTCCGAATAACTTGTCATTCCACTTTAAAAAATGAGAATAATTAGAAGGTACTGTGAAAAGTAACTTTTTATCAATTGGAGTTTTTTATATCTATATTTTAAAACTTGTTTCATGGCGATAATGAAATGAAGATGTTGCGACTCTAAAAATATATAGAAAATTTAGTCCCCTTTATGGAAAGCGTTGCCTTTCAATAACCGAGGTGGAATTTTAAATTAATTATATTATTTAAATAATATTTTTACATATGTATATTTTCATACTGTGAAGTTATTGTGGTACAAATTCATATTTACATACTAAGATTTATACTCTGAATAGAAATGCGTTCGATAAGTATTTTTAATAAATTAATAGGCTAACCCAGCAGAAATTTAAAACGTGTTAACAAGCCAATAGAAAGTGTTGTAAGTGTTCAAAATGACCCCGGGATCAGACCGTGATTGAATGACTGACAAATTTAGGTGATAAAGATGAGCCGATTCGAAATACATTTAGAACGCTAACTAGCTCCAAATTTATTTTTAAGAACCATTTAATGGCTGCCAGTGATTTTATACCAAACGATGTTGTAATATAATTTTACTTATATTAGTCATACTTTTTAAGTCGTTACGATTTGATGACGATTTCACTAGTATAGTTTGACCTCATTTTGTTGTTTATTGCTTGAACTGTTAGATTAACCCAATGGATTTTCAGTCCAAAACTTTTTTCAGAATTTATTACTACTACTACTACTACAGTACTTCTATGCAAACATTGGCGAGAAGATAAAACAGGTTAAACTATAAAATAGGTTTAAAAAATCTATTATCGTATTGACAGTAGTTTATAAACTGGTAAATAGCATTTAGTAAAATATATAATCATTTCAAAATACATTAAAAAGCAAATTGGTTATAAAAATATAAAATCCCTCAATATCAAGCATATTTGAAATTGTGTATAAAAGTTATTCGGCATGAGCATTTCTTAATGAAGAAATATAACCATAAATTTTGGATTCATTGTCTTTAACTAAAATAAGAGTAATTTATCCTTTTACATATTACAGGAAATTATAATTTATGTAATTTGTAAATCGATCAATGAGCGCCAAGTCAAATACTGATTTGGCGAATTTACGTATGACCTATTTCGGGCGACTATTTTATTTAGCATAACTAATCGCATATGAGTCGGTGTGTAATTAAAATAGAGAATTGTTAACAGCCCATTGATTTCACGGCAGTGTTTACGAGTTGTACTGAATAGCTTTTACTCTTGTATCGTTTGACTTAATTGCTGTCTCGAACGAATCGTTTATCATATTGAAGGATTGAAATGGGCTTAGCCGACTTTTGACGATTGCTTTGAACTCGTACTGTACAGATTGGGTATGTTATTTGAAGGCACATGCTACGTTATAATGAGTGTCACTTTCTCCTTACTCAACATTTAGATTCGTCATTATTTATTGTAATTGTATGTTTTATACTTTTCTTCTACAATTAAACGCCTACTAATCGTAGAGTTTTGCCATTGTCGTTTTATTTATTTTTATTTAACAGCTATATCTTATGTTATTGTACTACTTCTAATTTTCAATTAAACATATGTAGTGTTTATGAAATGGAAATGCCTGAAATAATTCCTTAGAAACCATTGCCTAGACTTTACTACTTTACTTATATTGTTGTAAAATTCATCAGGTTAAAGTTATACAACGTAGATACTATGAAAGTCTGTATTCTCCTTGAGGTACACTTTGAACGATTTATATCGATGACTTTGATATATTGATAAGTTTAACGCAGTTTTATCAAAACCGATAAAATTATATATATTTATATTATTTTTGTTCAGTAATCATACAGGAGTGTGGGCGAGATTCGAAACTGTTTATTTATGGCACAACCGTGTTAGCTTATAATATGTTAGAAGTAGCTCTTATAATGACTTATTATTAGGATAAAATACACATTTATTCTTAATTGTATGATTGTGTCAAATTAGCATGCTATCCATTCACATGATAACCGTGAAGCGGTCCTATTTGTTATATCCAAATAATTTTAGTCTAGTATATCAATTTGTTTTATAGCTCAACATTGCATTAAAATACTATGTTTCAAATGATGTTTGATTAATGTTGATTCTGGCTTTAGTGTTGATATAAATGATCGTTTTTACCAATAAGTCTTGTTATAATGATGATATAAGATTCATTATCCTAGTGTTATAAGATTCTCTTTTTAGTTTTAATATAAACTATAAAATTTATTCAGAATTGTGTGAACTCTTGATTCTTCTTAATACTTTTGTTGTAATCATAAAGTTTGGTATGCAAAATTTAGCAACCAAAGCTAACCTTTACAGGAATAAGTACTATAAAAAACCTCGTTACATCACCATTTGAAACATTAATAGAGACTTTAAGGTTTAAAAGCCAGTTCAATTGAACAAAAATGCGAGCGTCTAAATTTGAAGAATAAAAGAGCACGTATGAGAAGATTGACGGATGTAAATGAAGCTAGAGAGGTTTGTCAGGATCGTACAAAATGGCCATTGATAGTCTATGCCTACCCCAATGGGTATTGACGTGAGTAATATGTATGTATGTATAAACCTAAATATTGAAAGCTTTTAAATCGTATTGAATTCATGTATTTCTATCTCCAAATAAGAAATTTATTTGAACACGAAGTTCTGACTAAAACATGCACTTCTAATAATTTTACCCAATCCAAGAAGCTTTCTCTCTACTAGTGGCGACAAACAAACCGACATAGAATCGATTTATGTGTCTTTGTCATTAACTTGTCGTACTTTTAGACTCCTAAATGTAAATTGTAAAATACATAACAGAGCCTAAAAATAAATTCTCCTCCCGTGACCTCTTCAGTAAGGTTAACAAGATCACCCGAGCGCAGTTGAAATATTTCCCATTACGAATGATGTCTTCAGACGTCTGTATAAGGCAAGTTATGAAACCCAGTGTAAACAACAGTCGATAAATCAGGCTGTTGGTCGTGTATTTTCTTCGGTAATCAGTCCACATATCAGCGGTTGTTGTTATACCCACCTAATTATTGTAGACTTTTACGAGCAACATAACGAGTGTTCACGTGGAGCCAATCATGATTTTACGGCGTGCACATTTTGAGTTTTTAATTAGAAGCCCGCTATATTACAGTTCGAATATATTATGCGTCATCGGGAATTAGAAAATGCTTGTTTTATTAACATCATTGGCAAATGGCGTGGTTCTTGGCTATTTATTGAAATTCTGTCACATACGACGCCTGTTTATACTAGTCGTGCTAAGAAACTAATAATAAATCATCCTCTATTGTTACTAAAGCAATATCTGTATATTTGCATCATATTAAAGTAAAACAGATCTGGAAACAAGTATTAAACATAAATAAAATATTATCTTACAAACTATATTTGGACATCGCCAATACCATAAACAAGAAATAGTTAAAGAGAAACCTCAGGTTCAACAGTGTTTTCCATATTTATCTTTAAAATCTACTATGAATGTAGGCTGTGACATCGATAGCCGCGACTGTATTTTTTATTGTGCTTTTATGCATAGAAATCTAATTTCTTATCAATTATATTAGCATAATGATTGGATATACCTTCCGTACGTATTTGAATACCAGACAGATATAATCGTGTGCTTTGATCAAAGCGAGAAACTTGCTTGCCGAGCGTTCTTCTGTATAACTATTCGCATACTTATACTGTGATTCATCTAACACATTTAAATATTAATACTTATTAATTATTTTAATTAAAATTATAAATATTATATATGAACTACAGTTTGTAAGCCCGATATCTCGAAGAGTTTAGCACTTTCGGCCAGTGTTATTCTGCCACCACAACGATTAAAATATCTTCACCAAAATCAGAGTAGCTTTACTACGTAGTTTATAAAAATAAACAGTATAACCACATATTTATATATTCTCAGTCACAGCCCATATATGTCCTCACCAAGGGTCTCGAGCCATCCCTATATAGGACGATTTGGCCTTAAAAATAAAAAAAATAAAATAAAAAGCGTTTATTTGCGAGAAACAAGAGTTAAATAAGGTGGTAGGTTTTTTTTAAATAGTTCATCTTGTTCTACCTTGCGGCGTGTAAATACTTAGTCCAAAACGCTGGCCAATTGCGGGTTGGCAGACTAACGACTACTACTGTAATAGTGACCGGGACCGACATCTTAACGTGCCTTCCGAAGCACGGAATCATCTTAATTTTCGGATAATCAGGTAATTCAAGCCTGCAATATCCTTCCAGACTGGGTAAAATCTTACAAATTAAATTTGTAAGGTTATCGACCCCTGGGGATCGAACCCGAGACCTCCGTACTTGAAACCAAGCACTTAACCGAGAGACCACGTAGGCATATTTATAGACATACATGTTATCGATCATATTTTATCACAGGCCAGTGTATGTGACATGATAGCTCGTTGGGGAGAACCGCCGCCTCTTATGCAGCGAGGCGTGGCCGTGGGTTCGACGCCTGAGATGGCCAAGCATCAATGTGTATTACTAGCACAACAAGTAGTAGTTCCTCTGCCACCCCTTAAGGAATAAAAGGTGTCAATATTAGAGTTTATTTGAGAAAATGTACAGATCCCTTGTTTTTTTATTTATATTATTTGAACCATCCAGCACACTGGCACCTGCTTTGTCTTTCCTTTATAAGGAGACACTGTACATGCATATATTCACGCCGTTAATTCCCATTGGGGTAAACAGAGACTATCGATCGCCACTTCGTGCGATCCTGGCAAACCTCTCTCAGTATTCATCTGAATTCTCATTACTACCTAGACTATATCTTCTTGACCATACAGATAATCAAATAACACTTTTAACATTACGAAAGCGATAAATATGAAGATCCGAATAATAAATTTGTACGCTTGAAGTACCAACCCTTTTCGTCACTGAGTAACCAATATATAATTCATGAGTAAATCAAACATTACAGTAAATGAAGCACTTCCATAAAAACAATAACTCAGTTTAAAATGATTCGTCCCGTTAGATGATGAGTCTTGTTATTCTGCGAAATACAGTGGTACTCAGACCCACTTTGTAAATATTGTGATTAGCAGAATTTGCTGCGAATTCATGTCAAAAGCTTTAAAGGCTGGACTTATATACGTATATTTAATTTGATTTAGATGTATATAACGTTTGGTAGGTATAAAATATCATTGGGTCATACATTTTACTAATTATTTAAACCGCGGTATTTATAAGATTTCTCATCATGGTATTATTTCATTCTATATACAATTTTACACATTATTTTATCAATGGTTTTATTTATTACTAGTGGATCGTCCCAGCTTCGCACGGGTAGCGTTGTTTTTTAAATATCTGAGGTTTCTTTCTTTAGTCACTGCTCAAGCATTGTGAAATTCAGCGCAATGTTTTCAATTTATTAAATTAATAGCACTCCCTAAACAGTGTAGTTTGGTGATTTTTAATGCGCTTTAATGAACGGTTCAGTATTTCCGTTTAATAGCAAATTTTGGAATAAAAGGCTATGAAGTATTTATAACAATCTAAAAAATAAATCATTACGTGTTGTAGGATGCAACTACTGGCGCCATCTAGTATGTTATATGTAAATTAGTAACGATTCGGTTTTGGTCACGGGCGCGATGGCTTATTTTATGTATAATTTCGGTGTTTCTCTACCGATTTCTATGATTCTTTTTTATTGAAAAGGTAATAATGTTACCTTTTTTAAACTAGGGATGAATGAGAGGTTTACAAACGTAAGAGTAAACAAATATAATCAGAATGTTCCGAACTGCTAAGCTATCAGGAATTACACGTGTTATTGTGAGTCAACCGTAAAAGATAGACATAAACTGTTGGGGATTTTTTTTTAGATAATTTTATGAAGAATATTTCCGTCATACATGATTTCTATGTAAGTTTAACCATTAAGGCTGCACACGCGACGGAAGCTTAAAAAATGTAGTAACTTCTCCCGTTTTCCCAAAATTTACCAAAATTCCCCTTTACTACTCTGCTGGAAAGTATACAAAAACCTGCCCAGGAGTATGGAGAATAATTGTACCAAGTTTCGTTAAAATCCGTCGAGTAGTTTTTGTTTCCATAAGGAACATACAAACCGACAGACAGACAGACAGACAAAAATTTTACTGATTGCATTTTTGGCATCAGTATCGATCCCTAATCACCACCTGATATTTATTTTGAAAATATATTTCATGTACAGAATTGACCTCTCTACAGATTTATTATAAGTATAGATTATGTATTTTTGTAAATCTGACGTGAATATGCCTGTCGTTATTTTGCACAATATCAGCTCGATTTCATAAATATTGTCATGCCAGTCAGTATCAGTGGTTTTAAACAATAGCCTCTGTAATAGGCTTGGTATAGTTTTTGCGTTAACTAGTAGAGGTCATAAAAATGATTATGTATTAGTCCTACAACTGATGAATTCTATCCTCCATCTATGTAGCTTAAGAAGAATAATTATGTGGTGTAACCCAGAATAGATTACAAAACCAAGAATTCATTAATCAAATACTCGTAAGTTCTTATTTGTATATGTGTCTTCGTTGTTGTGTATATATTTATTATGTATGTAAATATACAGTAAAAAATAATAAGTAATATTTTTCAAAATGACCCTTTCACCAACCTCCAAAATGTGGCTTATATTTTATAATAGTGATTACGTTTATGGTAACGACAAAACTTTGAGTGTGTATTTAGTATACCTCAATACAATTTATAATATATTTCCTCCAGAAATATAAGTGTTATTATAGTCACCCTATAATAATTGTCATTGAGTTTATTACATCCTGGCCAGTTCTGGTAACAGGTGCTTACACAATATTTTCACGACATAACATATCAACGTATAGTTAAACGCCGATAAAAACGTTACCGTTATAAGGCAAGAAGGTTAAATAGGAAACTTGGCAAATAACTGACTTCCAACTATTATACTATGAATTCATAATATAATTTATGTCATTGACTTTGCTGCGAATCATATTTCCAATTGGATTTTGCGTTACTGTTCTTTTAATTAACTAACACACAGATAGGAAATTAGTTATCTAAATTTTTAATATTCAGTATTTACCGTCTTGATGGATACTTGTTGTTAAAATAATGTTATCATGTTACTGTAAATAATGGACTATCTGTTTACATACATACATATACTCAAGGCTATAAATCCCTAGAAGGGGTAGCCAGAGCTAAGGAATTGGAAATTCCTAAGCCACTTTTTTATGATTGCTTCTTTGCGTTTTTAAATAATTTTATTATCGTTGGGCGATGCGGCTAGAGAGAGACCCATCAATAACCTTTATATCGTATAATATTTTCCCCTTTCAAGTCCCAATAGTGACTGGGGAATTTCAAATTGTGAAGCTCTGGCTACCCCTTTATGGCGTTATAACAGTGATAAACATACACATAAGTGGAGTGATACAAAAATATCAAAATAGGTAATTGCTGACAAATTGGTATCGAAATATTGAGATAGTAAGTAATTTGTCAAGCACGGTGTCTGTTGTATGTGTTTTTGACGCGTCGCGCCTCCTTGCCGCCTCATTCGCCTCGCATGGTACTTCTTATCAACTTTCACTATCCTCAGCTATTGTCGTTTATATCTTTTTATGTTTTTAAATGCAATACTCACATATATCCCAAAAGGGGTAGGGGTATTGCTGTGTAGTGTCGGCTTAGAATAGCACTACCCCATTTCTTCCGGTGGGTGTACGTAAGAGGCGACTAACGGTATTGGGGCTTTTTAAGGGATTTTTGGGCGATGCGGTTGGAGCCCCATCACCAACAACCTTTATTTTTACCATCTTAAGCCCACGCAACTTCCAAAAGTGGCTGAGGAATTTTTAATTCCTTAGCTCTGGCTATCCCTTCTAGGGAAATATAGCCGTGAGTATATGTATGTATGTATGGGTAGGGGTTGTTAGCCAGATCATGAGAATTAGAAATTGTTAAGCCACATTTGGATGAAGATATTTTCGATTTCAATCTGGAATAATGCGGAGGGTTAAGTCTGTAGAACCACGTAGTACACGTTAAAATTATATGGAGAAGGCGCTTAAAGTCTGGCATCCAGTAAGATATCTGTATGAAAAAACAACGGGAATGGTCTTTGAGTTGTTTTTATCCAGGATCGTACGAATAGGCCATTAATGGTATCTACTCACCCTTATGGAAAATAATAGACTCAATATATGTATTTCCTTTTTTTTGTACATACATACATACATACATACATATACTCACGGCTGTAAATCCCTAGAAGGGGTAGCCAGAGCAAAGGAATTAGAAATTCCTCACCCACATTTGGAAAATTGAGCGGGGAAAGGATAGTAAAGTCAAGGTTGTTGGTGATGGGTCTCCAGCCGTATCGCCCAAAAATCCCTTAAAAGCCCCAATATCGTTAGTCGCCTCTTACGTACAACCATCGGTAGAAACGGGGTAGTGCTAATCTAAGCCGACACTTCACGGCACCTTTTTTTGTGCACCAAATATACTAGGCTTGATTTGTTCATTTGAGTTTGTGAAGTTAAATATAGTTTGTTTCTTGCTTTCGTTATAACTTAATTTTTAACTAGCTTAATGCAATACCTATTTACTTTGTATTTAGTACATATATTTATTTGCTATACATATATTTCTACAAGTGATTATCAAACTGTTTTGCGATCAGCAAACGGCTTATTTGACAAAAATGAACAACTTTTACAACAACAAAAAGGATGCACTGAAATAATATTGCCTCAAAAGATTCCTCTGGACAATTTATGAAGCAATTAACGTTTCTTTTTCATTGGTTATTTGGTGAGAATTATTTATTTTATGTCGTAGATGGCTGTCGAAATTGTTTTCGAGGTTGCTTAATATTCATCGATCCCATCTCACGATTTGTTTACGTCGGGTCGCGTAGGCGCCGAGGCGAAGATGTGCCTCAAATTAAAAGGCACTTTAGGTCGGACCGGTTTCAGTCGAGTCCGAGTGTGAGCTTCGTGAACGTCACCACAAAGCTTCGCGGGACAATTGCTGCTGATTAACTGATCCGCACTGATAAAATACACTTACGATGATGTCTGCATATATTTTTTGCATTTATCTTTGAAATGCACGTCGCCGATGTCTTTTGAAATATGGCGATTCATCGATAAAGAGAGCACCGGTGATGTCAGATCGTTTGACGTTTTACTTAATTTCGTTATGAATTGAGATGTCTTTCTTATTGACATGTTGGAGTAGAAGTAATTATATATATGAGATATAATAGAGCTTACATATTTTTGGCATGACATTGAGAATGCAAGCATTGATGAAGGAAACGGAATGTTTTCTTTTGAATAATATTGCTGAGGTGACGAGCCGCGAAGATTTTTTTATTAGTTAAATGTTTGAAAGTATTTTCACAAATATTATACAATTTAATGTTTTTTGACATGAATTCCTCATGTGGGGATTATTACTCATAAATAAAAGATGTTATTAAAGGAAAGAAAAACCCCGCCAGTGTCGAAGTTTTTCTTTCCTTTAATAACATCTTTTATTTATGAGTAATAATCCCCACATGAGGAATTCATGTCAAAAAACATTAAATTATGTGATAGTTAGGCGTTTCCAACATTTGCATTCTATCTGAAAAGGTAGACAAGTGGCCGTCCGAATTAGTTAAAATTCGGAGGTAGGAAACGCAAACACTACTTGAACGTGTAAAAAAGAAACAAAGGATAGAGAAATTTCGCGCTGGATGCCAACTGACACTGTAGCTCAGTTGGCAGAGCGACGGGGGCGTATACCCGAAGGTCGCGGGTTCGAACCCCGCCAGTGTCGAAGTTTTTCTTTCCTTTAATAACATCTTTTATTTATGAGTAAATATTATACAGTTGAATACAATCAGCGTTTAATTTATAGTTATGATACCACTGGCTTAACTTTTATTACTTTATTAATTATTAATAAAAAACACGCTATATGTACGCACGCACGCGTGTTAATTTTTCTAGATTATTTTTTATATAAAAATTTAAAAATTGCAATGATATATGCGGTGTCCAATTAATTAAAATATTATTAAAAGTTTTTAAATAGCTAGATATAAAAGTTAAAAATGTATGTAATCGTTTTGTGAGCAAAGTTATATCAGAATCCGGGACACCGGGACTAATTAGCAACCCTTCTTTATTTATATCTTCTTTATATATATCTGGCGGACGTATATCTAAATATGAAGCGTTAGCTACCCCTTTTGGGGATTTATAGCCGTGAGTATATCTATACATTAATGTTTTAAAAAATATACTACTTACTTAGACTGACTTAGACTTAGATTAGGACCTAACCTGAAAAAATACCTAGATCAGACAAACCTGAATACTTGGGTGTTATTTTACCATATGAGTTATATTTTTATTACATTAGATTCATTATTATTGTTTCCGGTTATTATTGTAACGCTTACAATAATGAAATGTAGTTTTCAAAAAACCCGCCGTAAAATTTGTAATACACCCTATCAAAAATTTATATTGTTGTTCGATGAGGAAATTAATTTGTTTCAATCCAAATCGGTGTGAATTATTCCAGTCGTTGATTTTTATTCTCGGCTTGTATATTCTTACAACAACAAAAAATAACTCAAGTTTTTGAACTTGGTTAAGTTATGAAAGAAAAATGTCTGAGACAGACATTGTTATCAAATGAAGTTATTCTCCAAAAGAGTTAACTGCAGAAAAGTGGCTAAAGAACGCAAACTAATTAAAAGTTTTATAATAATAATTCGTTCGACTGTCAGACTTTTGCATCGTTAATTTTAATTAAAGAAAGCGAGATCTGACTTTTATAATTATATTAAAGTATTTAAGTCGGTGACCCACAAAATTTCTGCGTTGTATTTTACTATTAGTTAATAGGTCGATTGTTTTCGGTATGCATTTTGTTAACGTACAAAAACGAACGGAAATGTATCTTTTCCCTATGTAGGTACGAGAAAAGCAAATAAATGTCGAGAAAAATGGATACACGCTTCAAAAGATCCCTTCATTGATCCAATCTGCCGGGAGAGGGGTAAATTTGGCAAAGTCATTGCCATCTGAGATGACTACATCGTTCGCTCCCTGCAGCTCCCAACTAATTTTATCTCTCGTCACTTTCTTACCCGTCCTATACACAAATTAATCTTCGCCTGCTTCTTTCGTGTCTTTGATTAAAGCCTTCTGAGATGTATTTCTTGCACACTAACCCTAATGGCAAGGCATATGTCAAGTGTCCACCTTATTGGCTAGTGGATCGGCTTAATGAAGGCGATGCTTTCTCCCAAGTATATTTTCGTCACGCAATTACCAATATGTTACTATCGACAGGGATACATTGCTTGAATACGTTCTTTGCCCTTTTCCCTTTTATCATAGGAGGAAATAAATGCTCGCATCATTAGATCGTGATTCGCTTCATACTGTTATTACGGACGTACGTTTCGTGATGAAATTGGTTCACGTTCTAAAAATATTTTTATTTATATTCACGTGAATATTAAGCTCATCAGAATTATATTCGGCGCGTCGTGTTTCATGTCACTACAGATTTGAGTTAATTAAAATTCGTTTATAACTGACACTTATCAAAACATCCGCGGCGCTCTCGCCTGGAAATATGTGAATCACGGAACAGCTGGTGCGTTTCCTTGCTTTCTTAAAGTGTAAGCAGTTTAGAATAAATACAATTGCACTTTAGATTGCTTTTGGTAGTTTCAGATTTGATTACCAGCTGGTCACAAAATAACATACTTAATTGGAATTTTCAAGCTCTAAGTTTTTACAATACTTACGCCATTTTAGTACTTAGTTTCATAAGTGACATACTTGAAGAGTACTTATCTATTCAGTACTACAGTACTCAAAAATGATAGCTGTGTAGTGTTGACATAAAATAAAATAACCCGTTTTTCCCTATTTAAGTTAATGTTAGGCAGTGTGGCTGGACACCCATCATCAACTATCAAACATCAACAAACATATTTTCGAAAGCAAAATATTTTAAAATACCGTCATTTTTGAAGTTCAGAATACTATTTATAGCCGTGAGTTTTTGCATTTATTATATTAATCACAACATATTTCACCAAAAACTATATTACCAAATTGATGTTTTTCTAAACGTTATTTATGACACTAATTCCCGAGCCGTGTAGTGTCGGCTTAGAATAACAGTACCCCATTTCTACCCGTGGGTGATCGTAAGAAGCGACTAAGGGTATAGGGGCTTTTTAAGTGATTTTTGGGCGATTTGGTTGGAGACCCGTCACCAAAAACATTTATTATTACCATCTTTTCCCCACTCAACTTCCAAACGTGGCTGAGGAGTTTCTCTTTCCAAAGCTCTGGCTACCCCGTTAAGGGATTTATGGCCGTGAGTATATGTATGTATGTAAGTAATTCCCGAGATGTTGTTTTTACGGAGTATTTTTGATTTGAACCCTCTAATGATGTTTACTTTTACCATTAACAATCCTGATAAACAACCACAAAAAATAATAACAAAAAACTCCAAAAGTTTAGGCTTGAATTAGGATTTGAACTCATACCGCCTATATCGGAAGTCGCAAACACTCCAACTGAGCCACCGAAGCTAAATTAAGTTAGTCGGTCATTAACTTAACTAAATACTTCGCCGACATCTTTAAAAAAACACACGTCTCACCTTTAAGCTACTTAAAGTCTTGTCTGATGAATATCGTTAACTCTGAAATGCATGCGCTCTTACAAAAAGTAAAACATGTATGTAAATATTGGATTTCTCAAACTGGATCCCTAGTTAACATATAAAATACGATGGTGGGAGAACATGCAAGAACGGGATGAATTATAATTATACCTCGCTATGTAATAAACACTGAATACAAAGCAAGTTGTACCTGTTTATGGTAAGAGAATATATTAATAATAACGATATCACACGACCGCACTATTCTTTTGCTATTCAACAGCTGTTGAATATGGACGTAGTTGCACCAAACTGTTGCGAGCCACAGCGACTTCGTTTTGAGGAAAAACTCAATTGAACTTTTGATTTTGGTAGCAGAGTTTTAATAATTTCAATAATTAAATAATAACCAAATTCTTATTATAAAAGACAAATTAGTAATGAAGTAAACCAAGTTTTTCCCATTTTGCGAATTGGTATATTTTAGGTGTTAGTACGTTCAATAATATTAAGAAATTAAGCTTCGCTCTGTGGTGTGTATTACCACACGGTAATACTACACATTGTTGCTGAAAGAAGTGCCACCCTCTCTCTTCCTGTTTGTAGCTAAATTGCGATCTAGGTATTCTTAAGTGATTGATTTGCGATGTGGTTTGAAAACGTTTTTTTTTTCAATCATTTACTTTCAAAGTGGTTGACTGATAGTTGATTCAGAATTTTAAACTACGTATTATCGGGGATAAAACAGCGGTGGGCAGAGAATATCCTCTTCCATTTTTGTGCTTGTATCTTAAATATTGGGAACTAATATTAAGAAGCCCACGGGCTTAGTTCTTTCTAACTTATATAACGGTCAGTCTTTACTATCAAAATAAAGCGAAAAAACTTAAAAATTTTGCCTGATAATTTTCACTCTAAAGATAGACGGCCGGTTTCACAATTGAGCATTCTAGCTCTAATCAGTTGAGTTTTTATCGAACTCTAAGTAAGTACTTAAGTTTAAGGTGTTTCACAAAACAAACAATACTCGTTGCTAGTATGTGATCAACAAAGCATCTATGTCAGTTTGTAATCAAGATTTATGAACGTTTCAATTTACGCACGAAAACCGGTAACTTACCGATAAAATTATATTTCTGTAATTATACTTTAATATAAATAGCAATTGAATCTAAGAACTCGATTCAATAATGTTTCATTAGAAGTTAAATTTATAAGAAGGTTTTGAGACCATTTGAATAAAAATAAAAATAAACAAACAAAAAACTTTGGGAAACGGAACGTCTATACGTCAATACTCATCAATCGTCAAAATTGTATCAAGTTCTGTTCTGTATGTATGCTTGGTTTTTATTTATTTATATGTGTTTGTGTTTAGATTTCTATCATGTATGTTCTGTTCATGAATGAGAAAAGATATTCACGGATATATACGCGGAATCTTTTGTAGTGCAAAACACCATGGAGGTGGAATAAAAATGGAAAAAAAATCCAAAAAGTTCGGCGTATTTTGCCTCCGAGGTATCTGCTGCGGCTCCTCTAGTGATGATAATGATGTATCTGAAGATATCTCCAGAAAATTGACGAAAGAAATGTGTTTACTTCACAAATTTGAAATTGAACACGGTTTATGACGCCGAATTTGACAACTTAACTCTAACCTTCTCAAATCAGCGATGATTACCGTTTGAGTATTGTCAAACGAGTTCAGAAACGCAAATTTCAACATTTATGTCGAATTATTGATTTGATCATACAATCAAAATTTGATTAAATTACAATATTTGGTCAATTCACAAACGTAATTTTGGTAAGTACGAACTTAAATACGGTTTGAGATACTTTTATCGTTAAATTCTCAATTGTGAAATCGGCCGAAAGTTAACGCACTAAAGTGAATCACCCGCAATTTTTTGTAGAACAACTAGCGGTTACTGCAGTGTCCCGGCGTGAGTAGGAACGGTCGACAGGAGTGGAACAGGCTCGCTCCCTCGTTATATCGAATGAATTGCCGAAGAGTATAATAGGTACCGAGTCGCCGCCGACTACATGGCAAATTATATGCCAGCCGATGTCATTGTGATAAATAATTCACCCGCGCGCCCGCTGCTCCGGCCGGGCCTGTAATCGTTCTCATTACACACCGAACCCGATGTATTTCGAAGGTTTCTTCAAAAATTAAGTGTCATTATCTCCCTGCTTTATCATTTCACACTCAAACGAATGTATAAACGACCTTTTTCGACCTGTTCCGAATAAATTGAAAAGTTTATGGTTTCGTACTAGTTTATGTTATATTAAAATTCACACTATTCCGTTTCGATAGCGTGAAGTAAGTCAAGGTGGCATATGCGTATGTTTAAGCTTCGATCTAACGCGTTTACAGCGATGCCGTATCACTGCGGGCATTGATCGTAAATGTCATCTGAAAATTTATATTCATTACGATTAGATAGGAATACACCGGCGGTTGGAGCATTGTTCGGCCGAACGTACCCCTTGATCGATGTTCGATATAGCCTTTTTATAGTTGACTCACACCAGACACCAACTATCGAATTTACGAGGCACTACTCAAAAACAGTAGGATATCTATCGGTGCCAGGCATTCACAGTTTATGACAAGTTAATGTATACCGCCCACTTTGAGCTTCTTTTTCTTATAGTTTTATGTTACTTTCTATGAAATATTGTTTGTCTATAAAACATAAATTCCTGCATATAAAATAATATTGAAATGTTAAATGACACAAGTTTACATGAATTCATATGAAATTTAAACACATGATTTTCCTACATTGCGTTGTAATTTAAAATAAGATGAGGTTATTAAATTGGTTTCCTAGTTTTCTCTTCTTGACACAGATCACAACTAATGTTACTTTCCTCTGGATTTCACTAAATCTCAGTCTCGTTCTCAGTTCAGATAGAAATGTTGCAGCAATTTATTTCACCCTGAACGTCCCTCAGCCGATCCGTCATATGCAATATGTTTTTTAAAGTAGTATAATGTTGTCTCAATAAAGGAGGCATAGATAATGTAATGTATATGTGTATAATATAATGTATAATATATAATAATCACATGTAGTCCGGTCAATTTAGGCCTAAAATAAGGAGGAAGGTTACATTAATTCATAAGAAGCTGAAAATTGGCACAATTGTTCAAAACATGATCATAAATGAAACCTCAAAAATCCCCATCGTTCCGAGGTGTGCTAAAAATTTTACACGAGGTCAAAGGTCAAAAAAATGAGTTTTTTGCGTTTTTAAGCGAAACGGTGAGTTTTTCGCAAAATCACCCCTGTACAAAATTGTAGATCAGAAAATTCTCTACAAAAAAGATATCAATATTTTTTTTCCTAAAAGCCACCATTTTGAAGATATAACGCGTTGAAAAGTTCGATCATTGGCAATCTTCATACTTTGCACATGTACGCCACGTATGAACATCACTTATAAGGTGATATAAACTAGCTTCTTTACCTCCAACCTCACCTCAGTAGCTGCTCACCAACATTTATTTCGGGTATATTACCAAGTTCAAGTGTGGCTTGGTAATCAGCTCGACCCTAAAGACTGGGGTTGGAAGTTGGTCGACAATACATTAGAGGCAGTTCTAACTTTACTTCCACCGGCACCTGAGAAACTTCTCAACTCAAAATTTTGCAACTGTAAAAAAGGTTGTAATGCTAAATGTGGATGCAGAAAAGTTGGCATGCACAAACTGCCAAGGCCGATCGTGCTCTAATGTTGAGTCAGCTAATCTAGAAGACTCATATGATACCAATGAGGAATCGCTAGTGGGACAGTTGATCTATGAAATAGAAGAAAAAGAAGAAGAAGAAGAACAGGAAGAAGAACAAGAAGAAGACGAAGAACAAAAAACAGTAATCCTGGAAAATTACGAATCAGACGAGGAATATTAATCATTTCATTTTCAATTACACCGCCATTATTTTAACCAACTGATATGTACAATAATATTTTACAATAGTTTTTAAACAAATAAAATCACTGCAGACCCGTGGAATAGGCCTACAGGGGATACCACGTTAAAATAAAACGCGCTAGTAGTACATAAGTACACTACCTCATAGGTGGCGTGGAAACGTGTGCAAAGTATGAAGATTACCAATGATCGAACTTTTCAATGCGTTATATCTTCAAAATGGTGGCTTTTAGGAAAAAAAATATAAATATCTTTTTTGTAGAGAATTTTCTGATCTACAATTTTGTACAGGGGTGATTTTGTGAAAAACTCACCGTTTCGCTTAAAATCGCAAAAAACTCATTTTTTTTACCTTTGACCTCGTGTAAAATTTTTAGCACACCTCGGAACGATGGGGACTTTTGAGGTTTCATTTATGATCATGTTTTGAACAATTGTGCCAATTTTCAGCTTCTTATGAATTTATGTAACCTTGAATGTATAAATTGACCGGATTAATGACCAAATTTATAATTAATTACTAGCAGAGATATGACAAGTTGTAGACGACATACATAGTACTAAAGATCAACTGATGAGTATAGTTTTTTTATGTAGTAACTTAAACCACATGTACTTAAAATAATCATAAAATGCATGATTAAATAGCGATAAAGGTATGGGATGTTTAAGTAAGTATAAAGTTAACGATAATGAATGCAAAGAAGTAAATGCCACACATGGAGGCCGTACTTTATTCTAACACATGCACACGCTTTCGTGGAAACATAGCTGCACTGCGGTTTGTGCTGAATAATCGCATACAAAACCGACGTACAATAGCCAATGCGAGTGTTTAAATGCCCTATTAAATCTTACGGCTCTCGCGTAGGATTCTGTGGGATTCAATTACGCTTTGTGCCGGATGAAAGACGGCACAGTGGTACGGTGTAAACCGAGACATGGCCGCGAATACATCCCAACACCTCAGACTCAATGAGCCCTGTCACAAAAGGTGCAAATGAAATAACAAACAAAGCAAAGCGACGCCTTGTCCAATACGACATAATACGTGTAAGGGTACACGAAATAAGAATAAATTGCGTACGAATTATCAAATAATCATTTTTTTCTATAAAAAACCAACTCGACGCTGCAATGAATTTCGTTCCATTCTCAGACTATTGAATTCGTTTTAATGACTCACATGTAAGAAGCTATTGGAAGCTAAATCTTTTAAAATGCAAACTTTTGAGCGATACATTGTTCTGGGGAATGTATAGTATATTTACTACTTTAAAATCTCAGATATATGCAAGGGAATGAAGTCTAAGCAAAATAAGAAATTATAGAAATACATACATACATACATATTCTCACGCCGTTAGTTCCCATTGGGGTAGGCAGAGACTATCGATCGCCACTTTGTACGATCCTGGCAAACCTCTCTGGCTTCGTTTACATCCATCAATCTTTTCATACATGTTCTTTTATTCTTCATACTGCGGACACCTGCCTTTTTGAGCACATGTTCTATTTGATCCAAATGTGTCCTCCGAGGTCGTCCTCTACTAACATTACCTTCCACATTGGCTCTATATATAGAAATAAAGTATAAAATATATTTTTCTGTATAAAAAGTTATCTTATCATTGAATAAATTATAACTTAGTTAAAGCTATTTAATTGAATTTGTGAGTTTACCCCCCAGGGCATGAAACAGAGACCTTACGATTTGAACGCAAGTGTTTTAACGTATATATAATAGAGTTTTATTGTTCCACAGCGAATCATTCAATACAGCCTACAAAAATTAACAACCTAATGTTATCGTCAAAAATTCTGACTTTATAGAGATAAGAAGCAAATCACGTTATTTATAATTTAACCGTTATTTAAAAATGAAGAGTAGATAGCAAGTTCTCTTACTACATACATACATACATTAGTCACGGCCAGAGCTACAGACTGAAACTGTTCAGCCACATTTAGCAGCTAATAGGGGACCAGACAGTAGAAATAAAGTATCGTTGGTGATGGGTCTCCAACCGCATCTCCCAAAAACCACTTAAATAGCACCATACCCTTAATCGCCTCTTACGACACCCGTGGGTAGAAAGTTAGCCTGTGTTTTAAATTTTCCTTATCACTGACATACAAGGACTTCACTTTTCCTTCACCGATAGCACAAGCTTGTCTAAGTT
Source organism: Bedellia somnulentella (assembly GCA_963576735.1). Taxonomy (NCBI): domain Eukaryota; kingdom Metazoa; phylum Arthropoda; class Insecta; order Lepidoptera; family Bedelliidae; genus Bedellia; species Bedellia somnulentella. Next base: position 4,325,914 of record OY755180.1, read on the forward strand.
GAGCCGATACCAGAATCAGCCATATGAGCATCAAATATCTTACTATCACAATTCTGTGAACGGTGGGTATTTCTGTAGTATCGGCTAAGAATAAAATTATCCGATTTCTGCCCTAGTTGTAGTATTGGGGAGATTTATGATTTCTCGGCACTGTGCCTGCATTTTTTACAATTTTGCCCCTCTACACTTCGAAAAGTAAGCTAAGCCAAGACTACCCCCTTGTTTGGGATTTATAGCCGTGATTCTATCTATGTTTGTATAGTAGTGCTGTTTGTTTTAATACTGGACATTAGTTCGACAATGCGATTGCGACATCCAAACCACATGCATTAACGCTAAATGTCGTAACTCGACCTCACACACAAACCGCACATCTCATTAAAATTGTATCTGTAGAACACAGAAGTCTCCTTCATTACGTTTTTGGCAAGTTGTTTTGCCACATGACGTCGCGTCGATTAATAACTTTGCATTTTGCATGTCCCGGTTTCGAAATATTGCGTGTGCTACGTAGAATTTATATAAATTTATAGAAGTAAGTTTGTATTGCAGATTGCTTTCATTGTTGTTAAACCAATTGTTAGTAAAAATACAACCCTCGGCTTAGTTAGCTTAGTAGTAAAAGATAGTTAATCACTGGAAAGTTATTTACATTTCACAGATCGGTACCAAATTTTAGTTTTTCTGTAAAGATCGTGAAAAAAAAACGCCTGATGTTCAATAATGTTGAAGCTCTACTCTTCACGCCGAAAACGATAATTAGCATACGTATCTCTTCTACCCATATAATAATTTATTTCTTTCTCTCTCGCACGATTGAATATTTGGATTTTGACATTTTAATATATATAGAACAATGTAAATATTGGCGCTTTCTATTCGATGAAACCGACGACAACTACGGAGATATCGCTCGATTCGTCGAATATCACCATGTATTCTCATATATCAGAAATATCAAAATACGATTATTCGATCGTGTGAACGAGACAGAAATAAATTTTAATATGAGTTAGAAAATATGAGTGTGCCTATTATCGTTCTCGATGTGAAGAAATGACCCTCTGAGCTATTGATCGTCACTTCGTACGATCCTGGCAAACTTCATCTACTTTCAGTAATCCTTTCATATCCGGCTTAACTTTTAAAAATAAATGATAACAAATGTGATTTTATTTAATTACCTCAGGGTGATTTTCTTGTTTCACCTAGAATGTTTATCCTGGTACGAGTAGTACAATTATTGCATGCCCTTTCTCATACGTGACTGCAATTACATATTGCGGTATTAAAATTATTTGGTCAAATTTCTGTTAGTCGTGACCACTTTAGCCTCGATAAAAACGGTTTCCTTTATTCTCACTTAAGCGGTCCTCGATTTACTAATGAATTGTAATTGTGCTCTTTTATCTTTGAGTTGTTTTTTTTTGTATTTTTATTATAATGAATTGTTATGATCATGAAGCTACTAACTAAACAGGAGAGCGTATTCACAAAAATATGGTAAACAAAAATGCAATTTATTACCATGCAATAAAGTTAATTATCTTTTAAAAACTGTCAAGCAGAGAAACGTCCTAGAACGAGAGCCGTGTGAGAGAGAAGTGTGTCCCGCTCGCGCGGTTGCCAGTCGAGATTAAGTTCAAAGAAAAACAAATTCAAACTTATTTATAGGGAATATTTTATAAAAAGCAGGCTATTAACTGTTCCTTTTTGTATTTTATTTTAATTATTATTGTCGCCTATCGATTTGGAGATAAATAATTGGTTAAGTTTGGCAAAAGGAATATTAATATTTGTCACGGGTATCCCCATCGAAACAAGATAAATGTGGTGTCCACAATTTATCATCTGTTTGAGTGTTTTGGAGCTTTTATCATTTAATTAAGAAAATAGTGATAAATATGGGTTCATGTTATGGAACAATAAATAAAATAACCTGTATCATCTCGAACTTTACCAGATGAATGCATTAAACGATTTGAATTTGAATATAGCTGTGTGGTGTCGGCTTAGTATAGCACTACCCCATTTCTTCCGGTGGGTGTACGTAAGAGGCGACTAACGGTATTGGGGCTTTTAAGGGATTTTTGGGCAATGCGGTTGAGACCCATCACCAACAACCTTTATTTCACCATCTTTTCCCCACGCAACTTCCAAAAGTGGCTGAGGTAATTTTAATTCTCAAGCACTGGCTACCAATGTAAACAATGTATACATGTAAATATAAGTGTTTTTATAATATTTTTTATAATTTATGAAACAGAGTAAGTTGCGTGTTTTACTGTTTTTTGTTGTTTGTGAATGAGACTTGCTGGTTTTCCTATATGGGGATTATGCTTGCAAAACGATTATCATGCCTACAAATTTTACTGTACAGCACATGCCCGTTAACATTAAAACCTAAATTCCACGAAATTTTGTTTTGGCGCATTTTGGAAACAGATTCCGCACGGCATTCGTTGGAGGGGGGTACAGGTGCATCGGGGGACGCGGTAACTACTTGTCGCCGTTCGTCAGTTTCGTCACATCGGCGCTAGAGCACATTTTGACTGGACGTTATTATTTTTGCAAGCGTGACTTATTATTTCAAAACGAGAATGAAGCGAAGTAGAATTATTTTGAATGCTGCATTAAGTCGTGGTAGTGTCCAGACTACAGGATTAAGAAGTTATGTTGAAGTTACTCCAACCAGCCAGGGATAAGTTACCTACTACTCTACTTACATATCTAGAAAGCTTTCATACTTTAGGTACCTGTTTGGTTTTTAATTTGCTTTATTACGTTTCACTAAAGTTTTAATCAATTTCTGATGAAATGCTTTATTTATTCATATTGATCTATAACGCCTGGTAAAGGGATTTTTTTTAATTTACCAATCACCAGCCTTTATTTTTTTTGCACGATGTTTGTTTTATTTGTATGCTATTCTGCATATTTTGGGTTCTATTTATTACAGCTTGGGTCAAAAATTGCACCAAACAAATACTAACAAAACTAACTATTTGATACTTTTTTTTGTTACTTACATATCTAGAAAGCTTTCATACTTTATGTACCGGTTTGGTTTAACAAAAGTTTTGATCAAATTGCTGATGAAGTGCTTTATTTATTTATATTAATTCGTGACGCCTGGTAAAGGGAAATGTTTTGTAATTTGTCAATCACCAGCCTATGTTTTTTTTGCACAATGTTTGTTTTATTTGTATGCTTTTTTGCACATTTTGGGTTCTATTTGTTACAGCGTGGGTGAAAGTATGCACCAAACTTATACTAACAAAACTAACACTTCAGTAGAACAGATACATTATGACGACCTAATAACTCTGTCTGATTTAGAGTAAAGTTGTGATGATTCTGTGGCTGACGCAAATTATATTCCAGATACACTTTCTGACAGCAACAGCAGCTCAGATGACAATGATGATCACGGGCAAATTTAAGAAAACAATCAGTTCCAGAAGAAGGTCAATCATTTACTGAAAACACAATACCGAACTCTAAAAAAGCAGATTTCATTGCCGTTTATCGCGGTCCGATTATTATAGCAGAAAATTATAATGCTGAGTCGAACTCTGAAATATACGTGAATCCCATAACATCTTCTGTCCCTCTAAATAAACAAAAGATGAAACATCCTATGATAACTAAAATATGTAAATGTACTAGGAAGTGCAAGGAAATTTCGTACTATGATCGACTTGAAATCTGGAACAAGTACTGGGACTTGACACCTAAAAGTAGACGTTTATTTTTGGCACAATGCACAACTATCGACACGATCAAAAGACGTAAAATCAAAGCTAACCCAGCAACAGACACAACATATGCGAAAAATGAATCCCGATACTTCACTATTCCAATATTTGTTAACGGTAATCAAGTAAGAGTTTGTGTGTGTCGAGAGTTTCTGTTAACAACACTTGGATACACAAATGATTCAGTAATAACTAGAGTGTCCAAAGCATTGAAAGAAGGCAGTCTTGTCGTAAAAGAAAAAAGGAAATCTGGAAGAAAACCAATAAATAGAGATCCTGTCGAAGATCACATAATGAACTATCATCCAATTTATAGTCACTATAGAAGACATAATGCTCCGAATACACTTTACCTTCCCCGTCATTTGACGGTCAAAACCATGTACTCTGATTTTAAATCAAAAAATCCCAACGTTCAATGTTGCGTTGAAACGTATAGGAAGACGATGAAGGATTTAAAAATTTCACTCAATATGCCCAAAAGTGATGTGTGTGTTGATTGCAAAGTATATACAGATCAAATAGAGGGTTATACAGATAGAACACAAATACCTGCAGAGATTAAAAAGACTCACGATGAACATAAAACGAAAGCTGATTCGGCTACCAACTTGTACAAGTTAGATGCCAAAAAAAGTAATACTGCTCATACAAAATATTTCTCGATGGACATGCAGAAAGTCATTCTTTTGCCTGAAATGCCAGACATCAAAGAATCACACTTTGTGAGTCGACTTATTACTTTCAATTTAACTTTTGCTCCTTTACAAAAAAACAGCAGAGATGTGGCAGTTTGTGTATTGTGGCATGAAGCTATTGCTGGAAGAGAGGCGCATAATATCGTTAGCGCTATATGGGCCTTTATAGAATCACAGAGAGATGCTCGTAATTTGAATTTGTGGGCAGATAATTGTACTGCGCAGAACAAAAATTGGTATTTGTATAGTAGCTTAGTCACGATGCTCAATAGTCCTACAAATGAGATTGAAAGCATAACTATCAGCTATCTAACAAAGGGTCACACTCATATGAGTGCTGATTCCGTTCACGGTAATATAGAACAAAAGATGACTCGAAAGCAATCTATTTTTGATTTCGAGGACTTCAAAAATATTGTGTTGCAAAGTCGATCAAAAATCAAGATTGTGGAACCTAATGCTCAATTCGATTGGCCGAAAAAGAAGAGGTTACCACGACTCAATGGAGATCCTTTGAAAAATTTTCAGTTAAGTTCTGTTGTCCAGGTACAATTCAGAAAAGGATCGCGTCTCATGATGTACAAAACCTCATTCGCTAACGATTTTTCCTCGTTAGATTTTCTAATAAAAAAGTATAATGTGTCTATTTTGCCAGCAACCATCAATGAGCCACGTGGGATCAAATCTTCGAAAAAGGAAGGAATTCAAACAAAACTAGTTCCTTTGATGCCTGACTCAAGGAAACAATTTTGGCAAAACCTGCCTGTAAATGATAAGTCTCCAGATTTATGCGCAATCGATGATGTGGATTAAATTATTTAACTGGTTACGTCTTATATTTTAACAATTTCTTTAGAGATGACTATTTTGGTAATTTTAATAAAAGCTGATTAAACTTATTATGACGAGTTTCATTTAAGTAGATAACTAGTGGGTAATCCTGGCGCGACTACGTCGTAACGACGTAATTTTTTGCACACCACGGCCGCGAACTGTACAAAACGATACCTGAACCAAATTTCTAGCTTAACTCATCGCGTCACAGGCTTCCGGGCAAGAAAGAGCCTTACCGAAATAATATATAAGGATTATCCTGTCCATAGTTTTTGTACAGTCAGCAATAGAAACAACTGACACCCCTAGCATATAAAGGTAAGGGGTGAAATTATTATGTTACTGACCGTACCGCAATAAAAAGTCCAGTTGGTATTTTGCTGTTTTATAGTGGTTATTTGTCCTCTGCTACAGTAAAAAAACAAAAAATAGAAAAGAGCAAGGTACGTTGCTGTGTTTTTATATGGTAATCCAGAGCTAAATAAATCTTGAAAACAAATTTTAAATAATTAAGTTCCGTAAAACATGCAAGAATCAGTAAATCTACTTTCTTTAAATACTACTTATTGCGCAATCATAGTATCCATGACACCCAATACTCATATTGGTCAATTATTGTTAAATTTTGTTAGGCTCACCAAAAATATGTTTTTTCGCTCTCCTGAAAAAAATGGTTACTGTGCCTTATTGCTTTACTTTTTGGGACAGCCGACTTTAGGTCGCCAGCGCGCGTTCCTGTTTAAATAATACTTCCATGGTTATGATATAACTGGTGACAGGTGACTCAAAAATTAGCTAGCTTAGCTAGACTTACGTCACTTGTTTAATAAGAGGAAAATTCTATATAATTCATCTTTTTTGTTTTTAATCGTGGAAGAGCTGTTTAATAACATACATACATACATACATATACTCACGGCTATAAATCCCTTGAAGGGGTAGCCAGAGCTAGGGAATCAAAAAATCCTCAGCCACTTTTGGAAGTTGCGTGGGGAATAGATGGTGGAATAAAGGTTGTTGGTGATGGGTGTCCAACCGCATCGCCCAAAAATCCCTTAAAAGCCCCAAATATTCATTATTAATTAATTATTAATATTAATTAAACATATAATTACTGTATAAATAGTCAAAATGTATTGAGTAATATCTGTTACTGTTAACTACATTCGTACATATACTCACGGCTATAATTAATATATCCCTATAAGGGGTAGCCAGAGCTAAGGAATTAGAAATTCCTCAGCCACTTTTGGAAAGTTAAGTGGGGAAAACATGGTAAAATAAAGGTTGTTGGTGATGGGTCTCATTGCATCGCCCAAAAGCACCAATACCGTTAGTCGCCTTTTACATACACCCATCGGAAAGAAATGGAGTAGTGCTATTCTGAGCTGATACTACACAACTACTGTTTATTAATTTAAAGTAATGTGGATTAATAATTTTTTGGGTTTTGTTTTTCTACATGATTTATGAAAAATTTACTTTAGATTAGAAGGTTTGTGAGAGTTGAATCGTATAATACTAAAAGTCAAGAATCCTTGGTATTTATTTTCTTCAACCTAATTACTTACTGACGCTTAAATATATTTTTCTTAATGAGGATCCATCTCTCTAACCTTTATGAAGTTCTAAATATATCAAAGCTTGAACGGTTTGCATTCATAAATAAGTCCTAATCAAAAATAAATTATCTGATTTTTAAATATTAGTAATGTAAAATTATATTCATATCTCTTGTGTGCATTTAGTGTATTACTAAATCCTTCTTAATTTGAACTATTACACAAAACTAACCTTCGAAATAACATGATCATAAAGCCACGAAAGTTTTTAGTCAGAATAATAATCTTTTTTGAAAAATATGGGAAATAACTATGTAGTTTACATTTTACTATGTAATGAAAATAATATTACAATTGTGCAAAGTTAATAATTAAAGCCGAGGTGGACTCTAAGCCCTAGAAGACTGTCTCAAATATACCTAATTTAATGCAATATTAGTCGCAATAACGAAAGTCTTTGTCAAATAAACAATAAGTGTCTTGTAAAAAATACAACATTTTACACCCGCTTAAGTAAATAAATAAGGTGTTAAATAAATTTATAGTAACATCATAAATAATACTTACACGTAAAATTCACATTCATTTATCTTAAAAATCGTATTTGTATTTATAAACGTTGTATCAACTAAGATTACTGGCTTCGATTGGTGTTCGATTTATAATCAAAATTAATATTTTAGGAATGCATGTGGATAATTAAACATTTGATTTATCTTTATGATCGTAGTAATGTTATTTCACTGATTTATTAAGTTTACACCTCGCCATCTATGTGTTTAAAACTACATGAGTCTAGTAAAAAAACCGGATGCGGGCTCGTAACACAAGTTTCCTTTAAATAATAATTTATGTTAATTGTTTCCAACATACACTAGACTTGCGAAAGAATGTTGTTGTAATTAATATTGTTTTATTTGTACAATAACCCTTTAAATTTTATGAACACATGTTTTGGTATTTTACCTACAAATTATTTTACAGCATACTCGTTTATTAAACGCAAAACTAATTTAATTCTGTAAGGTTAATGGTTGTTTAAATAAGCGAAATATTTAGTTTAATGATTCAAACAGTTTGAAAGCTAAAGTAAGCAAGATAAGATAATTAATAAGTATCTAATGCAGCGTATAATTTGGGTTCAAACTGTTTTGGCAGTAATGAAACGTGTTCGTTATGTATGTGTGTGTGTATGTGTGAGTCACCGACGTCGGCTTCGGCTTGGATCAGATATTGTTTGGTTTCGTAATAACACTCCCAATAATAATAGGTTACATCTCTCATTCGTTTAACGAGATAGGTAACGGCATATTATAACTAGATAAATATTATGGCGATATTTAACGTTTGCAATCCGACTATACTTAATTTCTTATTGGATATGAAACTGCAAATTTGCATCGAACACAAATATTTGCGAGTATGTGGCTTCTAAATGGAAAACCCTTGTACACCACAAGTTTTATGATCATTATATTTATCTCGAGTTTCATATTACCGAGTTTCAATGAGAAGTTTATAGTCATCGTAAAATTATGCATGATTTTGTTGCCGTCAGCTTCTTAAATAATACTATATAACTTTTTAATTGAATATGTTCTAACTTTATATCTATACAAGTTTGTTTCATTATTACATAAATAAGAAATTGTGAGACCAATAACTTTGTAACGCTTTATGGCACTCGTTTAAGTCTTTTGTACTAACGTTACGTGACACGCCTCCTATGATCGAGACCGTTTTTTACTCTATATTTAATAAGCTGTGAGTTCAAACATCGAAAACGCTCAAAGCCCAACATTACCTACTCTAAGATATTAAAATGAGACAAATTTATTGCCGTACTCTGATTATACATTCGATAAAATGCATAGACCGGTGATTATGATATCTCGAAGTTTAATCATTCGATCGATACGGTGTCGGGCTCCTTACTAAACCTGTACTAATAAAAAAGAAACTAGTTATGGCATTCGTTCGATATCCGACAGTTTATGTTTCAAAATCAACAAGAAGTTTTATCGGTGAGGGTGTAGGTCGATTTTGTTATCACCGTTACAAAACAATGTTTCAATGTAAGCCTATGCATTTCTGGCGATTTATAGTGTTTGTAGATATTGTATAACATATTAACCATGCAGTTGGTTTGGGCACATAAAGTGGATGGACGAAAATTAAGTAGTAAAAGGGATATATATAGAGATAATGTGGATGGTATTGTTAGTAGAGTACAGCCTCCTAAAACGTTTCTAAAACAGATGGAAAATGATCTACTGAAGGCTGGATTCCAAAGTGAGAAGAATAAAAGAGCATATATGAGAATAATAATGAATGTAGGGAAGCATGATAGATTTGTCAAGATCTTGCAATGAGGCGAACTATACTCTCTGCCTATCCCAATGGGAATAATGGGCGTGAGTATAAGTAAGTATTCTTCGTGCCTCCTCCGGGCTGATTAATGTTGTACACAGTGCGCCGCAGCCGTCGGATTTCTTTTTCCACCTTCACGTTGCTGTATACATAAATTTATGAGATGTTCTCGCATTGCTTATGTCGAAACTAGACGCGGATGCCATTCCGATTGTTTTTACCTTTATAGTTGCACCTCTGCACTCAGCAGTTTAATGATTTACCTTTCATGTACAGCGTGTCTGTGCTTTTTGTTGCGACATGTTTTTATTATGTTAAGTCAGCACTAAAATCCTTGTACGGTTTTATGATTTCCACAAGAGTTTACTGATGAGCTTATCTTTACTGTGGATCATGTTGATTACAAAGCTGGATGTATTTTCTCTTATAGTGTTGTTAATGTAAGAACAAAAAATTACGCTTTAAAACCATATTAAAGTTAAATATAGGAAGTATATGTGTGGGATTAGAAATACTGCAATGCTTGTGCTTCATATGTGACCATATTTATTTTTGTGTTTATAACGTGCGAATAAAAAATTATATGGTATTAAAGTAGATTATAGAAAATATATGTGTGGGTATTAGAAATAGTGCAATGCTTGCATCGTATGTGACCGAGTATGTTTCGCCGCGTCTCGTGCCGTCCGTCAAGCGCCCTCCGAACGTTCACCTCTCTGATGGATGTCGGCGTTCAACTAGGAAACTTGTTTGAGCACTTATACACCAGTTATCTCCCATTCCCTACTCACTTATCGAATCATTTATTACTGTTACTGAAACGTGAGATCGATATTTGACAACTAATAAACGAATATTGTAAGCTTGTTATAGAAATTATTATTGGTATTTATGAGATTATTGCATGAGTAAATGCACCTTTAGTTTGCTTGGTGTTCAGTAATAATAGACAGGACCTGGCAGCGCTCCTTGGCACCTACTTTATAACTTTACGTTTGTAACTTATTCTGTACTGAGATCAGCGGTTGAAACCCGCAAGTTTCTATTAAAAGTGATTGTCTTGCTCGTCATCTTTTGTATGCTAGGTTTTTACCCATACTGCATGTCTGCTGTTTGTAACTTTCCTTTTATATTGTTTCAATTATGATATGGATGTAAAAATGAATACAATTAACTTAATATTTCATTTTTTGTTTATTATTTCATCTATCACTTTGAGACACAATTGATTATGCTTTTTACAATAAATATATTTTGTTTCTAAAGTTTTTTCTTCCTACTGTACAAATCATGTATCTCTATTAGGCAATAACTATACACACTACTTTTATCACAGATAGTGGCTGTTTAGCCATTTTAGTAAATTACTAAGTAAGCTTGGCAACATGCCTAACACTGCCCAAATAGGCCTAATATTTTACATATTTACTTTTATAAAAAATGGCTTGATTCTAAAAAACTAAGTTATACAAAAATAAAAAGAAACGGAATCGGTACCTTTACTTACTGTTTTATACAAAATTAGTGAATAAAAAATCTTATATTGCAAAATATACAAATGACAGTTTATGTACATACAAAAATCATCCGACTAGGCATCACATTGTCACAGGCAGTGGTCACTCGACATGTCACATTTCAGTCTTATCACTTCGCACTAAATTTATCACTACACATGTACGGCGAGGGTTCTAGGAGAGGCTCTCGGCTGGTGTCCTGGGTGCGGCGGCAGCACGGGGTGCGCGCCGTGCACCGGCGGCGGCGGCAGCGCGCCCAGCTGGTTGCGCGTGTGCGGCCGGTGCATCGACACCCCGCCGCCCGCCACTCCCCTCCCGCGACATCTCTGGTTATTAGGCACGTCCGGCAACGCAAACCTCAACTTCTCCCAAAACAACTTATCACCCCAATGCAAATACGTATTCGTCTTCAAATAAAGTCTTATATCCGGATCGAGATCCTTTTGAGGCACTTCACCCAACAAAACCACAATTAGTCTACGACGACGGTCTCTCAACACTTGATGATGAGCCGATTTAAACTCGAAACGACACCACTCAGACTTAATAAAATTTTCACTAAGCACCATAATAGTTCGCCGAGATGATTCTACGGCCTGTATTATATTGTCGGCTACGTAACCGCCTACGGGAAAATCTCGGTAATGAAGGCACAGTTTGTAGGACGGATCGCCTCTTTCTAACATGGGTGCAAGCTCTTCCGCAACCCATGCTTCATCCTTAGAGCTATAACTCACAAAGGCATCGAACATTTTTTCACGGTCATCACGGTCTATGTCACTTGCTCTGTAGAACAATCTTACACCAAACTTTGAGTGAAACCAAACTCTCATTTCTTGTCTGAATATAAATACTACCATACTGACAAATGACAATAATAAAAAGGCTCCTAATGTTGCCACTAGTAACGGTATGAAATCTTGAATATCTTCGTTGGCCAAAATAGTCTGTGTAGCGGTTAGGTTTCCATTGATGCTGTTGTTTATACTTGGTAAGCCCGTGCAAATAGTTCCGTTTTCTGTTATGATATTAAATCCAGATTTTGGATTATCGAATATGCTCTCACTGTACGGAATTAAATCAGTCGTGTTTTGTTTTGTATAAACACATCTTATATTCGAGGCATCTATTACTGAAGTAACCCGCTTTGTCCATTCACGAAACATTTCTGTATATTCACAATCACAAGACCATGGGTTGAGCGATAATGTTATCTCACTTATAATCGGATTTATTTGCCATACAGTTAGGGTGGTTAGCCTATTATTATGCAAGTGTAATATTTTCAAACGGGACATGTGATTAAACATTTCTTTTCCGATGTGTTTGATTCTATTGTCATTTATGTAGAGCTCACGTATGTTGTCAAGACCATCGAACTCTTGCCCTTCTAACGAGGTAATGCTGTTGTGATCCAAATGCAGCATTTCTAGCTCTTTCAGCCCATTAAACGTTCTATTATGTATTATTTCTATGTTCGATGCGTTGAGAAATAGTACTTTCAGTCGTTTTCTTCCAATAAATGCGTGACTGGGAAGTATTTTTATGTCATTACCATCGAGATACAGTTGTGTTGCTTCCATTGGAATTCTTTCTGGCAAAGTATTTACGTAACCAGCATTGGAGCACTCAACCACATTGGCTGACCAGGATTGGTCGTGGTAGCATGTGCAATTGTTTGGGCACGTCATTTCACAATCACAGGCATCGAAATCACAACAATGACACAAGGCAAAGCAGTGGAACTCATATTTACACAAAAACTGATGTGGAGCTGCTTCCACTAAAGGCACATATGAATTGCCTCTATTGTACAATAATTTACAATAAATGCTGTCTAGATCCATTAACTTCGGTTGTGTTCTGGCTCTGTTGCCAGTGTTAATTTTTTGTAACCATTCCATTGTACAATCACATTCTAAAGGATTACCACCGATAAAGAACTCCGGCACCGATTTATCATGGGGCACTGCAGATATACGGAGTGAATTAGGGTCTAGACTTGTTATTTTGTTGCCGTACAAGTCGACTCTAGTTAGGTTTGGTTTTTTGAAAAACGTGTAAGATTGAACTTTTGATATCAAGTTATCATTAAGGTACAACATTTCAACGGAGTTAGGTATAGCACTTCCTGTTATTTCAGTTAGCCTGTTAGAACTAGCATCGAAGGTGCTTAACGAAAGTTGAGATTCTATTTCAAAATAATTTCCAAGCTCAGCAATCCTATTGGCATGGATATCCAACCACTGTAATCCTGTTGGAATCATGGCATAGTCAAACCACTCCAATCTATTGTCAGAAATATTCAACCACACTAGATTCGGCAACTTAGCAAAAAGACCACCAATGTCTGACAAATAGTTTCCGTCTAGTCTTATAGCTTGCAAATTCACATTAGAATCGAATGCTCCAGCTTCTATCTTGTGAATTTTATTTCTTGATAAATTCACTATTTTGAGAGATGTCATTTTGTCAAACACACCTTTGCTAATATTTCCGATATTGTTTTCTGTTAGTCTTAACCCATACATTTGCTGCATTGTCATAAATGAAGCATTTTCTATGCTAACTATTAAATTCTCTCCCAAATCAAGAGTTTTCAGTTGAGGTATCTCCTTCAATGCTAATGGAACCTCGTCTAGTCTATTCCCGTTTATATGTAGATCTTGCAGTGATGTACAGTTTTTCAATGAATGGTGGTGAATTTTAGATATTCTGTTACTGTCAATTGATAAAACTTGTAATGACTTCAGTCCTCCAAAGGCGTAACTTTCAATATTTGTCAATCGATTATTTGACAAAATCAATGTGTGTAAATTACTAAGAGGAGAAAATACATTTTCAGGTATATGTTCAATAAAGTTATCTTGAATCTTAAGTATTTGTAAGTTATGCAGATCTCTGAAAAGTGCTATTTCCATTTTGGAAACTCTGTTGTGTGAAAAGTCCAAATAAACTAGTCGTTTCAGCCCCGAAAACGTAGACGTATTAATCCAATCAGATGTTAACTCATTGTTAGAGATATCCAATACCAATAGCTGCTGAAGATCACTTAATAAACCTGGTGCTAAAACTGTTATAGTGTTATTGTTTAAATATATTTCTTTCAGTTCTTTAGTATCGCTAAATAGCTCTGGGGGAAGACTAGTCAATTGATTATCCGACAACCTTATTGTTGTTAAAGAAGCTAATCCTTCAAAAGCTCTATCTGCAACAGAGCTCAAACCATTTCCTTGAATGTATAATTTTTGTAGCCTCTTTAATCCCGATAATAAACTTGGTGGTAAAGTGTCTATCACATTCCGTGATAAATCCATTACTTTTATATTGTCGCCACACTTATCAGTTGGATGTCGATGGGCTAAAGAAAATTGGAAATGACTTATATCTCTCATTCGATTCCCTGTCATGTTAAGATATTCGAGGTTTCTAAGATTACATAAAGCGCCTTCTGGGAAGTCTAACATGTTATTTTCACTCAAGTCTAATCTTTCTAGATTTTGCACATCTCTTGAAAATGCCGTTGGTGTAATTTCAAGTGACATAGATGACCAGTCCGTGTTATGTGTTCGTATTGTTAAGTTTCTCAATTCACGTAGGCCTGTAAACGCTCCTTCGGTAAGATTTCCGATTTTACAGAACTCTATTGTAAGCTCACGCAGTTCAATTAGTTGTCGAAAACTACCGGGAGATAGAGAGCTTTGGAAAAAGAGAGCATCACTACATTCTAACCGCAGACGCACTGTTAAATGGGGTTGTATTGCACTAAAATTGGTATTTTCTAATTCACTGTTGATAGTTCTAAGTCTGCATTGCAATGCAACGCCAGACCCTTCGTCGTCTGTAGTCCATCGGCACTCGTCAGGAGCTTGGTAGCGCGCTCCGGTCGTAGCCGACAACGAGGCACTCCACACAGTTAGAGCAGAGCTCATAACTAACAAGCTGATTGCGTTCCACATTGTTTATCTTTCACTTCACTTAAACCAATTACATAGTTATTTTATAAACATCCTTTGGATTTGCAACAAAAACATCACTTCTATAATCCTATGGCACACATTAGTTTAGTCGATATCGCCTCGGAGCTCGAGTGTAGACTTAATTTACAACTCAAACCGGCCACTTAACTCGTTTCTCGCGGGAACATTAATTGGACAGGATCGCGCGTCCGGCACACTCATTGGAGATGCGCATGATGCGGGCTTTTGCTCCGAGATCTGCCTTCAAACTAAATCCAAATCAAACCTGCCTGTATTGCGCTCGCGCACAAGGCCGCCCCGCGCTGGTTCTGTCGTTCCAACAGGTAAACGGTATACTAGAAGCAAAAAGTCGTATCTTAAAGCTCGGTTGCTCTTTGGTCTACCGTATCGGTACTGGAATGTGAGACGTTTGATAAATAAAGTACTCACACATACAAATACATCGAGGCAACACAGCGATACAGAACTGCTTTTTGAGAGCTTGAACGAGCTTTTGTGTGGTGAGTGCGAGTGAGATGGTTGTATCGCGGGTCGAGGTGCGGAATGGTGGCGCGTGGTGGGGGCTAAGCGCAGCTGGCCAGGTAGTGCGCGAGAGAGCTGCCACAGTCACAGCTTGTTAACACTCATTGATCATGATGCAACTCTTATATAGACTTCGTTTTCGACTTTAGTTCATTTTCGAACTGTATCCAATTTGATGACAATATGAGTGCTCTATGATTTTCTTCGGTTACATATGAAGGATAGAACTTTTAACTGTATAAATTAGAAAATATTTTTACTTTTTTTCTACAAAGGCTTTATGTATTTGTCTATTTTATAAATTAATAATATTTTTTAATAGTTCTGAATTCTCGGCTAATATTGAAATAAAGATTACTTAAGCCATTACTGATATTTAAAAACAATTATTTTCTATGTGAAAGTAAAATTGGTAGGCATTAGTTAAGTTGTTTTTCATCAGGCTTATACATTGGTATTATGACATTCCATGGAAACAAGGCACTGATAAAGTACCTTCTTCTTCTTAAAGATAAAGTACCACTGGTGATTTAAATTTAAGTAAAAAATTGCCAATAGCAGCGCCTAGCAATCATGAAAAGCTCCCAGAGAACGTACTAGTCTAATAAGACGACTTATTAATGCTTTATTCTTAGCAAAGTAAACTAAAAAATGCAGTATACTGCAAGTTAATACATATGTATTTATGTGTATGCCGTGTAGTGCTGGCTTAGAATGTCACTATCCCATTCTACCTACCTAAATGGTTTTTGGGGTGATTCGGTTGGGGACCCATAATCAAAAACATTTATTTTTAGAATATTTCCCATCTTAATTTGGTTTGGCTGAATTTTCTTATTCTGGCTACAATTTTTAGGCATTTACGACCGCGAGTATATGTATTATAAAAGAAAAATAATATGTTCCAAACATAAAGTAGTGTTTTATCTTACTTTGTGACTGGTATACATTATTTTTAATAAAATAAGACAACCACATCACTTATTCTAAATGGTGTTGTTATCTAAATGTTGGCTTCTAACGCAAATTTTTTTTCATACACACACACACACTATTTCTATCCATTGTCCGTCTACTGTATAATACCCACTGAAAATGTGCTTATTAATTTGTATTGGTTTTTAAGTTATAACCTAGTTTTTAATTAAAACTATTAATAACTTTGTAAATCAAAATAATTATATTATTGTAAAGTAAATTTAAACAAAATTATTTATTTTACCTAGTTTTTGGATATCTTACAAACATATCTGTGATCGCCATTCATGGGTTGTCTGGAAGAGATCACATTTAGTGATTAGACAGCCAATTATACTTTTGTTCGGTAAAACTGTTTCTTACAAATATTTTATTTTGATGTGCAATTATGATTATTAATATTCTTATCTACATCCACTTCAACTTTGAATGATGAATATGCTATGTCGTAATCCAAAACCTAGCTTCTACTTTTTTTTACACTTATAACAGTAGCAGGTTTAGAAATCTTGTAACGAATACAACTTACAGCAAATATACAATGTTCGGATGGAATCAAGCTTCTGTTGATGCCGGGGGCAGATAAAACTCGAGGGTATATTTTAGCTTTAGAATAAATCCAAAGTTGCATGGGTGTTTCCGCTGCCCAGAATCACGCGAGCTTCTTAACTTATCTTCCTTTAATCCTGAGGCCAAATCAAATTGTACTTTCCGGGAATAAAGCACTTAAACGGTTTGATATAATTTTGCAATATGCAATTCGGAACCTGTCATTAAATGTTCTGCCCTGCACATTAAACGTTTTCAGAGGGCATCAATTTCCTAAACGCCGTTTGATTTAATAAATTGTTTGGTGCTTTAATACACGATTAGATCTCGCAAGATTTATATGTGTATTTTAAACGGAACGATTTGTAACTTGCTATTAAGTGCAGTTTGGTTTTTTGAAAGTAATCAGAAACGTTTACTTAATTTAGCTGACCCAAGGAATGCGTTCAAAAAGATGAATTCGGACCATTATGTAAAAGTATACTATTACAAGGCTGATGATTGCATCTGTCAGTTTTTGCTCAAGTTTTTTTTCTATTCACGATGGTTTTCTTGCAAACGTTATAAATACGACCAAAGTAGCCTGCAAATCTTATAGCGCACTTACCTTTTCTAATAGATAGTGATGAATATTTTCGGAAAAGACAGCTGTTGTATGATGGCTTTAGTTTTGAAGATTTTCATATCAGTAAATAAATAAAAATCTATATAAAAAATCGAAACTCACGTCCGAATGAAAGTTCTTTTAAATAGTATAAATAATCGTACGACATGTAGTTTTAATAGTAAATGATGAACGTCATCATAAGTTGGTCGAATGTAATATCAGAGTCAGAGGCTGGCGGAACGCCCTGCGCGCCTGTCTCAGTACTATTTATGCGAGGTGTTGCTGGCAAACCTAAGGCGCCTTCTATATCTCAATTGCAATAAATTATCTCCTTTGACGCGCGAGAAGCGGAAAATTTGCAGTCGCACTACAAACAGGGCTATTGGATTCGCAACCCTCCTCCATAATGTAAACAGCACAAATAGCTTTGTAATAGTAATCGCGGCCCTTTCGATGTGATATAACATCAATATTTCGCACTCGATCTCAAGGTGCGTTAGGTGTGCTCGCGCCTACAAAGGTGATGCACAAAAGAACAGTGGGATGCCTCCCGCCTCTTGCGACTTTTTGTCCCAACTTGGAAGCATTCTTCTAAATACTTTTGTATTTTAAGAACATAGATGGGCGGTAAATCGTCCGTTATTGTGGTTCTTTATGGTCGATTCGAGGGTTGCTATGAATCGTTTCATGGAACGAATTGTTATTATTCAATTGGCCGAGTCTCATGTCGACACGCAACGTCTGAAGTGTTGCAATTGTTACTTAGGCTATATCATATGTTTGATATGGGTCAGTAGACCACATTTTTTAATCTAATGATTTTTTCTCTCTTATAAGCGAGCGAATCATTATAATTCCATATTTTTATAATTTATCTTATAGATTTTTGGGTCGGTTTTTAAATCGATTCTCATGCGTTTTGTAATTTGGAGTCACAATGTGGAAGGACAGAGTGATATCGGCGAGACACTTATCTGTACGTCGGCGGACATATATAATCCATTAACTCGTCATTTCCACTTCGCTGATGATTCCTCAACCACGCGTCACCCGCCCCCGGTCCAACTTACGTATTGTTCGCTACCACCTTATCTTACACCAGTACTATAACACTTTCGAACCACAATCCGAACCAAAAACCACTTTATTACAATCAGCATAAAGCTCAACGCTATTCAAACCAGACCCAATTTCTGATGTACTAATGGACTAGTATGTTATCTAATCGGCTACACGGCCGACCTATTAATAATTTCTCACATAATTTTCTAATTAACGTTCTGTCAAGTTGGGGCTGCGGGATGGATTACTGAATTAAACATTAAATTGGTTGTATTACAAAACAATATTTCTAATGTAGTTATTTTTTGTTTGCAGGTAAGCTAAAATGAGGAAGCCGGTAAATATTAAGAAGCTTAAAATAAAATCACTTAAATATTTTCGGGCAAAATTTGAGTACATTAATTATTATTACAACTACTAATCGGATCAAGGTAAGGATAAGGCTTGGGAATCTTAAACTTTATCGCTACTCTTAGCGTTTGGATTCGGGGAAAAGCTATAATTCGATGTTCATTTCATAGTCTTCTTTTCTTGTTAAATGTACAGAGGACCTAAATCGACTTTAACGCTTACTACAGGAACATATCTAGTAACATACATACATACTCATGGCTATAAATCCCTAGAAGGGGTAGCCAGAGCTAAGGAATTAGAAATTCCTCAGTCACTTTTGGAAACTTGAGTGGGGAAAAGATGGTAAAGTAAAGGTTGTTGGTGATGGGTCTCCAACCGCATCGTTCAAAAACTCCTTAGAAGCCCCAATACCGTTAGTCGCCTCTTACGTACACCCATCGGTAGAAACGCGGTAGTGCTGTTCTAAGATAACACTACACGGCGATCTAAGCCGACACTACACGGCAAAACATTGAATACATTTGGTTAACCTCTAGTAAATGTTAAACAAATGTATTGAATATAAGTCTATATTAAACAATCATAAGTTTGATCTATCTATCAAAAGTTAGGCGTATTAAAATAGTATTTTCTCCCTCATTATTGTGGGAAAATTCGATTCAATATTTCAGGTTTACGATGGAACCTGAATTTATAAATTTAAAATCATATGTCGATTGTATAGTCCTTAATGGTGAATTTCAAGTTTATCTTGCTGTGTGTGCACTCCTTGGGTTAGATCCGATCCCGCTAAGATTCCTGACCTTTTTATACACCTTACGCCGAAAATTCATATTTGTTACATTTTGTTTAATCTCCAATATATTTCACAAAATAAAAACATACCAGTCTTCTGATTTAACTGGCCTCATACGTTGCTACCTTGAATTATTATACAATAGCAATTTAAGATTTATGACCAGCTAAGTACATTGACGTATAGTATTACAAAATATAAAGCCATACGCATTCTCAAGTGAGAAGCGTTGGCTTCGAAAAGATTCGATGTGAGGCGAGCCCTTAGCAGTGCTGCGGATCGTGCGATATACTCAATTGGGCGTGCTACGAATTCCTGCTAAGTGCAATCGTTTAAGCGCCAAATTCCTTGAAAAATTTCAAAAGAAATAAGTTTTAGATGGTTTATTGAGATTAATAGTTTTTAAACTTAAAGCACAGCGGAGCTTTAGGTATATCGGGTGTGTTATGTACTTGAGAAATATATAAGAACAGCACTATCCCATTTCTGCTCACAGTTTTAGGCGATGTGGCTGGAGACCCATCAGAAACAAAACTTTATTTTACTATCATTTCCCAGCTACACTTTGAACTGTGGCTGAGGAATTTTCATTTCTGGACACTCCTTTGTGGGGATTTAAAGCGATGAGTATATGTATGTATGTTTTCTACATATTATATGAACGGTTCCTATTTAGCCTAATTATGATTCTTTACATTTAAGCTTATTTCCGAAATTTGGTAGCGCTTACATCGCTAAAAAACGTTGTCAGTGCTAGTGCTACATAGCAGTGGGTTACCGTATGCGCCTGAGAGTTTCTGCGCACACGATCAGGCACGGGTGGGCACCTGGCCTTATTTTATGGCAAAAAATACCTTTTCAAATCTGTTACATTTATGGCAATATATCATCTGTTAAGAGTATGCCAGACTCTATATGTCTTCTTTGTATAATCTTGATTAGCTTGATCATTTCAATTAAGTTCTCCCCACCTTTCAAAATTTGGCGTATGTTTGAAGATAACAAAATCTGGACTTTCCAGCTATTCATTTGAGTATAAGTTAATTAAACAAAATCTTAGATTTTAAAACTCTTTAATATGGTTCCAGTTAAAACAAAAATATTTTAATAACACGAATTATAATATTTCAAACCACAGATTGGGTATTCAAATATTCACACTACGGCTTTCTGTCAAAGGTAAATTTAAAAGTATTGTATTTGTTGAATGCCATGACACGACGTGCCTCCGACCGGACTGGTTAGATTAAGTGTAGTCGTAGTACAATTAAAAGTGTCGCAGGGTGCCAAACCAACCCCTCAATATATCATTCTGCGTTATTTGTTAGTATTGCACATCTGCGCACCGGGTCAGATTGTCACTAAACATACATTCCGTTTGAGAGTAGCTACTGGAGTGTTAAATTATAATTGCAACCTGCTTTGCTTCGGTTACGAGGTTTTAATACTTTAAATCCAATCAGATTTAACAAGATGGTTGCTTTTATGATAAGTCAACTGAGTCAAAGATGATTTGTCATTTGATGAGCCCATATGTTATTGAAAAGAAGTAATGGTTTCATACTTTTAAAATACTGGTTATCAAAATATTATATTTTAATCATCATGATATGTATGCGATGAGGCATATGAATTCATGTGATTGAAAAAGAGTTAGCCAAGTCTTCTATAATTAAAGGAGAGCCATCTTAAATTGAGCTACCTAGGTTGTTTTAGTATGAAGAATTAATCAGAATAAGAGTTTGTTTAATTTTGATAATATTCTGATTGAAATTTGAAAGTAAACTATATATTGTAGTTTTCATGCGTTCATTATGAATTGGGCGACAGTAATTTATGTATAAACGATGAAATAACAAACAATGAACTATAAAACGTAAAAGTATCGATAATCACTAAGAAATGGTACAATGAATTGCAGTATACAATTTCTTAAAACTGTCTTTGTGTCTATTATTAAGAAAATACGTAGAGCATTTTTTTCCGTTTATCGTTGTAAGGAAAGCTGTGCGGTATTTGTGAAGGGATCGCTTTGTACGTGCTCCAGCTAAGAAAAATGTTAGTGGCATCTCGGAAATTTCAATTGTAACGGAGTTGCGTTCGCACACATACACGCCACCTTTCCAATTTGTACAAGTCTGGTGTAGATCCTGAGATATCATCGACATTCTGCCTACAATGGTCACAGTTGGTATTAAATTCCTTTCGTTGATTAATGTTCTAGTGATCTCAGTTATTTAATACATTAGTGTCAAATTAGTTTTGTTCATAATAAACTGAATACATAGAAATTATCTCTATGTAAACCTTTATCGTATAGGCAACAGCGTTGTTGCATTCAATCTAGTTATGAAAATTTTTAAAAATCTTTTTGAATTTTAAGTTAATTCTTAAAGACTTATCTGCAAAGATTAAAACGGAACTCGCCAAAGGTTCACAAATGCTTAGTCGTAACTTTGAGATTAATGCAATGTTGTTTTCTTTGCGAACATAACCAAATCCGTCAGCATAATGAAATATCGCTGTTTCTTTTTGATAAAAGTTGCAATGCGCGAGGTTTTATTACGACGTGGGCACGATAATTTAACGAGACTGGCCATTGAAGTAATTTACATGGTGGTGGTCTCCTTTACGCCTTTTGCTTCGCGGCTACCGCATTTGTACTCCTCTCCTGGGAACGCGATTTAAATTCTTATCTTTGTTTAATTTTCTTAGAATGTCCGTAATGTTTAAAAAGACAAAGTAGATGTCTGTTTCAAAGCCCGACTCTGCTCCGCTAATGAATGAAGATTTGTTTGTTACAAGATCTTGACTTTGTATTTTGTGTTCTAGGAAATCAAGATATTCCATTAAGAACTTGTAACAACGCGACCAGTTTAATTATTCTTTCGATACACAAACTAAAAAGTGCAGCTATATTGTCACGTTGGAACTTCGTGATGTCTATTAAAACGTATTTTGCTTTGTGTGGTATAATCTTATCCACAATGGACTAATAAAAATGTCGTCATAAAAAATATTGTAAAAGAGTTTGACAAAAGAGCAGAGATTACAAAATTCACGGTACTCGGATCACGCGTCAATCATGCTCCATTTTGCGCCAGAAATCATGTTATTCTATTTAATTTTATGTTATTCATTGGCTGTATCGCGATTCAGTTAGGGTGAGGCCCACAATGGCAACCTCCATATTGTATTTTATATGCATTATGCTTCACGGATATTGTGGTGGGTGCAGGCTGTTCGCCAGTGATGCATTTAAAATTGTTAAATTGAATCAATGTCTTTCTTGAAAATCGCATTTTAATGTTTAATCAAAATGTAGCGTTTGGGATTGATGCAATAAATTAAGATTTAGTGTGTCAATTTATGATATTAGATGTAATAACGACGCTTTCCTTGTGATGTTTTTCGTGAAAGTATATATGCAATTCTTTCATGCTAGATAGAGTAATTAAATGCAGAGCGTAAATTGTTAACATTTTACTTATCATACTGTTATTAAATTGTTTTATCTCATTAAAATCATCATAAAATAATTTACCGTGTAGTGCCGGCTTAGAATGTCGCTACCCCTTTCTACCCACGGGTGTCGTAACCGTAAGAGGCGACTAAGGGTATTGGGGTTTTTTATTGGATTTTCGGGCGATGCGATTGGAGACCCATCACCAAAAACCTTTATTTTACCATCTTTTCCCCACTCAATCTTCCAAAAGTGGCTGAGGAATTTATAATACCTTGGCTCTGGGTACCCTCTCTAGGGATTTATAACCGTGAGTATATGTATGTATGTATAAAATAATTCACAACATACTGTTTTAAAAAATTGGCTTTACCATTAGTTGTATGGTATAAGAGTTGCCCTAATTTTATCACATGAAAGGAATAGGGCGTTCGTATTGTGTTACCTATGATCCATACTTATTATTATAAAAAAGTACTTTGGAATATTCTATACGGTTATATTTCAATTTACATATAATTTGAACCGTGATTAGCCCTTCTTGTGAGGTTTGATGTTTATTCTTATTGAAATTTAATTCAAGTACCTTTTCAATGAATAAAGCCCGCTAAGTTTTGGAAGATGCGTTCAATTGTTTGTCATATAAAAATAAATTGTATTTTCGGTTACAAAAGAACGATACATGCATTAATAATAAGAAATGATGCATTTTAATGTTTGGCTATAAACAAAACTGTAGTAGGGATGCCATTTTAAGTGAAATGCAGTACTTGTTTAGGTGAGAGCCGTTCGCATTACATTGTATCGCATGGTAATTTGGATGTTAGCGATTGATCACGTGGCCGCGCGGTCCTGTAGCGTGCGTGAACGCAGCGGGGACCCACCAACGCATTCTGCCTCGGGTCAGGGCTGACTAATATCCAACTTCACTTTAAATGTTGAAATTTCCATAAAAAATACCAATATTTCAATAACAAAGAAACACATTTAATTGGTTTTCGATGTATTTGTAGGTGCCCTCTGCCATAGCTATTATACCAATATTTTGAAATAAATATCCAACCTCCGCAAAGTGGCAAAGAACAAGTTCGTGTCTCGCTTACTATTATAATTGGCCACGAGCTTTGTTCTCGTCTGTGTCCTTTTATGAAATAGCGCAACGCGACTTTTACACGCCTGCCTCGTAACTAGTGCCTTTGAATAAGTATCGTCTACTATTTTAGACTATTCATAAGACACTGTTTCCTCTTCCGAGCTATCACAAAAATAGAATGAGAGAAAATATTTTATTCTTAAAGTAGAGAAACCCTGTTTTGAAGTTCAAGTAAATTTTTTCATACATTATTCGTCATATCATATGCACTTGATACCATGTTATTCATGGTGTCCAAAAACTGTTTACGAGGTAGTTTTAAGTGTAAATGTAAAGTACTCTTTCTTCAACATCGTTAGAATTAGACAAGAATGTGTTCTATTTGACAGTTCGTTGCATATCTAAGCAATTAATCTGTTTTGGGTTGAAACAGTTTTTACTGGGTTCCATTGAATACGACGAAACAACCCAGTCTTGAATGCAAGAAAATTTATATAGGTTTTAATTTAATTGTTGTAATAGCTGTGTAATGTTTAGTTTAATATTGATTGTGTTCCCATAGTTTTTCTTGCAGATATCACATTTGAATCTGGGTCTGTAGTTAGATCAGGAAAAGCTCAACTGAACCAACACTCATCAATTCTATTACAATGTTTTTTTCTTTCTCATAGAATGCCCGACCTATAAATTACGTGCTCAGAATTAACTTTCATAATTGTGATTTCATTAAATAAGTATTGTAGTGGTTTAAGTAAGCTAGTTGTTGGAACTTCGACACAAGATTCCAACAATAATTATTCCGTTGTATTTGCTTATCAGTACGGTCGTAAGGAATAATAAATAGATACACGCTGGCGGAGTTCAGAAAGAGATCTTATATCGCATATAATTTGTTGGCCGAATTGCGACGAAGCCCATTTATATAAATTACGGTTAATTAACTGCTTTATTTCGGGTCGAGAGCGTGAGTTCCTCGAAATAACAAATTTGTTGAAAATAACACATACAACTGAGTAATGTATAGTGTAGTAGTTTCATTCAATCGTTCTGACTTAAACACACGAATATACTTATTCAAGGTGAAACGTATGACTCATAAATAAAAGATGTTATTAAAGGAAAGAAAAATTTCGACACTGGCGGGGTTCGAACCCGCGACCTTCGGGTGTGTCGAAATTTTTCTTTCCTTTAATAACATCTTTTATTTATGAGTAATAATCCCCACATGAGGAATTCATGTCAAAAAACATTAAAAATTATGAAACGTATGAGTTATAATATTTATATAATTATATCATATGCTTATAACTACAGATCTATATCTGCTACTGGCAAACCCATCAAAAATATATTTATATTATAGTAGTATATATTGGTTTGGTACCTCACGTCTTTTAAGTACAACGATACGAACGAACCAGTAAGATTGTATAACATGAATAACTTTTTAGACAAGTTCTTTATTCAAAGCACGAAGTTATTCTTTCTTTCATTATTGAAGTCCGAATATTGTAATATTGTAAAACTGCGTGAAGTTCGTGCGGAGCTAGTTGATGCTCGTGAGCCGGCCGAGACGGCCAGTTTAGTCTATTGTTTTATGGCGCGATAATATTGGTGTAGCGACCCTAGCCGCGAGCCTAAGCGCGTCCAATTGTTTTCTCACACAGATCGATTTACAGTTAGCCATCGATTGGCCAGAACGGAGCTCGTAACCTCCGCTCAGGAAACTAACTAATCGCATTCTATGTCACACATGCCAGCACTCGATATTACCAGCCACAAGTTTATCGATCCACCGCATTATCCCTTTTTGTTTCGCTCCGAAAAATAAGAAAAATGTTGCGTGTTTCGTTTAGGTTATCGCCAATTTGTGTCAACTGAAGCGTTCGTTTAATATTAATAAAAATGCTAGCCTGTCTCAACCCTCCGCGTACTTTTACGGTCGGTTTGATAGCAACTTATTTAAATAAAATTTGGAGAGCAACTGTGGCCTTGGCTCTCGAAATATATTTTGTTTATTTTATCCTCCTTTTATTTTGGCTTTTGCTTTAACAAGTCTTTTTGACGCTCCGTCGAGACGCCCCGCCAGGAGGGACATTTCTAATGGGGATGACGCGACACTATTACAACCCATTCTTTATTTGTATGCATTATCCTGTTTGTATTCGACCTTTGGAAACGCTTTTGATTTAAAGTTCGTGTCCCAAATGATTTATAATTCATAAGGCTTACAATTTACCTGGAGATAGTTTATAAAAAGCTTATAACGATTTTTTAAGGAAATAGAGATAGTTTACTTCGGATATTATTTGATACTAAACCTAAAGCTAGAGCCTACTACTCTAAGCCTAAACAACATAGAGCTTCTGAATTCCGCGAAAAGCTTTGAGCGCTCAGTTTTGCTACTAATCTGTGGTATTTGTGTCTACTATAAAGCTTTGAATGATATTTATACATTAGTCCAACACTTTTAATCCTCTAAAAGGGAAAAATTGTGATCAAAGTGTGATATAGCTTAATAAAATCATCCTCAGTTTTAAGTAGACAAGTGCATTTGTAAGCTATTATTGAAAACAATGATAATTATCAGAAATACAAAAACCTATATTTATAAAAGTTTATTTTGTAAAACATTAGAAACTATACTTTAATAACTCAGTAGCAAATCGATGTATTTTAACACATTAAGAATTACAACAACAATTTGTGTCTAACTTTCGTTTCAATATGAAAAGATAACAAGTCGGAATTTCCATGGACTAGCGAAAAGAGACATCAAAGTAACTGTAAAGAGGTTATGCTAATATAATCCGAGTTTGCACACGTATTCTGGTGATGCAGCCGCGATGAGCCTCGGTCGTGATCACCTTTCATGTTTGCCAGATACATGTTCACTATTCTGACTCGAATACGTACTGAATTGTTTCGAACCTGAGAAAACTTTTGTCAAGTCTTAGAATCTGTCGAGTTTTATAGTCAACCTTGGTAAATTTGAATTTTAATGATTATACTGAAATACGAATTGCGCGGAAGTAGGTTAATCGTGTTGAAGCAACTAAATATGTGTTATACTTTACAGAACGGTTTGGCAGAGATAGCATTCTTTCAGAAAATCAAGGGACCTTTGTGTTTTTGGTCAATATTTCGTCATCAGATTATTTTGATTACAAACACGGCTGACAAATAATGAAAGCACTAAAAATAAGTGTGTTAATAACTTAAATAAGAAGAGGTATAAAAACAAAGATCATTTAAAAAAAACAAGAGAAATCATTTCACATTAAGACGAAATGCTATATTCATATGATCAGTCACAATTTACGAGTATAGCCAATTAAATGTCATCTCACAATACCTTGTTTGAGAACGAATTGGAACATAACGTTTTTTATCTAAATAAAAGTGACTTGACTGATGAACCTTAACACAAAGAAGATCGTTGATTCCGAAGCAGATAATCGTAATTCCAGACTGAAATCACAGCCCGGCTATGTTGTATCAGCCATTGTATTTATTTTCCGAAGATATGAGATAATAATAAGTAGCGACTACCGATAAAGATGTCATTGTTGTGTAGAATGCTTGTTTTCTCTGTGGAATACACACCGGGCTATTGTCGCAGCGTGTTTTCGTTATGAAATACTTTTGTGACAAATTGTCGCGGCCAACTTAATCCTTTCATTTGTTGGTTTGTATTGTATGGTAGAACGGTGATGGGATAACAATTTGGGTCTATTTCTTAGAATGTGTTTGATAGACAAATTGTTTTTTTTTTTTGGTTCGTATTGCTAATCTGTTAAAGTTATAACATGTTTTTGTATTACTTTTATTTAGCGTGCAGAAATATATAAGTATGGTATAAAGTTTAATTTAATTGTGTATCTTTTTTTCCAGCAAATTACACTAAGAGAATTATTTCTTAAAAGAAAATATAAACATGGACATAAGATATTGATCAAGTGCTAGATAAAATTAGTGAAACATTGCTTGAGAATTGGGTAAAACTAGTGTTTTTTTTAAATAAAGGTTTTATTTTGCCCAAAACATCTATTTCTATGTATTTATTTGTTTAATTAACAAAAAACTAACTGCTTAAAAAAGATATCATAGAGCTTAAAAATGATTCATCTCTTGATAAATTTCGTATGTAGTACATTTTTACAGCAGATTAGCTTTTTATTTTCATAGTAAAGTAATAAAAACAAAATGTATTATATTAAACCTTATTTTCGTTTCGAGTTCTAACAATTGAACGCGCTTATTCTGATTTGTAAGCCACAATTCATAGTAGAGCACCAAAAGTAAAGTTTGAATTTGCAATAGTGTCAGTCCCAGAGGAGTGCGGCAGTAGCGCAAAGAACATTTTATTATAAATGTGTATTCTGAATAGCTGTGGCGAGACCGAGCATGCGGTCGTACTCTCGGCTCCGGCAATGCACCAAGTTTAATGGAAAAGAATTGAAAAGTAGCGCGTCTATATGGTAATAGAAATTGCCGGGAAGAAAAGAATACAGACATTGAACTACACACAACTCCTGAGTTATAGTTGTTTTCTTGAAAATTGAGCGTTATCGCGCAGTTGCCGTATAGGTATCCTTATAAGTTACCCCGGGAGCTGCCAACGGGTGCATCCAACTATTGCACTTTTATTTTTCCGGAAAATCTACGAATGTTGCCGGGAAACATTTATGTGACTTACGCCTGTCACATTTGAGGTTAGTTTCCGAGTTTGCAACTTAGTTTTGTTGACGATTTGTTTCATTGTTTGCCTTTAGTTGGTTTATTTCCTTTGAATTTTGACAAATGAACGCTTCTCATATTTGGCATAACAGGTTCTTATCTTTATTATTTTGTAGTTTGTTTATTTAACTATGGATTACACAATTGTGCAATTGGTTTTTAGATATATGTTGTTAAAAACAAGCGATGAGTTGGTGTATAAGAGGAGCATTTACTATTTAGTAGAGTTGTCATAAGAAGTAAATAGAAGCAGTACAGGATGAGTGACGTCTCTAAATATAACATCTGTATAAAATATCTTTTGCACTTATTTAATTATGAAGGCTTATAATAGCATCAATCAATTTCTTTCTGCGAGTGTCCTCAGAGGCGTCTTACGATATTTAAGCTTTCCAAGTTTTTTTTGGGTGATTTAATTTTAACTTAATTTTACAATCCTTTACAACTTCTAAAAGTAGCACTACCCCTTTTTGAAATATATAGCTGTGAGTATATGTATGCAATCATTTTGAATACAAATGCATGCATGAAAAATATCATGAATATAGTCGAAGCTCGATAGGTTTGCCAGAATCGTCCAAATTAACGATCGATAGTCTGGCTACCTCAATGGAAATTGATGGCGTGAGTATATGTTTGTATTTCATTATTTTTTAAATTCAATATAGTAGTCGGAGAGTTTGATTTATTCAGTATTTCTGGTCTCATGGCTACCGTAATAGTATTTGAGGAAAAGTATGCGTAGTTGATATAACAACATGAAAAAGCACTTATTGCGGTATCGTTAATTCATGCATCCTTACATTTACGAACATGGTTTATTAGAAATTTCTTGCGAACAAAGAGAAATAAAATATATTCCCGGTATTGCTTTTGTTTTGTCTTTCTTGAAAACTGTTGAATGATTTTAGACTTTCTACTACGTTGATGTGTTAGTGTCGTTAGATTCTACTCGTATTTAGGGGTTGGGCCCGTTTTTAGAGATTTGGGTGACACCAACTTGTCTTTTCTAAAGACAATCATGGGTGTTAACGGTGAGGGAAATCATCGTAAGGAAATCAACATGGCTAAGTTATACTTAGTCATGTGACCAGTATATTCGTACGAAACTGCGATAGGTATGCCCCCTATCACATGAGTACACTGTCCAAGCAAAACGTGGGTACTCTGGACACCAGGTGGTAATGTCTCGTGGTATTAATACCTCTGCCAATCCCTCCGGGGATATATGGCGTGAACATTTCAGTCTTTTTGAGTGTGTTTCTTTGAGTAATTAAGAGTTCATTTCTATTAAATATAATTCACTTTCTAAAAACATCGCCGTACTAAATTCGTTTATAAAAAATAGATTTACAAATTTCTTTTAAAAGCTGTGCCTAATGCGTGTTCGAGTTTAACGGTACATTTCGAAACGTATTTTTCGTATTACCAAGTCGATGTGTTAAATGACATACTGTTTGTAAATGTCACCGTATCTATTAGTATTCATACTCGTATACTGGAGCTACGTCACTAATTGCTACTTATTAATCTGTGACGCTCGATGATGTCTTAATTGCTATCAAAACAGATAGCGCTAGGGAAATATTATGCTGGGAACGGCTAAGTTATTTGTTTCCGTCGTTGCGATTCTG
This sequence comes from Bedellia somnulentella, assembly GCA_963576735.1. Classification (NCBI taxonomy): domain Eukaryota; kingdom Metazoa; phylum Arthropoda; class Insecta; order Lepidoptera; family Bedelliidae; genus Bedellia; species Bedellia somnulentella. The sequence continues at coordinate 4,356,431 of OY755180.1, forward strand.
CTAAAGTTTTTGTAAAAACGGTATTTGCTGTGTCGTGAGTTGTAGGATGTTAGAGGAGGAGAGGAGGTTTTATTTTTTTCATATACCCTAACAAACTCATTAAGAGCAGTCACACATATAGATGCTATTATACTTTTGTCATATTTCTGGGTTGATACTTGTGTACAAATTCCTTCAATCAAACCTTTTAGTCATACTGGAAATGTTTAAATCGATAGATTAATCGATCCTACAACGCAAATCTGTAGAAATTTTAATATATTTCTTTATTTTAATTTTAATATATTTTTTTATGTTTCTTTAATTTAAGTTGTAAAACTACCATCTAAGAAATATGACTTAAACATTTAGTAGAATAAGAAGCCTAACACGTTGTCTGTGTGCAAATTACGATTCCGGATTTTGATGTTCGTCATCAGAATTGATAGAGACACATTTGTCTCAGTCGTCTGGTTAACTGCTTCATGTTTCATAATTAAGACCGGCTCGTTTATTATAAGCTACAAGTCATGTGTAAATTTAGTGATGCGAGAGTGTTGATGTAATGGTTTCACTGCTTAATTATACTGTATTATTGTTATTTACTATATATGTTTGAATAGTTGCTAACAGTTTATAATAAAAAAGTTGTAAAAATACGAAATAAGTATGCCTTCTTTTAATAATTCGCAGGTTTCAAGATTGCAGAATAAATTATTAACAGTAGTTAATGCGAAATGCAATAATAATAAAATAGCATTTCATATTGCTTATGCAAAATATCAATGCATATGCGAATACTCATTACAGAATACGCTTTGCTTGATTAATAAAGATCTGAAAATTTTCGATATTCTTTTAGTTGCAAATATGAAACCTCAAAGTATGAGAAGCTAGAAATATATTTTCCCATACATAAAGAAAGGTAGCAACTAATATATGCAAAATGATTTAGAATTAGGAATATAATAAGGTTATTTATGCGGTTTTCCACCCGGTAGGAAGGTCACGAAGCAGCGGGTGGTAGTAGGGCCACTTTAGATTCATATATGTTTGACCTGTCCACTGGACACCCAACTTTTTACGACTCATTAAACCAACGGATATTCCAATATATAGCTCTTTTATAGCGCTAAATAAACACCTGATAAAAGCTGTTACATTTGTGTCATATAACCAATAATCGTTAAGACTAATATCAATAATTCGAAAATCTGTTTCGATATCTTTATGTTGTCCCAAAATGTTCCATGTGCGAATTGAAACGGCACTTAACTGTTATCGCATTTAATTTGAATCCATCATCAGGATCGAGCTTCTACTACTTTAAATTATTTGCCTATTTCGGCGGTGATCAAGACGTTTATCTTACTATAGAACGTTTTTGGAATAATTTTGTCCATTTGCTAATATATTAGCGCCGTTTGTAATCACTTATAAATAACGATATTCTTCGGGTATTCGAATCTATTTAAAATGTAAATGTCTAAGTTGATAGGTCAGTGACCTAAGTTTTGTTGAGTAAACCGTTAAAGGTAATCACTCATTACTCAAACTATTTTCTATAAACTGAAGCATGATATTTGTTCAAGATATTCTCACGGAACGGCGAGTGTTTGTGTCGCGACTCGCGACTGAGCTCGTGTCATATTGAATGAGTATTGACACCTTTTGGCCGTTTGGTTTGTCAACAAAGTTCCGACTTTTGCCTTACTCACGTATGTTTGTCTGAAATTTTAAAAGAACTGATATTGACATCGTTTCGGATAGTCTTTGTGAAATGCTGCATTTAAGACACATTTCCTAAAACATTTCGACATGTTTTCTTAGTTGTAAAACTAAGTAACCCTAACGTGCCATTCCAAAACGATTTTAACTACTCGATAGTAGTTGTTCTCTCTCGTATGCTTCATCAGATGTAAATTATTACGCTCTATCGCTGCCATCTGCAGTTTCTACTTGTGCCAATCACTCGTTTTATGAATGAAGTATCCTTACAGTATGAAAATTAATAGGCTGTTGGTACGTAGGACTCGTGCGCATAGTCTAGCCGTATCAAAGATCGCTGCAAATTGCGCAGCCTACACACATTGTTAACAGTCAGTTGCCACCCACAATTGTATGAAATTGTAGTCACGCAGTGAAAATTCAGGCTCTAGTTATAGAGAAGTTTCGAATTGTAAACGGTTACGATGATGGATCTGCGGAGGTTTGCTAAACGGTGTTTGACGCGGGAATCGATTAAGTTTGACAGAATCCCCTCCGATGGTGGAAAGTGTTCGTTCGGTAATTACTGTAGCGTAGGCCACAGGGGTATTGAACCGCGACCGCCGAGCCCCGATTCCGGCGCGAACCTGACACACCAATAATGAATTCTGTCTAAATTGACATGAGCAGCGGTTGCCGTGACAACGCTCCAACATTCGAATTAGTATTTTTTAATTTTAATCACCACTCCTGTCAGCCGTATACGTTTAGCTTTAGCGATGGGCTCTTTAAACAAATTTATTTGATTATCACTCTTGATATCTCTGATTAAGAAACATTGCGATTCTACTACGTTCTTGTATAAAAAAGGGCCGTATAAAAAAGAAATTACCTCGCTTTTGAACAGAACAAATTTATATTATGAGATGTCGCCACAAAAGTTAAAGTGTTTTTACGTGTTAACATTTCAGTTGAACGATATTACGAAGGAAAAAGATCGTTTTGTTTCAAATTTATTACTTCGTATATGTCCCAGTACAAGACCGAGAGTCGTCTTATACGCCATTATAGGTATTTGTCTCAGTAGAGTTGAGAAATTATTAGTATCGAAACGTTTTTCTGTTTTTTTTAATATTTTGTTTTGTAGCATTGTTATCAAGAAAAAAGACACTTCACATCAGAAGTATCCGCATATTGAAATCGAAACTAGAATTTATAATATCGGAACCTAAATCGTAATATTTCTTTCTAACATTCTAAATAATATCAATCAATTTTGAATTATGATATCCGTTGCAGTGAAAGTAATTGTAATTACTTCATGTAAACTATTTGTATTAGACAGTTGAAAATTACGAATAAAACCGTAAAATCGTGATTTAATTGACTTTTCTTATTACATCAAAAGCAGATTAGGTAAAACTAATTATTCATGAAGCGTAGAACCGATATTACTTGTACAACAATGCAACGTTTTACGTCTTAATCATCACCCACCTGGCCGTATCTAGAGTCTTACCGATTATCGCTTGTCGCCCAGTGGGGTGCATGCCAAAAGAATTTTATTTAAAATAAATCGTCGTAAGACAGCGTTGCCCCGTGAAATTAGGCGAGGAATCCCTGCCGCGAAAACTCATCGTAAATAAAGTGTCGCGGTCGGGTAGCCCCGTTCGCTAACTTATATTTAAAACACTGTTATCATTCGTATGGAAATTTAATTACTTGTGTATTACTTGCGACTGCGTGGCTCTCTACAAGTCTTCTGCTCGCTGGCCGGACAGCTCGCGCTCGTAAATTTGGCTTCGTTAATGATCCGTAGGGTAGTTTCGCGATGAAATACTTCGCGCTCTTGTTAAAATTTTGCAATAAATACTCATCTCGTATTTACTTTTAATGCAAAGGAAATGAATTGAGAATTGATGCAAAGGTTTCATATTTTTTTTCACTTATATCTTATCTGTATTTACTTTTATGTAGATACCTTTTGTATCGTGTGCCAATATAAGTTTATATTTTTTTATTACTTATAGAATAAATCAACGATGAAAATCTGGTTGCATACCAAAATATGAATGACATCATTAACCGGTTATGATTAGAATTTTCTCAGTTATTTGCCACATGAAAATTTGAGATATGACGAGCGGAATACAGTAGAGATAACTGAAATAAGAATTAAGAAAGTACTCCGTCGCATTATCCAATTGGATCCGCAGTTCCAATTACAATTGCGTGTGAACAATTTTGCAATGACTAAAGACATCGATGTTATAAGGTTACAATTGCTTCTTACATTACAGGGTTGTCACTTAACCCTATCATAAGTATCTTCTCAAATTTTAAGCCTTTTAATGGAAACTTAGAAACCCTGTCGAATAAAAGACGTGTACATTTTCAGCATTGTCACTAAAGTGTGAGGCGTTCCTACACCGCCTTTTTTGTTCACCTTCACCTGTGTCGGGTATGATTCCCGAGCAGTATCGAGTGTCATACGAGCACATCGGTATAGCTTTCCGGCTTCATGTCTAGGTCTCTTTGCTGTTGATCCGGCCGATTCTCACAATAGTCGGTGTGCCGTTTGTTAAACGCGATACTTCCCGTTTCGCATGTGATTGCGGCCCCTTTACTTTAATCAAATGGCGGCAACAAAGGATTGTGAACTATAAACCTCGCCTCCGTTTCGCTGTCTCTATTGCTTTCTACTGTTCAATACGAACCTTTGACTCGCTCAATTTATGCTACTACAATACACAATGAGAGGTTTTTTCGTTTGCGCATTGCGAAATATGTAGGAATCAGTTTGTTCGTCTTGTTTTCATTATTTATTAAGAAAATACATAAATTTGTAAAAGTTTTCTAAAAAATAGGGATACAATATAAAACTCGACTTGAAAACTAGCTAATTTGAAAAAACCTATTACAACTCCTTACAAAAACTCTTGATCTTGCTTGCGCTTGGTATATTGCGAGTAATTATAATCTTGGCTGAAACCTACTTGCAAGTTTTACAATCCATTAAATGCGCTTGTCAAAAATTAACTTCACAGAGAGACACATCGATAAATATATCCTATTTTTGACACTGGTATTGCTAAATCTTCTAAGTGTATCATGTAATGTGGTTCGTCTGACATTACACACGATGCCGTGATGAGATGAATATTAAGAGTGTTGCGTGTCTTGACCGTGGTTTCTAAGTGGCGTCGCACTTAAACAAATAATAAATGCTACATAATTGAATTTGTACTAGTAAAAATACATTCGTCTAAGAGCCCGTAATCATTTAGAAATATTTCTCTTTAATCACTCTTTCCTGGGTACCCTTCGGCCAAATTATGATGTTTAAAATGCTGGTTGTTTGTATTCGTATCGAGAGCGTTTGAGTGATTAATACCAAAGTTGTTTTTGATTGCATAATAATAAGTTAGATGGATTGATTTCGTTTTGTTTCCTTAATTACTCTGTATAACATTTAGGAGTATCTAAGCGGCTTATTCTTACTAGTTTCGGAATGTTGTATGAGTCAACCAACTAGACATAGCAAATTTAATTAATTAAATGTAATTTATTAATCAAAGTGACTCATAATATTAGGACTGTCACTGTCGCGTTTTGAGAATATTTTTTTGGGTTTGACTTGCGGTCATATCCAAATTTCAATAGAAAGTTTAAATTTGTAGAAAACTGTTTGTGGTTATCGGATACGATAATAGTTTGCCACCTGACTTTAAACGACAGCTGGTGTTGTAGAAGCATATAATTATATTGCAATTATATATTTCTATAGATCAGTCTTACAGCTTACAAAGTACAGACATTAAATTGTGACCTACTTTATTGATGCTGTTAAATTTTTTAGGTACTACTTTCAAAGTACTTTGGTTTGCCTTGAATTAAAGTTATAAGTTAAGCTTTACCCGGCACAATAGCCCTCTTGCCCTTAAGCTAATACCAAGAAGACAGTTTCTTCAAACTACCATGAAAGATTAGTTTTAGAGGTTTAGAAAGACATTTTCAGGGAAACGTGGTATCATTACTTACACTTATTTAATTAACATATCCACTGCATTATTGAAAGAAGGCCTCAGGAACACATACAATAATTATTTTATAACTAACTTACTTCTACTTACGCCCATAATTCCCATTGGGGTAGACGCAGAGTATCGATTGCCATTTTTTTTAACAATATGGATTATTTTTAAAACTGTAATTACTCTATAGTATGATATACTCTCTTCATATTTCAAAAATCAGCATCAATATGTTTTGAAATATATTTTTGAACCAGAGCATTCCTGCTGAACGCTAATATTTGCAAAACCAATTTGCCGCAGGTCTATCCACGACCGTTTCTTTTATACGTTCTCTTCCTTTCGAAGCGTCAGAATTGACCTCTTTGAAACGGCTGTCTCTGATCTGAGTCCTGCCGCAGGCTTCATTCCTCTGTCTTGTATGAAAGCGGCTTAATGAATCTTGACGGCTTTGTAACAAATACGTCATAACATTCTTACTACATATTATGAATTTGATTTTTATCCTAGTGAGGCCTTCTCACAGTTATTGGTAAGCCCTAATTTCAAGAATGTAGAAAATCTGGATTGTATATAATGTCCCAATTCTTAGAAGTTTCATCAATTTTCCATTTTAATAATCAGATCAGAATTCTAAGAAATTTTGACGTAGGTAAGGAAAATCAGACATAAGAATTATGAGAATAAATTGATTGAAACTTATATTTTCTAATAAAGTAACATAATTATCAAATACATACACAAATATACTTACGCCGTTAGATATTTCAATATTTTATTTTAATATCTGAATTAATAACTTAACACAAAGAACGTATAACCAATTTCGGTGGTAATGTCGGTAAAGAACGACCACGGAAGACATATTTAGATGAAATAGATAATACACAAACAAAAGACCAGGCACCGAAGTAACTAATAGAATAAAAGAGCCAAACCTTAGCCACAGCCAACTTAAACAGATCGCATAAAATAAAGTCTAAACTCACAAACATAGATACTCCTCGTATCAATGCTTGTTATCAACTGGATTCGAACCCACTCTCACTAGACCTAGCTAATCCCCTAAGCACTCCACTAGGTCGTCGAACTATAAAATGATGTTTTTACAATAACCTCTAGATTTATAATCATTGATAAGAAGGTAACATAGTTAACGTCAAGCTGTTTGATGTCTTTATTAAACAGCAAGAAGATCAATCAAACGATATAGGAGCCTGTTTGAACTTTGTTATAATAAAAGATTTAAATTAGCTTACCACTATTCCGTTTCATCGAACGCTTGATATTTTTTTGGGAAGGGAAATTCGAATTAAACTAGTTTGTACTTCTTCAACTCTATCTTATCTTACGATCGATCTTCTAACCCTTTAAAATATGCGTCACCGTTTCTGGAGCATCGTCACTTTGAACTTTGGTAACGTGTTCATACATAGTTTCGGCCTCGAAAAGCATGTGTTTTGTTTGGCTGATAAAACTCGATATTACGAATAGGTGATATAAATACTCTTCCCAGAAAACGAGTTTCGTTTTACGACAGTCACATAGTTGCACGACATTTTCGGTATTATGGCTGGTTTGAGAGTAAATAAAATTTGTTATTTTAAATTATTTGTTAGGAGAACTAACCAGTCTCATGAAAATATATATATTTCTAATTTATGCCGAAGCCAACGGTGGTTTAAATAAATAATTAACTTTTACGATATTTAAGTTTATTAAGATTTGCTGTAGTGTCGGCTTAAAATTGCACTCATCCATTTTTTACGAATGTGTCGTACGAGGCGACTTCAATGGTTGTTGGGCGATGTGGCTGAAGACCAATCACCAATGATATTCAGGTTTTACTATCCTTCCCCAATCCATTTCCAAAAGTGGCTGTCGGCTTTTATTCTGAAGCTCTAATTATCCCTCTGTGGGATACATAGACTTGATTAGTAGAATGCTTAAGATTATTTTCATATAATCCTAAGCATTTTACTAATTAAGTCAATTTTTTTAATACCTATAGTGATCATCTCTGTAAGCAAATACCATAGCGATGTACAGCAACTCGGCTACAGCGAACAAAGCATGCTCCAATTAGAGGAGATTTTTCTTACCCTATCAATTGTCAGGACATTCAAAGGTAACAATTATTTTATCCTGGATTCAACTCCCCGAACAATGTCACCCAATTTTCTAAGCACCTCGACAATGCTCTCGTAATTTGTTTTGTAGTCGAAAGACGTTCGATTGTTTGTTCGGAGGAAACACGAGGCGTCATCAGGCGCCGGTGTCTCTCATTGTGAACTAAGATGTTCTCATTCTAAATTCATTTACGCGAACCCTCACAACACAATTATTGCCGATTTCAATGGGAATCAGATTGCTGTTATGCTCTCGTTTTACTGATAAAGCAAATCCCCTGAATCATGCTAATTGTACGCAATTCGAATTTCTTATTACAGGCAATAATCCCTTTAATTGATTGTAACTTTTTGATTACCTATCAGGAGGGCAATTCTCGCAAGTTCGATATCATTACTATCATAGAAATTATATCAGGTGTTCAATGTCATGTGAAAAATATCACAAAGTGAAATATATTTCTATTGAGAGATTGAAACTGTATTCTCGCACACGGTAGTAATTTTTCCTTAGACATTAAAGAACGAAGACCGAAATCAATGATCCAAGCGAATGAATTGAACGAAAGGTCAGTTTAACTGTCATCTTAGATATGAAAAGGTCTTCATATCTGTCAATATTTTTACTCGACATTGGCGAAATAATTGTGGCAAACACGATTGAAGCTACCTTAAAAAAATGAATATTGAATTTATCAATATTTACATATGTTTTGGTTTGTTTGAATTTTCCTTTAAGTGTACTTTGCCGGTAACTAAACTAGCAAAGTCTGAATTCCCAAATGGACCATCCGACAACCGAATTTAGTTTTTGAAATTTTATTATGGAAAAATAATATATTTTTATATTTTAATAATATAATTAGCGTTGATCCAAGTAGATATTATTTACAACTTCTAAGACTATTTGATCTATGATCCATTGAATATATTTACCTACATTTTAGTTTTCTATCTATAAGTATTCAAACAAAATTTGTAAACAAAATGGCTACCGTTCGCACGACATCTTCAAATATCATCATATCGTCTGATCGTGACCACACGATATCATCCTTTGATATATATCATCATATCGGCTGGTTTTCTATAGAAAAAAGTCGATCGAATGGAGTGAGAATAGCTCAAGTCAAATATCGATCGCAAAATATCACAAAAGTGATAAATATCGAAAGTGATATAAAATCTACCGTGTGAGAATTGCCCTCCAGGTCATTTATAATGTCTGTTTAAATTATAATGCACGTCTCGAATTGTTCCATAATATAATTCGATGATCATATTACCATAGCCACTACCTTTGTTATAAACGAGCCACACCCGACACTTATCTATGCAGTAGCTTTTTTCGAATCACAAACGAGCTCCCAATCGATTTGAATAACAAGTAGGCAGATGCTATTAATCCTTTTGATTTCATTAAACGCATCAGCCCTTTACAGCCGTCGGAAATATCACTCGAGTGGTACCTACACGGTTCTCGAGTAAATTGTGCTCATAAGGAGCCTTGTCAAGGCTTTGTCTGTTTGAGCTAAGATCGCTTATGATTTTTAATTCAACGTATCTGAATTTGTTATATCACAACGGTTGTGTCTTTTAATATTTATTCCAGAAATTCCAATTTTGTCTTATACGTGACTTAACAATACGTTTATTATGAATTTGATATTCCTTTGAGACGTTTTATATTAAAAAAGAAAAAATCTTTTTGTTTGCTAGACAAACAATATGGTTGAATCACTGGCATTATCCTCTTTCGTAAAAGAAGAGTCGAGTCTAATGAATTCCCAGCAGACATTTGTCCCGAAGCCGGCGAGTGCTTACCAATCGCAGCGTCATTTGTTTGATCGTCTCGTTAGGCCGAGGCCAAGTGAAAAATCCGAAGGCATTAATCATGTCGACGCTTAAATATAAAATTTAGAACCACTCGAAAAATCTACATAAATAATTTATACCCGAGAGAACGACCGACTCGATCCAACTATAAGCTTCTCGGAACATTTCGATACAAGTAAACCACGTAGTGCTCCGCTACGAATTCTATTGTCTCGCCCGATATCGTTCATCGTCGTATCAAAATATATTGTTTTATATCGACTTTTATTGCGAGAGCATTATTTATTTTACACTAACAATAAGTCGGTGGAATTTTACGATCCTTAGAGTATTTCTTGTTTTGATTTGATATCGGAGCTCGACAGGGTGCCTTCGATGTGGGTAAGGATGAAAAACTGTGGAGTGGTTGACCGGAGCGACCTGCCAGCCTGCTCGATTCACGTTGAATCATTTCAGGCATTTGACTGTGATCGATTAGATTCAACTACTGTTAAGACAGCATGTGTTTTTACCAATGGAACGGCATTCTCGAGCAACTGATACCATAATAACGATGATATACGGAGCGCAATTTACATGCGTGTTGTAGTGATTGATGATGCTTCGAACAGTGACCGTGCTATATTACTTGAAGTTGAAGAGTAGGTACATTACTGTACCCTAAATTTAAGACGGTTCTTTATCCCTTTGAACTTGTTGCGAAATGATTACAAAGATTATTTAAGACGTTAATATTGTATTGTTCTTCGTATGTTGTCGTGTCCTTTTAATCAATGTAATTTAGTTAATGATAATGTCATTATTAAGTAGAAATGTATCAAGATGAATGAAGTTGAACCATCGTGAGAGTATTTCTATTGGTACAACCAGCTAGGGTGTCGCTAACGGCATGTCCAGTACAATTAACCCTCGTTAGTTTGTAATTAATCTTTTGTCTGATAAATACTTTGTTAGGGATAATGAATTAGTAAAAGGGTCAACCGTTGTGAGGTAAACTTCCTAGTAAAAGCTTAAATAATGGGTTCATTAAACTAAAGTTTATTATTTAATATAAACAAAAAATTGAGTGTGTTAGCATCCCATGAGTGTGATTATATAAAAATTTATTGATGAAAAACGTTGTTTGGAAGTTGATTAATTTATTCATCATTAGTGATCATTAATAAAAACCCATTTAGTTATAGTTTATAGTTACAGCGATAGGCCTGCCCCCTATCACGTAAGTTCATTGTTCAAGCAAAACGTGGTTACTCTGAATACCAAGAGACAATGTCACGTGATGTTCAGAAGTATTAGTACCTCTGCCAACCCCTTCTGGGATATTCGGTGTGAAAGACGTTATAACTTCTCATTAAGTTTTTTTTTGTAGAAACTTCGCAGCACTACTGCTTCTCGTATTCATTTATGAAATACGGTATAGTGTGAGAAACATAGAAATTGGTATTTCCTATTCTACTTAACATATCTAGAACAAGGCGCAGAGTGAGCGTTGAGCACTTAAATAATTTCCACTTGAATTAATAAGATGCGGCCCCGCCCCGTAGGCGTCTACTCTATCATTAATTCAACGAACGACCGAACTACTGGATAATCCTTCATTCCGGCACACACTGTAATAAGACAAACACACACGTAATATCTCTTATAGGTCCCCATACGAATTCACACTTACTATTTTTGTTACTCACATAACACGCTAATAAGTCGTATATCAAACAACTGTTAATATTTAAATGAGATCCGGTTATAAATAGTGAACAGTGCTATTCTGAATTGTGGATTTTAAGCAGAGGCAGTCACGCGTATCGTATCCACATTAGTGTTTTATATTTTTATTAAATTGCCGGATTAATATTGTAATGAGCTCCAAATGCCGACACACCTTTTAAGAATAAGTAGTCGAGGATAATCCCGATTAGCTACTAACACCTTATGTAGGTGGATGTAATTAACAAAGTATAGAGAACGTCTTTGTTCAAATAAGTTTGCGTACGGGCTTATATGTGTTATAACTGTAAATAAATACATAAAGATTTAGGACGAACTCTTTGTTTAATACAAAATTCTCATTTTGGTTTATGTCTTTCCTAAATATTTTAATTCAGCACTGGTCTCAGTGAGAATGTAGGATGGGAGGCAAGCACTAAGTGCCTGGTCAAACAAATAATTCTAAACAAGTTGCTAAGCAGAAAATGTCACGAAAAATATTTTTTATTAATATTCGTACATACCATACATACTGTTAGCTTACATGGCTTGGCTTGTTGAGCTTAAGTGGTCGAGTTTCACTTTGTCACGTATGAGACAGGGTACACAAATAAAGCGGCTATTTGGCTTGTCGCATATTGTTAGGGTCGACTCTCTAGAAAAAAAAACGGTTTTTAAATAAAGCTGTTTGACTTTAAACTTGTTTTTGCATTTAAATATTTATAGCGATAATTATTAAATTTCGAGTTACTGTTACTCAAAATTATTTTCTGTTACTAGTCAGAAAATAATTTTGTACTACTCATACCAAGTTTTCAGGACTGTATCCCTTTTGATGGAGGTATCGTGCAGCCAATGAATAAAATCGACATATTAAAACAGATTTAATATATTTTTATTGTTTATTTGCAATTGTACTGTAATTCAAGCTTAGTCAATAAAATTAAAGCATATATTTAGCTACCAATTTACTTGATCAACCAACAGCAGATTAAAACCGAATTTGTAATTATCTCGCGGCTGCCTACTTATTTCCGCCAAATAATTTTGCAGTCCGTAAACGGTCCCTCCGAAACGGTTATTGCTCATTGTATTCTATTGTTTGCATTATCTATAAAAGATTAACACAATAAGAAACATTGCGGTGTCTATTCTACGCGTCCTTTACATTGTACTTTGTGGTTGGTTTTCGTTTTGCAATTTTCAACAAAACCTGGGTTTTGTTTACTGTTGGCTAATACAACTACAGGAAAGGACGAATTATGTTTTTAGTTACGTCATTTGAGTATTAGTAAAAGAGTGTTCAAGTTAAGTTTTAGGTGCAAACCGAATTAACCAAGTAAGTTTTGTAATTCTTAATTTTTAAATAGTAAAGTAAATGCGCAGAAAATTTAAAATGTCTGCTTGTATTTTTTTGCAACAGAACGTATACTATAGATCCTATGCAAACATTACGCAACGAAATATAATATCATACAGATGTATGTTTGTGATGAACTCGTTATTGATATGGGATCATAAATTTTTACACCTGAACCAATATTAAGGTCTTTACAATTCTATCTGCGTTTTATAATGCTTGTCTTCTTTTTTATATTTCTCAGTCTATTGGCAAACAAAGTCGTTATTATAATTTTGAGCTGGTCTTCTTTATTCGTCTTGTGTTAAGGATTTATGAAGGTAAAATAAATTTTACCTCATTTTACATAATTCACACTGGAAAATAGGGCTCGCACATCATTTAATTTAACAAGTATTGTTTTTGGCACTCATAGTTTCATATTTTTTACTTCCAAATCAATCGAAAAGTGTATGTATATGTCTATCTTAAGTGTCTCTCTTATGATCTCCTCTTCCCAATGTTAATTATAAATGTCCGGTGATAAAATATGAATTGGTTCAATTTATACAATACACGCGCGTTCGTTAGCGCAAATCCTTTCGATGACCGTTCAAAATAAAACAGGTTTGTGACAAAAACATATTTCTTCTATATATTGATTATAAGTATAAAATACACACCATGAATGATATGGAATTATAGCAAAGGGGAGCGGCGTAATAATTTCTAATTCTATGCCATGAAAACTGCTAAATGGAATTTTGGAACCGCCAAATATTAAGTGACTCATATTTTTTTTGTCACAATTTAGGGATATGGTCGGTACTTTGTGCATCATACATTCAAAGTATATTCTAATCCTACAACTGCCGGCGGTCACTGTTTACTTTTGTCAAAGTTACTATTATGCTTCTGGGCACGATAATTGTGTTCGGATATGTTATTCTTGTCTCTCGATTCTGGGTATCGTAGTAGTGTGATGATTTTTTAAATGTTTGTGCTTCTGCTCAATGTGACGGGCAGTGACGTGTAGGGCTATTGTCCCGGATCTTTGGGCCAAGGAGGCGCGCTGTTTGTTCGGCAGACTCCTTCGCCTTCGCCTCTTTGTGTGTTTTGTAAAGAAATGTGCTGGTAACGACATTTGCTCCCCGGAACATTAGTCTTGATACTAACAATTGTCGGTGTATTGGGAAATGTTTTCGGGTGATCGAAATGTCGATGGGCGAGAAGGGCATTGTATGTAGCAGAGTAAGTTGAGAAATATGAACTTATATCATCTTGTAGTCTTTTTTATTTGCGCTTTTGTTAAATTAGTTTTCACTTGTGCTCATGCTTCCTCAATAAGCGAATTCCGACAATTTGGCAGGATACACAGAGTTTTTGATTACAGTTTGGGACACCCAATGATTTTTCAAGACGTTATATTTTTTGTTACTACAATATTCACCCCTTTAGTTGCTATTGACAATAGATATTTAATTCAAAGTCCTAACTTCACAAAGTTGGGACGTTGAACGTATCAAGATAGGAGAGACTGTGTCTCAGTAAAGAAATTCTTTAAACATCCGATGCGTTCATATTGTCCGAAATGTAAACATGTAAGAACCGTTTCCATTGTTCGCCTACGATTAGGTATCTACATCTTTTTATTCCGGGCAATGAATACTATGGCTTTTCTGTGTTTGCTTAATGTAAATAAGTAGTGAATAATACCACTAGCTCAATTGTTAATTTTTCTCCACTATTCTGCTTTGCCTAGGGACATAACCTTTTTCAATGACTATTAACAACAACAAAAATCCGTTATCCATATCACATGTTTGTGCATAAGTTTATGAAGGTTCAATTCAATGTTTCCCCATTGTATTTTTTGGACAAGTTCTCAAGGAACAAAAACAATAGGATGCAATCTTCATCAACATGTGAGTGTGAGTCCGATAATAAAATTAAGAATTTATTGGTATCCTCTAGAATGACCGTAGTTTCGTTTTATGAGTTGACAGGGCGTGACGATGTCGCTGTCAGTCGCGTACCGACTCTTTATCTATGCTACAGCAACTTGGGTATCTAGTGCACGAAACTAACAACGGCAAATGATTACGATTTTCCCTTAATTACCTCCGGTTCGAACTTTTACTACGTGCCCTTCTTAGTGAAAGTTACAACTACGACAGAGAAATAACAAATGTCTTGTCAATAACGTTTTTTATTAGTATATCATACAGAATCCCGAGTCACGTGTAAATCAGAAGCCGCAGTTAAAGCGTTTGTATAGAGGCCGACGCACCGTGACTAATGAAGTAACAAGATAGCTCTCTTCATACATAACAACGCGTGAAATCGTAATTATAAACACAAAATCAACTCTTTCAATCGAACTGGCAGCGATAGAGTATTATTGTTTGGTGTGAAGGTAATTTTCTCAATTTAGATACCTTGGGAGTTGTGGCGGGTCGACCAAGATGTCAGTCGCAGTCAATAAAATTGTTGAGTGTTTCCTCTTCGTGTGCTATGGTTTTAGTTTTAAACGATTTCTGGTTCTTCTTTTCTTTTATATAAAATTTCTTTATGCGTGCTCTTTTGATTAAAATGTTTTCATGTTATATCTTTTTTTGCATTAATGTGCTTGAGAGTTAGTTAACGACTAATAAAACGAGTGTTAGCTGATTCTATTAACGTTAGTCCTGTTGTAGGCATATACCATATACCTATTTAATATTATCAACGGGCTGGTAACATTTCAATTATACGTAAACAAAGAGAATTATTTACTTTAAAGAAAATAACTGCTGCACTTAATGCGGCAATAACCATAAACATATTGAATTTTAATATCTCAGATTTCATACTTACTGACTTCTAAATTGATTCCAGTTGATATCAGCAAATATAAGTAATATACGTGAAAATCATGTTAATAGTATTTGCCAACATTTCAATTGAAACAGCAATGATTGAAAGTTGAATTCAACACGCATCATTATGATTGTTAGTGAAGTCGTAAAAGTTTATTTTAATTAACTGTAGAGCGATTTGTGTTCGAATGTGCAGCGGCTGCGCGGGAGTTGAGATGCAGGCCTAATTCACAGATTGGTCATGGTTTTTATACTGCCGTGGAGGGCCATATGAGAACGCCATATCCTTATGGTATTATAATAAAAATACGCAACAAAAACCCGCTTATGAAAGTGCCGCTTTTTTCAATTCCATTTCAATCGAAGTCTAGAAATACTTTCAGACTTATAAAAGCAAGCGACAGTAAAAGTATTATTAACCCGGTGCAGGTCGTTAGGGCTATTTATGTATTGTAATTCTAAACCAATATTCAAAGATTTTAACGTATTCACACGTTACATATTTATCTCAACACTTACATTATAGTTGTAATATTTTTGTTTCTTTTAATCAATTTTGAATGTCCTTTAAAGGGAATTTAATCACATCGGCTATTTTAGTGATATATTTACTGCATTCCACGATGACATTAAAACTTCTATCTACGTGTTTCGCGCAAGCTGTATGTTTCATGGTCTAAATTAAAACAGTGGATACTAAATTATACACAAAGTTAGTATTTGGACGCGAGACTTGATTTCTCCAGTATTGTTGTATTGTTTCGTGTTGGGTTCCGCATTTAAGCAGAGGATCCTATTTAAAATGGTTCTAACAATCGCAATACATAACTTGACCGACGCCCATTGCTGTTCGAAACGAGAATTCAATCGCCATTAAACTACTTTATGGATATGTCGCTTAACTACATCATTGTAAACATTTCAATAATTATAGACGTTTGATTGTTCCCTTTGGAAGACCGGTAATGATATTGGAGCCTCGTTTATGTGGGCCTTATAATTTGTCTATGAATATTAAGTACGCGTATTTATGTGATTAGTTTTTTCAATATTTAATTTCGACTGAGGCGATTAATTTTATAACGGCATAGCGATGATGTTTAAATAGTTTAGATTTTTGCGTCTAATGTAGCTTAATATTAAGCAGTTTTTTTATAATCTTAGTTTCTACGTTCGTATGCCTTAAGGGGTGGCAAAATTGTTTTATTTAAGGCTGACATAGTGTGACATTTTGACATTTGAAATATGTTGAAGTTCCTAATGCATATAATTCACAGACCCCAGAAACACACTGTTTATATGAATGTTAAATGTATGTATATATATATATACTAGCAGCCCGTCCCGGCTTCGCTCGGGCATGAATTATCATTAACATTTTGTTTTTTATTTTATTACATGTATTATTATTTTAATATATTTTTTTTAAGTTTTAAGCTATTTTATATTTTTTTGCTGTGTAGTGTCGGCTTAGAATA
Source organism: Bedellia somnulentella (assembly GCA_963576735.1). Classification (NCBI taxonomy): domain Eukaryota; kingdom Metazoa; phylum Arthropoda; class Insecta; order Lepidoptera; family Bedelliidae; genus Bedellia; species Bedellia somnulentella. The sequence continues at coordinate 4,373,498 of OY755180.1, forward strand.
GCACTACCCCATTTCTTCCAGTGGGTGTACGTAACAGGCGACTATTGGTTTTGGGGCTTTTGAGGGATTTTTGGGCGATGCGGTTGGTGACCCATCACCGACAACCTTTATTTCACCATCTTTTCCCCACACAACTTCCAAAAGTGGCTGAGGAATTTCTGATTCCTTAGCTCTGGCTACGCCTTCTAGGGATTTATAGCCGTGAGTATATGTATGTATGTATGTTATATTTTTTTGTATTTATATTTAGATATATTTTTTTATATTTTTTATTTTTTATAATGAGTAATTACATCAAAAGCCATTCAATTTATAGAGTTAGAGCTTCCCTGTAAACAATATTTGACGTTGTTGTATTTTGGGGCAGCAAAATAAATTGATGTTCAGGGGCTCCCACCCGCGACAGGCCAACGTACAGTTGACCGTGAGTAGAACAATTCTTTCGCAGGTCAATCCCTACTAATTTGAAGGTTTGGCCTTGGGACTTATTAATTGTTAAAGCAAAAGATGTTTTAACCGGAAATTGTAGCCGTTTAAATGGAATTGGCAGATCAGTTGGGATCATCGGTATCCTCGGTATATGAGCTAATTGACCGGCTGCTGGGCCAGTGATAATAGTCGCTACAATCAAATTTTGCTTTTACTCTTTGATAAGCAGCCTCCCGTACCCCTTCGTGACGCCTGCAACAACTTACTATGCATAGCTAATCGAGCGGAGTTTTATCTATTTTTTTAATTCGAGATAACTTTCGAATGGAATGTTCGAATTGAATAATTCAAAAAGTAATATAAGGGTATTGAAGTAGTCTGAAATAATATATACGTTTTTCATAAGGATTAGATAGGTACAAATAAAGAGCCTTTTCTAAAGCAGGATTTTAATTTAATTTTTTAAATAATTTTATATAATGACGCTTGTTGTGAGATAACTATATTAGTTCGAGACATGCTGTCTGGGCATTTTTTTTAGATAATAATGTGTTCTACAAAATTGTAGAACATAATTTTATTCTATTGTCAATAGTTATCGCAGCGCACGCGATGTAAGGTTTTTTTTTGGTATTTCTTTAACACCTTGGGTTACATTTTTGAAGTTTACGTAAGGATCCCTAATTTTTTGAAAATGAAATATAGCCTATGTCACTCGGGAATAGTGTAGCATTAAAACAGTGAAAGAATTTTTCAAATCCGTCCAGTAGTTTTGGAGCCTATTCAATTCAAACAAACAAACAAAAAATCAAACCTTTCCTCTTTATAATATTAGTATAGAAGTATAGATATAAAATGTGGTAAGTTATTTATTCATTACAATGATTCATTTGTCTGTAGTTACCTTTCATAAGTAATATATAGATATGCATATGTTTAAGTAACCTTTCCAATAATATGTTAGACACTAAATCACACCTTTAACGAATACCAGCGTTGGTTGTGACTGGCGACAGAGGCTCTTCTGCTTTTATGGTCACTATAAAGCAGCTATAACTATTCACAGTGTTCTTATACGGTTTTATACCCAATATCTTATCTTCTAATTGCGGTAGTTGTTAGACTGGGCCGTTAAATTAATATGTTGAAAATAAGCCGACAACTCTCCGGATTATAATTTGTTGTCACTTTCATTCTCACGACCATCGAAATGTTAACCGTTTAAAATTCATATTTTGCTAAGACATATTAATATTTTACTCGCTTATACAAAAGAGTTTTGGGAAAGAAAATATCATGCTATTTGATTTATAGTTTTTGGGTTGCTCCGCACATATTAAAACAGACAGACAAACTGAATTGCAATGTGGAGTCTATTGTGTTAAAGAAAGGTGCACAATGCATTAATAACAGGTGCGTCATCGTTTTGGGATCGAAGGCACCCATGAGATCGTGTGAGCTGCGAAGTTTACGTGACTGATGTTATTTTACGCCGTTTCCCGCTTTTGATAGGGTCCGTTTTGTGTAATTGCCTTTAAAGTTGGGCCTATTTTTCGATTTGGGGCACCTTTTGTTCGCGATTTGTAGGGACGTTAGATTACACTGTCCGCCCACGTTTCATTAATGCGAATCTAATTTATATTAAGAAAAGGCACTCCTAGCAAGGCTTTGTAGTTGCTAGTGCTTAATTGCGTTTCGACTAATCGAATTCAAAAAAACAAGTTAATCTACAGTATCGTTAATCTAATTATTTTTATAAAGTGCCTCCTTGTATTATTGTACTATTATCTAAGTAAGTACACTAGTTTAGATAAAATAGACAGAATACATTTTCATGTAAAATGTGAACACATTACGCTAACTAAAGTATTTTGGCACACCGACAATGTGTGTGGTCAAAGATTGGGACCCCGGCCAGGTCATTTATAATAAATAGCGCCGTTTCCTACCATAACTGCGGTGCTGCCTAGCAAATATGTCGGCAACTACCGACTGCCATTCGAGATACTTCTCTTCAGTGTTGAATTGAACACAAGTTTTTACACAAATGTTTTTTTGTCTTTCCGTGTACTAACCATCAACACATTGGATTATATTATTTATAATACTTTTATGTGTTACTGTACCTTACAAATACGGGGAAATTGAGAAACCAAAAATAATTCAATAGATACTAACATAGAAGTCTTGTACCCATAATTGTCTGCTATAATTCATAAACGCTAACTACTCTAAGAAAATCGGCTATGGCTTACTATTTCAGCTCCATCTCAAAATTCTAAAGTTTCCCTACATGAAAGGAATTCTTAATACACTGGATATATTTCTGAAGCGAGTCCGTTGTCCAATGACGCGCGGCAGTAGATTAGATCGGGGGTGCAGATAGTGACGATGACAAAAACAGAGCAAATTCTCCAGAATCGTGTGCGGAAAGATAAACGGCGACGTTTACTGATTCCTTCTGAATTCCAACAAACAATAGCGGTTATTCTTGCTGTGTGGTTTACCCACTACGAACTCTGTACATGCATACTTTGTTTTATCTTTTATGGAATTCCACAATACTAATGTAACCCTTATTTGTTCAAAACTTTTTACTATTTATCGTTCTGACTGCTCCCGTGAAAAGTGTGTAATTACGCATTAACCGTTTCCTACATTAGCAGTTTTAGGTAGCGCACTTACAAAATGGGAGCAATTTGGAATTCCAACGGTAGTGAAGTGCTACGTGTAACGTAAACTAAAGTAGGACGAGACTAAAGGTAATAAAGAAGTGGTACGGTCAGCCACAGACACGTTTTGTTATTCGTTCTGATAGTCACAGCTGACAATGCCTCCGTGGTCAATCACCATTGTTTTGTTAGGACAGAGGACGCTTCGCACCCCACTTCATGTTGAAAAATACTGCTCACGCAGGCGAACTTTTTGATGGATTTTTTTGTAGAATAGAAATTCTGATATACATTTTAAACAAATGATTGGTTTCAATAACAATATTAACCTTGCTTTGACTCACACATACCACATAACTTTTTTTAAATTTTTATGTTTTTTTTAGGTAATGGCGCGACCCATCAATCTCAATTCTGTAAAGCGTCTTGAACATCTTCGTTGTTTTTATGAGGGTTTAATTTCTTATAAAAGTCTTGGGAGGCAGAGTGCTACAAAAGATAAATTAATGTATTGCCTCGATGGGTGGTGTTTAACGTCACAGCATTATAGAAAAAGTTGCAATAAATAAATCGCCGCAAAGCGTCGTCACATCTGAGAACACCGACCTAAATGTGTCGTCGACCACCTTCCATAACCGTCTAATGTTTCCTTTTTACTTTTTTTCAACAATAATAAAAATAAATATTGATTTAGCGCACTCATTGTTTCACATTCGAAATATCGTACATATTCTAATAATAATATACCATTTTTCACGACGATTTTATATCCGCCCTACAAGGTAACAGACGTAGGCTGCGTTAATCATTAATAAATAGCAATCAGCTTTAATGAAATGGCTAATAATGACATCATATCAGTTTACATGCCTTGGCTTTTATTGAATCGTTCTCAAATAGATATATGAAAATTTCCATTAAGATTAGGATGAAATTCGTTATGGGACATGACAAAGACATTAGTGTCATCTTTCTTCGTGTAAACGTCACGTGTGGTACAGTTTTTGTTACAAATGGGCGAGTCCGCCATCACTCTTAATTGTTTGACAGGTTTTTGTCATTATTTGTGGAAACTTGAAGAATGTTGTATTCGTATTTGTTTTGACATATAAATTAATGTTCAGAAATGTTTAACATTTATAATTACCAACATTAAACCTTTCTTCTTAGTATTGCACTAAACATAATAATACTATTCAATATAAGCCAAATTTCATAAAAATGTAAAAAAATAACTTAAAAAGTGAATAGAAGTTTTTTAACTGCAAAATCTTAAAAATCTCAATTATTTCTGTTTATTCGTCAAACACAAAAAGCATAAGATTACAGAGGCTCCAAAACCGTTTAACAGAAGTGTACAATTGTAAGAAATGAGACAAGCCGCCGCTTTTACTATGAGCATCCTTTGTGGCGTAATCTCTTCTCGGCATTATTTCCCTCTTTTATTGTCGAATGGGTTATTTGCTATTGTTAGACTATAGGTTTCCTTCAGTCCTCTTTTTACTGGCAAGCTGGCAACCCTTTTGGTTACGTTTAATTGTTTTCTGTGTTATGCCGACAAAGGACTTTGCGTAAGAAAGCAACACCGTTTTGTATTTTTCATTTTGCTCTTCTAAAGTGAAACTTTTTACTTACTTTCTTTAAAACAATGACTCACACAACGCCTATTGCAGCGGTGGGATATTTGTGTATGGTTTTTATTTTTAATTTTGTTTTGTTAACTTATTTTTATATGGTTAGTATTAAACGTTATTATTTAAATTTGTGACTTAAAAACCTTTTTAAAAGATGCCCCTTCTAATATTTGACGGATTATTCAAAGACTATCATCATCATTACACCAATAATTGTTACTTAAATTGTTAGAGTCCCTATGATTTTTTTGAATGCTGCAGTATAATCGACTTAATTTCGAGATTTTTCGAGCTATTAAAGATCTTATGGACGAATTTACGAAAAAACAAAATTGATTTTAGTTGCTTCTGTTATCTTTTTCTAAACAAAAAAGTAGTTCAAAATCCGCAGCGGTTTCTAGCTTGTTATGAATTTAAAAAAGAAACGCTAGTTCCCATACCTCATCAAAGTTCATTTGCCTCAAGCATATAGTTTACACTAATTATAGGTTTCCGTAAACAATTAGTCGGCTGCTTAAAAAGTAAAGAATTTTATCGTTTAGATTTATTATATTTGAGGAGGACGTTATCGTTCGGGGCGCGTTCGGGAACACAACACATATCGGCCATTGAAAGAGGTCCATTTGCTAGACAAGTACACGGCCCATCGCCAGGTAGACAAACGTTTATCGCTCGTTTTCAACATTTTTTGTGAATCCTTTTGTTATTATTCGAATCCCTTGGATATATTAATCTCGCGTGGGTCTGTCTGAACCGGTGATTACACAAAACTTGGGGGCGTATTGCGTCCGGGTGCCTAGTTATTACCGACATTCTATTAAAATAACCCCATATCATTTACAAAATTAGATATATCGCTAAATATTTTATAATGACGGTACCAAAATGAGTTAGCTGCGTGTGTCTCGTCTGATACCAGTATTATAAAACTACGTCAAGCATGTGCAACTTCGTGGCAGCATTTTGGTTTCTAATGACATATTTCGTAAACGATTGTTCTGTTTAAGTGTGGGAGATACCAATTATCCGATTCGTTGATTGGCGACTTGAGAACTGATCTTACCCGGTTATTATCAGGTTAGTCAATATATGCCATTAACATTAACCTTTGTTTTTTGCACTAGAATTCTGTAATCCGTTTGATATAATGGAATCAAAATCCTGATTTGTCTAGTTGTAATTTCGTACTATAAACCTTGTCCATGTTTGATTCGACTCGATTGGTGGTGGCGCCAAATAACATCTTAGTGATTTTTCTACTCACCGTTACTATTACCATGGAAAACGCTAAAAGCAGTTGACAAACGATAATTTTGACCGTGTAATTGGTTGTCAGTAGAGATGATTTATCATAATATAATAGAGATATCACAACATCCTATTTCGTTTCACTTTGAGGAGTTGACGACCGCATTGTCGGCGTGTGACATTTCGTTTAAGGACGGAAATGAGGAGGAATTTCCCAAAGAGTTGTGTGTGGCGGAATAAGAATATTATTTGTCAGAGGGAAGTTGGTAGCTCTGACAATAGGAGCGGCCAAGCGAGCGGCCCGCCCCGCTTGAGCTCTCCGGAAAGAATCAATTATACAGACCCTGAGCGAAGACATGTTGCCGAATGGGCGAATTGTTTGTTTAATAACATTTCGTTGCTACAATAAAAGTCGGGTAAAATATTTCTCGGCTTTGTCCGGTGACCTTTTTGTACGTTAACGTTACGAAACACATTTCTCATGATTATGCGTCAACAGAGGCGTTGTTATGTCTCTATTTGGGCGGATACGGTATAGTTTTGCTCGGAATTCTTCCTGTCCGGCGTTTTGTCACTTTTTTAACAGTTTTATCATTCCTATTCAATGGCGGTAGTATGTTTGGCTTATAAAATATATTTGAACCCATAAAAAGGAAACTTATATGAATGCAGTCCAAACTGAACTCATAAATCGTGCGTATCGTTTGTGCTATTGTGGTGCTGAAAGCATAAATAAAATGTAAGATGTATTCTCAACTCTTATAAAAAGTAAGAAATATTTGGCTTCGATTTCATAACAGAAGCCCGGTGGGAGCTAAAATACCAGTCGAATGTATTTTTTAGATTCGTGTATAGTTTTTCCCAGGACGTTTGACGATATGAAATTCATAACTACCCATTTAACACTGCCTTTAATTTCTGCTGATCGTGCGTCGTGTCATCTAGGATCTGCGCTTGTAATAGGATCACTTTGTTGAGGACCGGTATTCAGACAGACCAAATGTCAATTGGTGTTCATACTTAGTAACAAGTGTTTCATACACCTTATACTACGCGTCGGTTGTTGTATAATATACTGTTAGGTATTTCACGTTAAGTTGTTTTAATTGATATTGTGGATTACTTAGTATATTTAATCTTCCTTATCTAAAAACAGATTATCTGTCATTCAATATTAAATTATATGAAACAGCAGAGAACTTTCTTGAGAGTACTATACGTCAATTTACCAAATATAGAAACAATACAAGATTGGTGACTCCAGTAGTCTCCACCCACCCTGGCTGGGTGTTCGATCGTGAGTAGCATTGATGAGACGACGTTGTCTCATTTCACACAGTAGCTGTGTTATGAAACGAGCTTCTCATTCTAATGTCTTCGAGAAGCTGAATTAATATTTACTAAGAAAGCTCACAAACTTTAACATTTCTCCGGATGTCTTTTTTACCAGTGTGATTTAGTGTGGGAGCAGTTGACGTTAGATTAGAATTTAAAATGTAAAGATATATATAAGAATAAATCATTTGTTGCATTAGTTAAAACCTTGAGTTATAAATTAATACAATGAGAATATTGGTAATGATTCATTTATAGAGAGCTAGGTGTACCGAGATCACACTTAGTGTCAATCGATAGTCCCTGCTTAAATCTGATAAAGAATCATACTTTGCTAATATCTGTATCTGTGGTCCAAAAGCCCAAAATTGAAAAAGAAGAGTACGGCTGAAGGATAACTTTACAGCTTAGGATCAAAAGATAAGATACAACAAAGAAATATATTTTTATCATACTACTAAACGACTAGTGTTCAAATCCTGGGTCGGGCCTACACCAATTTGTCTTTTCTAAAGACATATGTGTGGTTAATTTATCATGGTGGTTAACGGTGAGGGAAAACATCGTGAGGAAACCCACATGGCTGAGTTGTACTTAGTCATGTGACAGTGTATTCGTACAAAACGGCGATAGGCCTGCCCCCTATCACGTGAGTACACTGTCCATGCAAAACGTGGGTACTCTGAACACCAGGTGACAAAGTCACGTGATGTTCAGAAGTATTAGTACCTCTGCCAACCCCTTCGGGGATATTCGGCGTGAACGTTTATGTTTATGTTATATGTTATCATACTACCTATTTTATCAAATATGTTTCAAAATTGATATTTCAAAATGGATGTTTTAAATGCCAAACTCGTTTGCCAGTGATGTAGGTAGGTGTAACATACATGTATGATTAGAATACAAACACAATTAATCTGTCCAGCTTGGCGCGAAGTTGACAAACGATCGCGGACGCGCGTTTCGCATATACAATCGACTCTTGCTAGGTGATGTTCATAGGATTTTCGACACATAACTTCAATTACGTAGTCAGACTACTGTACCTATTATCTATGCGAACGGAGTAATAAATTTGTACCAATATATGTGTGTAGGGACTAGCTGTGTAGGCTTAGAATAACACTAACCCTTTTACTTCCAACGGGTGCCATAAGAGGTGACTTAGAGTACAAGATTATTGGGCGTTGCGGTTGAAGACCCATCACCAATAACTTTTAATTTGCAATATTGGATTGAATCAGGCGTTACTTTGCCGAAATCCATAGCAATACTAATATTGCTTTAGCTATTTTTATTTATTTATTGCCATGTGTATATTTGAGTATGTGTGTATCTAGCTGACTTGGATAGTCAAAATTTAAACTTTTATTTCGAACCGCCGAACGAAGGTTATTGGTATATTTGACAAAAGCGACCGGCCGCTGTCAAATATTTACCCATTTAAAAATTACCCCGCCTGTTTGTCCTCCTTTTGTACGAGCATGTTTTTACTTAATTGAAACGTATTCGTTGTCAGCTTTCAGCGTATGTGTACATTATTAAACATATTTTATTTCCGAAGTCCATGCGTGAAATTGTAAAATTAATGATTTATATGCCCAAACCGTATCACAGGGGCATTATATTGAGTGTATCCACAAAATGAAGCCGCAATAAAACCTATTTTATTGCCGTTTCCTTTCACACTTCGTTGGTATTCAGCCCCAAGAACTACCAAATCATTAAGGCTGATGTTTGTTGACTTTTTCTGTAGTTCTTTGTTTGCTTTATGATAATAGGTCCTCGCGTAAACCTTTTCATTGGGAAGAGCTTATTTTAAGAAGGTGCAGTATCTGTGCTCTTGACAAACATGATATGTTTAAACATCTATGATCGAATTGAAGGAAATAAAGTTAATTAAGTTGTCATGAATGATTTGACGTGAAATATAATAAATAATATAATCGGTCATGTGGACATGGACTGACATGTCAATTAAAATGGATTTTTGAAAAAAATATTAAAGCTTGTGTCTAAAGCTGAGCTTTATTAACTTATTTAGTTATTAATTGAATACTGATCAGATATATGACCTCTATTTTTGCGTCTTCTTATTCAACTTGCATGCAATCAAATATATGAAAATCCTCAAATATAATAAAGTTAGCAGCTATTCGCAAAAGCTCTCCCCAAAGTACCTGTACCATCATATTAGTGACTGGTGTGAAACTTTACGCCTTGACGCCTTCATTCACGCGTCTTTTATAGGGGCACTTGATTTAGCAAGCCAATATCGTTTTTAATAGGCTGCCTTAAAATTCATTTTTTATACCAGCTCTGTATACCAGTACTCGTGTTCATTAGCGAGGTGTTAATACGTAAGACACGGAGGGTTGTGTTAATTTTTCGCATCTTTAACCTACCTTGTTTTAAGATGTTTGGGTTAACTTCATCTTGTGCAATATACAAGGTTTGAAAATACAGATATACAGTGGTATTTTTGAATACAAAAGTACTAATACTTTGTTTAACAAAATGTATTCTTTTCCAAATGTTCATGGTAAGATTTAAGTTGTTTTTTAAACATTTATATTTTGGAGCATAAAAACCAAAACTTCGGTATTAATTTTTTGAGTATTTGAGAAATAAGTTTTTTGATAAGATGGTAATTGCAGCAGAAGACTACCATATTGGATAAAAGAGATTGATAAGAGCCGTCTTTTACTAGGCTGGGGCCCTTGGGCACACTAGAATTTGGGGCCCTTTTAATTAAAACTTTTTAACTTATAAATATGAATAAGACCATTTATTATAGGTAATCAAATATAGTATGATTTATTATTATGTAATTGATATTAATGATATTGCAATGCTGCTGGGCTTTGTGGTGACGATTACTGTAACGTTTTCTTTCGGGATTTCTGTTGTGAAATATCTTCTATTCTGTCCTTAAAGTAAAATTTTTGAAGGATATCACTTTCTATGTACATATTTGACAAATTACTCAGTTGTTCTCGTAACATTTAGATTCACAGATTGTTTTGCTATGTTTTTTTTAATACTGGGTTAAATGAAAACATTGCAATTCTTTGCATTTTTTGGTCAACTTATCAGATTCGATTGTTGTTTACTGACAAAGAAAACTAAATCGACTATTAATTTCTTGGTGCTTGGTGGTTCTTTCTAATGCTTTCATGCTTAATGTGTCAATTATGGGAATGAAAGTATCTACACGAAACTTTTCTTTGCTTCTCAACTGTGCAGTCTCTGATGATCCTTCAAAAAAAGTTATGCTTTTGCTGCGAAGTTTTTTTCATTCAATTGTATCTTTGTAGTCATCATGATCATATAGCCAATAGACGTCCACTAGGCCTCCCCTATAGATTTCCACAACGACCGGTCCTGCGCTGCCCTCATCCAACCACCATGTGGGAGGCCTACCCACACTGCTTCGTCCGGTACGTAGCCGCCACCCCAGAACCTTCGAGTAACAACGGCCGAAAGTCGGTTCTGTCTGCAATTTGCCCTGCCTTGCGCCACTTGAGTTTCGTAGTTCTTCAATTTCTTTGTAGTCAGCATATGGATTTTCATCAGTAGAAGTTTCGTTTCTTCGTACTAATCAGAATTATTGCTTGCGGTATTGACATAACTGATTAGAGATTCGTTACAACGTCCATGGTCATAGTTTTATTCTGTAAACTTAGACTTGTTTTATTTATAACTCCCAAAAGATCATTCCATATTTCCGTTGGAAAGGCAGTCTTCCATTTTTTGCAAGGTTTTGGACTTTCTTTCTAGTGTCTCCCGGTTGATTGAATATTTCAGAAATATTTAAATTACCATTTTGCAAAGCATTAATAGAATTAGCGCGTGCAGACCATCCAGTTTCCGAAAAAGACTTCGGGACTCTATTTGCAAATAAATGATCTGTCAAAATTTTTCTTCGTTTTGTCGAAGCCGAAAAAAAATTTAACAATTTTTCTAAAAGTTTAAGAAATGTTTCTGCTTACAGTAAGAATAGGCGCTCGATTCGTCATCGATTACTGATTTGTGAAAACAATGTAATGTGCCCGACAAAAATGTTTTGAAAATAAATGTGTGACAGAAATTGTTGGTTGTTCGGGGCCCCCCTCAGATGGGGGGCCCTGGGCACTGGCCCCGTGTGCCCTTATGGTAAAGACGGTACTGTATATAACAAAAACATTGACTGTATATGAAGCTCGAAGAGTTTCGCAGGATTGTACTAAGTGGCTTTGAATAGTCTCGTCCTGCCCCAACAGAAAATAGTTTTTTGACTTAAGATATTTTATTAGAAGACACTTTCATCATAACATATTTTTAATTATCGTGGTGGTGTCGATTGAAACTAGATTTATCTCCTCCTCCCTTGGATGTCGTAACTATGAATCTATTAATTTTTAAGTTATTAATTGGCAATATAGTTGGAAACTTATCACAAAAACGGCTGGCTGGCACCAAAGTTACTGAAAACTTTTAAATTCTGAATCTGTAGCTGTCCATTTTTCTTATTATAGTCGTAAGTAAAGGTATGCAAATATATTAAATTTTTGCTTCTGACAGAACAACTATTTGATCCACCTTTGTCTATTGCGCTCTTATACTAATATTTAATTTATCAGTTTCAAAGTAGTTTCCCTGCTCCTGCAAATATTGTCTCAGTGCTTTTTAATATCCTATACAATAACAGTCCCGCAGCGATATTAAAAAGTTTTGGAATCCAGCCATACCTATTCGTGCTTGGTTTTTAGCCGACGGCAAAATTGAACATAAAAGAAAAATCGAGTGCTTTCCTAAATATTTAACTACCTTTCTTTTACTTATCTATGTCTAAAAATGTTGAAAACAAAAAGGGAATATTTGTTTTTAATAAAGCAAAAATATAAATTGAAGGTGCTGGTAATAATCTACTCACTAGTATAGTAATGGTGCTAACTTGATCTATAAATCCTAGACGGGGCAGCCAGAGCTTCAATACAAGAAAATCCTTAGCCACTTTCGGAAGTGCGAACTTTAAAGCAATGCTTCTGCATTACGTAAAACTTGAATACAAATTTTGTTCGCCTATTATTACATAATTGATCGAAATATATAAAACCAAACGTTAATATCCAACTCATAATTGTAACGAGTTTCCTGTGTCCCACATAAAACAATATTAGCCTAATACCGAGGCAGCTGCGACCTTATCGCGAATTGGGAAACATAGTTAAAATGTGTATAATTAAGTTGAATGCATGACGGTTGACACCTGCGGTCGTATCAGTGATAAGACGTTACGGGCTAGGTCCCAAAAACAATGCCAAAAAAGTTTATGCGGGTCTGAGGGCCCAAGAACAGGTAGGGTGCTGGGGTGTGGACCTCGGCGGGGGCCCACGATTTATGATTGCGCCGTGTCAAAGTGCTAATGAACACACTCTGTTGCTCTTTATTGAGATAACGCCTGCGATCGATAGCCAGTCCCTCCACCCGCTCGATTGCCGCCCATTACTTACACACATACAATGTCTCTAGTATACCCTCCTGCTTGCTTTTTTATTACTTTTACGGCACATTTTGTTGCTAGTAGTTATGAACTCTACTCGAGCCGCGATACGATATCCAATTAATATTTGCTATCGGATTTCAGTTTGCGGAGAGGAAGAAAATGATGTAGTATATATTTTTACTAAACTACTGCAAAATGTCAGACGAATCTCTGTGTTAAGATTTTTAAATGTTTACTACTCGGATTTTAATTTAAAAAAAAACATTGATCAATTATTTGACGAACTTTTCATACAAGAGTGTTGAAATGTATATGAACAAAATCAATGGCATTCTCTGTATTGGTTGTAACATCAGTTGTGTGTCACGATAATTTATTATTCGCTCTCATGAAAAGCAAGAATTGAAAGTCCATCACCGGATTCCCATCACCATATCTTATCACACAACTGACATATGACATCTCTTCAATGTTGCCGCATTTTTATATCGATCGTATATTGAGTTGGAACTCGCGTGTCCACCGACAGGGCTGCTGTATCTGCGATGGCATCGTCTGATAGTTCCAATGATATCATCATCGCACAGCCACTGTGCGTCATGTTTTATGTTGAAAATTTTATATCCGCTGTTCACGAGAGGCCTCGGGGGTCGCCTGATTCTTCGGCGAGATCGATGAAGAGACGTCATGCGATCAACATCTTTGTCTGTCATTTTCCGATTGGATTTTAATTGGAATCGCAACAGCTGTCTGTAGGTGGATTTTCAAGCGTTTATGGTATGGGACTTGCTGAGTGGTTACTTAGTTAGAAAAACAAATTGCAAGTTACCATTTCTATCACCATCTATTGCAACTATTCCGTGTATTTCTAATGGCTTAAGTGCTTTTCATTCTTAGTGTGAAATTGGCTTATAAATCTTGTAATTAATTAACAACGTATATCATTTGTTTTTTTTTACACTATTTTCAATGACGTAAGCCATTCAAAACTTGCGTGGAAAAGATTATTAAACTTAAGATTATTAATCATACTTGACCAATATCTCAAACTGCGTTCAACAAAAATATAGTTTTTAGCTTAACTATGATACGAAGCGATTGAAAATTTCATACAAATCTATCTAGTACTTTTATGTTAAAATTGACTTCTTAAATATCAGACACATACCTTCTCATCAAAATATTACTATGATTGGGTACAAAGATGTTTCAAAATGCGTGTTCAGAATCAGAAGCAGCTTTAACAAGCACATACCAACAGTTGTATTCAAAATAACTGATCAATATCCACCACTTGGTTTTGATCGACACAGTTATGGCATGGTATCTGGCATTCCACTCTTCGATAAGTGGAGATGTAGGGAGTCTAGGGTTATCTCTATTCTTTCGAACCCAGGACACGTTAAAAATACCAGGGAGTTTCAGCTTTTGAATGATACAAAATATTTGAACAATTTAGGTATCTTAAAAAGTACGAGTAGCAGCTCAAAAACTATTCTAGCAGGCAGCCACTCCATGAGACAAGTCCTGGAAAAGCAGGATGGAGGCAACCCTAAGTGAGTCGCTTGCGGCGGCGCGCGGCGGCGGCAGTGGCGACTCGGCTTCGGTCGCGATCGTCGTCAATCGGCTATCATCGATGCTATCGGATGATAAACGTTGTTACCAGTCAACATTGTTTTATTGTACGCTGTAATGCAGGAAGCTTATCAATTTTGGGTACTATTTGAATTCAAATATTTTATGGTAAAAACATTGGTGACTCATTTGACCAGAAAGGAGCCGACGACGATTTTCGAAAGAGAGAAATCCTATTAGATTCATAATTCATCTACTGCAGTTCGATTGCACATTTAAAAACTTGATGGATTGTTTTTAACTTTAATTCTTATTGGTTTCAGGTAAGAATATACCTAAGCTGAAACAAAAATCGTAGACTTTCTGCGGGTAAGTACCTTGAATAATTAATTTTATCATATCTTTTGTAATGACATTTTCAAAGATCCTATAACATCAATAGTCGCGTGGCCAAATTGATTTATTTGTCGCGGTAATTGAACAATAAATACGAAACTATTTTCAGATATAGGTAGTCTGCTCTCTATGACTTGAGCAAGAAGTGGCATCTTGCTAACCCTTAGAGGATAGGAATCAAATATGTGAGAGATATAATTCTTGAGAATACATAATACGTTATCCTCGTAGAAGTGAATCAAAATGGTTAGTTCATTAATGTCTTATAGATTATATTATCTTAGGAAACAAATGTTAATTTAAACATCCATCTAATTATAGTACTAATATAAAAAATAACCTCCATGACACAAACATAAACACAATTCCCATTATAGAAGCTGGTTTTAATCTTTTTTGTGAATATTATTGTAATTTCGATGCCACGTATGCATGCCCGGCTAGCTCAGTCGGTAGAGCATGAGACTCTTAATCTCAGGGTCGTGGGTTCGAGCCCCACGTTGGGCGGATCTTTTTGTTGCATATTTTTTTAGGTTATACAAATAATTTATGTTTATACTTGATTATTGCTAGTTTTTATTTATTAAAATCTATATACATGAATAATTAAATATTCAGTAGTATATAAGTTTATGTTCATATAAAATAAATGGAGCGATTTTAGTTAGATTTTAGAGTACCTACCCTGTCTGATAAATCGGGCATTATTTGTTTACTAATGGAGTTATTTGTTTTTATCTCGGTTCTTAATATAGTGAATAATAAAATTTGAATGGCTAGCAATTAATATTTTTTCTGCACGTATGCGTATAGTATTCAGTAGGTAGTCGACATATAAATTCAATTCACGTTTAAATACAGTCTCTTAATAGGTGTAGATATTAAATAGATTTATTTATTAAGGCATTTTATCCTGTTTTCTATCAGGGACAATATAACAATTTCATATGTTCATTCCGCTATCCTAATTAGGGTCGCCAGGATTAAATAATATCAAATAATTCAGCACTAAAAAGTCAAAAATAAAATATAGTTCAAATAAAAAAACTAAAATACACGCTTTTAAAGCACATCAAACTAAAAAGTGAAAAATAATTCCTAATATAAGCTGAAAACGGTAATGAACAAAAAATACTCGATAGACGAAAAATATGGCACAGAGTGCCCAACGCATTTTCACAATAATACCAGTATTTTTTATATGGATAAATGGACATATGTCCATTTGCTGAAGTTATTTTTCATACTACGTAATCTGACTTAACTTTTACAGAACCTGTAAGCTACTAAGCCAAATACTACTGCCCTGAGATGTCCCATACGTACCACACCATGGTGTGTCGTAACAAGATCTCCAAAAATGCGATGAAATTCTTGCCAAATTTTCGTTTAAATAAATTCGGTCGATTGTTTTGGGCATTTGGTTTAACTTGATAAGGTCTTACAAATCTTAGACGCCGGTGCGGTGGCATGCACGAAGAGGTATTACGTTCTTCGACCGAGAGCAATAGACCGATACGATGGTTCGATGCTTCCCAGTAGAAGAAAATCAGCGGCGACACTTACACAGACACGACACTATAGAAAAGAATATATATCACGTAAAATTATTGTCCATACATATTAAATATTTCTAATATTTACACACTTCTGGTGAACACTTGTAAAAAACACCCTCCAGCATAAACCAAACCGAGCCCATCAAGCATCTCTATCAGTCGAAAGCAATCGTTACTGTACTCCACCGGAGAGGGGCGTGTGTTACAAACGAAAGATTGCAATAAGAC
This sequence comes from Bedellia somnulentella, assembly GCA_963576735.1. Taxonomy (NCBI): domain Eukaryota; kingdom Metazoa; phylum Arthropoda; class Insecta; order Lepidoptera; family Bedelliidae; genus Bedellia; species Bedellia somnulentella. The sequence goes on from OY755180.1 coordinate 4,390,065, forward strand.
GATAAAGAGTGAATCAGAAATGTTGCCGAAAATACGTTTTATGAGACGGTGTTAATTTTATAAGACATTCCCGTTCGATATGCGGCCAATGATGGGTTCGTGAGGAGGGCGCGAACTTCTCGTCGGCGCTTTACGAGATCCGCCGAGATATCCGGCCACTTGAAAATATGCTATGTTCAACCGGATCACTGAGCATGGAACACAGAAATCATTTTATTGGAGGATCAAAGGGATTTCGGGAGAGTTATTGCTTCAGAATTTCTGGCTGAAGCTTTTTACGCGTATATGTTAATCTAATAAATAATCTCAAAAAGTTAGGTGTCCGAAGTATGAAGAATAAAAGAGCATGTATGAAAAGATTGATGGATGTAAACGAAGCTAGAGAGGTTCCCAATGGGAACTATGGGCGTGAGTATATGTATGTATGTATGTTAATCTATTTATGGTTAGGTATATGGTTCATCTATTGTCAAATTTTAGCTATCCAGTAAAAAATGAAAATATTTTGGATTGTGATCATGAGTGATTCCTGTAACATCTACCATTCTTAATTAATTAGCTTTGTAATTGATCTTGTATTGATCGTTCGGTATTAGACATTTGTTTTTATGGTGAAGAAAGGTATGTTAATTCTTTTTCCTTTAGTCTATTCAATTCTTTTCTTTTGTATGTTTTTATTTACTTCAGTGAAAAGTAAATTGATAGAAATTGTATGGCAGTTGTAACTGTTCGTTAAGTTTATATTTTACTGAATCGATACGATGAATTGTTTTATTACTTAAAGTGACGCAAAGAACTGGTGATTTTTATCAGTCTTTAATACAACAAAAGCGCAATTAAATATGGAGCCATTGTAAACTACATTTAAAAACCAGTAAAGCTCCACACAAATCAGGCGTAAATTCGTTTCCAAATTTCGCTCAAAATCCCAGCTTAAACGAGATTTATGTCGTCCAAAAGGAAGAAAAAAAATCACAGCTTTGCTGTACACGATAAATCGCTCACATCATGGTCTTCTGTTCGCTAAAAATCAAAGCTTAGCGGACAATACTCCTTGGAAAGGGATGGATTTCCGTGAGATTTTCATAGATTCTTTTTGAATATACAAATACTCAGACTTACTTTTACTCAAGTTATTAATTTTTATAAGGATAGGCACTAGGCATATACTTTTGTTCGCCACTTTATACGATCCTGTCAAACCTTTCCGTTACTTTCGTATCATTAAAGAATTATTATTCTTCCCATACATGATCTTATTCCTCTCTTAGAGAACTAACTCCCACATAACTAGAAATAACATCTGATACGAAACATTTAAATTACAACTGTTATTATATTTCTCCATTCATATATCTGTATCTGATTGATATACGTATCAGACAGTTGATTAAAACTATAGATAAATTTTTAAATGTCCGCTCTGTTCGGTAGTTTCTCGGCTTGCGTGTGTCGAATTGGTCACTTATACTTGATATATGACTTTTGTAATCACGGCAGTGCTCTCTCAAGATTTATACCTCACCTGTTGAGTCGATTATTTACATTCGGAAGTAATTCTTCTTGTGCTCATTCAACACGATTGCATTAATAAGGCAAATTCGATGTTACAACGAAACGAAACGGTTTTCAACTAATCTTATCGAGTAATTTATTTATCTATATTAAAACGTTACATAAGTCTTTGCCTTAAAATAATTTTACGCGTATTTTAAACGTAAAGGAAATTGCGCGTTTCATGCGGCTAGTGGGTCTAGAAGATTTATGCCGGTTCTGACAGCTAGTATTTACACAGCATGTGCACTTTTTATTAACAAGGCACAATATTTTAAACGTTTGCTTGTATATGAGAACCCCTCATTCAGCTTAATTGGAGGCAAAGTATCTGTTCTCAGCTAATTTGATAATTGCAATGTAAGTGTCATAGCGACTGGTTAAAATAATTGTCTTGCGGTTTGTACTCTGTCATGACTCGATTTTTTCTGTTAGCGGGTTGTGACGATTATGACATCGCAAAGGGCTCTTATGTCTGTTCATTTTGTTGTAGTTGAATCATTTTCGTTCTTACCGTCTTTTTAATATTATCAAGTTTTGAAGTTACCCAGTTTTTTTTATAGATCATTTTTATATTATAAATTTGTTATCTATACGAGGCGGTTACATACTGTATATCCGAAACTTTTAAACCCGAATATTATTTTACCGAAAACTAATCGCTTTTTTTTTAATTGCCATAATATTGTTTCATCGAAATTTCATATACCATATTCTTACATTCCAGATTATCGTTTGGTTTTTGTTTTTGTTTACTATCATTTTGATTAACCACTAGAACGGATTTCCGAAGAATCGAAAACCAGATATACCTTAATTCCGCAATATTGCTTTTCCGAATAATCACTATACCAAAAAATCATTTTCCATATATTTGAAATACAGATGTATTGAATGATACCTATTGCTATGAATAATTTTGCAGGCATATTTTAAGTAATAGTATACCCCGCTTAGTAGTATACCATGCATCAGACATTTAGGTGCTCGCTCCGCTGCGCTACACTCGCTCGTTTTATACATAATCTAACCTAACCTAACCTAACCGAATGTAACCTAACTTTTCTTTGTCTGCAGGGGGCTTTCGCCCCCGACCCCCCCAAGCAGGGGGGCTCTGCCCCCCTGCACCCCCCCTACATGCAACCAAGCATGCAAACAAGCAAGCAAGTATACATACAAACAGTTCTATTTATACAATATTTCTAACATAAAAAATATCTGGTTAAAGAGATTTACGATATGTAAGACTATAGATAAAGTTACTTCGGTCTTTTAAACCTTTGGAATAATGAGATTATAGTAAAAGATGTAGTTGGTAAAAGCAAAAAATTCATTTTAATAATCTGGTTTTAGTTTTTCTGGGAAGTGATACTTCTAGAAAATGTATTTATGTTCTAATGAAGTTGTGGAAAATAAAGCATCTGTGATACGTAAATTATGTGAACAGTTTTCTGAACGGCGATAGGCCTGCCCCCTATGACGTGAGTACACTGTCCATGCAAAACGTGGGTACTCTGAACACCAGGTGACAAAGTCACGTGATGTTCAGAAGTATTAGTACCTCTGCCAACCCCTTCGGGGATATTCGGCGTGAACGTTTATGTTATGTTATGTTATGTTTTCTGAATAGTGAATTTCGGATTTGAGATATTCGAATTTTCGAAATGTTACCATACGGGGCGCATGCCAATAGAAGTTATACACTCTTTTTTCATTTAATTGACACTGGCAAGCTTACACCATCTTATAGGCTGGTTTTTTATGGACATATTTGAATATAGAACACACTTCTTTTATTTATTTTTTATTTGAATGAGCATTATTTTTCCGAGAATCTGGCGGGAATTCACTTGCAACAATGGAGCTTAGTCGACGTGATTTTCGCGCTATGATTTATTATGACTTTAAAAAAGGTTTAAGACTCAAGAATGTTTTGAACTTTTAGCTTCTACTTTTGGTGACTCTGCGTGTTTGTTGTCTGCAATTGGTTTGCTGAATTTAAAAGAGGACGGGGATATCTGAAGCGAAGACAGGACGGCCGCCAACCGCGGTCACGCAAGAAACGTTCGTGCAGTCGAAAAACTTATTCGTGAAAACCGACGAATTACATATGTAGAGCTAGAACGAGAACTAGGAATTGGATCAGCAACAATGCAAACCATATGTTAGTATGAATAGGAACGCAACCACATAAGTTTAAGTTCTTAGGCGCGTGTGGCGCCACTGTTGTTAATGTCATCTGTTCTGTTTTCCCCCTTATTGGTTTTTCGTTCACGTTGCAATAAATCTCTGATTATAATTAAAAGTGCTTTAATTATTTACCACAACTTCGCACTATATTCCTTTATGGTAGCAGAGCGTGGTTCCGTTGTGGTACAGTGTATCAGAGAATAAATTAACTTCAAACAGTAAAAAGTTGTCGGTGCAATTTCAATTTGAGGTTAAGAAAATTTTCGATAGCGGTGAAATTTTGTATTTTGTTGAAGAAAACCAGCAAGATGGGTTCCAATATGTTTAATTTAGAGAAACTGATCGGAAGAGAAAACTTTGCAACGTGGAAGTTCAGTATGAAAACATATTTGGAACACGAGGATTTGTGGTGCTGTGTCGAATGCCCCGGTGACAAACCTGTGGATTCCGCCAAAGATGTTAAGGCAAAGTCGAAGCTTATATTGTTGTTGGACCCACAGAACTACGTACATGTCCAGGAATGCAAAACTGCAAGACAAGTATGGGAGAATCTACAGAAGGCTTTTGACGACAATGGCTTAACTAGAAGAGTAGGTCTACTCAAAGATCTCATAAATACCACACTGGAGTTTAGCAATAGTGTTGAAGACTATGTGAGTAAGATTATGAACACTGCACACAAACTGCGCAATATTGGTTTTGATGTCAATGATGAGTGGCTTGGTACTTTGATGTTGGCAGGCTTACCAGACGAATACAAGCCAATGATAATGGGGTTAGAGAGTTCTGGTATTCAAATAAGTGCTGACTCGGTGAAATCAAAACTTATTCAAGAGATTAACACATCAAAGTCAACTGCTTTCTACACGAACAACAAAATGAAAATCAAAGGTGAAATCAAAGGGACCAAGGTGTTATAACTGTAATAAGATTGGCCATTTCGCCAAAAATTGCAGACAGCCCAAGAAACAATCTGCAAACAAAGGAGAGATCTCCAATAATGTAGCAGCCTTTTCAGTGACCATTGAAGAGAACACCTGTAATAATAAGTGGTTTCTTGACTCAGGTGCGTCCATTCACATGACATGCAGAGAGGACTGGATTTACAATGTAACTGAGCCATCAATAAAGAGTGTTACTGTTGCTAACAGAGAGCCATTAGCTGTAAAGGGAGTTGGTTCTGTTAATATATATACACATCAAGATAAAGTGATACAAATTAACAATGTTTTGTATGTGCCAGGACTAGCTGCCAATTTACTTTCAGTTAGCACTATAGTGAGCAAGGGGCACAAGGTCACTTTCAATAACAAAAGTTGTGAAGTTCTAAATGAAAAGGATGAGGTTGTTTGCACTGCGTCATTGATCAATAAGTTATATGTCATAGATACCAATAAAGAAGTTGCACACTTGGCCTCCAGTTCTCCGAATATTAATAAGACTTACCTGTGGCACCTGCGAATGGGCCATTTGAACATACCAGATGTGAAGAAGCTACCCCATTGTACTGATGGTGTGACTCTGACTCAGGAACAAAGTAATGTCACATGCATTCACTGTATGGAAGGTAGACAAGCAAGGACACCATTCCCAAATGTTGGTACCAGAGCTACAAGACCACTGGAACTAATACATTCCGACTTGTGTGGCCCCATGGAGAATTCTTCATTTGGAGGTATGAAATACTTTATCACTTATATTGATGACTACACACGAATGGTCTTTGTGTATTTTCTGAAAGATAAGTTAAATATTTTAGAGACATTTAAAGATTTCAAGTTGAAAGTAGAGAATGAATTGAATCAAAAGATAACAAAACTTCGTACTGATAATGGCACAGAATATTGCAATGTAAACTTGGAAAAGTACTTATCTAATCATGGAATAATTCATCAGACCTCTACTCCATATACTCCACAACAGAATGGCATGGCGGAAAGAATGAACAGGACTTTAGTTGAACGAGCACGGTGTATGCTGTTCTATGCTAACCTAGAGAAGAAATACTGGGCCGAAGCTCTGGCAACAGCTGCATATATTGTAAATCGTTCCCCGACAAAGTCACTACAAGGTAACACCCCATATGAAATGTGGAAAGTAAAAGACAGTCCAGCAGCTACTGCCAGCTCCGGTTCACAAGAGTGTACAAGCTTGGGCAGTCAGAAAGATAAAGTGAACAATGAGAAATCACCCATTTTTGCATCTGTGAACCGTAAAGATTTACATAGTCGAATTGAAAATGAGGACTCAAGTGAGTATGAAACTGAAGACCCTGATGAAACTTACCAGCCTCCATATCCTATTCAACAAGATTATGACAGTAATGTAACATTGAGGCCAAGACAACCACAAAAAAAGCATAATGAGGACAATATGAGCTTAATGTGTTTGTTTACTGATATAACTGACCCACAGACTGTCGAGGAAGCACTCACATCCCCACATGCTACAGAATGGAAGAAGGCCATGGACGAGGAATACTCTTCCTTGATGAGAAATGAAACATGGACATTGACTGACTTGCCCCCAGGTAAAAAGGCTCTTCCATATAAGTGGGTGTTTAAATTAAAAACAGATCAGACTGGAAACATGAGATACAAGGCCAGGCTTGTCATAAAGGGGTATGCACAAAGATGGGGTTGCGTCCCAAGGGAGGGTGTTAGTATGAATAGGAACGCAACCACATAAGTTTAAGTTCTTAGGCGCGTGTGGCGCCACTGTTGTTAATGTCATCTGTTCTGTTTTCCCCCTTATTGGTTTTTCGTTCACGTTGCAATAAATCTCTGATTATAATTAAAAGTGCTTTAATTATTTACCACAACTTCGCACTATATTCCTTTACCATAATTCACGACCACCTTTCTCTCCGTAAACTTTGTTCGAGATGGGTACCGCACAAACTTACCGATGAGCAGAAAGACCGTCGGGTGGATTGGTGCCTATTCATGATAGATAAATTCAACGGAGGCGAGAAAAAAACATATATGATATACTGACTGGTGACGAAACATGGCTATATAACTATGATCCCGAATTAAAGCGACAGTCGACTGTATGGTGCTTTGAAGACGAGCCAACTCCAACGAAATGTCGCCGTGCACGAAGCACACAGAAACATAGGGTCGCCTCGTTTTTCTGCAAAACGGGTCATATTGCTACTGTTGTGCTAGAGAATGAAAGAACGGTGAACTCCGAATGGTATATGACAGTTTGTGCTCCAACAGTAATATCAGCTTGGTGTGACGAGCGACCGAAGTCAGGAATCCGGTACCTTCTCTGGCACCAGGACAATGCGGCGCCGCACACGTCTGCCAGAACACTAGACTTTTTCAATTTGAAAAATGTGTCAATTCTCCCTCACCCGCCATATTCCCCTGACCTAGCGCCTTGTAATTTTTACTTGTTTCCAAAAATCAAAGAAAAACTAAGGGGGGAAAGGTTTGAAAGCAAAGAAGATGCGCTGGTTGCCTATAATTTCGAGATTTCTGTGGTATCTAAAGAAGAGTGGTCACAGGTATTTTCCAATTTGAAAAGATCTATACTTGTAATAAAGAATCAATTTTATAATTTTTGAGTATCTAGTTTCTTTTGGCATGCCCCTCGTACTATAATAAGACTGTACCGGGGTCAAAACTGTACATTAAAGAAAAAAAATTAAAACCGGTGGATTATGTCTTATTTTCGATACTGAAGCTAAATTTGCTATTTTTGAAAAAAAAATGTCTGTCTGTCTGTATGTCCGGTCATCACGTTAATTCTACCGGACCGATCTTGATCAAATTTGGCATGAATATAGGTTATGGGGTGAATAGACGCGCTAAGTGTAGCGATGTGGGGTGAATAGAAACATAGAGCACTGCGAAGTGCTCGCCCTCTGGCCGTCCCGACTGTGAGAACAAACATGGCCGCAAAAAACCCTATCCACAGAGTCTGCCAACTGTACAATTCATTGTGTGCAATAGGTCATGAATGCGCGCCTGACGTCTATAATTTATTTATTTATTTATTTATTTACATGAGGAAAACAAACAGCTGTGATACTTAAAATTAGGATACACTTTAACACACATTAGCCTAATAGTTTTCACCAATAAAATATGGAACCTTAGTCCTTCTCAAATTTGACAGTAAAATTAAATGTTAACTAGGTATTAATTGTAAATGTATAAATATATATATACCAATAAAATAAACACAAACATACTCACTCAATCATATATATGTGTATTATTTATACAATATTGTGTAATACATATATACATATATATATATATATATATATATATATATATATATATATATATATATATATAAACGATACAATACAAATATGTCATTAAATAAATTATCATATTTTCTCAGCATCAAAAAAAGATTTCGCTGCCATTGTCTTAAATGTGCTAGAATTAATATTAAATAAGTCCAAATTCAGATTACTGGAAAAGATATTAAAAGTTTTAGCGCCCCTTATGGAAAAGCTGTTCTGCCGATAATTAGTTCTACATTTTGGAATATACATTTCACTAGGGTGACGCGGGTTAGATGATTTTGGAACTCGCAGCTTTATATGTTCCAGTAACTCAGAACAATCTATTAAATTATTGGCTGTCTTGATTATAAAGTCTGCATCAGCAATCTGTCTCCTTAACTCTAGTGGTAATATATGATGCCTTTTACATCGTAACTCATAGCTGTCATCAGTTGTCACGGTCTTATATTCCAAATACCTCAGAAAACGTTTTTGTATTGACTCTATTCTATTTATATAAACTGCATATCTAGGATTCCACACCTGCGATGCATACTCCAAAATGCTTCGAACAAAAGAACAATAGATGATTTTGATTGCCTTTACATTTTTGAAGTACTTGCATGATCGAATTAGAAATCCCAGAGTACTTGAAGCTTTATTTACTATGTTGTTAATATGTAAATCATAGAGCAATTTGGAGTCATGGGTGATGCCGAGATCGCGAGTATTAACTGTTCTGACTAATTGACGTTGTTTAATTGAATATGAATGACAGATTTTATTATTTTTACGTGTAAACGATATAACAAAACATTTGTTAACATTTAAATCTAGTTTGTTATCCGCGCAATACAACTCAAATCTGTTCAAGTCATCCTGGAGGCTTTTACAATCATTTGGAGTTTGAATTGACTTCATGATTTTCATATCATCCGCGAATAACAAAACCTTTGAAGCTTTAAAACAAGAAGTTACATCGTTTATAAATAAAACAAACAAGAGAGGTCCCAGCAACGAACCCTGCGGCACTCCTGATTTTATTTGAGTCCATTCCGAAGAAAAACCATTCACAACAACACACTGCGTCCTATTCTTAATGTAGGAAGCAAACCATCTAAGAAGATCCCCATGAATACCCGCAATATATAGTTTCTCAAGAAGACGGACATGATCGATACGATCGAAAACTTTTTTGAAATCCGTTAAAATGATGTCAACCTGCTCACCTCTATCCATATTTTGAGTTATAAATTCATGGGTTAATAAAAGATTAGTAGTCGTAGATCTTTTTTTAAGAAATCCATGTTGGTCCGGCGTGAAGATAGTATGCAAAGAAGCATAGGTTTGTTCATATACTAGCTTCTCGAGAACCTTCGCAAATAAACAGAGTTTTGAGATACCTCTATAGTTTTCAACAGAGGTTACATTTCCTTGTTTATGTATTGGAGTTATAAAGGCTGATTTCCATACTATGGGCACAACGCCTTCTCTTAAAGATCGGGTAAACAAGATAATAAGTGGTGGCACTAGTGCTAGGGCACATCGAGTTATAAAAATTGGTGATATTTTATCTGGTCCGGCTTTTTTATTTATATCAAGATTCTTTAACAATGTCAGTAAGCGGTCTGGGTCAATTATCACAGCAGAAATATTGTTTGAAGAAGAAACACCACGATCATCAAAGGTAGGACTAGTTTCAGAAGAAGATGAAAAGTTTTTCTCAAAGTATAGTTTGAAAGCATTACTGACGCCATTTCCGGTATCAAATGTACAATTTTCATATTGCATTGTAGAAGGTATACTATGCGAACCTTTTTTATTATTTTTAATGTAAGTCCAAAAACAAGAAGGATTCGTTATAATATTGTTTTCTATGCGAGAAATATATATTAAAAAACATCTCTTATCTTCTTCCCTCACTCTTGCTCTCAATAATGAAAAAGTTATATAATCTGATTTATTTTTATAGTTTTTGTATTTGCGATGATATTTATTTTTTTCATTAGTTATTCTAATTAAACTACTATCGTACCAAGGGGGATATTGAAATTTTTTAAAATTCTTTTTCGGAACAAACTTATCGATTAAATTATACATGTTATCGTAAAATCGGTTGACTACAGAATCAAGCGAACCTGTACTTAATAAATTACCCCAATCGATTTTATTTAGTTCCAATAATAAATTGTCATAATCACCCTTGTGGTACAGATAACTCAATGTTTTTCTATGGGGTAACGATGGAAACTGAGATAATTTATATGTGATTACTAATGACTTATGGTGCAGATCTTCAGGCACCAGCGGTGCAGAGCATGACTCTACTACTAGGTTTAAATTCGATAGTACTAAGTCAAGTATGCGGCCGTTACTATTTTTTTCCAAATTATATTGATTTAAACCGCATTGATTCAATGTATCACAGAAATACAACTGCGTCTCTCCTATAATTTGTAAGGGTTCATTATTCTCATTATCCCAACTTATATTAGGTAAATTGAAATCACCCAATACAACGTATTCGTCATTAGGTGTAGACGTAAAGATGTTAAACAGTCTATCACAAAAGTTATGAAGCTGAGTTGAGAATGAGTTACCCTGGTTTTCACTGCATAAATATATGGTACAAATATTAATGTTTCGGTACTTACATGATTCATCTTTAATACGAAGTGAAACCCATATGTCCTCCGCCGACGACCTCCACTGAATTTGCTCACATGCCGTGTATTTCCTTTGCACTGCAATTATCACTCCACCACCCCTAGTTTGCCCCGTTACCCCATAGCACCGATCACGTCTCCATACAGAATAACGGTCATCAAAAAGTTCGCTATTTGTAATACCCTCTAATAACCACGACTCTGTTATTGACACTATATCGTAATTCTCTAATAATAAATTCCTCTTAAAAATATCTACCTTGCTACGAAGACCTCTAGCGTTTTGATAATAAATATTAATCATTACGAAAACGAAACTTGTACAACTGAATAATGGAATCAATGATTATCGACAGAACAGCAAGCGCAATAGCCATAAACAATTTAGCACGTTTATCTATTTTAATAATGTAGGATATAATTTTTATTATAGCACATGATTTAGAGATATTTTGAAATAGACACAATATATTGCGAGAAAAAACACGTACACCTTCATGAGGAATAATAATTTTAAAACATACCCAAGGTAGTTCGAAAAAACTACACAAAGGATTACGATTGAAGGCAGTGGTTATAAACATTGTGGTACTAAATGATAAATGTACAATAAGTAAGAATCTTTTATGTTTGATGATAATTGAAATAATGAGTATGTAATAAATATACGTAATATATAATGAGTATGTATAAATTATAAACAAAAAAATATATGTTAAATATTTAGAAAATGTATATAATAGGCGAGTGACGTAAAATATGATTTGTAAAATGTGAAAGTTATATCTTATTTTATTTTTAGTAAATCCTCTTCTTTTCTTATTGTAAAAACCTGAGATGATGGGCTTCGTCGAGCCAAAATCTGGCCATGTTTAACCCATATATATTGAAAATTCGCAGCCTCACTCTTCCTGGCCTTTGCTTTAGTTAATAAATTTTTGAAGTAAACTGTCAAGTGGTCGTTAATATATATTTTTTTTTCACCGCTGTATCCAATGGAAGACTGTTGTAGATTCTTTTTTATTTTCATGGCAGAAATAAATTCTTCTTTACGGTATTTATTTATAAATGAAACTATAATGGGTTTATCGGCATCTTTTTGTCTTGTTTGAACTCTTGTAATAATATTGATTTCTTCTTTTCGAATTGGACAATTTATACTTTGACTAATTTTTGATAAAATTTCGAATAGGTTCTCATTTTTGCTATATGGTATATTTTTTATTTCTGCATTATTAGAACGATTCCTTTGTTCTCTTTCTTGAACTTCAAGCTGTATATCTTGAATCGCTTTTTCCAATGAAGGTATCACACTGGTAATTTCTTCAACGCTCTTAACTTTGTTCTCCAAGGCTACAAATTTTTCATTATAATTTCTTATTAGATCGTGAGCCATTTCAATAGAGTTTTTCATATCCATTAAGTCTTCTTTAATTGATTTGACGTCCGTTTTAATAGTCTCAAGACTAGATAGCTTTAAGAAAATTTTATCTAGTTTAGCTTCCAGGTTTACATCTTTGTCACAATTATCGGGGACGGTGACTTTACTTGATCTTGTGACCAACGTTGAGGCAACGCTCATTGCAGGAGATGCTCCGACATTCTTGCAACTAGGACAGCGCCAAGAACTTTTATTTTTACCAAGTTTTCTATAGCTTGATTCTGATATCCCAGCACAAAGAAAGTCAAAATCTCTGCTACAAGAACTGCAATGGGCACCTTCATTTAAAGACGAATTACATCTTCCGCAATTAAGCATTTTTAAAATAACAAGTTGAATTTAATAGTTAAGAAAGAAAAAGGTTGGTAACAACTGACAAGTCGCAAAGGTGTGTGGAGCTCGTACTTCGCTCGCTTCCCGCGACCAACTGACACACTGTTTAGTTTTAAGAAAAAATGTAGGCAATTGGTGCCTGAAATTAATTAATCAATTATTATTATTATTTCATTATTTAAATTCTTATTAAATACAAATTTTCAAATGTTTCGGTATTGTCACCTTATTTTTTATAATTTTATTTATTTTATTATTTTTTTTGTTTGTAATTTATTATTAATGTTGGGAATTTTAATTGTCTATTCTAGTTTTATTTTATTATAGTTTTTAATCAAATTTTTAGTTATATCTTAAGTTATAATATTGTCAATGCTGTGTGCACTGTTGTTGGCATTATAACTGACCAATACTTTAAAAATGAATGTTAATGCAATCTATGTTATAATGCTGTTGGTGTGCCTTGAATAAATAAATAAATGAATTCCCAACCAAATCGTTACTAATGTGTATATTGTACAGGGTGTAATTGTAACGACTGTTTTCAATGAAAAGTATGATTAATTATCACGTATAGAGGCAGAATTCGTTGAAAAAAAACACACTTATTTTTTTTCAAATTTTGTTAAAATTTCTACTAAGAAAGTAGTACTATTGACACCAACACGCTCAATGTGTGCGTGAAACGCGATGACAAGGCGGGCAACTCAGCTGACAGCTGCGACCCGCCGTGACCCTTAACCGGCGGCCAAATCAAATCAAGGCCAGTAAAGTAATCAATCGAACTTAGCTTCTCATATCTTCTTATTTTTTACATGTTATTATTTGACGTGATAAATTTGAATAACACTACCCCATAGTTAATACTGCGTTGGAATGCGGCAGTATGTTCAGAGAAAAAATCATAATTCGTAAATATCGCCGCGAAATTCAAAATCTGTATGTATCAAGTCGGGCGGGCTTGTCGGCATTTCATCAAAGGAACAGTATTAGTACTAAGTTAGTTGTTTGTAGCTCATTGTGTTTGTGTTGCTTACGATTGGATGTCACTTTGATTTTTCGCATTAATTTTCGGAGTGTGAGTTCAGTTTTAGTATCTTGTGTTGTGATTGTGTTGAGTAAATATGGCGTACACGAACCAGCAAAGTTCAGTGTTGGTGTTTTATAATGTTAATTCTCAAAATGTTCTGCGTTTTGCGCAAATAAAGGTGATAGCCCGGATCTGCCACTGCCAATCAAAACGGGGTGAGTTATTTTTATTCATATTCTTTAGTTAACTGTGATAGAGTACAGATACACCCGTTTAGAGCCCTTTAGCCCCGAGAGAGTTTAGTAAACACCAAGAACTCCTCCAATTTCGATGTCGGTTAATGAATGAATAGGTATCTCTTGCGCACTTTATTTTATGCCACGTAAATGCATCGTTTCAAGGTTCTCTATTTGTTTTTAACTTTATTATCTTACGCTCATGAAGTACATACATTACATACATACTCACGCCGTTACTTCCCATTGGGGAGGCAGAGACGTAAAGTAAAACAAAAATAGCGGAAGCTGATTATTTAGGACGACAGTTTTGTTATTATCGTCGGTGTTCATTCTAGGGAGGTTTGCCAGGATCGTACGAAGTGGCGATCGATAGTCTCTGCCTACCCCAATGGGAACTAATGGCGTGAGAATATGTATGTAAAAAATCTATCTTTTTTACATACATATTCTCACGCCATTAGTTCCCATTGGGGTAGGCAGAGACTATCGATCGCCACTTCGTACGATCCTGGCAAACCTCTCTAGCTTTGTTTACATCCATCAATCTTTTTACTTGAAAATGTTTGAATTACACTACCCCATATTTAATACTGGATTGAAATACGAGGCGACTAAGACCACAGACTCACCAGGCGCGGCGATAAGTTCAAAGAAAAATCAAACATAGCCGCGAAATTAAAAAAAAAAATTGTATTGCTGTCATAGTGCGGTTTATACGGTCACGAGCAAGTGTGCGCAAGACTAGATGGTCACATGACGCGCCCGCTGTTCTCTGTGTGTGGGTGAGACATTATACGGGTAGGAGTGTGTGCGCTAGGCTAGTGTAGATAACCACAGTTTTCCATCTGATGGAGAAAGTAAGTTTTTCTGCTAAAGCGGTTTTAATCTTTTTGTTTATTTCATATGGTGGATATTAAGCATTAAACTTTAATATACGAATTAATATTGAAGTAACAATCGCCGTCAAACTAACACGCTGTATACTAGATTGCGCGAGTAGTTGCTTTCGACATCGCAGTATGATTTCTTTTAAATTCTTTGTTATAAATACTTCAGTTCAGACTAAACTTTTGTGATTATCTATCTGATTTAGCTTAGGTACACTCCTTTGCCCCGCCAAGGCGGCCCTCAGCTGCCCGGCACACATAAAGTCATGGTGAAGCCGCACAGGCCAAAGGGTCAGCAGCAACCAATGCTTTCGAAAAAGAAAACTTTGGTGATAGTTCGAAGACTGTCGTGTCAGCTAGTCAATAAATAAACGGCACTAAGCCTTCTGCCACCATCTAGTTTTAATCTGAATAAAAAAATCTGAAGACTAGTTTCGACTCGTAAGTCATTAAAAAGGGGGATTTCCCTAACCAATCATAGAAATTTTTCTCATATCTTTTGCTCATCTGCTTTAACCTAAGTTCTGAAAGGAAATGAAGGATAATATTATTCATACGTGTTCGAGCAAGATCTATATTATTCATATTTTGATACTGATAGTGAAAAATTTTATACTAAGTATCCAAAACCGATTAAAAAATAAAGTGAATATACAAATAGAGATCAACGGTAACTAAGTTGTATTACTAGTAATCATTTGTAAGAAAAAAGCCTTGTACGAAGAAACCCTTCGAATTGAAGTATCATTTTTACATATTAACATAGTTCGTAAATTTATACATTCTAATTCAACCCTATATGACTTATCGCGTCTGAATTCAGATGTTTATTTAATATCAGAGTGATAATTACGTGGTGTCGAAAATGTCTTCGACGTAATATTCACACGTTTCCACACCTTGGCGTTTCTCATTTGGCTTAAATATTTATTTTCACGCCGTCCTGTTAACGTTCTTGTTATAATGGAACATCCAAATAGCGACAGGTGCGGAATAAGACCTGTTGTGGTCGTGTTTTCTTTGTTATGTTCGACGCGGCATCCCATTTTATTGACACTAAATTTTGTTATCATAATCACTTGTCTATTAAATGGTCGCTGCCTTGGTCTTGCCACCGCATTTTGGGTTACCCAGCAATAATACCAAAAAGGGGTAGTTAGGGTTAGCCTAAGCCACTTCAAGCAGTTGCTTGTGGAATTTATTTTGAATTAAACAGTGGTCAACTTTATTTATATAATTTTAGGATTTTGTTGCCTACTCTAATGAATAAAAATCGTGAGTATAAACAACAATCAGTATTATGCTTTTGACGAAAATTACTCCGCAATTTTTCTTTATTTAGAATAATGATGTACTTTTTGATATTATAAAAGCAAAAGGTAAGCTACAAGTCCGTACGCAAGATGACGTGACGTAGGCTAGTCCTACCTACGTGTATGGCACACCAACGCATCCGCTTTCCGCTCGTGATTTATCTGGTATGGCGACCTGCGAACAGCCCGTTTATTGCTTGCTTGTTATTTATAATTTATTTTTAACGGTCACCCATTTTTAACTTCAGATATTCCCATTGCTGTTTAGTGTCGGCTATATCATTACCCCATTTCTTCCCGTTAGTCTTCGTAAGAGGCTTCTAAGGTTATTGGGGCTTTTCATTGGGGTATCACCAAAAACTTTTGTTTTGCAATTCTTTCCCCAAACAGCATCTACTCCAAAAATCGCCGACAAATTTATTATTTCAAAATATGGCTACTAATTTTAGGGATTTATATATACTCCCACGTACTCCTTGTTATGTCTAAAGGTCGATCGTGTGCCGTACCCAGCCATCTACGTGTCAATTATCGATTAATTATTTGTGTTAATCGCGCTATGGGTGTTGCTTTTATTCGTAATATCGTATCTTGCTCTTTTTCACCGCGGGGTTCCGCGCGATCGCAGATTGCTAATCATCATAAAATGTATCAGGAATATTTTAACATTTCAATAAGTACAAAACGTAATGAACCCTTCTGTATCAATGAATTTATACACATAAAGTTTTATGTGCTAGGATGTTGAATGCATTACGGATTGTTTTTAATTATCGGTTTTAATTTGTAAGTATGTCGTGCGTTGCAGAACGATCGTTCATGGTACCTTTTATTATACTTCCTAAATCTAAGGAATATTGTAACAACCCCTTTTGATATATTATGTAAAGTCAATGTACAACAATAGCGAAGTTCATAGTTCACTTATTACATTTACACAACGCATAGTAAACAAATACAGTAATGTTCAAACATGAATTTACATTTGCCGTTATTTTGTTACCACACGCGAGGTATATGTCATCGAATGATATAGTTCAGCCATATGATTTGAACGTTCTCTTTACGAGACAGATTTATAATACGATCGGTAATTTATGGCTTTGTTCAATACTGATGCCATTTAACACTGTCAGATTGTAAAGCTCAACTACTTCTTGTTATGGTTAGATTTATAATTTTGTAGAGAATATGATTAGATTAGTAATTTTGTAGAGAGTTGTGTGTCGGAGTGTATATGGTACAATTTTTTAGGTTAAATTTACTTGGTGAATCAATTGATTTTCAAATAAATGAAACCGGAGAAAAGATAAAGAGAATATATAGGGATAGCTAGGTACTCGCACCGTCTCATAACTACTTGTAGCCCATTATAGTCAGTTTTCATGCTATTTACGTATACCGGAAGAAAAAGGTAAAGGTACAATAGCGGTATAACGTAAATGTGACTGAGTTCTTCAGTTAAAGGGATATGAATAAAATACGAAACTCTTCATGTGGGAAAGCTAAACATAAAATTACGATAGTAGAATACGATTCGATGCATGCAAATACATCCACACAATGACCGCTTCAGTGGAACCGGCAAGAAGTAATTACAAAAATCTCCTACTTAAATAGCCAATTATTTTCCAAGTACAGACACGAATGTATTCAAAGTCTGGTTCTGTCTAGAAAACTACAAACGTCGGTCTCAAGAAAATAGCATACTAGCTGCCAATTCTCAGTTAGGCTCTGGCTAATCGACCGGTTGGGAGAAGCCATTCGACTTGAAGCATTTAAGAATCTACTCGAGTTGACCAATGCCTTCTCATTAAACATACGGATAAACTTTATATAAAATCTTGGTATTTTATCCTCCAACTTATTTTGAAAGTTAAGAAACGAGAATTTGTCCCAGACACTTAATGAGACTGAAAAAAACTAATTGTCGATTCTCAGTGTGAAGCTTAGAAAGCAAAATTCCGGAATTCGAGGATTGACTTTTCAAATGATTGTTGAATCGGGCCCATCATAAAGAAACGCCGATGTTGGTTTTTGTTGCGAGTTCATTTCTCGGGCGCGCTGTTCGTTAGCCGCGAACGGCAAGCCGTAAACACAGAAGGAATGTCTACCATTTTGCGTGGCCTTCTCTAACTAGTAGTGAGTTATTGGAGGCTCGTCTCCACTCAACGCCGATTCCAATTATGTTCTATAAATATTACAAGACGCGTCAGAGCTTTGATGACACCGCGAGCGCGACGCTTGTGTGAACCGAGACATTTTTTATGACGCGCTCGAGCTCCGCCGATCTCATTTATTTTTCATAAAATAATCTAATTTTGACCTTGTTATATTGTAACATCGTTTTGGAGATTGATGTCACCTAGCGAGCAACCCCTTTAATATCTTGTAACACAGACTTCTCTAAAATTTAAAGCTATTTGAGAGTTCAATTTGCAGAATCTATATGTTACTCTATACACCTTTAATTATGTAAATACATTTCACAGAATTTACATAAACATAAACATAAACGTTCACGCCGTTTATCCCCGAAGGGGTTGGCAGAGGTACCAATACTCCTGAACTCACATGGCAAGCACCATCTAGTTACCAGAGAAGGTACCCACGTTTTGCTTAGACAGTGTACTCACGTGATAGGGGGCAGGCCTATCGCCGTTTTGTACGAATACACTGTCACATGACTAAGTACAACTCAGCCATGTGGGTTTCCTCACGATGTTTTCCCTCACCGTTAGCAACCATGATAAATTAACCACACATATGACTTTAGAAAAGACAAATTGGTGTAGGCACAGAAATGAAATTTAAAGTTTATAGAGAAAATGTCTTATTTAGAGAAAATTTCTTTATTCCACACGCGTCAGTTCAACCTACCTAAATCTTAAAATTCTCTTAAATTAATTTGTGAGCCGGTGCCAGCCCCGATGATAATTGATAATAAGAAGTGTGCATTTCGCACTTCATATACATGTAAAATGTAGGGTACCTTGTAGTTGTAGGGTAAATTGATTTTTGTACGTATTACCATTTAAAACGTTAGGCGATAGATATATATTGTTTAGATTGTAATAATCAGAGATAGATAGTAGGGTGAATTTACTTTTGTTTGACTGGCACCGACTCAAAAATATTTAGGTAGGTTGAACAGATGCGTGTGGAATAAAGAAATTGCTAAGGTACTCATATTCAATTAAAAAACTTATTTCGTACTTTTTAGTACTAGATTGTTTATTTTCGGTTGTTTTTCCAACTATGAAGTCGGTTTTCATTTTGTTAAAAATTATTTTATTTTACGAGTTTTAGAGCGACATGATAGTCCAGTGGGTAAGAACACCCGCCCGAAAAACAGAAGGGCGTGAGTTCCAATCCTGGGACGGGCCTACACCAATTTGTCTTTTCTAAAGTCATATGTGTGGTTAATTTATCATGGTTGCTAACGGTGAGGGAAAACATCGTGAGGAAACCCACATGGCTGAGTTGTACTTAGTCATGTGACAGTGTATTCGTACAAAACGGCGATAGGCCTGCCCCCTATCACGTGAGTACACTGTCTAAGCAAAACGTGGGTACCTTCTCTGGTAACTAGATGGCGCTTGCCATGTGAGTTCAGGAGTATTGGTACCTCTGCCAACCCCTTCGGGGACAAAACAGCGTGAACGTTTATGAGTTTTAGAGATGGGTAGACCTGACAAAGATGCCTCTCGGATAAGGAAGCGACGGTTACTGTATCATTCTTCGTATTTCCGGTATTTCTATTATAAGTACGATATTAAATAGGCTCAACCATATGTAACCTTACATTGTTCTTAAAATCCTTCGAAAGGCGATGGTCTACAATTCTACATCTCAAGACAGACTCAAACGTGCACGCCGAATATCCCTGAGGTAGTAAGGGGTTAGCAGAGGCAGTAATACTTCTGAATATCACGTGGCATTGTCACCTATTGTTCAGAGTACCCACGATTTGCTTAGGCAGTGTTCTCACGTTATACACGGCAGGCCTATCGGCGTTTTGAACAAATACACTGTCACATGATTGTGAGTTTCGAAAGTCCCCTCGATTTCCTGGGATGCCATCATCAGATCCTGGTCTCATGGTAATGAAATGAAATGAAATGAAATGAAATGATTTATTTCTTCAGGAAATATAGGTACATAAAAGATGTTTACAAGATAATTTCTGTCCATTTCTATATTTTGCCTTTGAAGGCGTCTGAAGTTTAGTTATATTTATATTAATTACATTATTATTAAAATTTGTGAATTACAAATCATAATTTGTTTGTTTTCTAATGATATAATTGTAAAAATACTAATTGGACTATATATTAAAATGATAGTATCACTAAATTTAAATATTTATAAAATCAAATTAATGGTACAAATAAAAAAATATTACAATTAGATTACACATTACTTAACTAAGACAACTTTTTTCAATTATTTAGTACAATTATCATTTGGTTAATTAGTCATGCATAAAAATAAAATAAGTTTAAACAATACTCAAAAAGCTATTCCACTAATCAGCTCAAATAAAGTTATTGATCGTCATAAATCACATTTATCTACAAAATCGTTTACTGAATAAAAACAGTGGCTTATAAGGTAGCTAAATAGATCTCTTTTAAAATTAGACAAAGTCTTCTCTCTCATTTCAACGCTTAATTTATTGTACACAAAAATTGCCATGAAATATGAGTTTTTCCTATACAATGCTAATTTGCTGTGGGATGGTACTGCAATAAAATTTTGTTTGACGCAGCTCCTTATTGGTCGAATAGAAGGTGGAGTCAATTCAAAAAGACTTAAGTTTTTGTGAACAAACATACATATTTCGAGTATATATAAACATGGAAGTGGAAGAATTTTCTTTTCCTTGAAAAGTGGAACACAGGAATCTAAGTAACCAGCTCCACAAAGTGCTCTAATGCATTTCTTTTGAGCTCTAAACGCTCGGTAAAAATCTACGGAGTTGCCCCAAATAATTAAGCCATATCGAAGTATGGAAGAGACATAACCATGATAAGCGACAGTTGCTGCTTCTTCAGAAATAGTATTACAGATACGATAGAGGACATAGACGAATCTATCAATACGTTTACAAACAGAATCAATATGCTCCTTCCAATTTAAATGTTTATCAATAATAATTCCAAGAAATTTTATTGAATTTACTTCTTTGATTATATCACTATTGTGCTGTATATTTATATTAACTTTTTTACTTTTATAAGTTTGGAATTGAATGAAATTAGTTTTAAGTAAATTTATCTTTAAGTTATTGCTATTTAGCCAATTAACAAGATCGGTTAGAGTTGTGTTAATTTTTTTCTCATATGTATTGATGTTGGAACATTTAGCAATTATTGTAGTATCATCCGCAAAGAGAATACATTCCATGTCGGTTATTGACGGGAGGTCATTGATATATAATAAGAATAGCAAAGGCCCTAGAATGCTTCCTTGTGGCACGCCATAATCGCTAACAAGAGACTTCGATTTAAATGTATTTTTTATTTTACTCTCATCGTCAATATTAGACGTTTCTACGTATTGATGTCTACTCGTAAGGTAACTCTTTATCCACTCTAAAGCTGTTCCTCTTATACCGTAGCGATATAACTTCTCTATAAGCGTAATACGACATATTAGGTCAAAAGCCTTAGTCATGTCGAGAAATAGGGCTAATATAGGTATACTCTCGTTCAGCGCTTCGGTAATTACTTTGACCATTCTGAAGCAAGCTAAAGTTGTTGATGACTTTTTACGAAAGCCAAATTGACAATTATTTAATATTTCGCATTCTATTATAAAATTATATAATTTATCATACATTACTTTTTCAAAAAATTTCGAGAGTATTGGTATTAATGTAATCGGTCTATAATTATGCATAACATCTTTTTCATCTTTTTTATGTATAGGTCTTACAATTGATAATTTGAGATTTTCTGGAAATTTACCTTCATTGAAAGAGCAATTAATAATGTGGCTTAGTGGAAAGGACAATGGCAAAGCACATCTTTTCAGAATTCTTGTTGGAATTTCGTCATATCCTACTGAATTTGAATTTTTTAAAGAATTAATTATTTTTCTAATGTCATGAGCATCAGTAGGTGTTAAAAAAATAGATTTATTGTTCTGTGGTATATTCGTTAGGTAAGTTTTTGATTTATTTCCGTTTGATTTTGGAATGTTTATAAAATATTCATTAAAATTGTTTGCGATATCTTCAGGATCAGTTATATATATGTCATTTAATTTAATTTTATCAATTTGTATATTCAAGGCTTTGTCTTCCACATTATCTTTTATTACTCGCCATGAAGCTTTGCATATATTTTTTGCATTATTTATATATTTAGCGTTATTTATTTTTTTGGATATAAACAAGCATTTCTTTAGCAGTTTGGAATATGTTGTATATGTTTTTAGGTTTTGGCGTTTATTGTGTTTAGCATGAATATAATTTAAGTATAACATCCTTTTTTTTATAACGCATTTCCGCAGACCTTTTGAAAGCCATTTGTTTTTAATTGGCTTGTTTACTTTTTTAATTTTAATAATAGGAAAACACAAGTTAAAAAATAAGAGGAAAGTGTCGTGAAACAGATTGAATGCTTGGTTTGTGTTTGTTGTAGATAAAACCTCTGAAAATGATAATGCGGACATACATTCATGGAACTTGTTAATGTTAGTATCTTGAAAATCACGTATCTTTTCGTACCAGACCTTGTGTTGTTTTCTTGACGTTTTCATATTTAAATCTAATTTACAAGTTAATGCTTGCCCGGTCTCATGATCTGAGAGAGCCAAAACTAATAGTTTACTTGAAATTCTAGCTCTGTCTATATTGCTTGCTATGAGATCTAAGCAGGCATTTTTTCTAGTTGGCTTTGTTATATAATTCTTTAAGTTAAAATTCGCCAATGAAGAAACTAAGTCCTTTGTGTGTTTTTGTTCTGTCTTGAGTAAATCTATATTCCAATCTCCACACAGTACTAGGTTTTTATTTTTATATTTAGTCAACTTTAGAAGAATAAAGTTAAGTTAATCAAAAAATGATTTGAAGTTTGAGTTCGGGGTTCTATATATACAAATTATTATCAAATTATATTGCGGAATTTCAATACCGCAACATTCGAATTCAATTTCGCAGGCAGTATCGGTTATCCATTTTATTGTTTCGAAGTTAAGTTTCTTTGTCACAAGTATGCATGTACCACCTCGTTTAGTATTTTTGCGGCAAAAGTGTGAAGCAACAGTAAAATTTGGAATGCAAAGATTCTGTATTGAACCGTGTTTTATAAAAGTTTCGCTTAGACAGATGACAGAAACATTAGTGCATTCCTTATTAAGAGATTCGAGAGCTATTTCAAAAAGATCCTTCTTACCTAATATGCCAGCTATATTTTGATGAAAAATTGTGATTTCCTGTTCATTTTTGCTATAATGTTGTGCATCTATAACAGATTTCTTAGTGCTATTATGCACGAAAAAGCTGTTCTGGGATCATAATAATTTCTTTATCTAATGGAATCTTAGTCAGATGCTGATTAGTTAGATCCATACTAATATGTTGTTTAAGGATATTTAATACATATTGGAACCCTCCGAATGACAGTTCACCAGTCCTTCCTGAAAACATATAAGCAGGCAACTCATAGTTTGAGTCAAATGTGAAAGCATATTTAAAATAAGTGTTATCTAGATATAATAAATTGTTGAAAAGTTCTATTCGACTATTATACAACTGACTGTAATTGCTATATTTATAAAATGGTAAAAATAAAATAAAATTTGTGTTTTGATATTGTAAAAACTTTTTCCTAATATTAGTGACAATATTTATATAATCATTAGTAGATTCGAAATCCGTTTCTCCTATTAACATGATAACAAAGTCATTTTTGTCAAAATATTTTAGATCACACTGTATGCTGTCTAGTAAGTTCTGTATTTTGCCTCCAGGTGTAGAATAATGAGAGATGTTGTATTCATCCCCGAATGTTTTGTCTAAGATTTTAAATGTCGGTTGTTTTCTGCTACAATTACTTAGAAAGTATATTTTCTTCTCTTTGATGGGGTTATTTTTTTTGGTACTATATATTTTATTTTCCTTAATATTATTGGCACCCTCCTTTACGGCATGAGAGGATTGTAATATTATTGAGTCATTTTTATTCTCAACCGTAGTACTTTTATTGATTTTGAGCCCAATCGTTTGTGTAGAGGGACTGAGTGGCAGGGTAGGGAATGTTAACGATTTTTTTGGGTTATTAGTTTTTTTTATTCTGGGTGTCCTTGGTGATTGATAATCTTCCTTGAGTTTTTTTGTGACCGATTTAAACATTTCCATCTTTCTATTAAGAGCATCGATGTTCTTTTTACCCGACTGCCAAAGAAGGAGGGTAATGTTTTTCGAGTGTATGCAAGTATGTATGTATGTCTGTTCCTTTGTGACCTCCTGTAGCCTAAACGGCTTAATGGATTTTGATGTATGAGGTATCGTTAGATTTGTCTTGATTACGGGAGTGTCATAGGATACATTTTATCCTAAAAGTCCCACGGGATAAAGACATAATAATATTTTTTATAAATTTCCCTTTAAAAAAATATGTATACGGTATCATTAGATTCATTTCAATCACGGGAGTAATTAATATAGGATACGTTTTTTCTCAAAATTCCCACGGGAACATGTTAATTCTGCGTCAACGCAAAGCAACTCATGCGTTAGCAAGCAAAAAGATAGGGCGTGGCCTGGCGTGCGGCGCGCGGCGCGGTGCGGAGGGGGATATGCTCGAGTATACAGCCCGAATGCGGGCACACGCATAAGGGCACACGTCGTTGACGGTCGTCTCTAAATAGCGATTTTTTCGATACTTCGTCGTCTGACGCGAAACTTATAAAGTATAAATAACTCGTTCTTTTTCTTTCGTGTTTCTCTCTTTAAATTTATTCGTTCTTTCTAATAAATTAACTCGATCTGCCGTTCTTTTTTTTGGTTCTTTCTTAAATTCTTCATATTAATTAATAATATAATAATAATTATTAATAAAATAACCATTAGTACTGATTTTTTCGGCAATAACATAAATTCGGGAGTAACATCACTCGTAATCTAAAGCCAAATGTCGTCGAAATAATTTAAAATGGTACTTACATATACATAGTCTTCTACATCTACAACATTTTCGTTAAATAAAAACAGCTAAAAAGTTATAAATAAAAGAATTATTATTAAAAAAACAAAATACCCGACTGCACACTAAAAAAAGAGTAAAACAAGCCCCACAATAATATTGATCAATCAAATGCTAAAAACTAATTATGTAATACCGTTTAAACAATACCTATATTAAAATACACTACAATATGTGTTCGTAATCGATAGTTAAATAAACAGAAACTTATTTTGAATACAAATTTACTGAATATAATTTATAAATGTTTATGGAAAGCATCGCAGGCGGGGACCACCTTGACCGCCACCAACGAAAATTCTGCTAAATGGTGCACAACCGAAATGACTATAGATAAGCCTCTGCCACCAACGAAAATTCTGCTAAATGGTGCACAACTGAAATGACTATAAATAAGCCTCTGTTGGTCCCCGCCTGCGATGCTTTCCATAAACATTTATAAATTATATTCAGTAAATTTGTATTCAAAATAAGTTTCTGTTTATTTAACTATCGATTACGAACACATATTGTAGTGTATTTTAATATAGGTATTGTTTAAACGGTATTACATAATTAGTTTTTAGCATTTGATTGATCAATATTATTGTGGGGCTTGTTTTACTCTTTTTTTAGTGTGCAGTCGGGTATTTTGTTTTTTTAATAATAATTCTTTTTTTAGATTATCATTTTCCATGATGAGTGAATCAATTTGTTCATGAGCAGAACTTAATTGCAAAGAAGCCTCTTTCAGTTGTTCTCTGAGTTCACTTATTTCAATATTCTCGTCGTCTGTTAATTCTGGAAGGCTAGTGTAGGAATCTTCAATTTGTATACTGATGGAGTGATTTTGAGCATGTTCTGAAACTGTTCTTGGACGTCTTGACGTTATATTATTTAGCTGCGATCTGGTACTCATTCTGTTAATATTTCAATATAATAAACACAACAATCTTAAAATGGCTTTCTTGACAGCGCCCTCTTTTGCCAGGTAGCAGTTGAATAATATATGATATTGACACTGCCCCCTATATTAAAATACGCTATTCAAAACTATTCAGTAGCGCCACCTTGTGGCGAGTAGAAAGATCAGATTCAAATTTATTATCTTTTTAATATGTGGGTTAACAAAAATATATTTAAAAATTGTACCTTTCTAATGACTATAATTTGTTTATTCTTCTAATCCTCCCGTAGGTTTGGATATTATTTTTTCTTATTATGACTATCCACAACCACCTTAAACACAATATTTTCCTTTTGGTAACTTGTTCGTATTGGTAAATCTCAACGGTAGCTCACTTGTTGTGATAAGTAGTTTTATCCAATTAAAACTAAGTTTTTCTGAAAAATAACACTTGTGCACACTAAATGTATAATATATCACTGAATAATAGCTTTTGAGTTTAAATTACTAGAACATTTCTTACTTTCGTACTTTCTCGGTAACAATAACATAACAAAAAAGAAGAGTATAAATCGAAGAAGAAGAGTATAAATCTATATAGAATGTGGAAAGAACTGTTTCCTAATACCTAGTGATTGAGGACCCACACCTTCCATCATCAGCTTAGCAGCATAGCAATATTATTTTCAGAAGCAAATGCCAATATAAGTTCAGAAAATATGTAAAACGCGGTACATTTGCCTATAAAATTTGAGGGTTCCCCTCGATTTCTCCAGGATACCATCATCAGACCCATCATCATGGTACCAATCTGGGAGTATCTTCTTTCGAATTAAAAAAATAATAATCAAAATCGGTTCATAAATGGCGAAGTAATCGGCGAACAAACATTAAAAAAATATATATATACGGTCGAATTGAGAACACTCCTTTTTTTGAAGTCGGTTAAAAAATAGTGAAGTTTGAACGTTACCGAAAAAACGAGACTTGAAATTTTGAGCTTTTATTTTATTATTTAAAGAATATTCATTAAAATTATTCATTATAATGTACAAGAACTCCACATTATGGTTGCAGTAAATTTGTTGCTGAGATTGTATTAGCCAGACTTTATATTAACTTTAGTGTTATTTGCGGGGTATGCTGTACTTTTTTAATGTTATTGAAGTACCAAAAACGGGCCGATAAACGCAGATTAAATAATAGCGATAAATTGAAGCGAACGTTCAGATTAAAGGTTTCGTTTATACGATGCGAAATTGAGTAAAGCGGCCAATATTATTTTTCTGCGAAAAAGATTGGTTAAGCGATTTTACGGAAAATTAATTTTGGCAGTGAGCGACAAGGCCCATCGCCGTTATACCGATCCGGCAACTTATGCTCTGGATGATTTGTTACGCGATCCGCCTCGCTCCACTGTTGATAATGACGGATACCATTTATTCAAAGGCAACAACTACCGGCCAAGTTAAAACTGGTCTTATCGACACTTTACATTACCCATCAAAATTATTGAACAATATTATAATGCGCCGGCTTTCAACGGCACATCTTATTCTCTGAAATATGTTGTATTAAAACGTCGCATTACAGTGGCAAAGACCATTTTTTAGGTTAATAAAATTTGATACTCGAGAGTGGCGACCCCGCCTTGATTGTCGAATGTCGCCTCTGTGACTCGAGTGCAATTAATCCCAATGTAATGCGATACATCGCTGCTGTCGTCGGCGACGTAAAGCATCGTGATTTACGCCCTCCGAACAAGCTGTTAATCTTATTACCGCTTTCGATAACTTTATTATTAAACCTATATCAATCGCATGCATGCAATTATATACCTTCACCATACTCGTATAAGAACCATTCGGATTAACTGGCAACGGACGGTGAAGAAGATTTCCTATAACCAATACATTTCAAAAGGCCACACAAAATAGAAATAAATCTTCGTAATGCTTCTTTAGTCTCGCAGCCAATCTGCACTAGGCCAGCGCGGTGTACTATTATGCCATGGTCAAATCATACCAGGCTGGGTAATCTTGCACATATGAGCTATTATAAATACTTGACTAAGGTGCTTGGCTATTAATTTTACAAATTAATAACCTTAGTCAGTATCATCATCTCAACCAATAGCCGTCCACTGCTATTCTAAATATTTTGCATCGCTTTTGTCATGGGTACACCGTTACATGCCCACCTATTTCTTTAAACTTAGGGCTTTAATAAATAAAACCACCTGAGAACAAAAGCATACGAATGCAACTGTAAGAATAGATTGATTGAAGAAAATTTGTTATTATTAATACATAATAAACTAAGGCTCCGGAAACAAACATTATCCGTAAATAACGCAACCCAAAAGCAATATCTCCAACAAAGCTCCAACACGGTAACCGTGTGAAATCACTTTTCATTCGAGCCGCGTGAATGCTTAGGGCTATTCAAATTCGACATGTTATCCTTTAAAATGCTCAATAATAACATGCAAATGACGTATTCACAGACACACGAAAAACACAAAGACCTCACCGAAAAGGATACCTTATAGCCAGTGAATCGGTAATTTCCATACATTTTCGTAATAATAACTTCCGTTTGTGTGGCTGCATGGTCGTGTCACGTCACGATTCCGAGTTGCATGCGCGAGTATCGCTCGAACATTGATTCGGTGGCAGCTAGTCGATTCATCGATAATTTGTTACATCCCTTTGTTTTTTTCTACTCTTTTTAAGGCAGGCCTGCGAAGTGTGATGAATAAAAGTAAATGTAAATGAAGCTTAATTTTTTTCTGTCTACCTCAATAGGAGGAACTATTGGCGCAGTTTATATGTATGTACTTACCTATGTCTCATGATGTTCGGAAGCATCTGAACCTCTGCAATACACGGCATTTCATAATTTTAACTGCGTTACAATGAATTATCGATAAATAAAATATAACTACTCATATTCATGTTCGGTTTATAAACTAAAAATATTGATTTGTTGTTAATGATTTTGGATGAATGAACTCGAGTTGACTCAATGTTCGGAATTGGTTCCCAACCACTCATTTAACACATAAATTCTCGTACCCCTATACGAACATACGATAAATGCGAAACGCACGATAAAAAACGGAGTTGTGATATAGAATGCCCTTATGCTTACTAAATAAATGAATAAATATTTGTTCAGCTTAAAATGATACAAAATTTTCAAGAGTCAGCTGGTCCCAAACTAGGCTCATCGCCCATATCTCAGGATTCATACAGCTTTTGGTTAGTTCCTAACAATATATTGTTCACAAATAAGAAAAAAGACACATTAGAATTATCAACAAAAATATGAAATAGCAGTAACAAACAAATATTTCTGTTTAGTAGTAATATCCGTTTAGGATGGTGCCACGCAGTCTTATTCCTTTATCCACAATGTCACGTAAAATAATACATCATTCGTATTCTATCCTCGAATCACACGCCTCACGAATATTATTAAACAATTAGTTGTCACCATTATTATTATTTTCTCCTTCCTGACTGATTATACTTCGTATTTCATTCACAATAACACTGGCTGAATGAGCATGCCTTCTATCGGATAAAGCCGTGATCATTTGGGAGGAAATACACATCTGAGAGTATCCAATCATTTATACTTGAGTAAATAGCTGTTGGTTAAGGATGATTCGTTGCGGAAAGCGGCAAGGGAAACGAGGTTCTAATAAATATTGATAGGTAGTCGACCCGGGTGTCGTCTGGGTGCAAGTAAACGTCTGAATTAGCACAAACTTGCTCCTTTGACCGCTTCCAGTGTTTGGAGGATGTTGTGCACGGTTGAGCGTGGCATTCCCACTTTGAATTGCACTTCCCATTTATACTGCCAACTATTGCGTCGGCAAATTTTGACAGAATGGCGCTACGGTAGACGAATGTATGTACGTTTCTGTTTTGTTTCCGTTCACTGTTCGGAAGTTAATATGAAACTTTGTAGAACATGTTATGGTTTTGAAAAAGGAACATAAATACATAACAAACATATACTCACGGCTATAAATCCCTAGAAAGGGTGGCCAGATCTAAGGAATTAGAAATTCCTCAGCCACTTTTGGATGTTGCGTGGGGAAAAGATGGTGAAATTAAGGTTGTTGGTGATGGGTCTCCAACCGCATCACCCAAAAATCCCTCAAAAGTCCCAATACCGTAAGTCGCCTCTTACGTACACAAACCGGGAGAAATGGGGTAGTGCTATTCTAAGCCGACACTATGCAGCTAAGTAACTAACAGGAACTAGTTTTATTTATATGCAATAGAAATTCTTAATTTACTTGGATATATTGACATCTACTCTTAGATACCAATACACTTACCAGAGTTTTGTTTATTACTATTTATTGAAAATGTGCGAAAAGGCATAAAAGCTGGACTAATAACCGCTTTAGTTTACGTTTCGTTTAGCTACAACTTTGTTGCATTGATGAAACCTGTACAATATTACAAAGGATGTCTGACGAATTAGCGTAATCGGTAGGTAGTGCACAGATAGACACGGACAAGATGCCACTATCGGTATAAATTAGCTGCGGCGTTGTATCGCCTGGAACAATAGCGCTCTGTCACGGTGGCCGCCGTATCTGTTGTCTCCGCTCGCTTAATACGCACCCGACATCACACCCACCAAGCTATTCCAAGCCCTATTCCCTACCACCCAAAACACACTATCCAACCCCCAAATTCGGACTCATGAAGTGGCTGGTGTTGCGGCTGGCAGGTGACACGAGACTCAATAAATCTACACCGTACTGGCCGTCTCGTAAACAAAACCGAAACAATCCCGTGATCTGAACTGGTAACTCGCCTTATAATGCTTACATTGTGTTCAAAATATTGAATTACTATTTATCGTTGAAGCAAACTCCATTTAGATGCCAGCTTATTTAGTGAACTCTTGCGATGCTTCAGTTTCAAACATAAATAGGCTCAAACGAGCTTTTAACCGAGTTGAAAACCATACATTAATCAGCATTGAAGTTGCCTTCATCTGCTCGCCGTCTGCCGCATTAAATCGTATGCCAAGCATTAAATAACTCCTCTCATAAGTCTAACTGTTCTTATCAATACCAATAGATAACTCGTTTGTTCTCTAATAACTTTCACCGAGTTAATTTATTAGGAGGTGTCTCAACATTGCTAAGTAGCGTCGGTGGTATGGCGCTGCGTACAACAGTCCTATTCGGTCCATAGCTACAAGAAATCAAATGATTTACTTACTATAAAGAGAGGCTGGATACTAAACAATATAAACAGTAATGAGATATCTTACAATGCTAAGAAGTAAATTATTGATTACATTATTTTTCATTGGCAAAGTAAAATGTCTTGAGCACCCTAGATCGAATTCGCGACAGTGATAGTTTTGCATTTCTAAGAACCTTAATGCGGTTGGAATCCAGGTTATAATGATTACATTTTTATGTTTCGATAGATGATTCCTCTTCTTAAGTTATCGATTCCTCTTCTTGGTATTCAGTAAACGCTGTTATTATTATCGTTACAGA
This sequence comes from Bedellia somnulentella, assembly GCA_963576735.1. Classification (NCBI taxonomy): domain Eukaryota; kingdom Metazoa; phylum Arthropoda; class Insecta; order Lepidoptera; family Bedelliidae; genus Bedellia; species Bedellia somnulentella. The sequence goes on from OY755180.1 coordinate 4,421,610, forward strand.
GACGGACTTATTATTGAAAAACAGTTGGTGTTCGTATTACCCAGTTATTGCCTACGCAGTTCTTTTATTTGGTACTCTTGAGCCTTAAATTATCTCTGCTACTCTATTTTCACAATAGTTATTGCTAAACGACTTTCACTCTAGAACTACAAAATCAACTAAGTTTAATAGAAATTTGCTACCTCATCACTTCCCATGGGCATTGTACGAGGCAACTAAGCCTTTTAACGTCATTGTTGAGCAATGTGGTTGAAAACATCGTTTATTAGATCTTTTACAACTTTATTGATCTTAATGTTCTTAAAGTGAGGACTTATGGATTCTGAAGCTGTGGCGTATCCTTTTAGTATTGTAAAGTCAAAATCTACGGTTACCAATCTTCTTGAATATGTTCATTACATACATACCTCTCTCAACGATAAAACGCCAATCCACAGCATTTATACGGACTTTAAAAAGGCTTTCGATAAGGTAAATCATGGCATACTTGTTCACAAGCTAAAACGGCAATTTGGAATTTGTGGTAGTCTTCTTCGGTGGATCTCTGCGTATCTAAGGAACAGATCACAACTTGTTGCTATTAAGGGTTTCTTGTCGGCTCCATTGAGGGTCACATCTGGCGTCCCGCAGGGAAGCCATTTGGGCCCACTGCTCTTTGTCCTTTTCATTAATGACTTGGTAGAGTGTATAGATTCCGACTGTCTCCTTTATGCTGATGATTTGAAAATTTTTCGTCGTATCAAGGACTATAATGACTGTCAATTGCTACAAAATGATTTACAACAGCTTACAAAATGGTGTCAGGAAAATCGGATGTATTTGAATACCAGTAAATGTTTTTTAATGCGCTTTTCCACGACCAAATCAGATTATGCCGACTACCCATATAAAATAAATGATGAACGCTTGCAGAAAGAGGATCAAGTTAAAGACTTGGGGGTTATACTTGACAGGGAACTTTCATTTAGACCACATTATGAGAATCTGATATCCTCATGCAATAAAATGATAGGTTTCTTGTCCAGAATCAGTAGAGATTTACGTAATCCACGATCGCTCATTTTGCTTTATTATAGCTTTATACGTAGTAAACTAGAATATTGCGCTGTGATCTGGACCCCATTTTACCAGGTGCATATTGACGCTATCGAGAGGGTACAGGCTAGATTTCTCAGGATGCTAACTTATCGCTATGGTCTAAAATATACACAACGATCGTACCTAAGCCGGCAGCTGCATTTTAAAGTTAGCACGCTAGAAAACCGTCGAACAGAAATAATGCTCATCACACTCCATAAGATTCTGTACAGTACACTTTGTACTACATTAGCCTCTACTTTGAATTTAAATATTCCTAACTTCAGACCTCGAGCTGTCAAAAACGTGAACACTTTTAATTTACCTACTTGTAAAAGCCTAAGAGCTCAGCACGACCCATTCATTCATATGAGACGCCTATATAATAGTTTGAACAATAGACTTGACATTTTTGTGGGTCTCAACCGTTTTAGATCACAAATCTATACTTATAATAAATCTGTAGAGAGGTCAATTCTGTACATTAAATATATTTTCAAAATAACTATCAGGGGGTGATCAGTGATCGATACTGATGCCAAAAATGAAATCAGTAAAATTTTTGTCTGTCTGTCTGTCTGTCCGTCTGTCTGTCTGTCTGTCTGTCTGTCTGTCTGTCGGTTTGTATGTTCCTTATGGAAACAAAAACTACTCGACGGATTTTAACGAAACTTGGTAGAATTATTCTTCATACTCCTGGGCAGGTTTTTGTATACTTTCCAGCAGAGTAGTGAAGGGGAATTTTGGGAAAACGGGGAAAGTTACTCCATTTTTTAAGCTTCCGTCGCGTGTGCAGCCTTAATGGTTAAAGTTACATAGAAATCATGTATGACGGAAATATTTTACATAAAAGTGTCTAAAAATATCCTTGAACAGCATATGTCTATCTTTTATGGTTGACTCACAATAACACGTGTAAATCCTGATAGCTTACCAGTTCGGAGCATTCTGATTATATTTGTTTACTCTTACGTTTATAGTTCTCTCATTCATCTCTCATTTTAAAAAGTTTACTTTATTACCTTTTCAATAAAAAAATAATCATAGAAATCGGTATAGAAACACCAAACTTATACATGAAATAAGCCATCGCGTCCTGTCGTCGCACGTGTATACTGAATCGTGCTATATGGATTATTTTTTTAGTAATGGTTGCTCGGGCAAAAGATAGCCGCGAGTATATGTATGATGTATGCAAAATTTGTAACTCTGTTTGTTTGTTTGCATGGGACTATTTTCGGAGATACTGAACCTTTCATTAAAGCGCTTTCACAATCACAAAGCTTCACTATTCAGGAGTGCTATAAGTTGCGCTAAATTTCACAAAGGTTGAGCAGTGATTGAAGAAACCTCAGATATTTTTAAAACTACGCTACCCGTGCGAAGCTGGGCCAATCCACTAGTAAGAAATATATTTCAAAACAAACAAAAGTAAAGTCACAAAATTGAAATTGTTGATACTACTACTCTACTTCCTTAGTTGTTATTTTATTTTACTTTTATTTTACTCTGTCTTGTTAGGTTTTTTCACAATATTATTATTATTAACTAGTGTACTTTATAAATATTTAAGAGTTTAACGTTTACACGCATAAATTAAATTACAAAAAAAGCTGTCAACACACAATTAAGGACATTGTAACTAGATTATAAGGCATTAAGCATGTTATTTATCATGTAATGTTTCATGTCTGTAGTGTGATGCATATAAATAAATAAATAAATAAATAAATACCCGTGAGTATAAATATAATGTTAGGGTGGCCTAGGCACGTAGGCCGAACGGATGAAATTAACATGGCGAAAAAGATATACAGTGCAAATGTGAATGGTAATATTGGTAATGTTAGTAGAGGACAGCCATGAAAAACGTTTAAAGGCGAAATTGAAAACGTTCTTACAAAAGGCAGGAGTCCGAAGTGAGGAAAATAAAAGAGTATGCGTGAGAAGAGTCATCCGTGGCCGAGTGGTTAGGTGACTAACTACTGGGTCCGGAAGTCGCGGGTTCGATCCCCACTGAGGGCAACATTTATGTGATGAGCATAGATGGTGTTTCTTAGACTTGGATTTTGTTTATATGTGTATTATAAAATATTAATATATCGTAGAGTAAGTATACGATACCATATGTTATTAAGTTGTGCTGACTTTGGGGCTAACTTGGTCGGTCTCATATGTCCGTAAATATAATATAAATATAATATAAAGAGTAATTAATATAAGAGAAGTAAGAAAGATTTATCAGTATCTTGCGGAGTGTTGATCAATAGTCTCTTCCTACCGCAATAGGAAGAAAATTCGTGAGTATATATAAGTATTGAGGATTAACTAGATAAATGACAGTGATGTCGTATATATTTCTATGCCTATCTATTATAATCACGGCTTTAAATCTCCAAATGGGGTACCCAGAGCTACAGGTTAAGCAAAATAAACTATAATTTAGAATGTTGGTGATGTATATCCATCCACATCGGCGAACAATAATTTGAAAAGCCCATAACCCTACGAACCCTACGCCTTATACGACATCAACAACAGACATTGGTTAGTGCTATTCTAAGCCGTCACTTCAGCTATCTTTCTTAACTCGATTATTATTTAATCTTTAGCCTCGTAGAGTGTTGAGGAAGTCTCGGAGGCAGTTCCAAGCCTGAGGCCGTTCAGATTTATGAGGTGGCGCGCTCGTGCTTGGCCCCTCCCCGCTCTCCGTAGCTTCGAACCGCAAACCAGCAAACTTTACTGCTATCAACTATTTTATTTTACTATAAATGTATTTTATACTAATATGATTTAATACATACATACATATACTCACGGCTATAAATCCCTAGAAGGGGTAGCCAGAGCTAAGAAATTAGAAATTCCTCAGCCACTTTTGAAAGTTGCGTGGGGAAAAGATGGTGGAATAAAGGTTGTTGGTGATGGGTCTCCAACCGCATCGCCCAAAAATCCCTTAAAAGCCCCAATACCGTCAGTCGCCTCTTACGTACACCCACCGGAAAAATGGGGTAGTGTTATTCTAAGCCGACACTACACGGAACAAAAAAAGAAAAAAAAACATTTATTTCAAATATAACGCACTGTCCTGACATGGTCCCCCGTTAGCAGTGAAGGCCTTTTATCAGCCATTTGGAAGACTTCCTATCCACTACAAAATTTGACGGGATTTCCTGGGAATATGGCATTGCAAAAAAATATATGGTATTGTACTTAACCCAATCTTTCAAAAAGATACAAGAAAATATTTCGCGAAAGATGCATTGAGATCTTGCAGAATATTTAGTTTTGCTTAATTGTATACGTTCCAAAGAAAAATACCAATGTGGAAAACGAAGAACTGCAAATGATTTCAGCAATAGTTTGAACTCCAAGAATGTTGCCAGATCCTAATAGACCTTTCTTTGCGTTAGTTATGATGACTGTTAGTGTCAGTCGCTCACGGGTAGAAAGTTATACCAGCAATAAGTTATCTTAGGTTTGTAAGATAATTATTTTATTTGCAAGCAATTAATTGGATGAAATATAATTATTATTCAATTAAAAAACACTTCTTACTCAAACTTACACCCTTTATTCCTGTTGCAGAGACTATCCATTTCCACAGTGCACGATCCTGGGAAACCTCTTGAGTTTCATTTATTTAAATTTTAAATTAAATGCCGTATAAAATAAAATTATCCCATCAATCCCAAGTAACTTTATCTAATTTTTTGTGTAATACTGGATTTCATTTTTTTTTCATTTAATGTTTAATACTGGAATTCATTTTTTTAAACAAGAATTTTGTTTTAGCACTATCCATTTAGTCGCTATTTGTGAGTTTTCTACTTATTATTTACATTATGTAGTTAGTTAATATAAGTTTTACTTGAGTTCGTAACTAACTGACAAATATAATTTTGTAAAGTAAGCAAAATGCGCCATTTTATTTATGATTTAAGTCCATAATCCTCACTTATATTGCACACGTGTAATTGTAATAAACGCTGACGTGTTAAAATATATTTTAAATCCGAAACTAAAACATAAAACATTTACTACAACAAAACGTTACCACAGAAAATTATCGAGCCATTAGTTTTCAATCAGAGCCGTATAGAAGTTAACGAGGGTTGGCTCGCTGTACCAATAATGGTGGGTCTTGCACCTGCTGAATTACTAAAGTCGTGAGTCCGTTTGAGGTGAGCACGACCGTCCGCTAGAAGTGTAAAAACTTACACGACTGGTTGGGTTACTTGCAATGTCACTTCAAATAATAGATTTTAAACTGATGCAGTGTTATAGCTTACCTACTTTGTTGTATTTGGTTTTGTAGTAGAGTAATTCCAGACATTTCTTTACTTTGGGAAATTTATGTGACAGAGGCAGTAAGTTTATGTACCTTATCACTTGATAAAATTTTCTTACAAAGCAACAATAATTTTATTCTTTATTTTATCTAATTTTACACTCTGGTGTGTGAGCGTAAAATTTGATAAGCTCTTTGGTGAGAAAAATACACTTGATTCTCAGAAAACTTATTTAAATCGTGAGTCGGTTTGAGATGAGCACAACCGTCGGTTAGGAGTGTAAAAACTTACACGACTGGTTGGGGTAGTTATTCAAATAATCGAATTTAGACTGAAGCAGTGGTATAGCTAAGTTAGTAAGCGATAGTAGTTAGTTTCGGTTTCGTTGTAGAGTAATAATAAGCATTTCTCAAGGTTTATTTGGCAGCTTTCAAATTTAACTAGTGTTTTATATAGTTTCAAAATATTGACTTCTTCTACCAGACGTTATGTGGTTGTTAAGAAAACTCATGATAACGTATTCTTATTTTTAAAAACACAATATGACCTGATGTTTTTGTATATAAATACCGAAGCAATTTCATCCGAAATATGCATTGTTGAGATGTAGTCAAATAATATCTTAACAAAAAATCGATAGTTAATCTAAAAACCAATATTTTTACCTCTTTTATCCCGAAGTGTAATTGTAATGCTCTAAGTGAGAAAAAAATATTCATTGATGTTCAGCATTTGAAGCTATTAAATATACGATCGAGGTAATTACCCTTCAAGTCGAGTACATTATCTCGTAAATACACAATTTTATTGCCAGAGAGACTTAAAAATCGGAGCATTAAAGTTTCGCGGGCGAAATGAGAATGATCATTTTAATTAGATGCGACGCGAGAGGACCTATAAAAATGCATGTTTGGCCCAATCGTGACGACCCTCGTATAAAACTTAACTGTAGTTTTAAAAGTCTGGCCTTGTACTCTTGCCTTAACGAACTAAGTTTACAGGTCCTCATCGAAGATTTATGAAGCTTTGATTTGTACGGTATTTTTCTTGGCCGCAGATTAAAAGAACCCAAGTCGTTAATATAATGGAATTCTGTTTACTCTCCGCATAATTTATGTGTGGTTAGTATAGAATTGTAAATCTCAGTTTTAGTAGAGCCATAAACGGTTGATGAGATACACAGATTTTCTTTGTCTTACTTATCTAGAGATTAAGATCGTCTGGGGTAAATTAATTCTTTGCCATGTCTTCACCTAACTAAGCAACTAAATTTATAAGTACTTAAGATATCGCCAAGCGTATTTTATTCGAAAGTGCTAAAAAGTACAGCGATACAATGACGACTTAATTTATGGTTGCCATTATAAAAGTAAATATACCCATAAAAAGGGAAAGCGTATTTTGCAGATTTCGATTACTGAAAAGTGAGGCAGAGTTTGCATTAAGGCTATTCGTTCTCCGCAGAATGTTCAAGTTACTCGCCTCTGGGGAGCCACAAGACGTAAGAACGCGAAACCCAACATCAAAGCCCAAATAAACGCACTTCGTTCCATAAACTTCTATAACAGAGTCCTCGGATATAAAAGCAACCGATTCAACGGTGAATAGGTTCTTTTTATCCAGGTTTCAAGAATTGGGCTTATAAGAGGTAGCGATTTTCGCAAAACTTTTCAAGTCTTATTGTTTTCAGTTCGAAAATATGTGTGCTACCATTTTAAACACAAATTTAAATGACAATGATCATTCATTAAAAAACTTATTTATTATATTATAATTATAATATTTATTATAATTATTGCTGTGTCGGCTTAGAATAGCACTACCCCATTTCTTCCCATGGGTGATCATAAAATGCGGCTGAGAGTATCAGGGCTTTTTCAGTGATTTTTGTGCGATGCGGTTGGAGACCCATCACCAAAAACATTTATTTTAAAATTTCTCCCTACTTAACTTCCTAAGTGGCTGATGAATTTTCTGATTCTGAAGCTGTGGCTACCCCTTTTAGTGATTTATAGCCGTGAGTATATGTATGAATTTATAATTATATGCAAGTGCAACCTTAGAATATTAACTTATGTACTCAAAAAAAGTTACGTTGTTAGTAATACCAATTCATGTTATTTTTTTATTGGGAAAAAATATGAAGAGTGATTATAAGAAACTCAAATTTATATGCGAGCGCCTTAGGAATAACTCTAAAATTCAAAGACAATTTAGCACGGGCTGCTGGTATATATTTCCATGTACAAATATTCATGCATTCTTACACCAAGTCGTGGCGGAAATCTAATAAAGGATAGTTACTAATTTGGGGTTGCGCGAAGGACATGAGATTTTTACAAAGAATTTATATTTAGACTCTGAAATAGAAGAATGACGAGAAGAATGGATTGCAAACCCAACCAAAAGAGTCGCCGCAAATTACAACTACAATTAGAAAACGTAAACAAGTAGAATACGTTTAAATGCAACAAACTAAATATTTTAACTTAATTTGGACATTGACTTGTACATTCAAATTGTTCAAATGAGCAAATGGTTTAAGATCAAACCCCTCCCCCTAATAGATCATAGAAATAAATTTACGAAGTCTTATATCGACTATATTACCCCGTTTAGAAAAATGAAAGGAGTCACTATCTCAATCGAGCGAAGTTATTTCATAGTTTGTGTTTGTTTATGGATATTGCACTAAAAATATGAGTACATCGCCTATGACTTGGACGTGAGTCACAGATCAGTAAAAGTTAAATGGCGAGCGCGAACTTAGCGCTATCTGGCGCGTGGTTTCACGCGCGAACATATTCAAGGCGTGCTCTCGCGCCGTAAGAATTGCCGTATTTTTACTCCATAATAAAAATCGTAAATAAATCCGAGTGAGGCGGGATGAGATGGGTCACGATACGCCGCGGGCCCCAGCCGTCATCGCGACTCGAGAATTTACGAGTACTTCACAATCTTCAGTTTTATCATCTAACCTGCATTTGAATTGAATTGAACTATATTTTTTTTATAGTTATTTTGACGTCCGCCAAAATTATGAAAGCATAATATAATGTTCTAATAAACAACTAAAGTAATCAAGCTTCTGCTTATTAATGTTACCGTCATAGGATTATATTTAAACAGGCTCCAATAAATAATTGCGATATCTTGTAACAAGAGGATCCCTTCAAAATGAAGTGCACGTACCGGCAATTTGAGCAGAGTATCTGAATATTACGGTATTATCGGTGTTCACCGGAGTCTCATTAGAGGAATAACATGGAAAAATCGAGTTGAAAATTGCAGTTACGAGGCACGACCGCACTACGCTCATTCGAGACAGTTTCCAATTCGCCCCAAATATCTCTATCACTTATTGGAAAATCATTCTAGAAATACTAGCAACTCCAAGATTTTTTATTCATTTAGTTTTCACGAGAAACGTCTGTCAATTGACTATGATTGAGTTTCTGTGAAACGCTTGGTTCTATTCGTACGAAATCATTTTCTTTGTGTTTAACAGTTCATCGCGTTTAAAATAAAATTGATAATATATTTCTATAAGAACATTTATTCTGTGGATAATGTAATTGACACGCTTTATTATCAACCGCTAAAGCTTTTAACCAAATTTGGAAGCAATATTGACTGCCCACTAATTTTCAGGCTCACCACAGTTTCCTCTATACACCGCCGTTTGGAATCAACTAATTTCTGGTTCGATTGCAATACAAAGGTGATGGTGATGCAACGTCCACAAACTTAGTTCATAGCATAATGGTTAATGTACTAATTATTCATAGAGTTCACTCACTGCCTGTAATAGATGGATTGATGTATCCAGGTTTATCTAATAAATAATGAAATTTTGTTTCCATGGGACGTACTTAAGGAATATATTTTCACAGATCTAACGGTATTTTTAATAATGCTTTTCAAATTTAAACATTTAGAAAATGAAATACGAAAGGATTATAAAAATTTTTATAAATTTATTTCATTTCTTATTTCTTCAGGATATTGATTTGTATTGATTTAATATATATTCTCAATTATTGAAAGCGAACCTAATTTACCAAAAAGGGTATTATTATTTGTTCGAGCTGTTCATATTAGTGCGTTTTACACTACACGCGACTAACATGGTAGGGCACTTAAGGCGTTGTGTCGCCCAGTGAGTTAGCCCGTTCGGTTCCAGCTGCCATATTGCCTCTTTTTCGGCATAATTTAGTAGAGGATATTTGCCGCCGCGGGAGCCCACAAAACGAAATGTGCTTCGCCGATTTATTTACCTTTTGCCCTCTGCATTCGAAGTGTGATCGCAGAACCCACTGTGCTCAGTATTTATGTTGCCAGGTTTCGGCGACTGCGACCGGCAACAATACCGAAATACGAAAAAAGTCACGCCTTCAATTCATAAACTGCCACGTATTTCTTTCCGATTTCCATTTCGGTTATGCACTTCACCTTTTTTTATTAATCTCATATTATAAGGCTGTATTATGTTTCATCTTTATGACTTTGAATCGCAAATACTTTTATGGTTGGCTTGAGTCACGGGGCATTATTCTAAAGTGGTTACTATGTATATTCCACCAAATCATGGATGTGAAGCGGAATGTTCGTATCTTTAACGACAGTTATCAATATCAACATTATAATTAATCTAATATTTAACACTATTTTGAAGTCAGACAGAATAATGTGGTCACAGATAGGTCACTTTCATTGTATAAATAAAGGTAAGCCTGGCAAATAAGAGCAATTCAAATATATTATAAATTTACGAAGCTTTTTAACTGTTATTCTTCTACTGGAATTCACGCTACGATTAGCTCTGATAAGAGACAACTTTTACTGGAGTGTATTAATTGAAAAGACATGCTTTTCAATCTGCATCGATAAAAACGACAAGATGTTTTAAATAATGGTATTCCGATTAATTGGGTTTCATAGTAATATTCTATTTAAAATAAGCAAACGTTTTATTGGGCATTTAAATATTATATTTTGTCATATAAATATATTTGTTTTAATAATAACTACTTAGACTTGTGATATTGTTACTTAAAAAGTACTTAAAAATGCAGATCGAAAAATCGAGTCTTAATTCCCATGGGTTTAAAGCCAATAGAACAGCTGAGGCACATAATCTCAGAATGCTTTGTATGTTGTTGGAACGTCGCGTCTAGAAATTGTCTTTAGACAACCTTTGTACTCCGCCAGACTTATATTAGTCTGTTGTCTTCAAGAAAGCGCCTTCGGCAGTTTGTTTTCAGTTTGACATTGTTGCCGTTCCGATCAGCTTGAGTAACCGTCTGTTTTCTGTACTTTACTTATTGGGTGTCTATTTCGAACTCTTTTGTAACAAAGTGTCGTCGAGTTCTCTCGGGGAATTTTCGTCTGGTTTGTTTTGTGACGTCTCTTCCGAGGTCTGTTAATGTCTTTTTTACTTTTTGTATTTCGGAGTTTGTGTTGAATTACCTTCTTTATTTTTGACTTGACTAAGACTAATTTGTTCTTAAACTTAAATTACCCGATGTTTTCGATTGGCAAAGTTAACAGGGATTTCACGATTCCGATCGAGCGCCTCGGTTGGGTCTGTCGAGCGAAGCCTACCCCAATTACTTGCTGGAATCGTTATCGGCTGTAATTGGATTGGCTGGCAGCCGGAGTTGTTGGCATTTTAATTGTCCTATTGTGACGGTGGACACCGGTGTGTTCGCGTAACGCAACATCGCACGGTTGCACCATCTCCACCGGCGCTAGACAAACCACTTTTTATTTCCCCGCATCCAGTCCAGTACTCGTCTGCCAGCCAACACCGGCCACCATTTATCAATGGAACTCTGAAGGCCAATTAATTAAACTTAACGCCTATTTTATACGTATATTTCCAACACCATCGCTTCTAGCCATAAATGCAAAGTACGCATATTTTAACAGTTCCCACACTTCGCCAAGAATTAAATCTAAAAACGTGAGAACACGAGCGTTTGACAAGAAGCGCCAAACATTCGTCTGGAGTGATCGACTCAACTACATAGCGGCGTTTTAAGAAACACAGAAATAAATGAAATCACTGACAGTCTTATTGATCCATGTTCCTGGAATAACGTGTCTCTGAAAATGTGTGGCATTCCGGGATCAATCCGTTCCCAGTAATGACGCTCCGACAGGAATTTTAATGAAAGTTTTTATTTGTCTACTGACGGTGTAAGGTGTTATATAATTTAAAATTGTTTTCTCTTTTGGTAATCTTCTGAAAAGTCTAAATGATATCAATCGTATGCTGTGTAGTGTTGGACTAGAATTGAAGTACATTTCTACTTTTGTAGTGTACTAAATAGTTATATTTTTGTGATCTGCCTGGATCTCCATTTCTAACGATTCTTTACTTCACAACGTTTTCCTACTCGATATCTAATAGTAGCCAAATAATTATTTATTTTGAAGATCTGTCTACTTCTTTGATGGGTTTGTGGCCGTGATTATATGTATGTATGTACTTATATATAAAAAACTAAGTCTGGCAAAATTTTAATATGTCTCAGCAAACATTGATTTTATTCATCTCGAGTTGGTGTTATTATTCCCGACACAGAAGAGGTATGGTGCGGGCGCGGCGACAGCTCTGCGCCGCCCGCAGAATATTTTATACAAATTTTAGAAATAAGAACAAGGCTCGAGTGACAGGTACACTTGTTCGTTGTGCTCATTTTTGCTTCTCAAAATTTTATCGGATTCCTATCGAGAGGTGCCGCTAGCAGAAGAAAGGAATATAATAAATATTTGGGGCGTTCAGTTTGCCCTTTTGACTTCTGATCTGTTATTCTGAATTGGTTTAGGTTTTTGAAAATTTACACGAATATAATGCCATCCCGATGCTTTGAATGAGCAATATTCATTGCTTTCTAGTTACATGACTAATAAGTTTTAAGACAACATTGAGTCTTATGAAATAGCATAAATGTTTGTAATCCACTCTTAAGATTCTGTCTTATTTATTTATATAGAAATTCGTGAAGTAAGTTCTCCAACAGTGTTAATGAAAAGTGCACTACACCCACTACCATGTATTTGATTGACACACATACATTTACTCACATTTTGTTGACAAATTGGTTGTCAATAATATTATCTGTTTGGCTGTGTTTGTTAATTATGTTTGAAGTTCGATAACTAGACGACCTTTAGTTATTATAAATAGCTCTAATACGCCGTGAGCTTTTACCACCTAAACCTCAAATCCAAAGAGCTATCCAAATTTTTGTGTCAGTATTTGCTAATTCAAGATTTTATTTCAATAAATTCAAAAGTCTTGTCAGATTATAAAACGAAATTCTTGTATTGTGTGCTACATAAGATATTACAAGTTTCGCCTTTGTCTTGTTTTTTGCGAATCGCCAGCAGTATGCTCTCTTTCGAGCATATTTTATGTTTTTGTCCTTAGTGGAGTTCTAAAAATATTAGTTTATCTTTGAAGACATCTATTCTTTTGTTTTTATATTAAATGACAGCTTTTGTAAAAACTGATATTTGATATGCATTTATGGTTTTTTATACACAAAGTCAGTGCCGTGTAAAGTCAGCTAAAAACAGCGTAATCCCATCATCTCGTGGATGCTGGAGGAGTTGACGAGGTTTTTAAGCGGTTGCATAGTTGGAAACCTAACTAACGATTCTCTTTTCCTTACTTTTGAATTTTTGATGCCACGGCGCGAGTTCTCTCTGTTTTGGATTAAATTTAAAATAAGTATGCAGGCCTAAAATATAAATCTCTCTCTGCTATAAGTATAATGCAGATTTGTCTCGACATAACCATTCAAATTAGCTCTTTCTAGCTCTTTTATCACTTCACCGTCATAGTCCTGTTTGTCCAAAACGTCTGCTAATTCGCTTTTCTATTTTATTAAACATTTTACACCACACTATTTATGTATATTTCTTTTTCTCACTAAGATAATCTTATATCTTTTTATATAGCCGTTTAACGGAATCAGAAACTTTTGATATTTAATTTTGGTTTAGAATGTAATTGTATCAATACATTCAATTCATTTTACCCATTATCTTTTACATTGTTAAATTATTAATAATAGTAGTTCGAACATAAATCATAAATTGCCTCCGGTATTTAAACTCGTGTAGTCATAGTCACTATTCTATTGTATGTTTTGTACGATTTATTACCTGCTATTGTCTAACCAATTGGAAAAGTCTGATTGCTGTTATGTAATTTCCAAAAAAATATTACCTAACATTTACTACCGAAACCTACATTAGATTTTACTTACCGCTTATAGAAATGTGGAATATATTATCCAGTGTCTTAATCACATTAAAAATCACACTCATCTCAAATCAACATTGTGTGATTGGTGGCAGAGATACTAATAAATCTGAATAGCACTTAAACTTATTTTCGTCACTGTATTCCCAGGACAGCGCTTTCATATGATAGGGGGCAAGCTTTTCGGAAAACGTCAGTACTCAAAAGTAAGAACTTATGAAATCTGTTTTGTTTTTGAACCGTGCCTTAATAAAAAAGAATATATGGACGTACTTTGTTCTCAAGTTATATTGGAATTAAGTAAGGTTGCATTTATCACAAAGCGGGTCCACAATAACACATTATATTTTATTTGTCCTGTTCATGGTTCATCTACCGATTAATGTGCGTAATAATCACTCTTCATGACTTTTTTCTTCATACTTTTCCAATTAGGTACTAACAAATAATAAATGACAGTCAGTTTCATATATAGTTTAATAATACTGTTATTGCTAGGAAATGGTTTTCATTGAACAAGCCAGAACTACTGGCGTGAGTATATGTAGATTTGTTAACTGAAACCTATTTCATTAGAGCAAATAGAGACTACCGATCAACACTTGCAATGTAATGTTTTTTGAGTATACGAAGGAAGGTTATCACTATGAAGAAGGGGGAAGCAAGAGAGATATGTCAGAATTGTATGAATTGGCGATGGATAGTCTCTACCTATCCTAAACATAATAAAGGCCGTGTGTACATGTAAGTGAATTATCTTTTAAAGACTTATTTTGAACATAAATTACAATCATATCATGTTATACTCAAAGAATTCACTATGCCTACGTGATGAAGTTAAGTGAAACTGTATTTTTATGATTGGTCTTTCTTCCGCGTCAATTTTCGCACCACATAGAAACTTTATGGAAATTGTGCGGTCGAATCGTAACCCAACGCAATGCAAACAATTATGCTTCCTGCCGCAAGAGTTTATTAGAAAGTATAGACGATAAGGTTTTATGGCCGCCTCTCACGTACACTATTGTGGTTTGATACGACTACTGGTAAACCGTATCGACCCACAAATAATTGCACAAAATGATCTTCCTCCGATGATAATGCCACTACGGGTAAACCATTCGTGCTCTTTTGTCAAGATTGTTACTAATAAATTGCTTGCGCTAAACATGCTGCAATATATAGTGAGACTAAAGTCGCATGCTATTTCTGGATTTTATGTAATAAGAGTTTACATATAACTACGTTTGGTTTACCGGTAGAGCGTTCGGATCTTGATTTGAAGGTTTAGGATTAGTATAAAGTATGCTTAAAAAAATATCTGTTCATAAACATGAATACAAATCTAAACATAAACATGAATAAGAATCAAACGAGCCCATATTGGATAAAACGTGAATTTTTGCTGTAGAGTGTCTTCTTAGAATAGCACTAATCCATAAATTTCCACGGATGTTGTAATGAAATAGACGAGTTTAGGTTCATAGGCTACGGAAGCGATTGGTGGGCGATGTGCCTGGAGACTAATCACCAATCACCTATTCTTTTCCAATATTTTCCCCCGCACTTTATTTTGGGATTTTGGTCTATGATGAGTGCGGGAACATACTATGTACCCAAAACAACACACCACTTAAGGCAAATAAAAAAGTTAGTTATTAAGTGTATTTATGCTCTCGAATTTGTTACCAGTATTTACGTATTTTTAAGAATTGTTTTTTTTTTTCGAGGTTTACTACCGTTATGCTTTTCCAATTATCCTTCTTGACATATTTTATGTTTTGGGACTTTCGGGTCTCAAGGTAGATTCTTATGTTTTACCCGAAATTAAATTCACGTACATTTATTATATTTCAAATATGGTAAGTTAATTAATATTACCCTTCTTATTTTTTTTCCATGGCCAATTGAGTTTGTTAACTGTCAAGCTAGCTTTTGTATTCTACACACAGTAAAAACGCATTTGGTTCGAGGCAATGACAGCGAAATACGCATCATAGCAATCACCAAGTGAAACGGATAGGGGGACTATTCAAAGTGAGAACGCCTCATATATTACTGATCACTTGCGCGGCACTTGTTGGTTTACTGCTGACATGAAAATTGCCTTTATCGATTGAATCCCTTTTTGCACATTATTTTAAATTCACCCTCTCAATACCTATATATACTCATTTCACACTCGAAACGTTTACTATATGTTTTGTTTTCGAAAGTAATTTCGTTTTAAACTTGGGTTAGAGATAATGTTATACGATTTGCGCCGATTTGCCAGGTCATAAGGTGAACGGTGTTGCTAGCCAATCAAGGCTTGTAGTGAGTTCTCGCCGTCTTCTAATGACGTGTGTGAGAGTCGGCTCGGAATCTCCGCTTGTCACTGGCACACCTTCTATCGATCCGTAAGCGAACCTAACAAGCCATTTCAATAGGTGTCTTAGAGCCTTGTTCTTTCCGAACCAAATTATAAGAGGACCAAACCTTAATTAAAAGCTTTCGCCGGAATTGATCTCGTTACGTTTATTCAATTTTGCCATTTTCATTGACGGACGTGCAGACCTTTTTTCTATCGAAGGTTTTTATTGAGAGGCGCTAAATTTTAAGCTGAATATAAATCTTGTGACAGTACAGAGCTTTATCATTATCGTTAACAAAGGTGACTTTCGCACCATTAAAAAAAATATATGCTAACTAAAATGATAAAATAGCAATACTGTATGAAAGTTAAACATATAATTACAAAAATACTTGTAGAAGTATAGAGTATGAAGTTGGCAAGTAAACATACAAAATTACTGCAATTGAAAAGTTCCTTTATTCCCTACATTACGGGTCGAGGCAGATGCGAGAAGTAGACAGCGCGCGGCTGATAATTGTGATCGCACTTGAGATGCGAAACGCGGTTTAATCAGCCAGCATATTATTGCACCTCGTTTTCCATCCAAATTATTCTCAAGGCGATCGCATCTTGCATTAAAAGTACGAGTATGTTGCTTTAACTTTTAGTTAAGCTTTTATTAAAAAATATAATACTCTTATCTTAACATTGGATAAAATGAGCAGAAAACATTCTTCAGAAAATATTGAAACTCGTCAAATGGATATACAAAAGTTAATAACAGTGAAATATAAAGTTTGAATTTCCCTAAACTTCTCCTTAGTACTAACATACAATGTCATTCGATTGCTTTTCGCCGTAATTATTGTATTTACTACTTTACTTTTGTGAAAATTCGCGTATCCTTGAAAAAGCTAGTGAATGATGTTTCTGAAACGTCTTATCGAAGACTGATGTCAAAATAGACCATCTCAAAGTTAATAATGTTGAGGTGTCCTCCCATAAGGATACTCCAGCTCAACCGACTCCACCCGATCACAATTTTCACGTCACTGCGCACTTTGTCATTATCCACCGGAATCGTGACGCCTCGAGACAACTTGCAATTATTATGTATGTAAAAGAAATTCTTTTTGTTGGAACAGAGCGTGGAGTGGAATAGATTTTATTTGATTTTCGATGAGAAAAGTGTAATGCTCAGTCACAGTGTGATAAAACTTTAATTCTTTTCGTAAATTTGTTGTAGAAATGGCAGTCATTAGATTTTCAAGTTTTTGTTTTTATTATTATCGCTTTTACTTTGCAACTACCTACAACCTTTGCAACCTACTCTTTCAATTAAAAATATCTGTGCAAACAATACTCATTAAAAGCAGACAACCAGTATGAAACATCAACGATCATGGAACCCAAAAACAATGTAGTCATTCTCAATAAAATAATAGTAAATGAAAGTCTACTCCAAAGAAGTGTTGATTCCCCAAGTTCACATTATTATAACGAGGCTACGGCGGCTCTCTGCAAAGCAAACTATGCCCACGGCCAAGCGAATAACCGATACTTTTCCGTAATAGCCCGATGAAGGCATGCGATAACAAGGCGCCGATAGCTGAACCCGTATTTTATTTATATATCAAGCGCGCTTCTTTTTCAATAACGCTTTTTCTTCCCTCTTGTATCAAGAATTTCGCTTTCTTAAGGAATGAGGCCTATGTTCATTATTTACTTTGCCAATTATCCGCCTATAATGCAAAATGTTTGTTGAACAAATTGTGCTTACGTTGTGACGGTTCCCACAGTATCTCAGCCAAGCGAACTATGACGTCGACGACGACCGTTAAACTTGTACGAAATAGTTAAGTCATGCCATATGTCATTTGCGCCATTATTTTTTAAATTGAAATGAAATTTGTTTTTTTAGTTTGAGTTATAGTACAAGCGTGCAACATGTCATGTTTTAATAAGTTTGTATTGTTTGCTTAGCGACTTGAGTCGCTTTGGTATTTCGATAACATCTGGCTTATTGATACCTTTTATTGCGTTGAGAACGTACATTATTATTTCCTTAAATACATAATTGCAACTATTTAGTTTTGACTTGTACAATTAAAATACTCGCAAATTGATGGTAGTGAAATAATGTGTGAAAATATTCATGTAAGAATGTCGGAAGGAAGTTCGGTCGCATGTCGCGTCGCGTTGAGTCTCGGGGATGTCGCGTCGCTGCGGGCGAGTTCATTAAGCAGCAGGTCGCGCGACGCCTTTGTTAACGTTTTTAATTCACGTGTCCGATGCAGTCTTGCTCCGGGAAACGGGAAATCTCGCTGGAAAATTAACGCCACAATTCCCACTTTATTTTCCCTATTTGCCACCTCTTACTCGTATATTATTTATTTTACGCTTCCCTCGTTAGCAAGAGCAACGCCTACCTGCATGTTTATTTGTAGTATTTGTACGTCCGCTCATAATACAAATAACATTATGAACAATCTGCCAGTCATCCGATATAACTTTGAGAAGCAGTTGTCTTAAAAGGAGAGCGCGGCAAAAAGTTAATTGTTTTGATTGCTAATACATGGACGCATCCCAGCCTATGACTGCAGTAAGTTATCGCCATAGAAAAGCGTCTGATCTTAATTAGTTTTCTCTTGTTTGAAGACGCCTAGCCCGATACGATCGACCAATTGTAACACAATTTGTTTTTCATCGGACCTGTCCGGAGATGGTGTTTTTTTTAGTTTGTCGAGTTCGGATGTTCCGGGTGATGTATGGTGATTGGCTCCCATGTCCCACTGGCGATGGTTTATCTCGCGTCTCATCATAATATCGGAACGTCTGACTCGACTTGAACCTGATTTACAATTTGTACTTGGCTCTTTTAAGACATTTATAAATTATTATCTCTTATAAACTGTAATACTCAAATGCAAGTTTTGATTTCGATTGTTTACCTCCCTGTTACAAGGATTGAGTTATCCGATTGCCTTTAAAAATATACATACTATATTGTCTTTAGCTTTTTTTTATAAATAAGTAAGCAAAAGAATCAAATGGTTTCCATGTGTGTTTGCCGACAATAGGTCTGTCCGCGGAGTAGCCACTGATGAAGAGGCGCGGCCGGCAAATTGAAACCCGACCGAGTGTGAAATGACTTCGACCGGCTTCCTGTCAGCCCCCGCTCCGCCATTATCGAATGCTTAGACTCTCTGAATTTAATCGCGCTCATTATGACCTGCGTGATTCCTGCGATTTAATGGTCACTGGATTATCGTATTGGTTGGTGAATGCTGGATTATGTTTCATACTAATTTACAACAAAATATAAACGTAACGTTTATATCAAACTTCCAAAACTGGCTAAAGGATTTCTATTATTCTGAAGCTCTGGCTATCCCTTCTAGCCGGCTATTGGCTACTTTTAGCCGTAAGTATATGTATGTATGTTTTATTCTATTTCACAATAAAAAGATAACGTATAACGTTACATTAATTATACTTAAGTTTATTATTTTACCTAGTTTGCACTTGGCAGTTGAGGTGAAATATGTAGTAAATACTCGACTTCTAACATTGTTTTTTTTAAATCTGCAAATCTACAAAGTATGCAACAGTTTCGCCTTGGGTATAAATTAAAAGCGAAGGCGATTTCGATTATTATACCATGAATTCTTTCAGTACACAAAATAAGTTTAATAATAATATTTGGAGAAGTTTGTCGTTGTAATTCGCCCACAAAAAAAGACGCACATTTTGGTCCACCCCCTCAAAAGGTAATTACGTGTTTCTAGTCATTCCATAACTATTGATGTGGAATAATATATGGTAGCTATCCTAAAATTATTATAGTAGCCAATAGAGGTCCAATGCTGGGCATAACCCTCATACATCTTCTACCGACGCCGATCTTGACCAAACGCCTTTGTAGGATGCTATCTATCTATCTATCTATTTGGCCTATATCGGTTACCCCAATTCTCCGAGGGATTTTCTCATTGCAGTTTCAATTGCGCAGTGAAACTTCTAACATAGCTCTTTGGGTGACTAAACCCTTCCATGAGCCGTATTGTAATTGTAAAACTGCGGATTTTTTGAAAATATATATGATTCAGCTTCCAGATTCCCAAACGTTGCCTACCCGATCTGGATTAGAGAATTTAAGTCATTCTCGAGTTTGGCTTTACCTAACCAAATAGTTTGTCAAGTACACATATCGAGATAAGATGAGTTAAAACATCCTAAAGAATCCCACATGGCTGATTAGCATGAATCATTTTAGGGAAATATATTATCTAAAATATTTTTATCACAAAGAAAGAAAGAAATAAAGCTTTTCTACTTCCTGTTTGTCTTTCTATTTCAATCGCTGAAAGTCTATGACATAAGGCATGCTTAACAGTTTGTTGGCTGTAGGGCTCTTCAAGTCAATGGCCGTTGTAGGAGCCCCGTACTTTGATGCCGGAGGCGCAGAAAAGTGACGCTTCATTATCTCAACGTTGAGGGTTAAGGTGACAAATACTCCCCCTCTAAATTCGGTACTATAACGCTTCTTCGTCACCCTTTTAATTTGAGGAAACATTTTGTTAATACTGCTAAATGATGTTGCGCTTTTTTAATAAAACCATCCAATCTATTAAAAAATAAAAGGTGGGAACAATATAAAAAAGTGTTGACCCACATATATATTTTTCCGTGCCGTGTAGTGTCGGCTTAGAATAACACTACCCCATTTCTACCCGTGGGTGATCGTAAGAGGCAACTTAGGGTGTAGGGGCTTTTTAAGTGATTTTTGGGCGATGTGGTTGGAGACCCGTCACCAAAAACATTTATTATTACCATCTTTTCCCATCAACTTCCAAAAGTGGCTGAGGAATTTCTCACTCCAAAGCTCTGGCTACCCCGTTAAGGGATTTATAGCCGTGAGTATATGTATGTCTGTATGTATATATTTTTCCCTCATCTTCACTGATAAACACACAACGTAAAATGAAATGATTACTTCTAAATCATTTCGTCAATTTGTACGACACTCACAGTAAGTGAAGGAATAGTGCTATTCCAATCCAGTGCTACACGGCAAACAAGACTATTAACAACTTTTTCATGATATGTTAATGGGATGCTAAATAATTTGTCTTCTTATTTCTATCCGACAAAAATATTTGTTTTGTAGCCATGATAGTAATCCATTCTGTTGGAATGTCTTAATTTCGTAGGCAAAATGGATGTAAGAAGATTCTGGTAAGTGGTCGGCTAGTTGATGTATCCATCAAAGAGCGGCGGCGCGCGGCTACACAGGTGCTATCTCAACAAACTGGCGTCGATTGATCGTGGTCGTGGACACCTTTGCTTTACTACTCACAAAAAGAAAACTTAACTAAATGTGTTACACGTTTTCACCCCGGAGAATTAGTCGTTCTGTACCCGAATTTAATAAGCTGATCTCAGATTATTTCACCGCTTGTTATCGAACAAAAAAGGTAGAGCCATTTATTTGTGCCTTAAAAGATTACACGTTGAATTTAATTGGGGTCAGGTCCACGCTACTTTGTTTGCATCTCATCTCGTCTCATGTATGTAATATCTTCCAACAGGGTTCGACGTACCCCCCGCTAAGAGGCACACTTTAATCACTCATATTTTATGCACTTTTTATTGTCAGCGCTAATGAAAAGTCTACCCCAAATTTTGAACGGCCTCTCGAAATAACAGCGTATTAAAAAGTCATGGACTTGGCAATTAAAGTTGTATTAAACAGAACGACGAAATAAAAATCTTTAAAACCAAATCGTTTTAAATATAAATTTTTAAGGGAATTTTATATTTGTTACTTTAAACGGAACAAATATTTTACCACTTTTTACAACACTTTCAGTTTCATCTTTTTTTTGTATTTATAATAACCTAGACAAAACGTTCGCCATATGTCCCCCAAAGGTATGGCAGAGGTACCTACGAAAACTTTTTAGCACATTGAATTTTGTCACCTGGTGTACAGAGTATCCAACTACTATCAAGGCAATTAACCCGCATGATAAAGGACAAACCATCGCCGCTTAAACTTACATAGATAGATAGATAGATAGATAGATAACTCGTTTATTTATGTTAACATAACACCACATACAATATTAAAAACAATACATAAAGTGAAAAAAAAAACAATATTTTAAACTTAAAATTAGTGCTATGGTAACACAAACTAGGTCCTAACTCAGTGCTTGATATTGCCAAATGGCAAAACACTGGTTTTCAGTTAAGGCCTACACTACACTAAACATAATTAATTAATATATAAACAAAATAATCTGTGTCTGCCACATTTGAAGTAAACAAAATTGAATAAATAGTAAAGGAACAGACAGTAAACTAAACAAACGCACAACAAAAAAAATAAAATAAAAAACAATATCTTTTAAAATTATCTTTAAACATATTCGCTTAGTCTCAGAACATTAAATAATTAAAAGAACAAGAAAAAATTATCAGTATTCACAAATTCTCAAGTAAAGTTTCACATGAGAAAACCAAGCAATACATTTATACATTAGTTATTTTTATTATTTTTATTATTTTACTGGAAGTTTACTTGCACGTGTGAGAAAGTCTTTGAGATATTAATTTTTTGTTGATTCAGAAGGAGCGTTTTGTACTGTTTTTTGAAATTAAATTTATTTAATATTTCACGCATTGGTGGAGGAATATTATTCCAACACTTAGTTGCATTGTAACGAAAACTTCCAGTAAAAGCTACAGTACGATGATGGATCAGTGATAAAGGTGGGAGCAGGCTACGAACACAATAGAAACTTCCAAATGATGAATACTTCAATTTGTTAAAAAGATATTCTGGGCATTTGAACTTCATTACATCAAACATTAATGAAGCCATATGTAAGCGCCTACGGGATTCCATGTTAAGTGTAGAAGAACTATTCAGGTAAGGTGAGATATGACAACGTGGCGGTATACTATGGGAAAATCTATAGCAAGCATTTTGGATTCGCTGAATCTGACGTTCTGACGTTGCTAAAAGACGTGGCCCGTACACAACATCCGCATAATTAAGTTTCGATAAAACCACAGCCTCACAAAGAGTAACGCGTGCATCTACTGTCAAATAGTCTCTTATTTTATATAATATTTTTAAACGGTAAAAACAATTTCGCATCAAATTATCTATATGTTTTTCAAAACGTAATGATCCGTCAAACTCGAGTCCTAGGTTTCTTGCACTATCAACACGTTCTATTGCTTGCACACAACGATAGATGCTTGAAATAAGAAACTTTGTAATCAGAAGTAATATTCTGAAAAAAGAAGTGAGCTTCTAAGATGATTCTCACGTCATCTCGCTATAAAAGCCGCAATGATTGCGTATCGGCTGGAACTAATACGGGCGAAATGGATCGAGATGGTGGCTAAAAAGGATCACAGAAAATAATTTATCCTCGAAGATTGAACAAAGGGGTCTACAATAGAACAAAAGGAGCTCCGGAACTTGCCGGGTTTGTTTTCTAACGGAACGGAAGTCTAATATAAGGAATAGATTATTTCTGCGGCTCGCCAAATATATATCGCTCCCACTTTGTTCGAGAAATCATTACTTTTATCCGCAAATCTCGAGTACTCACGCAGTTTCTAAACATTAATATTTTCTTCTTTTTGTTTGTTGTTTATTACGCGGACTTAAGTAAGATTGAGTCGTTCAAGAATAATGTGAAGCTAAACTGAACAAGGCATAATTAAATTACTTAGTTACTGATTTACTGATGAAATTACCGATTGGTTTATTGGGTAACTGAAGTGTATATATTTGGGAAATCTCGTGTTCAAACTTATGTCCTTTTCTATATTTTTCATATTTTGTGCTGTGTTATTATATGCATACATATACATATACTCACGGCTATAAATCCTAAGATGGGGAAGCCAGAGCTAAGGAATGAGAAATTCCTCAGCCACTTTTGGAAAGTTAAGTGGGGAAGAGATGGTAAAATAAAGGTTGTTGGTGATGGGTCTCCAACCGCATCGCCCAAAAATCCCTTAAAACCCCCAATACCGTTAGTCGCCTCTTACGTACACCCACCGGAAGAAATGGGGTAGTGCTATTCTAAGACGACACTATGTGCAAATACTGTACACTATATACTATACTACTCATGAATTTTAAAGGCTATTGTACCAATATTGCTACATGCTCGAATGTCAGCACCAAAGATAACTCAGCTACTGTTAGAAGTTGAAAAATACCCCTAGGTTTCCAACAATATCAACAAACACCACAAATCACTAGCGAGATACATACATAATAGTTGCCATTGAGTTAGGCAGGAACTATCGAACGCCACTTTTTACGATCCTGGCAAACCTTTCTGGCTTACATATACAGTAGTAGTATTAGCAACACTCACACTAACGGAGTTAAATAATGTACTACTATTGTATGCTTATATTATTAGCCACACTTTCACTCCATAAAATTTGAGTTTAATGTGCAAGAATTCAATAAAAATTAGACGAGGCATGCAGCTTGGTGCAAGAATTCCCAAGTCGGGCATGACTATACCAATTTTGTGTTCATTATTATCGGATGAAAGGCGCCCCGATAGTTCGCATGGCTTGCACGAACCCGCGAACCTTATCCGTGCTTCTATGAACTTTTATACTTACCTACGACTACTTGATATTTATAAAAACTATACTATTTACTTTAATTCTTTTATAGACTATGCAGATCTAAAATCGTGAGATATGTTTAAGCATTATAAAAGTTGCAAGATAGTTTTATTCTATTGTTATTGTGTTTTAAACATACAAATTGGATTTTCAAACGGTGCCAAAAAAGCTTGCTACCAAATTATGAAGTACTGAGAATTGGTGATGTTAAAATAATGGCCACATTTCAGATAAATGTTAAATTACAATATTATTGCATTCATAAAACTAAATTGAATTTTAGTATCAGCTATGAAGAATATCCTATTTCATTACTCTGGAAGCATGAAAAAGATTCGTTCCACGAATCATTACTAGAAACACTTTGTGTTACAATTTTCCATCTAATTGAAAATTTTAACCCTTTATCTTTAATAATCTGAGTATCTACTGAGCTGAATTAAAAAAAAACAAGCGTAATTATATTACTACTTAATCGGTTAATCATATTTACCGATATTTCCCATACATACCTTGATAGCACAGTGAGATCACCATAGGTTCTCATGCAGAAGATGTGGGCTCAAATCCTGATTTGGGCTTACATTAATGTGTCTTTTCCTTAGTCATATGTGTGATAAAATTATCAAATTTGTTAACTGTGAGGGAAAAAAACCTGGCTAAACCCAGATGGCTGAGTTGTTATAAGTAATGTGGCAATGTCTTCTTACAAAGCGGCGAAATATTTAAATATTTAATATTTATTTAATATTTAATATTTAAATATTTAATTATAGGTTATCTTTTTATCTCTCCTTTTTTGTACATAGTCTAATCTTAAGTTAATGTATATAAGCTTAGTTAGTTTAAGTTAATTCTAATTATAAAAAAAAGCAAATAAAAAAAAAAAAAAATGTATTACTATATTCGATCTGTAATGTTCTCTCTTTTTTTGTCGTGCATATATTACAAGTGAATGTTGTGTGCAGTTGTAACTGGAACTTAGACTAGGAATGTTCATGTTGTAATTAGATTTAATATATGTTTTTAGTTTAAGTTCTGTAATTGTACCTAAATAAATAAATAAATAAATAAAGACCTGCCCTTTATCACGTGAATTCACTGTTCACGCATAACGTGGGACTCTGAGCACCAGCTGACATATTATTACAATTACAAATACCGTTGCCACCTCTTCGTAGATTAACAGCGTGAACGTTGAGTTCCCATACCTAGTGCGCAATTTGACGGGACCTTATTGTTCGCGAAACTAGCGCAGCAAGGACACGGCTGTCGCCATAAAACACGACGCGGTGGATGTTCTATCTGCAATCTGGTTATCGTAAATAACGCAACGGGTACGCCACGACTCCGTCTTATACCGGCTCTTCCATAAATCTCATTAATGAGCCGTTCCGATCGCGCGCCGGATTAGACAGCCGTGGTATGCCTTACTTCCTCAAATTGGGAATAACTGCTGATTTTTACCTGTGCACTCTACCTGTGCTAGTTGGGGCTACATTGAGGCTTATCTGAAGAAGTTAATAAGGTTTTTTAAGTGGTGGTTTGTTTAGTACAGTATATGCAAGGAATAAATTTTATAATTCAAACTCAACATTCACGCTGTAAATTCCCGAATGCGTGGCAGAGGTTCTAATACTTCTGAAAATCACGCGACATTTTGTCACCTGCTGTGTATCAATCTGATTGCCTTATATAGGTAAGGCTCAAGGCACTGAGTGGGAATATACTATATATTACCTATGATAAAAAAACCCATCAACAATAAAAGCTTCTTTTATAATCTCAATGCTAAAGATTTCATACAAACCTATTTAGTTAAAAAGCACAGACCAGCAATTCATGTGACAATCTTGCAAAATTTGTTACAGTTACATACCGCACTCTCAGAACGAAAGAGGCTCAAGTCAAAAATTGTAATACTGAGTTACATTCATAGAGAGGCATAAAAAAGTATGTTCTAAAACAAAGGCACTTATTGTTATAGGGTCGGAAAATTCGCTATCCTGATTTTTTAACAATTAGTGCCTTTGTTTTAATATTCATCGAATTGAGCATACCTTTTTATGTCTCTCTAGGATTGTAACTCAATATCACTATTTTTGACTTGAGCCTCTTTCGTTCTGAGAGTGCGATACATCTTTTTCTTTCTTCGCTTTTCGCAAATATTAAGTTGATATCACTTACCGTAGTTCACATAAATAAAACGGTAACCAAAGCTCAAGAAATGGTTACGCGTGGGCTATAAAATCGTATTAAAATATTGTTTCTTTTGTATTTTTAATGTTACTCCTTAAATCGTATTGAAAAATATAATCGTAAACTGAGCTTATATTCATAACTACAATACGTTTAAAACAGCATTACCCACAGCAATAGTTATGCTTATGCGTTGCTCGTTAAAGATTCTATCAACTTAAGTGAATTAATCATATCGTTTCTGTGTAGTCTCTTTATAATGTAAGCAAAATAAATAAATTACATGTTAAGATTTTTTGCCGTTCGCAGAATTATGTGAAAAAACCGTATTAATGAGCTTGCTACGATAAATTTGTTAATGACTCCATTTATATTTTGTTTAATATATTATGACATCTTACACTCTATTAGAAAGAATAAAAAAATGTGCGTATTTTGAACTCATGTCATTTATATCATTTAATAGCAGCCCAGAAAGTTGATTGTTCTACATTGCTCAACCTAAAAGATTTCAAAATTTTGGATGACCTCTAGATTACTGTGTCATTCGGAACCGCAATTCTTAATAAGTATTTAGAAGTACCACCACACCAAAAACTAAGCCTATGCATTTGTCCAGACAAAAGCTTGTTAGTACTACGTAGGACTGTGCCTTTTATCTTTATGAAAACACTTTTGCAGATGAAAAACCAAAAGCATAAACTCGGAATTGAGTTTTACTTATTACATATTTTATATATACACAGACTAATAATTACTGGAAATGATAAATTTTTATGCAATGTATGGGTACCAAAGATTTCCCATAACTATTTTAAATTCCTGCTTTAAGATTAGTGGCTAATAAGTTTTCATACCCAATTGTTTCTTCAAAGAATGTCGCTGTAGTAAAAGTCCTCGTCTAAAATGAAAATGATTCATAAGTATTTGAGTCATACGTAGGTTGTAAAATTTATGTATGTAAGTTTACAACTTACTGATATGGATGCAACAGCGATTGTAATTGCATTTTTTAAAAGTGTACCTAAGTTTTTTATCTGTAATTAATGAGATGTTGCGCTGCCAAACAATTACTCATTTTAAATATAAAATACAACTATGGGGGACGTTAGAGAGCTTTGTTTAGTTAGAACAAACTAACAATTACTAACCTCATCCTATCCCATGGGAATCAATAGCTTGAGTATAAATAGGCTATTTAGTTAAAACCATACATATGAATACTCATGGCTATATAAATCCCTTAAAGGGGTAGCCGGAGCTTCAGATTAAGAAAAACCTAGGCCAATTTTGGAAGGTGTGGGGGAAAAAGATAGTAAGCCCCAATAACATTAGTCGCCTTTACGATCACCCATGGGAAGAAATGGGGTAGTGCTATTCTTAGCCCATTAAAACCAATGACAAAAATCCTCACACCACAGAAATCCTATTTAATCTAACTAAAGCAATTCTAAACTAGCAGTGACTAATATAACTTTACCGCCATAGTCATTTGCAGACGCAAATCTTAATTACCATATCTAGCCAAGGACAATAATAAAAAAGAAAGAGATAACCATATCAATATAACCTTTATATCAAGTAAATAAATACCAATCCTAATAATATTTGTGATTGCCAATAGTCTACCTAGATCTTACTTTATCCTTATTCTTGTAAGATTCCAGTAGTAATAATATAACATGTAGTTAGGTGAGACGTGATTAATTCAGTGAATAGGTGAGCCCTTAATCCCGCCCAGTGGGAAGGGATTATTCTTGATAACCTAAAACCTTGTACTCGACTAAGCCGTAATTTCATTCCAAGGAGACTTATTACGGCCGTGCGGCTGAAATTATTGTTTACGACACAATAGGAGACAATGTTTCTTGGCGGCGAAATGGGGAGAACTGGCACCTTCCTTCTATTTAAATGTATAGCATCGCACAACTGTTAATTTGCTTTGTGAGGAGAGCGAGGTTTATTATCAATTGTGAGTAAAATAACTCTTGTCTGTATCTTGTGATTTTTAGTTTAGCTATTTGAGAAACTTTATACGATAACTATAAAACTATGAAGGTTGTCTTGTTTTTGATATTTGATGAACAGTTTTCTTCTATTTGGATTTGGAATCTTGTTTTATTTATCTTAGGTATTTTAATTTAATTTATCCTTCTTGCATAAGATAACACTCTGAGTTGGCGTAAATCGACATGATAGTCCAGTGGGTAGAACACCCGCCCGAAAACAGAAGGGCGTGAGTTCCAATCCTGGGTCGGGCCTACACCAATTTGTCTTTTCTAAAGTCATATGTGTGGTTAATTTATCATGGTTGTTAACGGTGAGGGAAAACATTGTGAGGAAACCCACATGGCTGAGTTGTACTTAGTCATGTGACAGTGTATTCGTACAAAACGGCGATAGGCCTGCCCCTATCACGTGAGTACACTGTCTAAGCAAAACGTGGGTACCTTCTCTGGACACTAGATGGCGCCGCCATGTGAGTTCAGAAGCATTGGTACCTCTGCCAACCCCTTCGGGGATAAACGGCGTGAACGTTTATGTTATGTTATGTTATGTTTGGCGTTAACTGGAAACATGGTATGGTAATTTTGAAACCTAACTAAATATAATATGAATGGAAATGATAGAAGTGGATGCCGATCCACAAACTGTTTTGATTTAAAGCGGACGTTTTGATATAAGGAAAAGGAATACATTTAGTTTAGTAAATAAAGTCCGTGAGTTTTCCGAGATTCCTATTAAACGCTGATCGATTCTATTTGCCTATGCTAAAGTAGATTCAATCCTCATAAAGCTCGACGAAAGGTGCCCGAGTATGTTCCAACATATTGCTCATCTTCGATCCCCAGTTATTTCGCTTCACAGTCTAAGATTTACTACAGATAAAGTATGTCTGATTTGACGATGCGGTTTCGGCGTTTTTATGTACAAAGACAACAACAAGGCAGCCAACAAGCTATTGTTTGCAAATTGCTACAAGAAAATGCGTTGCTATCGGCGACCGCAGCTGATCGAGACAGATGTAGCTGAAACCGACTGACAGGAAAGGGTGAGAGGAATCGAAGCCATTTCCATCACATTACCGCGCGCTCCGTGCAATATTTATTAATTTAATATTGCTGTGTGAAAAAATTCTATTTACACACACACGACAAGACATAGCCACGGCATACCATGTTTTAGTCATTCCATCGATTGGTTTTGATTTTGTATTAAGTATTATAACGTCATTGCTGAAGCTATGTTGATAGAATTTTAATTCATTGCGTATTAATATTATGCCTATGGCTATAATGCTATAACGATTTCACAGCAATTTCTACAATTGATGGGGAAGAGAAGATTTCTTGTGTAAGACGTGCGTTGGGGATATTCGGCTGCTGCTTTACGGTATTAATAGTGAAAACATTTACGCAATAGAATAATACAGGAACAAATATTTTGGTTAAAAAATATTTGCCGTAGCAATAGAGTTGTATAGTGTAAAATAGAAATTTGTATCTTAATGAGTAAAAGTACAATTAATGCTCTTATGCGAAAAATATGCTTTTCGGGCAACCTTTGAATAGTATGTAGTCGTGCATTAAAATAATCAATTTCACTCTTTTAAAAGTTTACATTAAGTTAAACTGGGATCATTTTAGTGCTGCACAGCACATTCGAGTTTCATGGGTTTCATTAGTTCGTAGGTGGATATAACCCGAAAAACTATCTAATACACCGTAAGGAACTCAAATAGGACATTCCGCGAATGGCAACCCTATTTTATAATAAGTCCCTATGTATTTTGTTACTACATTCAGCAGAAGAGTATAGCAGAACTGTTGAACAGTAAAACGTGTATGTATAATGAAATTAATTCTGACGACAATACTTTCTAATATAATCATAAATAATATCGTTAAAATCCAATCGCAGGTCAATCTAGCGCTGAACGAAAACATGGACTAAACAAACCCCATAGATTGTACGTCGCTCGCGTCGATAGGTATCGCGTTGAAAAAACAAATGCGCGCCCATCGTTTGTTATTCAGTTGTTCACAGATGATTGCTACCGTATTCTGTGTTTGCATTGCTAAGTACCGCGACAAGCGGCCCACTTTGTTTCTGCGTCTACATCATGCAGTGTTTGGTTTGTGTGAGTGTTGTGACCTATCACACAACTGCTTCTGAAAGTGAGTAAATAGTGTGTGGCTCGAGATGTCGAGCCGTTTGTTAATTGACCACTTTAGCTTAAAAGAATACGTTACTTGTTATATTTATGATCTGTGGTATAGTCTTTTGACCGTCACTTTGTGATATTTTGACAAACCTGCTTTACTTCCTCCTAAATATTATATTCTTCCTATTTCAGACTACAGCTTTTAATTAAAACATACATACATATACTCACCACATTGGCTCCCATTGGTGTAGCCAGAGACGATCGATTGTCACTTTAAATGATCCTGGCAAACATTACATAATGGCATATACCAGGCCACTCAGAAAGTATTGCGAAAAAAGGGTTTTAATGTATGAAACACTGGCCGGTTGTAATGTATACTGAAAATATGAGACTTAATAAATAAAAAAAGGTACGTTCCAATTTTAAAATTTCCCTCTTAATTTTTTACGAGCTATTTTAAATTGTCGTGTCTTACCGGAAAATGAATCTGAGCCAGGAACATTTTCGCGCTATGATTTTTTACGATTTCAAATGTCGCTTAAAACCAGACGAATCATACGATAGACTTCAAATGGCGTTTATGGATGAAGGGCCTTCCAAGGCAACCGTGTATTGTTGGTATAACGAATTCAAGCGTGGTCGATTAAATTTGCGGGATGAAGAAAGAAGTGGTCGCCCTCAACGGCTGTTACGGATGAAAACGTGGTGGAAGTGAAAAATTTAATTCATGACAATAGGCGAATAACGTATCTAGAGATTCAACACATTATGCAGATTGGATCGATAAGCGTTCATGAGATTTTACACGAATATCTTCATGTGAGGAGGATAGTTACACGCTGGGTGCCACACAACCTCACCGAGGTACAGAAACAGGCCCGGGTGGAATGGTGTCGTGATATGATTAATAAATTTGATGCTGGCTCGTCTCGGCGTGTTTACGACATCGTTACAGGTGATGAGTCCTGGATTTATCAATACGATCCAGAAACGAAGCGCCAGTCGACGGTTTGGGTTATTTCAAAACGAAGCGACCCCTACCAAAGTGAAGAGATCTAGAAGCGGTGGGAAGATTTTGATCGCAAGTTTTTTCAATATGACTGGCTATTTAGTGTCAATTCCTTTACAAGATCAAAGAAGTATTAACGCAGACTGGTATACTATTAAATGCTTGCCAGTAGTTTTCTCAGTTGTGAGCAACAATCGACCAAACACAGGGCTCCGCGGGCTACTGCTTCACCACGACAACGCGCCCGCTCACACCGCGCTCAAAACGACGGACTTCCTGAACAGCACGCCGGTCAAACCCTTGGGTCACCCTCCTTACAGCCCTGACCTGGCACCGTGTGACTTCTTTTTATTCCCTAAAATAAAAAATCAACTCAAAGGGATACAATTTTCATCGCCGGAAGATGCGCTGTCAGCGTTTCAGCGGGCTGTAAATGAGGTGTCTGCGGCGGACTGGAAAAAGTGTTTCGAAAACTGGTTTAGACGTATGAAACTTTGTATAGATGCTGGTGGAGAGTACTTTGAAAAAAATTAATAAAAACATTTTTACCCATAGAACATTTTTTTTTATTTTCGTAAAATTTTCTGAGTGTCCCACGTATTCATAGTTCTTTTCATATATGTCCAGTTTTGAGCACATTCTTTATTTGATCATAAGTATCCTCCGTTAGTAAGTTGCCGTGTAGTGTCGGCTTAGAATAACACTACCCTATTTTTTCCGGTGGGTGTACGTAAGAGGCGACTAACGGTATTGGGGCTTTTAAGGGATTTTTTGGGCGATGCGGTTGGAGATCCATCACCAACAACCTTTATTCCACCATCTTTTCCCCATGCAACTTCCAAAAGTGGCTGAAGAATTTCTGATTCCCTAGCTCTGGCTACCCCTTCTAGGGATTCATAGCCGTGAGTATGTGTATGTATGTATATAAGTATCCTCCTTGGTCTTCTTCTCTGTCATTTCAATCCACATTGGTTCTGTATAAGTCTTTTACGAACTTACTTTTATCAATCCTCTCTATGTGCCCAAACCATCTTACATTCCTTTTTAAATCTTTAATTATGATTTTATAAATCTATTTAGTAACGTATCGTTAAGAACAATGTAAAATGCAACTCAAAACTATATGCAAGATTTCAGAGCTGAGCTTCTACCAACATGCTGACATATTTGCAAATGGAAACTATTCCGCGGAGCTCCAACTACTGAAATCAATCTCCAAGTTTGATATTAGCGCTGCCGCTTCGCAAACCTTAACTGAATATTAACAGATCGTAATCCTGTTATTAGAGTCGGTGGCGAAACGGGCGCTTAATCCAGTGTCTTGTCAAGACTAGATGAGACGGTGCCATTAGCGAAGTTTCCCCTCATAAATTGTCTGGAGACTGTGTCGTAATCGCGTCCACGAGTGCTCGGACGTTGCGAGGACGAATTAGTCTGTGCGGGGAGATAGCGCTGTTTGCGGAACGGCCGCCAGAAGCGTGGACGCGCATTTCTCGCTCTAATTACTTCCAAATAGACAAGAAAACTTCAACAGATAGAATCACCTACCGACAAATTTTCGCTCGAACCTCATTTCTAGCGATTTGGAATGACTTTGTTCCTATTAAAACATCTTCAAATCTAGTTAAGGATGTTTCCTTTGAGCTAAAATAAATAGTGTATTGTTAAAGACAGTAAACAATACTTGTAGAGAATGGTCCCAATGAAACGCGTTCGTTACGCGCTCGATAGCAGCGTGCCAGTTCATTGGAGGCATTCCTTGCCTGCTATCATTTCCTACCATTATCTGTTAGCTACGCACCGGAGACTAGTCCTTAACTAATGTCTCCTTTTGTACCCAGGGGCCGGTTTAATCAGTTGTTTATATTATTGCTCGTGAGCGGTGAACTGCGCGATTTAATCGTCCATGTACCGTTTTGCGTTGTATCCCTGTGAATAGTGGCTAGTTTATGTTGAGCTGAAGGATGAGAGGTAGTTTATACTGGTCCACGGGTCGTGTGTGCGATATTTGTTTAGGATTAACAGATTTGGCGTGTTCGTCGAGTTGAATGATAAACAAAAGCTTCGTCGCCGCAGACCGTTGTTTGGTTAATTGTGCACGCGTGATAACACCCGTTTGACGACGTTGTCGGGAATAACTAGCGGCTTTACTTTGGGATTAAAGATCGCGTTGGCTAAGCCGCTCGTGCCAAAATGGCGTTGGGATGAAACTTGCTAGCTGGATTAGTATCACTGTTGCGACTAAATATAAATGTTTTATTACTGTGGATATTGTTCGAACAGAGACATGCATTGCTTTTTTTTTACCCATCCCAAGTCCAGTATGCCTCAATTATTAAGTTCTTTTTTAAATGGTCATAAACGTACATTTTACTAACTTCCCTACTTACTAATCAAGTTTAGTTATGTTTATTTATCGTATAATATAAAATTAAAAATTGCTTACACCCATCATCCATCCAATAGGTTTTGGGGTCACTAATTTATCTGAACAAGAGCGATAGCCTTAACTGAAATCGTCCATATTATAATTTTAAATTCCATAATGGGCTGCGGCAAAGTTTCTCCACTAGCGTGAACAAGTCACATCATAGTTGCAATGCCGCCAATCGAACAGACAGCTAGATAAGAGCCACTTGCAGTAGCGTTTCGATGTCCTCCTGGGCTGGCCATCGCAGACATTAAGATAATTCAATGGCCAACTGTTCATTAGTTAATTAAACACGATATGCTCTGTCGTCAACATCGGCTCGCTTAATGCCCTCAATTACGTTAATCAATTCTTGCTGATTTACTTACGTACGATCGGAACAAGCATGGCGACACGCGGACACTTATTTTACTATTATTTTATTCAATTAACCTTAGTTTCTCTCTATAATCTTGCCAGATCTTTATCTTATTATCTTCATAATGAAAAGTGAATAAAATAATATAGTTATTATGTTAGTATCGTATATATGGTTAAATTTTACATCCAAAAAGATATGTATGTCAACAAAAAATTTGAACAGATCACGAATTTGGTATTTGCGTATATTTTGTTGAAAGCCTTCATATTTATGTCATATGAATTGAAGAGGAACTGGTTGAAATCACCATCCACACCATAAGGATAAAAATATACTTATAAATAGTAAACACTCTCGTTATATAGGTCAAGTATTAGCTCAAGTATGCGTTAATATAATACTCCAATAATCGAATTCGTCTTTCCTAATGAATTGATTATTATCTTTGGAGTACATATATGGGCGATCCGTCTCAATTCAGTTAATCCTGTAGGAATTTATCGTAACCAATATAGTGTAGTATCTCTCGACGGGTGACTGATGCGATTGTTGGTTGGAGCTGAGACAACTTCATTGTTGTAAGATATTTGTGGCTGATGTAAAATAAAAAGATATAATATAAATACCATCTTTTCCCCACGCGACTTCCAAAAGTGGCTAAGGAATTAGTAATTGCTTAGCTCTGGCTACCCCTTCTAGGGATTCATAGCCGTGAGTATATGTATGTATGTATCCTAGCCAGAGCTAGGGAATTAGAAATTCCTCAGCCACTTTTGGAAGTTGCGTGGGGAAAAGATCGTGAAATAAAGGATTTTGATGATGGGTCTCCAACCGCATCGCCCAAAAATCCCTTAAAAGCCCCAATACCGTTAGTCGCCTCTTACATACACCCACCGGAAGAAATGGGGTAGTGCGATTCTAAGCCGGCACTACACAGCAAAGCCGGCACTACACAGCAAATAAACGGCTAAACGTGCCCTCCAAAGCACGGAATCATCTTAATTTTCGGATCAGGTGATTCAAGCCTGCAATATCCTTCCAAACTGGGTTAAATCTTACAAATTAAATTTGTAAGGTTACCACCCCCGGGGATCGAACCTGAGACCTCCGTACTTGAAACCAAGCGCCTAACCGCGAGACCACGGAGGCAGTCATTTAACATATTCTGCAAAAAATAATAACTAAACATTAGTTACGTTCAATTATGTACAACGCCTTGTTACTTTAAAGGCGACAACACAGTAAATGTGAAGCAAATGAAGTTTTTTATCTATCTTTACTATGCACTGAATTTCACTTGTACTGAACTATATTTAATTTACAAAGCACTCTAACATCCCATTAGGTGGTAAGTATATGCCATGCGTGTTTATTTATTGGACTGACCTATTTCTACCTTTACCATTGATGAAAATCGAATTGTAATCAAATGTTAAGTGTATTACGTTCGCAATAAAATTATAATGTAGTTATATAGAAATTTAAGTACTTTCCACGTGTAATAAGTTGATTGGTAACACATAAAATATTGCGATTGAATTGAGTTTTGGACGATCGTTGTTTTAGTAACAATTGTAGTAAAAAAAAGGGAGACTTTATTTCCATTTATTAAGAACATACTGTTAAAGTTTATATATCTCTTGATATAAATTCATGAAGAATAAAAGAGCATGTATGAAAAGATTGATGGATGTAAACGAAGCTAGAGAGGTTTGTCAGGATCGTACGAAGTGGCGATCGATAGTCTCTGCCTACCCCAATGGGAATTAATGGCGTGAGTATATGTATGTATGTATGTATGTATAAATTCATGTCTAGAGTAGCCATTTCGCTCACAATGAGTAACATCGCAAGCGTTGTTTAATTCCGGTCATGAACTAACTGTCCAAAGTCAAAAAGAGTGCAATATATAAAACGGTTCAGTCGCGCTTAGCCTCTGGGAACAAAACAGATGACCCGATCTCCAACGACCGGCTGTGATCGCGCTATCTGTCTACGTAATGGTTTGCAATCCTGCCCGTTTTTAAAACAGAATACTTACTTATAATCAACCCCATTGTTCCCATTTGGGTAGGCAGAGACTATCTAACGCCACTTTGTACAAACCCGAAAAATCAATCTTGTTTCTCTCACATTAATTATTCTTCTCATGTTTGCTCTTATATTTCTGCTCTTCGGACTTCCACCTTTATAAAAACGTTTTCATTTTGGTTTTCATATGTCTTACGCTGCCGTCCTCTACTAACAAAATTCCACATTAGCTCCGTCTCTCTTTCACCAATTTACTTTCATCCATCCTCTCTATGAATATAATACGTATGGAATATTTAACAATTGAACGAGCAGCGATGTGTTTATTAGTGACGTAGATATTGAGCTTTCGTCGCATGATATTGTTCGGCCGGACAGCGGTTTGCCAAGCTGAATAGTGGCAGCATATGGTGTCGTAACTCGATGCGGTGCTCTTATTGTGCCGTATAAATGCTACAACGGACCAGCTCCGTGCGAATTGAAACGCGGCTGGTAATGACCATTGTATTGCCCAGCATAAATGCTCTGATTTGCATCGAAACGTGCTCCAGTGTGTTACAAGCGTGAATCGGAATGTGGCCGCTTTACTACCTGATTGGTTAAGTGTTTTAGTTTCTAAAGAGGAAATTCGGGATTAGGATAAACGAGCGACCCAACTCACGGATAGTTAAATAGATTGCCCATTGATTCGATTTCACTTAGAGTCGTGTCGGGAGTCGGTCGACTTCCTATTGAGGGTTTCTGATCTTTCGTGCGGAGCTTTTTACAGGATTTTCTTTTCCTCCGAAATGAATTTCTGTTTGTTTACTGTGGTTCATTCAGCCTTTCATTTACGTCCTTCGTGACGTTTTTTTACACAGTTTTTATCTAGAAGGTAATCAAAAGTATTGTATATAAAACCATAACCATCATCATTATTTCAGAGAAAAGACATCAATAAAAATCTGAACATAGACCTCATAGACATAGCTGACACAGTACTGTCTGCTAAAGTGTTATTTTCCAGTGAATGTTGTTACTACGAGCAACTCGTATTAAGCAGCCCTTAATTTCA
This sequence comes from Bedellia somnulentella, assembly GCA_963576735.1. Classification (NCBI taxonomy): domain Eukaryota; kingdom Metazoa; phylum Arthropoda; class Insecta; order Lepidoptera; family Bedelliidae; genus Bedellia; species Bedellia somnulentella. The sequence continues at coordinate 4,459,524 of OY755180.1, forward strand.
GGGTTTCTGTGACTAACTGTTTTAAAATTCCAGAATTAAATTTACAAAGTAACCTTTTTGCTGCCATAAATTTAACAAACAGCTTATGTTAAAAATATATCTGATGATTATTGGAAATGTAAGTTTAATTATTCCTCCAGGCCCAGTTGAAAACTAAAAAACATCTAAAATTTAGTCACGTACCAATAAAAATAGAAACATCTTAGTCAAAAATGATAAGTAAATTTCAGCCTTACTACATTTAGGCTGACACAAGACCCTAATTCTCCACAGCAATGTGGTCTCTGCATCGCTTCGAATGTTTCCCTATAGTAGGATGGATGCAGTGAAGTTGAGATAAAGTGTCGAGGGTCTCGTTATATTGGTTTAGTGTATAGAACAGTAGGAGCCCATCTTGCCTGACAGAGATTAATCGAACGCCGCCTTCGAACCCGTATTAGCTTCATCGGCATCCGGAAAATTGCGCGATTTTTCCTCCCGCACCTCCTTGTTGCTGCCTATACATATTCACAATGCAATACGACTTGGCAATGAAAGATGAATACAAAGTACCTTCGATATTTAAAGGAGTTTTTCTATTTTCGTTTTAGATTTATGGCTGCTAACGTATTTTTCACATTAGAATACCTATTGCATTTCTTATTCTTGAAATCAAGCTTAGAATTTATTGCATTGGTTTTGACTAGCTCTGAAAGAGGCCAACTAACGAGATTCAGATAGTAAAATACAATCTTTATATTTACAGTTTTGATCGGCGAGGCTGTTGCTTTACATGCAAACTGTTATTTCATGCAGAATCACGCCGAGCTCGTCAAACATTGTAAAAGTGAAGCTATTATTTTCTTTACGATATGTACTTGACTGTTTTAAAAGTCCCATATTTCGATGTTTATTACCCCATGAAAATTCGCTGCGAAATTTATTGGAATGTTTACTCTCGTTCACTGTTTTATTATGTTAATTCGAGAGAGCAAATTGAAATTTATTGACGACAAAGTTGATTTAGTAAGTAACAAGAGAATGTTGCAATGGCCGTAGAAACCTAGCCAAGTGTTAGGATACATTTTGTAGCGACGTAAATTTTATACTAAATTGTTGCAGCACAATGTTACAGTTTCCCTGTTATAGGCAAAGCTATTTTATAGATATAGCTCGTTACATAGTCGATATCAAAATATAGTTGTAATACCATAAATTTCCGGGAGGAAAACTTTTCTCTAAAGAAGAAAGTTGGAAGCAATTGCCTTTGCACTATTTATGCAGTTACCCCAACAACGGGGTAAATTGTTCGTTCAAAGAGAACTCTGGCACAAGATCGTTCTGTTTCGTGGAATTTCTAATTATCTACGGAGGATTTCTGCTTTTGTTTCGTCAGCGCTAGCAATCTGGAATCGCCTTTAGTAAGTAACGCCTAGAGATGTCCAGTTCTCAGTCATCGCTTAGCCGTATAGGGTAAGACAAGTTCTTGCTGCGCTAGTTAATGCCCATCTAAAGAAACTGTCCACGCTCGTTACACTAACTGTCAATTAATTGCTTTTAGGCATGTAGTTGGCAACAAGCTTTAATGAAGATTTGAATTACCGGCGCCTCCGTAACTGGGTGTTACTTTTGAATTACATCAATTTTAATGACGCCGATACAAATTGGCTTAGTGGATGCAGTTTTAATTGAACGGAGTATTGTATTAATTATATAGACAGTCATATAAAGAGAACTAAAAGCTTGACTATTAATATATTTTTATTTGAAGAGCATTGGTCCTATTCGTTTTCTCAGAGCTGTGAGTCTTTAAAAGTACAAGGAAATAGTTATAAAAATAAAGTTTGAAACTATTTATGAAAGGCTACATTTTATATAAGTTTTGGCATTGTTGATTTTGCAAAATTTATGTCCATATATCTTACTTGGGGGATTAAAGAACACATTGAATTATCTTCTTAGAGACTCACACACCGTGTTTTATTTTTGCGTAACATTTGTTAGGAGTAATTCTTTTGTTTTCTACGAATGATTTCTCCAACAAGACATGCGCTCATTTATATAGGCATGCGTTGCTTTCGTTTCGGAGCGAAGTGGATGACATTACATTTCCATACAAACCGCATGCATGGCCGCTCGAGATAGCGTCGCATATCTAATCGATCCTGGACGTGTGTCACTCACTCGGTGACACCACTGAATTCTCAGCACACTCTCGTTTACTCCTAGCTACTGATGGGTGCTAGGTTCAGTGTCAGCCACGTTAACTAGATGTATTTCTGCAATTGATTCATTTGCATACTTTATTTATGTGCCGTTGAAATTGGAGTGTAGTGATAGGTAAGGGTGTTTCATTGATTATCTCTTAGACTCGTATCAATAAATTTCTCTTATACAGTTTTGGGGTTGAAAGTATACGTTATGCAAATGTAATGAGTCTATATATTACACAATTATTAGTAGGTATTAAGACTTGGAAGTGGTATAGTGCACTTGATTGTGCGTCCTTCTATTAATGATTTTAATGAGATTTTTTTTAATTGATTTCGAATATTTTTGTTCGCTCCGGTACGTTACTTTAGTCGATCCATACAATAGGTTCATTACGTTTAGTCAGTTGGACTTAAATCTAACCCAAACCCCACATTGCTCAGCTATCCGCGACGTTATTCATTCAATACCATTCGCCCAACTTATTTATTATATTACTGAAAATCTAGGATTGAAGTGAAATGGTATCGCGGATACAAGCGAGATTTGTAAATTGGGTCTGCTCGTCCGCGTATATTTCGCGGGGACACGACTCGCCGCGCCGACCGTCGCGATAGCGCGTTTGATTTACGACCCCGGCCGCACCGCGCGACAGATTTACACAACAATGACACTGAAAATTATTGAATTACATAATCAACGTGTAAAAGATACGATGTGTCTGCCGTATCGCTAAACAATATTTACAACTGGCGATGCAGGAATGTATCTATTATTGCGCGTGGGTTTCGTTGTGTAGAATAATAGACGTGTATGCTTTTTTGGTTTCTTTTTAAAATATTAAAGTTTTTCTTTATATATGTTTTCATATCAATCACATACAACAACAACACAAAAAATTAAGTATGTGTTGGGCTAGGTATTTCAAATTTGTGTTCATAATCTGAATCGAAAACCAGATTTCATGCAAATTTGAGTAATACTATACACGTTCAACCAAAGATAACACGAGGATTTCCTTGCAATAGCCATATTTTATCGTCTTCAATTTAGACCTCTATGACTAACAGAGAATTAGCCGCGGCGATTGTGCGGTCCACTATAAAAACTAACAGTTAACTTAATAACACTAAACGGCAACTGACAGTAATCAATTTTCCTTATCTGACTAAATTGTAATTTTCTCCCGCCTTTATGTCATTGGTTGTAATAAAATCTGCAATAGTACCTTACTTATAGAAGTCTTTTACTGGCTTCTGTTAACCATTCGCCTCTGTCAGTCCATTACTTGGTTGACTCTGCCATTTCATGTTCAATTGCGTTGTCAATCTTGGATTAAATCGTTAAACTGACATAAAATGATAGTTTATAAAGTCTAATCGATTTAATAGTATAGTACTGCTTTGACCTTTTGTTGAGAACGTTTCCTTTAACTTGCCTTTTACTTTAGAGTACATTGGAAAACGTTATTGACGATGTTCCGACTAATTAGATCGTACTACCTTTACTCTATACAAATAGCTATTAATGTGTTTTAATGGTAAGTAGTAGTGCAAACTGCATCTGTAGTCTATAGTTGGGATGTTTATGTCACAATCTTGAGGTGTCGGGTTCGATTCCCAGAAAGTACACACACTTTGATTTGTTATATTTCATCCAAGTTTGGTAGGATAATAAAATGAATGAATGATAATATATTAAATGTTGAAGTGCTGCGGAGGACGCGTAACCCTTTCGGTACCAGCTTCTTTAAAGGTGTCAGTCTGCCGATCAGACTATAATAATATAGAATATAAACTGTGATGAAGATGAGCTTATTTACTTTTAGAGACATAAACATACGTTCTAACTGTTCGTTAATAGTTTTTATTGAGATCTAGCACATCTTTGCAGTTTTTTGAGGACTTAGTAGAGCACAAAACTTTATTCCCGCGGGTGTCGTTTGAAGCCCTTTTATGTAAATTTTTAGGTGATGAGGCTTAAATCCACATCTTTTCTATATAGAGGTAGCCAACGTTTTTTGGCAATGGAAGTCGAAAGATAAGCTGTTGCTTTCTAATAATATCGGCAAACAGTTACTTCAAAGCCTTGAAACTTGCATCTGAATTCCTTATTCGTCTCACAGGTCATCCATAGGTTATAATAGTGTAGCGTTATTTAAAGCCAACATTAAAAGGCACGATAAGAAATAATAAACACTTATTTTTATAATTTATCGTCAGGTTTTCGATGTTGAAGCCCTTAAATTTTCCAACATAACTGTTTTTAAAAATGGACTCGTATTCATTTAATTTAATGTTTTTTGACATGATTTCCTCATGTGGGGATTATTACTCATAAATAAAAGCTGTTATTAAAGGAAAGAAAAATTTCGACACTGGCGGGGTTCGACACACTACTTGAACGTGTAAAAAATAAACAAAGGATAGAGAAATTTCGCGCTGGATGCCAACTGACACTGTAGCTCAGTTGGCAGAGCGACGGGGGCGTATACCCGAAGGTCGCGGGTTCGAACCCCGCCAGTGTCGAAATTTTTCTTTCCTTTAATAACATCTTTTATTTATGAGTAATAATCCCCACATGAGGAATTCATGTCAAAAAACATTAAATTATGTGATAGTTAGGCGTTTCCAACATTTGCATTCTATCTGAAAAGGTAGACAAGTGGCCGTCCGAATTAGTTAAAATTCGGAGGTAGGAAACGCAAACACTACTTGAACGTGTAAAAAATAAACAAAGGATAGAGAAATTTCGCGCTGGATGCCAACTGACACTGTAGCTCAGTTGGCAGAGCGACGGGGGCGTATACCCGAAGGTCGCGGGTTCGAACCCCGCCAGTGTCGAAATTTTTCTTTCCTTTAATAACATCTTTTATTTATCGTATTCATTTGTGGGAAATACACGAAAAATACTGACTGCTGACCAATATTTTTCATATTGGTCCTTGTAGCGAAAATGATTTTATTTATTTTGACTGTTTTAACAGCACAAATAGGTCGGCTTGTATAAGTACTCTCAGTGTTTTTGCGTCTTCTCAGAATTGAAGCGAGCCCGATAGAATTCAATTAATTAATGCCAGATTCAATAGTATTGTTTATTAACGAAATCTTCCCATAGAAATGGGAGCGCAAATTTTTCAAAGTATAATTTCATCAAAACATAATTCCAAGTTTCTTGGATACATTGAGAGAATAACAGTCCTTCGTAATGAGTCGTCGTTTCCAGCGCACTTTAATTTGTTCGTAATTAAATTTAAAAGTCGGAGGAAGGTGGATGATCAAATATTTGGCGAGTCTCAAAGAACAGGGCGCGAAGACGTGAAAGGGCGAACGAGATTAGCGAGTTACCTAATGTAATGGAAAATACTTCAAAAGGCGCCCGTTGCTTCAGTGAGCGTGTTTCAACACCTCGTCAGAGACTTCACCGGGGTCGTAGCAGTCGCCGTGTCTTCAAATTATTTACATTTATTGAAACAAAATATTTAAGATACATATTGCAGTTTATGAAAAATCTCTTTTGAGCTTTTGTTTTTTCTTTAACATATATCATACACACATATACATATACTAACGCCGTTTTTTTCCATTGGGGTAGTCAGATACTATTGATCGCGACATCAATCTTTCATACATGCTCTTTTTTTCTTCATACTTCAGATGTCTGCCTTTTTGAGCATACTCTCTATTTGGTCCAGGTGTGTCCTTCGTGGTCGTCCTCAACAGACATCACCTTCCAAATTAGCTCTAGATACCTCTTTTACCATTATACAGCCATCCTTACTCTCTATGTACATAAACCATTATATAATTACTTTTTCATTCGTTTTTAAAATATCATCTTTCACACCACACCTTAGTACAATATATACACAATTTCTCACAATAGTTCTGCAAAAATAGGGTAACCAAATTATTTTAATGGCTTTAAACACAGCCTCAATAAAATATTAAAGCATTAAGTTGCAAATCCTACCATGACAAACAATTAGAGACCACCTAAATGTGCGTATGATACAAATCAATTTGTATTTAAAATTAACTACTCAATTCATTTATGATTTTCGACAAAACCATAATAGTTATGTAAATTCGACTGAACCTGATGAGTTTGTTAAATAAATTTGCCTCAGTAACAAATCAGCGCTATTATTTTTTATGCTGCATATTGATTTCATTCCCTGAAACCGATAATTCATTGTTTCAATTCGAATATAGTGCATTTAAATTAGCTGAACAGAAATTAATAAAGCAATTTTAAATATTTTTTATTTTTGTGATATTTAGGAGTTTGTCGGTAGGATCCTCGCTGAGCGCTACATTTGTGTAATGAGCATAAATGATTGTTTCTTGGTCTTGAATGTTATTAATATGTGTGTTGTATACCTATACTCCTATACTAACGGCTATGAATCCCTAAAACAGGTATCTCCTCTGTGTGTTCCTCACAGTACATATGTCCCCACCAAGGGGCTCGAGCCTACCCTATATAGGGCGGTTTGACCGTAGTCCACCACGCTGGCCAATTGCGGGTTGGCAGATTAACGACTACTACCGTAATATTAGCCGGGACCGAAGGCTTAACGTGCCCTCCGAAGCACGGAATCATCTTAATTTTCCGATAATCAGGTGATTCAAGCCTGCAATGTCCTTCCAGACTGGGTTAAATCTTACTAATTAAATTTGTAAGATTACCATCCCCGGGGGATCGAACCCGAGACCTCCGTACTTGAAATGTGTGTTATATAATATTAAATACTTATATCGTTGAGTTAGAATCCCATAATTCAAGTTTACTTAGTTTGGGGCTAGCTAGATCTGTGTATAATATGCCCGTATATTTAAGCCCGTTACGTCAATGTGGTTAGAAATATGTTTTAAATAATGTATTATAAAATTTAAAATTTATGAATAAAATTTAAAAACAAATATAGTTCAAATTGTGATATAATTTTTAAACGATTAAAATAAAGCACTCGAACCCTAATCAAAATCAAAACACATACCACTTAACAAGTGTTTTCTAATTAAAATTAAAACTGGTGCGAGTAATTTCGGTGGACTTATTTCATTGTCACTGCATGTCTGATCTGATCATATCCAGTTGTTGCTGACATCTGTCACCCGGGCTGAAGACGAGATTTGCTACTCCAGACCTTTTTGTATTGCATCTTCGCAATGAGATCTAAGATGGAAACGTCTTTTAAGTTTCAAATGATTGTTTTATAATTTGTAAGAAAAATCTGTTTATGTAGTCAAATATTTTAATCGATTAAAATAAAACACTCAATCCTTCATCAAAATCCAAACACAAACCACTTACCGAACGTTTTGAATTAAAATGAAAACAGATGCGAGTAATTTCGGTGGACTTATTGCATGTCTGCACTGAGTCCGCCGACATATCGAGTTGTTGCTGACACCTGTCACGGTACACCAGACACACTGATTCGCGACTCCAGCCCTTCTTTTTACACGGTATCTCCGAGTACTAAGATGGAGACGTCAGTTCAATGCAAACAAGCGATTTCGGCGTCCTTTAATCGCCTTACGCCACTTTGATCGGTCTGCTAATTTGATAGCTACCGAGATTGCTTGATAACATCTCCGAGATGATTGAGGTTTAGACAATCTGATTAACGTTTGGCGACCCAATCGGACTTAAAATTAGTTTGTCACAAGTTTATTTCAGCAATATCTTAATTTGATTATTTATTATTAATCACTGATGGATTTGTCATTCCATTAGATTGTGATAATAGGTATCAAATTTAATTTATTTGCATCATAGAGCCACAAATATGTGGTTTCGCAAATAGGTAAATCGATATTGAGATGCATGCATTGTTATTCTATTTAGTATTGATAGCTGCTTAATTACGTAATTGTTTACTCATGTTGTGCACTCCTGAACAAGCCTATTAGATAAACAATGTCTGCTAAGCATTAGCTCTGCACGAAAACACCTGTACATACAATAGGATAGGTAACTCGCTTTGTATTCCATTCATTTAAGATAAATTATGTGCTTCGAAGTGTATTTATTCTAAGCGATAAAGGGTAGAAAAACGTTTGCAACAAACAATTTAATGAAATGTTGAAATAATAATAATGTTCCCTCCCTCCTTGGGTGATTATGACAAACTAATAGAAAAACTGATGCCGATGATGTCATTAAATCTAAAGACTTACACGTACAAGTTGAAAATAAATTGTTGTTCAACCTCCATCCAATATTGTAGGATGTACTATAAAGTATCAAAATAAAAAATATAATGTTCCAAGTAGATCCGCAGCAGCAGAAAGATCTTCACTACAGATTAATTTCGCTAACCAATTAAACATAAATGCCTCCCCACTGCATGTGCCATCGAATTGACTTAAGGCCGAGCGGCGCGTTTCATTCACTTACCAAACAATGTTTGCCACCGATATATCGTCTTATAGTCCTTACTAGCTTGACATAAAGTTTGTCGTCACATCACAGGAAGATTGTTGAACTTTATCTGATATTTCTTTAGCGGCGTCAACTCGAATGAAATCATCGACGCGGGTGGAAGCTGCGCATGACTGATATACTTTTAAATGGCCACTTAATGCGGCCGCAAACAAATTACTAAAGGAACAAGCGATGAGCCGCGGACAAGACAGTAGAGTAGGTAGCGTGTCTGTTTAACTTGGGACGTACTTGCTTTAACCCAATGTCCTTACTATGAAGTCCTTGATATTCAACGTAGATTACATACGTGTTTTTGTAAGTAGATTAAACGTAACTTGGTAATATTTTTTATCTTATGTGTTCACAACAGATCGAGCTTGCTTGGGTATTGGAGATGAAAGTCATTTGAAATATTTATCTGATATTGCGTTATAACATAATATAATGTTTTGTATACTGCAGCATACAAAAGTTAATCTGCAGATCGTATCGAATAGATTTTGAATAATGGATTCGCGAAAATGCGCGATGTCAAAATTACCCAATTGTGACATAATTCAATTCTCTATTGTCATCATGCATCGATCAAATGCAAACTATTTACTACTAAAAACCTTAAAGTATTCGACAGAATTGAAATCCATAATCAGCAAGACAAGACATATCGTTTCCGTAGTACTAAAACTCCGAGGTAACGGATAAGCTATAATATTTTATTCACTATCTGCGCTACTAAAAGTGAGCACATTGTAATACACATAGGCACGGTCGGACAGATTGGTATTCTCGTGTAAGTTTTTGCCTAGTAGCCATTACAGTGGGCCGTTTTTCTAAACAGAACTTGTTCAGGCTCCATGTTTTATCTTAGCTTTTATTGGCAGTTTGTCCGTCAGCGTTTTTCAAAAGCCATTAAGCTTTAAGACTTTGTCTTTTCTATTCAATTCCTTTCATGATTGTTATGTTATAGCTGTCAGTTTAGAATAGCTATACCATATCTCTTCCTCGTAAGAGATGTCTTGGAATATAGAACATTTATTTTACAACCCTTTATTTAACCATTCCATCCCGTCTCAACTTTTAAGATTTGCTGGGAAAAGTTTTCTTTTTATTCGTTTATTTCATAGGCATTAAAATTAATAACCAATTACTTACCTTCAGATTATTTTACTTTTACAACTAAATTTTTTCTGATCTCTTATAAGTATAACTAAGTTCATATAATATAGCATCAATAAAAAAACATTTATTTGCTAAATGAACATAACTGACTATGTATATAGCACTTTCTATTAAATGGCAGTTATAAAACTTGAAAAATATTAATTACTATGGTGATGAAACCATTTTATACATTGCTGTTGTTAGCCCTTAAATTGTTAAAAAATACCTGCTTATAAAATAGCACTAGGACGCGTACATTTTTCGAACATTTTTAGTAACAAAAAAGATTCTGATAATCTTCTTTTTCGTAGGCTCTTTTCATTTTATAAAAAATGCTAAACGAATTTCTAGATACAGTTTTGAAATCCGTTTATATTGTTATTTAAATATTTTAATAAATTCGCTATTCATTGCTGGCTCTTATTAAAGATCCAAACTGTTCAAATGTTGATGGACGCATTTCTAAATGAAAAGTAATCGCATTTGTTTTCCGATCTCGCTAATGAAATTGCGACCGACGACGACTGGATGCGCGGAATAAAATGCTTTCATTTTGTCTACTCATATATAGTTACCAGCTTAGTTTATTTCAAAGTAATGTATGCATACCTAACATCCGTGTTTTGGACGGCATTATCAGCGTAATCCACATAGAGCCATCGGGGAGATATGTTCTTATCATGGTGACATATAGAAATTTGATGATGGTAGCAATGCATAGAAATGGCTATAGGCACTTTGCACTCGCGCGCTCCCCGGAGTCGCAAGACACGCGACCCCGGGGACCGCCCCTTCCACCGCCGACTGCCCCGACGTCAGTCCCGAGGGTGAGGTGCGTAACGCGTATCCTCACCCTCCCTCACCCTCCTTAGTGGCTAATCCCCAATAGGGATAGCCACCCCTCCCCTATATCGCCTGGGGAGGTGCCCAAAGACCGGGGGGGACGTTCCCCCCCGAGACGAAGCTGGCCCATGGGGGAAACCCCGACGCCTGTCCCGCGCGTGCCGAGCCTGGTGTTCAGAGCCGCGTGGAAGGTCCTCTATAGGCACTTTGCGTTGCATACATTTAATCAATATTTTACTACAAGCTCTTTTTTAAAATATATAGAACTCAACTTAACATCATACTTGTTGTATTATGATTATAAAAGCTGTAAAATTATGATACAATTGTACATTATTTTATTTTGTATTTGATTTAGGTACGTTTCTATAAAAAGATTTGTTTGAAAATGTATATTGCACATAATTCTACTATAAGATGTAAAATGAAAACTTTATTGTCTGTTGTTTTTACAAAAAAACATTTAAGTATACAACTATCTTTTTTATGAGTCTGTGATCTTAGTTTTGATTTTCGTTCCTACTTAATAATTAAACGTTTTTACGCCTTCAGCAATAAAAAGAACAATCCTAAATAGAACCGTGACCACCTCATCTTTAATTTACTCATCGTGTTGCTCTATTACATTTTTTACGTCCATTTTGGCCATTTGTATAGGTAGTTGAGTGGAGGTCACTAATTAACTGTCTGGATCAACCTGTCCCGATGCTAATGGTGGCTTTCCACGTCAAAGCTCAGAGAGGTGTTCGTGTGCTCTTGCCCGAATAATGGCCCCTAACCGCCTCCACTTCCGAATGTACCAAAGCATCTCCTAACAAATTATAAATGGAAATACATTCTGTTTTAGATATTCAGCTTGTTGCAGAGCAGTTTGTAATGAAAATACCTTTAATGCATCAAATTAAGGTGTAGTACAAGTGTTTTTCTAATGAGATTTTTAATCTTATTACATAATCTAGTACCTTGAATATAGGAATTACAGAAAAACTGCTTGTCCATAAATTGTATTGCTGTTATCAATATTAATTGAAATTTACTGACTGAGATAAATTTGAATAGCTTATAAAGAATATTAGAGGAAAAATTATCTAGAGGGAATGTAATAAAATAAACAACAGATAAAACCAAAGTTTAATTAATACTCAACCCATACATAATGTAGTTAAAACTATAAACCGCGTAGCAACACAAAGCATCCACAAAAAATGTATAATCAATTTATTTAACTAGTCACAAAAAAGAACGAACATTAAACGGAACTGTTATTGAAATAAGAAAAAAAGTACGTCCATTAAACGTTTGATCCAACGATGCATACGAGCCCAGCCGGCCGCGGGTTCGACCCTCGTCAAGCACTCGATTTGTCTAACGTGACTACACTCATTAGCTTCTTAACATTAACTAGACATCGGCAACACTAATCGAGACCGCAACACCTTTCTAAACATTGTTTTTCTATCAGCGCCTAATTAGCTGGAATGAATGAGGAGTTGAATTAGAAAATAATATATTCGAATTATATGTCGCAATCTATCATCGTCAGTATTACAGTTCACTGAGATTTAGACACTGTATGGATTGTTAAACTATACTTGTAGATATACGAACAGCTATCACCTGAATATCAAGGTTACAAACCATTCAATATTTCACTTTACAATGATCATATAATTATATAATTATGAATTATGGTGTCTCAAGCAGATATTTCCTCATTTTTGAGACAAAGTCGCGGTCACTTTTGGAAGTTGACAAGGTACAAGATAGTAGAAATAAAGTATCATTGTTGATCGGTCTCAAACCGCATCGCCCAAAAACAACTTAAAAAGCCCCATACCCTTCGTCGGCTATTACGACACCCGCGGGTAGAAAGGGGTAGTGACATTCTAAGCCGGTACTACAGGGCTTTATCAAAAAAGGTTTTTTACTATAACTGTTATAAAAAATACTGTTTGACTTTTAAATACTCAAAATTAGATACATACATGCATATTATCACGCCGTTAGTTCCCATTGGGCTAGGCAGAGACTATCGGTCGCCACTTTGTACGATCCTGGCAAACCTCTCTAGCTTCATTCACATCCATCAATCTTTTCATACAAAATAAAATTAGATACAAATATACGATATTTCGTTTTATTCATAAATAATAAAATAAAAGCGATATCGAAAAAACGGTGATTGATGTAATCAGTAACGTAATGTGCTACGTTAATCGGACCAACTCTCGTATTAGTTATGAACCGTATTTCGATACGAATTGACAGCGGGCTAATTCGTTTTCCGCTCCTATTATCTCGATTAGGGATAAGATAAATGTAATATATTGCTGAGACTATAAGCTTTTTCGAGTGAAAATGTGAAATGGCCCCTTGGGACAAATTAAAATGAGCTTCTTTTATCGTTTTCGAATGCTTATCGAACATCACTATCAGTGCCTTATACGGCCGAAAGACCCGTGCGTAATTACTTATCTAACTGGCTTTATCATTGTAAGTACGATCTTTGATCGCATCCGGCATTACTTCATTTGTGTTTATGTTTTTGATATCGTTCCAATGTTATAGTTTTAATAGTGACTCAGCATGACTTTGTACAGGTTGTCAATATTATTTGCAGGAAAGTATTTATATATATGGGATAATTTATTGAGACTATCATGCTACCGTCGTATTAGGGCTTTTCAAGGGATTTTTGGGCTTTTCGGTTAGTGACCCATCACCAAGAACCTTTATTTATTTATTTATTATAAAAACACAATAATGCTTAACAGCTATGGCCAACACGCAATTTATTTTACAGTCTTTGCCCCACTTAGATTCCAAAAGCTAAGACTAAAAAAATTCTTAGTCTGAAAGTCTGGCTACCTCTTTTAAGGACGTATAGCCGTGAGTATATGCATGTATGTATTATTATAAATATAAGGGATAATGTCCTTGTTGACACCATATATAAAGATATAAAGCTTTATTATAATTCATACTGAGGTTAGGAACCATTATTTATATTTCGATTATTACTCTAAGGTGGGGGTGTATCCTATCCACATAATATAATATGTGAATATGCTCTGAACAAAATTGTTAATGAATATTTTTTTCCCATTCACCAGAGTAATTGGGACGTACCCCCAATTAGGTAGAACTATCAAAATTATTCACCGATATTTTTTGTATGACTGCCAACGAATGTAGCTTTAATATCACAAAAAGTAAAATATTCGCGTGGAAACGGTAATAAAATGGCAATAATAACAGTTTTATTGTTTTGCCGCCGCTTTGTTAACGTGAAAATAATGTGTTTTAATGTTTCGCGCGCATCAGGCTAGATACTGCTTTATTCAGTGGAAGATTGATTAAGTGCTGTTTTCATTTGTAGCATACTCACGTCACGTCGTGGCTATATTAAAAACCGTTGCGTGAGCTTATTATTCAGCTATTTTTTGTAAAAAGATAGAAATTAATAATAAAATTAAAGTTGCACATGGTTTTATTTGATACTAAAATTAGGAAACACTGCATTATATATATATATATATATATATATATATATATATATATATATATAAACAGCTATTCTTAGTTGACACTATATGTCCAAATAATAAAAAAAGTATATAAAATACAGTGGAAATTGCTGTGTAGTGTCGGCTTAGAATAGCACTACCCTATTCTTCCGGTGGGTGTACGTAAGAGGCGACTAACGGTATTGGGGGCTTTTAAGGGATTTTTGGGCGATGCGGTTGTTGGAGACCTTTATCTCACCATCTTTTCCCCACTCAACTTTTCAAACGTGGCTGAGGCTTTCAAACGAGCTAATTCCTTAGCTCTGGCTACCCCATCTAGGGATTTATAGCCGTGAGTATATGTACGTATGAATGTATCTAAAATATCGCTTTTAATGATACTTATTATACTTTAATTTTGAAAACTGTTATTTTGTAAATATTTTAATGTGCAGAAAACCGTTTCTTACGATTTATACATATTCTACATATTGGAATATTTGCTTTGATGTTCAAAATTAATAATTAGTGCCAATAAAGCAATGAGCGAATCAAACCGCATTCAGTATGTGACAAGTGGAACGCCGAGGTGGGGCGTGCTGTAACGAACTACCCTCATTGAATACTGGAATATTCATATTTAAACAATCAATTTATCTGATGAGCGAGTTGACCTAATTAGTGTTTGATTGAGAGTCGCGCTCAAGTTATAATTCAATTTGTTCATTTGTCATTATACAGACTTTATTATGCATTATTTTATATCTATTGATTCAGGTTGATTGTAATGCGAAATTGTTTGTATTATTTATTAACGTTTTGAGATTGATAATTATTTTGTTTTCTAAAATATGAGACTTGTCAAGATCGTACTAAGTGGCGATCGATAGTCTCTGCCTACCCCAATGGGAATAATGGGCGTGAGTATAAGTAAGTAAGTAAGTAAAATATGAGACTTCTATTACCTGAGGACTATTATTTGATAGTTAGTTATCTGCATCTGGAGGACACGGGTTTAAATATCAGAGATTAAACTTTTATGCGATGATTTTATTACTGATTTTTATCCTCACACATTAAGGTTATATTATTGTTAGAACATTTGTTTTAATATGATTTATGGAATGTTTGCGTACTTTTATAATTATTTAGAAAAAGCTTGTGTGACGTTACATTTTTTTTAACATAACATAACATAAACGTTCACGCCGTTTATCCCCGAAGGGGTTGGCAGAGGTACCAATACTCCTGAACTCACATGGCAAGCGCCATCTAGTTTCCAGAGAAGGTACCCACGTTTTGCTTAGACAGTGTACTCACGTGATAGGGGGCAGGCCTATCGCCGTTCTTTTTAAGTTTCTAGATTTTTGATATATCTACTCAAGTCATACTTGTGTGTGTCTAACTATTTTATTCCATTAAATATATTTAATTAACGTTTTCTATACATCAGTGCTAACCGGATTTTATCTTACCTCTCGTTGAAGTCGAATTCTTTTTTCGTTTCTTCTCTTTGCTCAATTATGTGGCGCAGTTCTATTGTGTTTTTTATTCATTATTAGCACAATATACAAAAGTAACCATTAATTGCAGCAGTTTGTGTTCACCGCCACGTAAAATTATTCAAATTACTCTTAATTTAATGTTGCGTACGAATCGCAAGGTATTTTTCCCGGCATCACATTAATGGGCAACTCTTGAGTAAAACTCGATCGTAAATTCAGGCTTCAACATAAACAGAACTTATCTTGATAAGTAATGACCTACTTCAACCTGTTTAAATTTGCGATATTTTTATAATTGCTTTTTTATGTTTCGCTGCAGCAATATAGAAATATAATTCCTTGTAGTTTTAAGAGTTAATGAAACATAATATTTAGCATCAACTGCCAACCAGCACATTTGTAATTAAATTATCGAATGTGTTATAATTGAGACGGAGTACCGACGGCTTATTAATGATTTTGCACTCGCATTATTACAAACAATTTGGCATTAACATTCATATCATAACTCAATTAAAACAAATCAATTTTGTGTCGTGTGCTTCATAAACAGGAACAATAATTTATATTTCCTGTAATACATTTATTGTTTGAAATTATCGTGTATTATAACTTGAATTTCTTGTTAACATCAACTTTAATTAACACCGAGTATATCTCTCAAATAAATAGGGTTCACTCTTCCTGGAAGTATTGTCTATGAATTGGAATATTAAACAAGAGACATTAATTGGAACACTAATAAATGGAACTTTGAATACTGGGTGACAGAATATCGAGGATAAGGATTCTCAAATGGCCGTGAATGCTAATTATATATCAATGTTGAACTAATCTATTCAAATAGTCATATCACGGTCATAAGTTCTCCATCTGACTTGTGACCTAATCCCAGAATTAGGCATTGCTCGTATGTGATGTGATAACAGTTTCAAATAGTATTGAAATTGACCAATGGAATGCAAGATGCCAACATAAAATTTTACTCAGGTCCAGAGTTCCAAGCTAACCACTGAACTTTAGCCATTTTCGCCGCAGAGTGGCCCGCACTAGTATACGTTCCCGACTAATGCGATGGGAATTCAGTTCGAGCTTCACTAGGTACGACCGTCTTTTTCCTGTTTTCTTAGCTTCTCTAATAAAAGGCATCTATCCTTATTCGATTTAAATTCATGCTTCGTAAAGCTAAGTATAGTTTTTATAATGTCAATTTATATTACTTTGAGCAACCGTTATAGCCCAGTGGGTAGAACACTCGGTTATCGTGCAAACAACTAGTGTTCAAAACCTGGGTCGGGCCTACACCAATTTGTCTTTTCTAAAGACATATGTGTGGTTAATTTATCATGGTTGTTAACGGTGAGGGAAAACATCGTGAGGAAACCCACATGGCTGAGTTGTACTTAGTCATGTGACAGTGTATTCGTACAAAACGGCGATAGGCCTGCCCCCTATCACGTGAGTACACTGTCCATGCAAAACGTGGGTACTCTGAACACCAGGTGACAAAGTCACGTGATGTTCAGAAGTATTAGTACCTCTGCCAAACCCTTCGGGGATATTCGGCGTGAACGTTTATGTTATGTTATGTTATATTACTTTGAAGAGATAGAATAAAAAGTCTTTTACAAATAAAAGGTCAAGTTGTCATCATCATGATATGCCTCCTCCAAAGATGTTCACAACGACCAGCCCTGTGCTAACGGCAGCTCAAGGCTTGCCTTCTATTGGCTTTTTCGCGACCTTTAGTAAACGTGTTGGTTGACTTTACCCGTTAACCCGCAAATTTATTTTGTACATTTCAACCCAGTTTGTTAAGTCGTTTCGGTTTCGGTTATAGGTATATGCGGTTTAGGCTATCACGGTAGTAGTTGTTAGTCTGTAGACTCGCACCTTGCAAGCATGGTGGACTATAACCAAGTAGCTTAGACTCGAGATCCTCGATGGGAACGTACTCGTATATCGGGGTGAGGAAGAAAAGACCGATTTGCAAGATTTTCACTATGACAAATCGTATCGTAAAAACGGGTCATTTTCCGAACATTGTTAACGAAACGAAAGTAATTTGCCAGCTCAACTTTATGCTATGTAGCATGTTAGCGATATAAAGTGACTGCAGCAGAATTGCTCGCTACATTGTTTCAAGTGAAACAGAAAATTTTGACTAACTTGCGCGCCGACGAGACTCTGTACGCTATAAATTTTCAAGTAGAAATTGATCGTTTGTAACTTGTTCTTTTATGGGTACGTTTTCGAGCGACCCATGTATGAAATATCTTATTTGTTATGTATGTTATAATGTTGCAAAGTTGTGAGAATTATTGAGTGCACTTGTACTTGGTTTTTTAGTAGGTATTTTAAATTAGCAATTCGAAATTTAAATTTATTTGTTTCATTTAAAGTAGGAGCAACAACTAATAAATATTCTAACGACTGTTTCTTAAACAATGCAATGTGTTTAAGATTTTCAAAATAATGATATTTAAGTGGTGAAACAGACATCTAGAACCAGTGTGGTTGGTAATAATATAAGAACGAAATAACCACGGTGAAGATGCTTAAATGTTAAGATAAATATAGAATAGCATTAGCTAATAAGGTAATCGCCCAAATAATAAGTACAAAATAACATGTATGGAAAGATAGATGAATAAATTAAGCTGCAAAGTTTTGCTAGGATCGTAAGAAATAGAGTTTTATTTTCTGTTTACCCCAATATTTTTAGAATATTGTACACGTCTAAATTTAATTTGAAATCTTATTTTGCTCCGACAAACCCTTTGACCATCTGTTTAATTCACACAACTCCATCTGCCTAATGAAATCACAAGCGACTCAAAATCACGGTATTAAATAAGTTATACTAAACCAATAGTGGACAGCGAGTCTGCCACATCGTAACACGTATAAACAGATTAAAACGAAATCTCGGTGCAGTATGAGCTTCAACTGTTCATCCGGAGACAAAGCTAGTTTAATTACTTTGAAAGCTAATCCTGTTCTATTCGCCCGGTGCAAGTGTAATGTCACTTTAGTTTGTATTCCCGGTTATTCGTGGTCGCCTTTTATCGTGGCCAAGTTTGTAGCCGTTGGTTGCGGTGCACAGTGTGCCAACAAGCCCGAGTAATATCGTTAAGCGGCACAATGTACGTAGATCCCCGAAAATAAACTCTGGAATGTTCTAACCTCAACATGGCGCGCGTATTAACTTCTATCGGGCGGGCCGCCGCCACCGACGCCGCCAGTGAACTTTTCCTACGTTGATTTTTGTCTGTTTCCTATTTTGGATAGCGTTCCGCTTTTAGTTTTTAAAAACCTTTTGGTGCCGTTGTTTCGGTTGATTACTGTATATGGGGTTGCGACGATTGTGAAATCTGTAAAGTAATGAACTGTTCGGTAGATTATGCTGTTATATGCATCTTCTTAGGGTTTCGTACCAAAAGGGTAAAATGGGACTTATTCATCAAACATGTTTTATTTGCCGTTTTTACAGATAATGCTGCGGAACAATTAGTGCACTAGCTATTACCCAGCTGGCCGTTTTTTACATGATTATAACCAATATAACAGTGACAGTTCCCAGTTATATTTATATTGTTTGCAGTTTTTGCAGTAAAGTAAATGTTATGTTATTGTTTTTTTTTTTTTTTTTGAAAAAAGGGGATGAGGGTGAATGTGAATAAAACAAAAACTATGGTTTTTGAGAGAGAGGTGAATATGACCGAATGCGTGATTGAGATTAATGGTAAGAAAGTGGAACAAATGAAAGAGTTTGTATATTTGGGAAGTTTGTTTACTAGGGATGGAAAGTGTGATGAAGATATCGAGAGAAGAGATGAAGATATGAAAAAGGGTAATGCGGTAAATGGAGCACTGGATAGTCTAATGTCTAGTCAGTCGGTGTCTGAAAAGGCCCGAATGGCTGTGCATGATGCTGTCCTCGTTCCTAAGCTTATGTATGGCAGTGAATGTTGGGTGTGGCAGAAGAAGCATGAAAGTAGAGTGAATGCAGTAGAAATGAGATCCCTCAGAAAAGTGTGTAATGTAAGGTTATGTAATTGTGTGAGGAATGATGTGATTCGTGAAAGGTGTGGTGTAAAAGATGATATTGTAAGAAAGATAGAAAAAGGAATGTTGAGACGGTTTGGGCACATAGAGAGGATGGATGACAGTAAATTGGTGAAAGAGATATATAGAGCCAATGTGGAAGGTAATGTTAGTAGAGGACGACCTCGGAGGACACATTTAGATCAAATAGAACATGTGCTCAAAAAGGCAGGTGTCCGCAGTATGAAGAATAAAAGAGCATGTATGAAAAGATCGATGGATGTAAACGAAGCCAGAGAGGTTTGCCAGGATCGTACAAAGTGGCGATCGATAGTCTCTGCCTTCCCCAATGGGAACTAACGGCGTGAGAATATGTGTGTATGTATGTATGTAAATGTTAAGTACAATTGTATGCTAAAACCAAAAATCACTCTCATCTCACTTAAAGTAATTTACCACGAAACAAAAATCAAACATCAGTAAAAAAACTAGTCTCAATCATGTCTGTCTATTTGTTTCAGTGCGCAACGGCTACTCCTGTGTTCCGGTGGCCCTCTCCGAAGGACTGGACATCAGGCTGGGTACTGCGGTCACGGACATCCAGTACGAGGGTCCTGGGGTCACTGTCAAGGCTATCGATTCTAGGAATCCAGGCCAACCTCAAGTTTTTCAAGGTAGTTCATTGCTGATGATGTATAGATTTTTTTAAATAGTGCAATGAGTCGTTCATATATTTATGACGATTGTAGGTTGTGCACGATATTTTGTAAGCAGAAGGATTCGACGGCTTAAAACAACTGTTAAATGTAAAATAATTTTAACAAAAATCCTTAAAGATTGTATTGAAAGCATCTCACGAATTTTCGTCATATATTTATATTATACTTATTGACAAAGTGACACAACCAAGACGTCTTGATTTAAAATTACCATATTTATAAACAAAACCTGTCATTTTGTATAATAATATCCTATTAAAGGACTCCAAAAGAGACGGCATATTTCGTCACGATAAAAATCAAAATGTCGTCGGTAGCGTCTCCCTTATCATCTTTGTCGCAGAATGATTTGCAATTCTAAAGCGTTAATTTTACTTTGACGAGGCGCAAAAATAAGGTTTGGGTGTCAGTTGACCCGGCCTCCCCCTGCCCCCCTTGGCCTATGCCTCGGAGCACTTCCGCCACATTTGCATACGGGCGGAGTCTATTGTGGAAGAGGCAGTTAGACGTAGAGAGGCGGCGCTTGCGGCTCACCTAGTTCGAGAATACACTCTTGCAAATGAGCAACTAAAATGAGCCCGAATTTTTCACACTGTTTGTTTTTGAGCGCAACATTTTAATTTTGCACATTGCGGTGCGGTTATTATTCGAAATCATGAAACGCGAACTTGAGCTTGCTCGTTTCAATAGTTTCGGGTTAATTGAATTAATTTATGTGTTAACATTATGAATTTAAATTCAATTTGTTTATGGTTTGAGTATTTATAAGGGTTTTCGTTAAATCATTTTCGTACATTTGCAAAAAAAGTGAAACCGCTTTTTCTAGAATTTTGTTGCTGAATTCCAAAAATATGTACCAATTTAGTTTTACCCTGTCTGTTTAACTGACTGGCTGTTCGTCTGAATATGCAATTTATTTACAAAACTATTCAAGCTATGCAGTTGAAACTTGGTAACTCGAAAACTATAAAGTGCAAGTGATAAAACCTTACCTGTTTTTTTATCAAAATTAAACGATTGCGTTGAATAGCATGATACTTTATGGAACCTCAATGTCATTTTAAAATATCATGCTATTCTGTTCGAAAATATTACATCGTGTTATTCCCTTACCTAGCTTCCTTCTAAAAAACGCTTCAACAGCTAGTATGAATCACGATTTGCCAAATTTTTTGTAACCGCTGATTTTAAGTTCAACATACCATTTATTTAGTTAGTCTTCTTAGAGAACCATAAAAAAGTCACATTACGTAGTGCAACTAAAGTATTTGTCAAAACGTAGATATTGATAGCAGAAAAGAATTAATTTAAATGGTGAATCCGGCCGTACTCGCCAAAGGTCAGGGTGTGTTTTAGCTTTCATACTGATTGCTTCCGGCCTAGAACCTCAGCCGTTTGACGCAGCCTTGTGGCTTTAGTGAGTCTACATGAAAAGAATTACTGAGAACCAACACGTTTCAACTGCATCAAAGTAGGGTTAGCGAGTACTCTTTATTATTTCTCTAATATGCCGAGCACGTCCGTCGATATTTCAAAGCTGAGAGTTATGATGAAACTCATGATACGGAAACCTTTTGAGCACAGAGGAAATCGTACGTTGCAAACGCTACATTTTAACACACTGCGAAGACTTGCCTTGCCTTTATGCATGAGTTATTGTTTTCAGAGTGATGGAGATGCGTTTTTATTAATATTTTGCAATATGCATACATGCATACAATTATGTATAATTTAGGATCTAGAAAATATAAGTTATATGTATGTGTATTTAAATAAAATCATCACCCCATTAGTACCCATTGGCGTTGGCAGTGATTATCGATAGCATGTTTACGATCCTGGCCAACCTCTTAAGCATCATTCGAAACCGTGTTAGTTTAGTGGGTAGAACATCGCTTATCTTTCAGACGATGCGGGTTATATTCCCGGGTTGGGCCTATATCAATTTGTCTCTTCTTACGTCATATGTGTGTGAAATCCACTGCCACATGGCTAAGTTGTACTTAGTCATGTGACAGAGTATTTCTGCAGAACGGCGATAGGCCTGCCCCTATCAGGTGAGTTCACTGTCCAAGCAAAATGTGGGTACTCTGAACATCAGGTGACAAAGTCATGTTTAAAAATGTTAGTTCATCTCCCAAACCCTTCGGAGATATAAGGCGTGACCATTTGAGTTTGAGTAATTAATTTATAACTGTTTACTTTCAGGTGACGTCGTACTGTGCACTTTGCCGTTGGGAGTTTTGAAAGTTGCAGTTTCTCCCAACGGACTAAACCAGCAGAATAATGTCAAATTTGACCCACCTCTACCCGATTGGAAGGTGAAAATTACACCATTAATATATATATACTTTGTAACATAGAAACGTAAACGAATTCTGAGTGGTTGGCCACGCATGATTAAACATAGAGGCAATCGATTAAGTTTTCCTACCTTATGGAGAAGTAATGATTTGATGATTACATACATACTCACACCGCCATTGGTTCCCTTAGGGGTAGGCAGAGACTAACGATAGCCCTTTTCACGATCCATTGCAACCCACTTGAGCTCGTTCATACGTTTTAATAATATCTATACAATAGATGATCGTATCGTTTTGTCGTGTAGTGTCGGCTTAGAATAACACTACCCTATTTCTACCCGTGGGTGATCGTAAGAGGCGACTAAGGGTATAGGGGCTTAAGTGATTTTTGGGCGATGTGGTTGGAGACCCGTCACCAAAAACATTTATTATTACCATTTTTTTCCCCAATCAACTTCCAAAAGTGGCTGAGGAATTTCTCATTCCAAAGCTCTGGCTACCCCGTGAAAGGATTTATAGCCGTGAGTATATGTATGTCTGTATGTATATAGATGATCGTATATAAAAAAACTAATAGATTTTTACGACAATCCATATTTTAATTGATGGCCAGTGATATTATTATTTATTTTTAAATACATTACCTACAAATGTTGTACACTAATATTTGACCAATAAAATCATAAATCAAAACCTTATTCGCAAAAATAATTTATGGTAATGAACTCATAATAAAGATTATACAAATTCTTTGACACGTTCACTCGTTCTTCCGTAAAATGACTTTTTTTACAAATAGGGCTATTAAAATATTACGAAATTATATTACAAACTAGTGGATCGTCCCAGCTTCGCACGGGTAGCGTTGTTTTTTTAAATATCTGAGGTTGCTTTCTTCAGTCACTGCTCAAGCATTGTGAAATTCAGCGTAATGTTTTCAATTTATTAAATTTATAGCACTCCCTTAGAGTTGTTTGGTGATTTTGAATGCGCTTTAATGAACGGTTCAGTATTTCCGTTTAATAGCAAATTTTGGAATAAAACGCCATGAAGTATTTATAACAATCTAAAAAATAAATCATTACGTTATGTAGGATGCAACTACTGGCGCCATCTAGTATGTTATATGTAAATTAGTAACGATTTAGTTTCGATCACGGGCGCGATGGCTTATTTTATGTATAATTTCGGTGTTTGTCTACCGATTTCTATGATTCTTTTTTTATTGAATAGGTAATAATGTTACCTTTTTTAAATTAGGGATGAATGAGAGGTTTACAAACGTAAGAGTAAACAAATATAATCAGGATGTTTCGAACTGCTAAGCTATCAGGAATTACACGCGTTATTGTGAGTCAACCATAAAAGATAGACATATACTGTTGAGGATTTTTTTTTAGATAATTTTATGAAGAATATTTCCGCCACACATGATTTCTATGTAAGTTTAACCATTAAGGCTGCACACGCGACGGAAGCTTAAAAAATGGAGTAACTTCTCCCGTTTTCCCCAAATTTCCCAAAATTCCCCTTTACTTCTCTGCTGGAAAGTATACAAAAACCTGCGCAGGAGTATGAAGAATAATTGCACCAAGTTTCGTTAAAATCCGTCGAGTAGTTTTTGTTTCCATAAGGAACATACAAACCGACAGACAGACAGACAGACAGACAGACAGACAGACAGACAGACAGACAGACAGACAAAAATTTTACTGATTGCATTTTTGGCATCAGTATCGATCCCTAATCACCACCTGATAGTTATTTTGAAAATATATTTCATGTACAGAATTGACCTCTCTACAGATTTATTATAAGTATAGATAATACATGCCTAAAGAAGGTCTGTCTGATTTTTTTTATATGCTTAGCAGATAAGATGGACAAATTTTTCAGCACAGTCTTGCTTTAACTAATCAAATAATTAATGCTTACAATGACACGATTGTTGTCGGTTTCATTTCTTTATGCTTATGAAGTTCTAAGCATTAATGTGGCTGTTGAAATGATTTTGAACCCAAATATACTCAGACCAACTACCTATAGACAGATAACGCGCGTGGCACCCTATATGCCTCTCCTTCGCACAATCGGTGTTGACACAAAAACAATTTTGCTTCGCTTGTGGTAATTTGATAAGGCTTTTCTCATGCTTTCAATAACGACAAACATATATGGCAAATATCCTCAAACAATAAGTTTATAAATAGATAAATTATGAGCAAACAATAAACTAAAATACAACACATACCTACTAACAATGACTAATCAATAAATAGACAACAATCACCAGATATTGTGTTTTTTATTCCCAACGAGTACCACCAAAATCTGTACCATGGCTACTCGGTGGGAATAAAAACGTAGTTTAAAAATAATTCTAATAGGGTAATAGATCAATAATATGTTTGTTAAAATGAAACAACTCTTTAAATCAAATATTCATTTTAATTTAATACACGTTACCTTTGTCAAATTCAACATAGTTTTAATCAACAATCAAAGTTACTGTCTTTTAAACAATATTTTTTTTAATTAGTTCCGAATACTTTCCTTGTTCATAGTAATTATCTTATTCACATGAATTCTTACTTCTATAGGATTATTGAGATTCTTGAATGGGCAACACCATTGTTTTTTGTTGTTGAAGGTTATGTTTAGAATTTAATCAAAAACACAGGTAAAACGTATAATAAACAGCATATCTTCTATTGTAAATCTAATAAGGTTCATAAACTGTAAATATACATACACATACTCACGGCTATAAATCCCTAAGTAAGTAAGTAAGGGGTAGCCAGAGCTAAGGAATGAGAAATTCCTCAGCCGCTTTTGGAAAGTTGAGTGGGGAAATGATGGTAAAATAAAGGTTATTGGTGATGGGTCTCCAACCGCATCGCCCAAAAATCCCTTAAAAGCCCAATACCGTTAGTCGCCTCTTACGTACACCCACCGGAAGAAATGGGGTAGTGCTATTCTAAGCCGACAGTACACAGCACTCTAAATATATTCCGAGTTTCCTTTGACACACCACTGTGAAGTGATTCATCTGGGTCTTTTTACTCGTCTCGATAACTGCAGCCGAAAACTTTTTATTTACCTATTCTTAAAGCACGATCACATAAACAAGGTCTCTGCCCTAAACAAGCTTACTTCCTACGAGTCCAAAATATGATTTTTTTCACATATTTGCACAATAATAATAAAAATCGATAAAGTAAACAAAGCGTTTATTATTTCTCTAACAAAATAGTGGCAAACTGTCACTTTGGACATTTTGCCACAATAGAATTGTTACCCCGTAAGTTTACCCCGTAATTGATAAAAAATAACAGTACTCGCTTTTTCTATCTGTAAGACTTTTATAATTAGCTTTCCTTTTCTTGCTCGTCGTGACGTATTCTTTATCTCTCTAGTTGTATATGCTCTAAGCAAATTTATGATCAGATATTATAATTTTATTAGGTTTCACTTCATTTGACATAGCTCTTGGTACTCTGTCTTGTGCATTAATCGTAAAGGTAGAGCTTACCTTAAAATCACGACAATAATCATAGGCATATTTTGACCGATTTACCTCACCTCACCTCATCCTAATATTTATCATCATATTCATCTCATCCTCTCTATTCGTCCAATTCACTATATCTAAATTTTCCACTTCGAGTATTTCATCCTTAATACTAGGTACACAACATTAATGAATTTCATGTATATTCATATGTTTGACAGGTGGCAGCAATAAAACGTCTCGGCTACGGAAACCTGAATAAGGTGATATTATGTTTTGAGAGGACGTTCTGGGACCCCAGCGCTAATCTCTTCGGACACGTGGGCACGACCACCGCCAGTCGAGGTAATGTCTTTGCTAATACTAGTTAACATGACTAATCTCCTAATGCCAGAGCTCGCCATTGTTTCCAATGTAGATAGGGTTTTAAGTGACGGGATTATTGCCGAATTATACTTGCTTCGATTGAACTGTATGGGTTTGGAGTTGTGTGTGTCTTTGGGTTGTATGGATGATTGATGAGTGTTGGAATTAAAGTTATTATAATTATGACCTTAGTATTCGGAATTTCGCTGGGCATTCAATTTCATTACGACTTATTTATATCAGCGTTAGAGTGTCCTTTTTTGTTGGACACTACTTACCAACCCGCCAACCATTTTCATGAAACATGTTATTAAAAACGTTAATCCATACTAATATTATAAATCGGAAAGTGAGTTTGTTTGTTTGTTTATTTGTGCTTCTTTCACGCCGCAACTACCAAACCGATTGCTTTGAAATTTTGCAGACATATAGTTAGAAGTCCAGATTAAATTATAGAGTACTTTTATACCGGAATCACTAATGGATTTTAGCAGCGAAATCTTCAACCTTTCAGCTGAAACCTTATAAAAGAGCGCGGCGTTGTTTGCATGTTTACCAATAGATGGCGCTGTCGGTACTTTCTACATCGTGGTATGATTTCTTCTTTATTGGAGTATATAAACCCAAAATATTACATCAACTTAAAGGAAAAAAACTTATCGAGACTGTTTTGGTATTTGTGTAACTTGAAGTTATAATACTAATAGTACACAGTTACTTGCATTATACGAGTCATTTACTTAGATGCTGTTTTATCGTAATAGACTGTTACTCGCTTTCTTTGGTGTCCTTAGTTCCTTTCTACTATTGTATTATATTGAAGTATTTAATAGATTGTAAATTGTAAATATAAAGTATAAATATAGCGTAATAAAAACATGCCACCGCCGGTATCGTCCCCGTGGCGTAGCGGTACAACTAACTACTATGAATATTTAATAAGAATAAGAACTATTATTATTAATCAATCGTTCCGCGTTCGTATCTCAGGTGATTCAAGATTTTTGTATTATTATTTTTGTTTTGTTAGTTTTGAATAGCAGTATATATAATAATAGCAAGCACTAACCCTTCACTTCAGCGATTATTTTGGATGGAGATCCACCACTAACCATCCCCTCCCCATATTCCCGAGCAATCGCTGCAAGCTCTCCCACTATCATCAACGGTCAGTGTAAGAGGCAGCACCGTGCCGCCAAAGCGCCAAACTACTATTCGTATTTGTACTTACTAAGATATTCTCATTTTGAACATAGAAACTTAGTACAAAATGGTTTGGTTCATGATTCTCATGAAAAATTAAAAAGGTTTTTTTTGGAACTCAACCCCTAAGGGGATGATATGGCAAATGAAAGTTAATATAGAGATTTATGTCATTTTAGTATCTAGAAACATAAAACTTGGTGCGATTGAATTTATTATATTCATCTATCAATCAATTATCTAAATTCTATAAAAGGGTAGCCATAGCTTCAGAGATAGTAATTCTTCATCCACTTTTGGAAATAGATTAGGGAAAAGGTAGTTAAATAAAGATTTTAGTGATGGCTCACCAACTTCATCGCCCAACAATCACTTAAAAAGGGTCGATGTCCTTTATATCCTTTACAACGCCCGCGGGAATATAAATGTATATAAAAAATAGAAGTTAAGATAGTGTTTTGGTATTTTGAATGTAAAGCGGATGCAAAAAATGAAGTCCACGCGGACGAAGTCGCGGGCAAAAAGCTAGTTTGCATATAAATGAAGGGACTGCAAGTCTAACCGTATTATGCTTACAGGGACTCTTAATACTATTAAAACAAAGTAGAAACCGCAACAGAATTAAAAAAAATAAAAGAGTATTTTTTAAAATATTTTATTAAC
Source organism: Bedellia somnulentella (assembly GCA_963576735.1). Lineage (NCBI taxonomy): Eukaryota > Metazoa > Arthropoda > Insecta > Lepidoptera > Bedelliidae > Bedellia > Bedellia somnulentella. The sequence goes on from OY755180.1 coordinate 4,487,979, forward strand.
AAACTAAGTAATAATAAATAACTAATATCATCCTGGTCTCCGTGACGATCTTTGACATAACTCGTTCAGTCTTCCACGATCTTCAATTATTTGCGCACATAGGTGATCCATCATGGGTCTAAATATTATTTCTTCGCGATTATTTGAAATGCCTCTGAGGAGAACAAGCAAGTACAAATTTATACGCAGACTTTCCATTACAAGTATTCAAGATTGTGAAGTAATAGTAACAGTCTAAAAGTTTGGCATAAACTAAACTATATTACGAATAATAGTTTATTTTATATGTCACCAAATGTAGATGAAAATTAATTATTTCTTCATAATTGCGCTGACTAACGATTTTTTAAATCATTTTTCCCGACAAATGTCCTTAATGATGATAAGGTATTAACAAGAAGTAATTAGATAGTAATGTTTAAAAACGATAATGGTTTATAATTAATAAAGTAGCTAAACTTAGTTTATTGACTTGATGCAATAAACAACTTTGAAAATATTAAGTTATAATAGAACCTCCTTGTAGACATATCTTGCACTTGATCGAATCAGAATGAAGGTCGATTTTTAACCATTTATGAAATATTACCTTATTGCACATTAATACTATTTATTTCTTTAAATATTGGTGTTCATCTCATTCTTATAATATTGTGTTTGTATTATTTAGACATTAATTAAAATAAGCTTTCCTTACATAGCATATGTTTGGAATAAGACCAATTTGTTCGAAAATATTGCAGCAATAATCAGAAACCAATTTCATTTCACAGCCAACAAAGCAGTATGACATAAAGTTTTCAGTTATACAATTCCATCAACGCAAGTAGTTCTTGTATTGTTACAACCACATATTACAAATTATGTCCTGTAGTATCCCTTTATGTTGTGGCTATCCCTATCTAAGCAGCTTACAATCTGCCTCGCAACAACTACCCTTCTAAACATATCAATATTAATGGAAGGGCTGTTTCCACGCTCCGCAAATTAACCGAGTCTTAGCCTACGATACAACCGCCTCGTAAATCATAAGGCGTAAATAGTGTAAAATGTAAACGCAGCGGTGGCCGTAATCATGAATTAAATACTAAATAATTAACGCGGGCTACCTGAATCTGGAGGTAAAACTCCGCGGGCGATAAATCACGCCGAGATTCAAGAAGAGCTTTTTACGTTCTGCTTTGGTACACCCCAACTCTTTGTAATGTACGTTGCTAACTTCATTAAGCGTCTGGGAAAGCAAAGGAACAATGTGCCTTGGCCACACGTGATATTTTTAATCATGGCCAATTTACTGTTTTCGGGCGCACAGCGAGACGTACTAGCTATCTGATGCCATGTTATCGCCTGTTCGCCGTGACAAGAAATATGTGAGAACGTATCGCCCACAACGGTTTTTTTTTGTGTTTTTTAAACTATTAATACTAAACAACTATTTACTTTTCAACACAAACAAATTGTTTTAGATTAATGGGTCTGCTGTAGGATTTATTTTTCAAGAGACAGAACAATCGCTTCTGTGAATTTTTAGAGTAATAAAAATATCTGTAACAGTTAGTTTGATAAAGAATCATAAAATTATTAAATTTTTAGATCCATTATTGTACAGGGTTTTAAATGTTTTATTGTCTTCTACGGTCTTTTGTGTGGATATACAGCTCTTGAATGCGTTGCTTCTGGTACTATAATGGCCAAAATATGATGATAAATAAATGGTCATCGGTAATGGAATACAAAACAAACTAAAATATCTCTTTCAAGTTTTATATCTCAGGTGGTAGGTCATAGAGTCTCAAATGTAAGATACTGGACGGTAAAAACGGTATAAAGAACTCAAACTCAGACGTTTACCCAGTAATCCCTGAAGAGGTTGGCAGAGGTACTAATACTCTGAACAATAGTGACATAGTCGCCTTGTGTTCAGAGTAGCTATGTTTTGCTTCGACAGCGTATTCACGTGATAGGGGGCAGGCCTATCGCCGTTTTTGTACGAATACACTGTCACATGACTAAGTACTACTTAGCCATTTGGGTTTCCTCACGATGTTTCCCTCACCGTTGACAACCGTGATAAATTAACCAATCGTATGTCTTTACCAAATACAAATTGGTGTAGCCCAGACTTGGGATTTGATTATTTGAACCCTCACCGTCTGCACGAAAAATAATATTCTAAACGCAATCGAAGACTAACATTATTTTCAACAGATGGATATGAAATATACTGTTCAATACTGTTAGCCATTTCTTAGCCATTTCTTAACCATTGTTAGCTTCATGGTTTCTGACAATGATTTTTGTGAATCACCCCTGCAACTGCCTGCTTGTTTTGATATCTTTGCATTTCAACACTAGTGCTTTAAATGTAATGGTTATTTTTGTGTGCCAAAGGTTGTGATACGTGATAAAGCCTGTGGGTTAGGGCTGATCTCAAACTCAAATGGAGTAAGTTGATTTTCTTAGTCAAATCTGAAATATCAGAAAGAAAGTTGTAATATCGACTATGAACTTAATTACCGCTTCTTTCTTCACAAACGTATCCCCACATAGGGCTCGAGCTTACCCTATATAGGGTGATTATAGACGATGGCTAATCGTCAAGTACGAGTTGGAAGAAAACGTATAGTATAATTTATTTAATAAAATGTATCGTTATTGCATTGCCCTTATCCATGGGCTTCCCACGGCCTTAAACAAATAATTGGTCCATCTTACTAGAAACTTACTCTAATTGCGTCGTTTGGTACGTGGTGGCCGCTACTGATGATCTTTTAAACTTTTGTTTAAGACGAAATGGAAGGAGAAAATATAATAAAATAAAGTTTTTCATAGAAAGTCATGCATGTGCCCAACAGGGTCAATATTTATTACTGTACCTTGATTACAACAACTATTTGTCCACTATGGTATGGGTACTCTGAACACCAGGTGACAAAGTCACATGATGTTCAGAAGTATTAGTACCTCTGCCAACCCCTTCGGGGATATTCGGCGTGAACGTTTATGTTTATGTTTATTATGGTATGCAATAAAAGTTTGAGTTTGAGTTCGATTATTGCCAATATTTATGGGATATTTCCAGCAATGGTCATCTATTGGTTGATATATTATGATGATTATGCATTCCTATTTAAAATACAAATAATTTATTTTAAATGTTTGCACGCGTATTTAGTACAATGTTTAATGTTTGTCCTAGGTCAAGTATTCAAATATAGATCAAACTCAAATGTTCTAGCCGTATATCCCCGAAGGGGTTGGCAGAGGTACTAATACTTCTGAACATCACGTGACATTGTCACATGGTGTTCAGAGTACCCATGTTTTGCTTAGACAGTGTACACACGTGATATGGGGCAAGCTTATCGCCGGTTTTAAACGAATACACTGTCACATGTTAAAGTACAACTTAGCCATATGGGTTTCCTCACTATGTTTTCCCCCACCGTTAACAATCATGATTAATTAATTACACATATGACTTTATAAAAGACAAATTGGTTTAGGACCGACCCAGGATTTGAACCCTCATGGTCTGCACAATAAGCGGTGTTCTACCAAATAAGCTATCACGGTTGCTCAAATATAGATCTCTTTTTATTCCGATGTAATAAAATGTCCCAACGACAATTACAGTTCAAACCGACAAAGCCATCAGCAAAAGCAATTTTTCTCATATGTTCAGGTGAACTGTTCCTATTCTGGAACCTCTGGAGCGCGCCGGTCCTCCTGGCGCTGGTGGCGGGCGAGGCGGCGGCGGTGATGGAGAACGTCACCGATGACGTCATCGTCGGTCGCTGTATCGCGGTACTAAAGAGTATCTTTGGTCATGCCGCAGTGCCGCAGCCGAAGGAATGTGTTGTTACTAGGTGAGGTTACTACTGAGTGAGATTTTAATAAAAACATATTTGTTTGTACAAATTAACTACACAAAATGGGAATGTACCGCGTACAGTGTGGCAAAGTGACGACACCATAAGATTTTATATAAATTACAATAATAATAATAATAATAATACTAACAATAGGTTTAAGTAATTTTCACTGTCTACTAACAAATATATGGATGTTGTAACGTCTGAAATAAATGAATAAATAAAATAAAATAAAAAAAATGTTTGTTGTTCTTTAAAATAATATTGGTTCTATTACTCTATGTGTTTGTTCTTAGAATATTTTATTACCATATTTTTGAATTTGGTGTTTCCCGATTAAGTCTTTAAATAAACACTATTTTTGTGAATAACAGCAACTTTTAATAGTTCTCATATTTTCGCTGTGGTTCTGTTTGTGGACAGTCTTAAAACATAAAATAAAAAGATAAATAATGTTCACCGTATCAACACTACTATGTGCAATTGAGATAGTTAAAAGAAAATTATATAGCCCAACGACTCGGTTTATAACGCAGATTTTCAAAAACTTGGTTGTCCGTAAAGACAATTTCAGGTACAAATGAAATACTAGTGACTTCTATAGGAAATAGCCATCTAGTTTACTTCATATGTGCTAGATAGTTCATCTCCATGGCTGGTCTTTGCTTAAGGAACGTGACACCTTTTCGTACATGCACCCGACGCTCCCGTAGTCACGTTTCATTCATCAAACACGTTATTACAGATGGCGCGCAGATCCATTCGCTCGCGGCTCCTACAGTTTCGTAGCGGTTGGCTCATCTGGTACTGACTACGACCTGCTTGCTGCTCCTGTGCCTGATAGTAAAGGAGATAACCGACTCTTCTTTGCCGGTAATTATTGTCTATACTTATAATTGTTTTATACTTAGAACTTTCATAATATTTAATCTTTTGTTACTATAAATACAGCTATGTATTGTTGGCTAAGAATAGCTCTACCTCATTGGTATCCGTTGGTATTTGCAAGAGGCGAGTGTTATTGGAGACTAGCTTTTTGCCCGCGACTACGTCCGCGTGGACTACATTTTTTGCATGCATGTTTTTTTATGCTCCTGTGGGAACCCTTGCGAAATCCGGGATAAATTATATCCTATTTGTTGGCCAGGTGTATAAACTACATTCATGCCAAATTTGATCAAGATCGGTCCGGTAGAATTAACGTGATGAACGGACATACAGACCAGACAGACAGACAGACAGACATTTTTTTAAAAAATAGCAAATTTGGCTTCAGTATCGAAAATAAAACATATTCCACCGGTTTTTATTTTTTTTTCTTCAATGTACAGTTTTGACCTCGTTACAGTCTTATTATAGTATAGATTTTGTTGGAGACCTATCCCCAAACCAACAAAATTTATTATACAAAAAAATTTTCCTACTCAAATTCTATAAGTGGCTGGGCAATTTCTGATTCTGAACTCTGGCTACCCGTGTTATACCCGTGAGTTTATTTATGTATGTATTACTACAAAGTATTATCATTATTATCAGCCAATAGATGTCCACTGCTGGACATAAGCCTTCCCCAAAATCACGGAATTCCGCGACCTTGACCAATTCATCGCTCCACCTTTCCAGAAGCTTCCCACACTGTGTTGATCAATCAGAAATACGGAGTCCCAATCCTAACCGTCTGTTATTTTAGCATGTTGTTCCCACTTAAACTTTTAAAGGTGGCCGAAGAATTAAGAATTCTGAAGCTATGGTTTATTTTTAGAATTAAAAGTCGCGGGCATATTTCTAAGCAGAAATATAGAGCTTGCAAAATTGGATACAAAACGAGGATAGCCAGAGCTTTAGATTAATAAATTCTTCATCTCAGCCGACACTACACAGCCCTAAACAGTAACATTCGGCGCAAAACTGCTAATAATATTTTTTCAGGGGAGCACACAATGCGCAACTACCCGGCCACGGTGCACGGCGCGTTCCTGTCCGGGCTGCGCGAGGCGGGCCGCCTGGCCGACCTGCTGTTGCCGCAGCAGGTCTACACCACGGCCGCGCCGCCCGCGCACCACTAGTACGATTTGGAGGAGTTACTATTTTAGTAGGAAGGTGTTGGATTTGGTAGCTCGACTTTTCAGAGATAAGTAAAAAAAATAAAAAATACAATGTGAAAAATAAAACTGTTTTTCAAAACATTATCAATAAAACGCAACTTTGAAAAAAACATTTTACAAACATTTGCACCATTATGTTAAGAAATATCCAGCCTATCTATAGGTAAATTTGGTACTGTAGTCACTAAGAATAAAATTGCACGCTACAATAGTTTTGCCTATGAAAGTAGCAAGCTCGCAAACTGGCCGAGATCTTGTTGCCGCAGCAGACCTATGCCACGACGCGCCGCCCAGCGCGCATCTCTAGTAGGCTTTGGAGGAGTTACTATTTTAGTAGAAAGGTGTTGTATTTGGTAGGTTGTTAAAAAAAATTTAAGGTAATGCCACATTTCTGTTTCAAAATGTTGACAAACATTAGTAAAAAATCTGAAAAGAAATTCCATCATAATTGGAAAATAAAACATGTTAAGTTACTTTCATTTCTATAAAAAACCGTCACTAAATTAAAACAATAAAAAAGAATTTCATTAATTTTCTAGGAATAGTACACAACTTCTAGGGATTAAATGTGAATTTTTGGCTACATCGACATCACAAACATTTAACCCATCTCTAAAAAGGTTAAGTTGCCAAATTGCAACACCAATAACGGAGTGTAATTATAAAGTATGGTAAATATCTACAGTAGATAGTATAGTAGATACGTGTTTGGTGATGTACCTTGAATGAACATATTTTTACCTTAATGGTAATATTGAGCAGGAATGTTAGCAAATGATCGGATTATAACTTGTTTGCAGGTAAAAGTCAATGTAACACAAGTGTTTCTACTAGCCTACTGATAGGTTGAACTAGTAAATGTAGTACTTTTAGTAATTTAGGTATGAATTTGACATATTTTGTAATTTGATTATCTGTGCAAAATGAAATGTTAGACATATTAATGATAGTTCTCGCTTTGGTGCACGGTACCAAAGCGAGAACTATGAAATGTACTCAGTTGTTTTATATAAGCTTTGCGCCAGAGGTTTTACAAACTTTTTTCATGAATTATATCCGGATATAAATTTGTCTATTTTATGTAAAGTACTTCTCACTCCTTCTGTCGCTAAGTCTTATGAGTTTTTTTTTATGTATGGTCGTCAAATGTTCTCTGCGGCTAGGATAGCGCGAGCGACTTTTGAACTAGATATCGCGATAGATAGATTATACTTTTAACTCAATCTAAGGTACAGAGCAGCGATAAAACAAACGCTCGTAGTAACTCTGCTGAACGTACTACCTTTACGCCCGATTTCTGAATTGAGTATTCAAGCTGAGAACGACTTAAAGTATTGTTTTGTCTTATTCAGTTGTTAAGATTTTAATGCGACAGAACGATACTTAAGTTGTTCTCAGCTGGAACACTCAATTCAGAAATCGGGCGTTAGTTAGGAAGTAAAGCCGAATAAAATATTCTACGTACGGTTTAAGGTACATTACCTATGTACTGATTTACAAAACATAGTGATGATTTTGTGTGTTCTTTTATTAGATAAGTAGCGATAATTTTAGATTTAATTGTGGAAACTGTTCATGACATCGATACGACTAACATGTTTGAATCGAGATTTAATCTTTATTTAATTGGGAGATCTCTTGAAAATAGTGAATGGAGGAAGTTTAATGTTCTATGTAAAAACTAAGGCTATTTGACAAAGTTTTGAAAACTATCTTAAGGTGTTTATTTGTCTATAAGAAGCCCTAAAATAATACTTTTCTGTCTTTATTTTAGCTATATTATTAAAAAATCGAAAAAGAAAATGCAATATTCAAATGTGCCGCGAAAACGCGACTTTACGTAATATGGCGGCTGTGGCACATAGTGACGTCAATTCCGCATTATACACCAATAAGCAAAGCGATACACCGTCTGTTTACACGTAATCTACGTCATTATAGAAATAGCCAATCACGGTCGTTTTTAGTCGCGTGACAGTTGCATTAAAAGAACCTATTTTAGAAGACGGAATTTGGTAAAATAATGCAATATTTTTATCTCGCATTATTACAAATCGCTCTAAGAAAGAAATATTAAGACTGATGAAATAAAAAAAAGTCAAAAAAAAAAAAAAGTCAAAAAGTTTATTTTTCAAAATAAAGTTAAATACTAACATTTTTTGAACGTCAAAGTTTTAAATTAATCGTTAATCCGTTGCTTCGGAAGGTGTTCGTAAAGAGAAGAAGCAACAAAGAAACTCTTTACATTCACATTTTTTCATTTTTTCAAAATATGGTTTGTACAATTTCAATTTATAAACATGTTTTTACTTTATAAAAGATTTTCTATGCGACCAAACCAAACGCTAGTTTGACATAATTAAACTAAATTGTCCATCACAAAAACCAATCACATAACGTGAGAAGAAAAATCCTCACCAGACAATTATTCCTAGGAATAACGAGGGAAGATTTATAGCTTTACGGACATGGTCAGGTGCGCGTTGGGTCCTTGTCGTTTAAAAAATCTTGAACACTGTAGTAAGATTTCTTTAAAAGCATGGCTTTAATTGCCTTTTTAAAAGATGCCACAGGCAATTCCAATATTTCAGAAGGGAGTTTATTGAACATTTTCAGGGATAGTCCCATAAAGGAGTTACTTACTTTATTAAGTCTCCACTTCGGTACGTTAAGTTTCTCCTTATTCCGAGTGTTAACAGTATGCCTATCACTAACTTTACTAAATTGGCCTATATTCTTTTTGGCATACATTAAATTCTCAAATATGTATTGGCAAGGGACAGTTAAAATGCCAATATCTTTAAATTTTTCGCGCAACGAATACCTCGACCTTAACATGTAAATAGATCGGATAGCTCGCTTTTGTAAGACAAAAACTTTATGAACATCAGCCGCTTTACCCCATAATAAAATACCGTACGACATAATACTATGAAAATAACTGAAATAAACAATGCGAGCTGTTTCTATGTCTGCTATTTCTCTAATCTTACGCACGGCATACGCTGCTGAGCTCAGCCTTTTAGAAAGTGTTAGTATATGGGGTCCCCATTGCAACTTAGAATCGATTATTATCCCTAGGAATTTTGTCTCTTTCACTAATTCTACTTTTTCACTGTCAATAACAATATTGGCGTCAACTTGCCTAACATTCGGTAAAGTAAATTTAATACATTTAGTTTTTTTGGCATTCAGAACCAGGTTATTTACAGTAAACCAATGCAATACCAGTGAGATAGCTTTATTTACGTCGTCAAGAGATGTAGAGGATCTCGCTACATTAAATATTAAAGATGTGTCATCTGCAAACATAACTATCTCAGAATACTTTTGTACCATAAATGGTAAATCATTAATATAAATCAGAAACAGTAATGGGCCAAGTATAGAACCTTGAGGAACGCCCATCTCTATTTCCGATCCTTTCGACGTGGTTCCATTAATATCTACCTTTAAAGTTCTTTTATCAAGATATGATGCCATTAATTTCAGTGCTTGCTCGTCAAAACCGTAATATTTAAGTTTAGTCAACGCTATTTCCTTTTTTACACAATCAAAAGCTTTTGTGAGGTCACAAAATATACCTAACGCATCCCGGGAGTTTTCCCATGAATTAAATATATGTTTCATTAGTGACACTCCTGCATCTACAGTAGACCTACCTTTAGTAAAACCATATTGCTCGTCATGGAATATATTATTTTTATTGAAATATGAAAGCATTTGGTTGGACATGATTTTCTCGAAAACCTTACTGAGAACTGGTAAAATAGAAATAGGCCTATAGTTGGTAAAGTCCTGACTATCTCCTGATTTATGTAGTGGGATGAGCCTACTTAACTTCATACAGTCTGGAAATTCTCCTATATCTATACATTTATTAAAAAGCATCGTTAAATGGGGAGCGATTATATTTATTATTCTGTTTATGACGAAAACTGACATTCCTGTTATGTCTTCGGTTTTTTTAAGATTAATGGTTTTAAAATTTTTAATTATATCATTACTGTCAACATACTTGAAAGAAAACTGTGCTGTTGTTTTGGTAACATTTTGTTCCAACAACTCAAGAGCTTTTTGGGGACATGAATTTAATTTCTCTGTTGTCTGAGTGGGGGTATTTATAAAATGATTTTCAAAAATGTCAGCAATTTGTGATCGTGACTGTATCAGTTCATTATCTAATAATAAATTGAGATCATGCGGGGACTTTAGTTTTCCAGTTTCACTGTTAATTATTTTCCAGACAGTCTTACTTTTGTTAGAAGAATTCTTAATTTTATGTTTTATGCATCTAGATTTAGCTTCACCACAAACTTTTTTGAAAATTTTTGAATAATTTCTGACATAAATAATAAAATCTTGGTTGAAGTTATAGGACTTTTCTCTATAAATGTTATACAGGTGATCTCTACTTATTCTAATTCCAGCGGTGGCCCATTCAGCAAAAGAGCATTTTGTATTACATAGTATTACCTTAGTTTTAAAGATTTTGTTAAATTCTGTTTTTAGCTCATTGATGAAAGAAAGACAATTCTCTAATGTTTCACTGCTTCTCATTGGGGGGCTGATGCTAGACCTAATATTATTTTCAAATAAGCTAAGTTTTTTTTCAGTTATCTGTCTACATACAATTGACTTTTTTTTTTCAATGGTTAATTCTAAATTTATGAATTGTCCCTTGTGGTCTGAGGTAATGCTATCAAAGAGGAAGTGACCAGAGTAGTCACAATTGCAATAAATATTATCTAAACATGTTGCAGAGGTCGAGGTAATTCGGGTTGGCTCATTAAATACATAATGAAAAAAGAAATGTATATTCTTATAACAGTCAATAGCCTTTCTTTCTTTATAAAATAACATAAATGAAGATAGAACATTAAAGTTTCTCAATGATCTACACAATTTTAGACCTAATGAAATTATTTTTTGCGTCCACATGCATTTGTTGTCATTATGATGTTTTAAAATGAAATATGCCTGTGTGTTAGTTTTAGAAATTTGTTAAAATGAATTATTTTCACTTTTGATTACTTTTTTTTAAACCACTTCCTTACTTCCAAAAGGTACTCATTATATTGAAGATAAATAATGGTGATTTGTCGTCAATATTTCAATATGTCCCTTGTATTGTGTCCATTAAAAGTTAATTTTACTCATTGTATTATTAATTACATCACTCATTAAATATTATTTGTAAGTTAGTGTTTCTGGTTTTGAGAAATACAATAATAAAATATTGGTTATTTAAGATAACATTAATTTGTTTAGTTATAATGATTAGTAATTTTGAAATGTAATTTCATTTTAGTTGTCCTTTTTTATTTTTAATATTTACCTTAGACTGTCCTAAAATAAGCAATATTAGAACTGATATTATAAGGCAACAACTTATTTTATTAATTTTGGAAATGTACTTGATATAATAATCATTTTAAGTTGTAACTGAAAAAAAAAGAATAGAAAATTTTAATATTCTAATTTTATTGAAATAAGTACAATAATTTCAAATTAAATAAAATAAAGTTCCTGGGCATTATAAAAATGTTTCGTTCATCCTCTCAACTGAAACCTATTTCTGTCTAGGTAATGAATTAATTTCAAATGAACATTTTTATGTTGTAATAGATTACTGCCATAAATAGTAATAAAATGTATCATCTTGTAATGTTTTTTTCTTTTATTACACTCCCGTTTAAAAAAAACACCTGCTTTTTTATTTAAAATTCAAAGTTAAATTACCTATCCATAAATTTTAAGGTTGTAAGCGTAGCGTCAACCATCAAAAAAGTTATGGCTGAACTTGTTATTCATGACATATTCGTACTTAGAATAATATAAAAACGGCGGTAACAAAAGTTTTTACAACTTGGCTCAACCTTTGTGAAAATAGTGTTGGTCCTGGTAAGTGCAGTATTATTATTATGCAAAAGTAACTATTCTTAAATTGTCTATAATATGAGGGAACGAGATGTTTGGTCAGGATATTTTAGTTCGAATTCCAGTGAGGTCCAATAATAGTATGGCGATTAAAGTTTTCTTTTAGATAATTGCACATTTTCCACTTTATTATTCTTACTGTTCATAGTTACAGGAACATACTTACATACTCTCACGATATAAATTGCAAACAGAATAGCAAGAGAGTATCTTTCGAAACTTATGATCCTGGATAGTTTCACTCGAACTTCATCATCATTATAGATAATTTCACCACAGTCTCAACTCTATGTTCAAGCCATTTTTGCGTTAACATAACTAAACTTAGCTATGGGCATTTCCTTACGATCTTTTCCCTCATCGTCAACAATCCTGATAGTTTAACAACACATGACTGAAGGAGAGACACATAAGTGTAGGCACGGGTCAGGATTAAAGTATTTTGAGGTATGAATAGGTCAATGTCAAACCCTAAAAACAGATCCCCTATGTATGAAACACCCATATGCCAAAATGAACTGGGATATCCTAGAATTTGAACCTATGAGTTTAAACCCGAAGTATTGAACCCGAGAGCTCTAGATCGCACGCTGTAACTATAGGTTCATGAAGTCAATTAAAAAAACCATAACCATGAGCATATGCATGTGTATTCCCTGAGAATCGCATGTATTTAATCACATGATTCCATTAGAACAAGCATTCGTTTGAAAATTGAAACAGAAAAGCATAATTATGTCATTAAACGTACTCTGTTACATTGTTCGAGATGAACTTGTAATTAATATGGTGTTGTAATTATTTTCACACAACTAATTTTATAACATTCCTAATGGGTAGAAACATGCGTTAAAAAACCGACGCCATTAATGTTGTATTTTAAATTAGCAAGTTCATTATGATTTTATAAGGCGCGATTTTAAGAAACATGTTTTAGTTGATGAATCGCTAATTACGAGACCTCTGCTTGCTCGAGTTAATTCGTTTGGGAACGAATGGGTATTGTTACAATGCATTCACCAGTATAGATAAATTTATTTCATAGTTTCAAATATGAGGTTTGTTTACGCGCTAGGCGGAGCTTTTGATGGATTTATGGCCGTTTTTAATTGCATTTTTTAATTATTTTTCAACACTATGCTGCCGGCAAATTGAAACAAGCTTATGTGAACTGGTGTAATCTTATCTTTATCTAGTTATGGTTTTGTTTATAGCCGCCCATATTTATTGTTTCCTAATATTTATTAGCTTTTAAGGATAATTTGAGCAGTTTAAAGTAATATATGTGACTTCTTTCTCATATGTTGAAGAAATATTTCCAATCGTAACGTTTTTCAATACAAAAGTTTTTTTACGATTTCATTAAAAAAACATTTTATGTTGTTAAGATGTTTTATGTTTGAAAAGTTAGGGTGTTCTTATCTTTTGATCGCAAATTAGCTCCGTCTAAAATACTCGAGAAACCAGGTTTTATTTAATATATGATTTCCTTCATCAGAACGTTGTAGTCAATATTTTAACATCTTTATTCTCAATTAATCGTGTTAGTATTGTACCTATAAATCTACGGTCGATGCTATAAAGTATTGGTTTGCTTAGCCTCTTTTATTGAACTCTTCCATATAAAAAACATACTTACAAATTGTTTAATGAGTTTTGAACTCTGTTGCAACGTACTAGAGTTTGAATTAGGTTTGAAACAAGTCGACACATACGTTTTTTTTTCGTCTACGATACGGTTTACTAGCCCACGCCCATTTGATTAACACAGCTGATAAAAATTTAGTTTAATGAAGTACTTTTATAGTTAAAATATTTTCACATTGTTAACGGCGGCGTGCGGTATAATAAAATGCCCAACCGAATATCTACAGACTCTAAATTTTTATGCGAAAATAAACACCATTTTTAGTTTCTAACAGTAAGTTCATGTAAGATGTTGGTTTCATCTCATTGAAGATCGTGAGAAACTTCACTCCATTCTGTGCAATTTATATTTTGTGTTGAATCAATTCGTATATAATTCTCGTCTCGTATGTCCAGTCTACTTTTATTAAATAGTTAGAAGAAGTTGAAGAGATGCAGAAGTTATTGCATACAATATATGCGAGTAAAGTATGTATTTCGTTTCACAGTAACCGACTTAGCGGACACGCAGTGCTAGTTTAAAATATAACTACCCCACCTGTTTACTTGGGTGTCGTTTTAGGCAAAAAAATAAATTAAACACTGCTTTTAAAACTATGTTATTCGGTTATACAAATTAAAGTTTGGTCTAAGTTTGGGGCATTTTAAGTTATTGTTGCGCGATGTGGCTGGAGACCTATAGTAATAATTACCAAGTATCCCCAAGTTTCCTTCTAAAATAGCAAAAGTCACTGAGAAATTTCTATCTCTAGCTGTGGTGACTTTATTTTTGGAATTTATAACCATAAGTATATTTAAATAGGTAGATAACAGAACATAATCGTAGTATAGATTTGTTACTAAATCAAACAGTATACCAGATTATTCTTAAATGCCTACATAAACTATCACCATTAGTTTCCATTGGTTTTGGCAGCCACTATAGATTGTCAGTATGTATAATTCTGGCAAATACCTTGCAGTTTTTATACGTTTATAAAAAGTTTTAATTTCAGTTTATAAATTCTCTATTAAATATATTTATAATAAATAGTATCAGCTAATCAGATTGGAAAAACAGGTGACAACAAGGACGTTAAATTATTAGTTTATGCAGTTGGAAACCAATCACCAACAACATTTCTCTATTTGACCATATTATGCTCCTTCATCTTCCAAAAATATCCGAAAGTATGATCAAATCAATAATTCGACATAAATGTTGAAATTTGCGTTTCTGAACTCGTTTGACAATACTCAAACGGTAATCATCGCTGATTTGAGAAGGTTACGGCCGGTTTCACATCTGAGAATTCAACGATAAAAGCATCTCAAACCGTATTTAAGTACGTACTTACCAAAATTACGTTTCTGATTTGATGAAATATTGTAATTTAATCAAGTTTTGATTAAATGATCAAAATTTTGCCCATCAGTCAAAAAACTGACATTAATGTTGAAATTTGCGTTTCTGAACTCGTTTGACAATACTCAAACGGTAATCATCGCTGATTTGAGTGAGTGACAGTTAAGTTGTCGAAATCGGCTTCTTAAACGGTGCTTCAATTTGTAATTGTGAAATATTAGACGATAAACACATTGTTTTCGACAATATTCTGAAGATGTCTACGGATACATCGTTATCTTCACTAGAGAAACCACAGCAGATACCTCAGAGGCAAATACGCCGTCGCCGAGGAGTTCCTAGGATCCGGCCAAATTTCTTTGAAACGCTCAGTGAAAACCAATTTAAAGAACGTTTCAGGTTCACTAAAGAATCGGTGCGCAGCATCTTTAGGAAAGTGCAACGAAGGATCCCACCAGCAAGAACGCAACGGAGTGATTGTTTATCACCATTGCAAAAATGTCTGTCTGTATGTCCGGTCATCACGTTAATTCATCAATAATTAATTCATCATCAAAAAAACATAATTTTTACCTATATGGCTTCTCATATTTACACAATTAATTTTTTTATCGAACGGCTTTATTAGACTCTTCATTAATAGTCTATTTGGAAAAAATAAGGGTTTCATCAATTTTCATCAAAATAAATGTTCATTTAATTGTTTGTCAATAGTATGACTACTAGATATAATTGTAGCTTAATTCAAAGCTAACACTAACGTCTTCGTGGCTTAGCGGTATGCCGTTTGGTTAATAATAATCGATCGGAAGACCCAGACCCATGTTCGAATCTCAAGGACTACATTTTTTTTGGCTTTTCCGTTAGCTTAGAATAATAGGAAGCACTATTCCTTCTTTTTCACATTCAGCTATGCGAATATGTATGAATAAAGATAATTGAAAGTACATTGCATGAATTTTACGTATTTATTTGGTAGGTCTGAGAATATATTTATAACTTTTGGTTCTATAACTATGTTTAAACTTATATTCCCATAGATATATTATGCAATACTTACGCATAAAATAAATATTATATAGTTTACAGTTGTTATACATTTCTGTATCTAGAAATTTGAAACTTGATGCGATTGACTGATATAACCACTACAAAAAGGAATATATGAAATTGATCTATCAATCATTCATGAGTATATACTAACGGCTATAAATCCAAAAAAAGGGTAGCCACAGCTTCAGAGATAGTAATTATTTATCCACTTTTGTAAGTTGAATGGGGAAAAGGTAGTCAAATGGGCAACTGCATCGCCTAGTATTGACTTAAAAACCCTCAATATTCTTTACATCTATTACAATGCCAGCGGGAATATAAATATAAGTATAAAAAAACTTAAAAATAATTTAAGGTTAATAATAAAGCATTTTCTATTCAATGTTCAGCAATCATTTCTGAGCAATTGTTTATTTGTATTTTGATGCAACTTATATGAAAATAAAAAAATGATCCGATTTATTTTGTTTTATTAAAATAGGTACATAAAATTATTTAACAACAACCAAGTTTAATTATAATCTATATCATTTTTTCTTCAGGTCTTTAATTTTATTTTCATAAGTAATAGAATCTGTTTCAAACTCTTCATTCGATTCCTCGATTATGATTACATCTTTGTTTTTTTCCATAGCTATCTGTAAATCAAGCTTAATAGTTAATATAAATTTTAAAACCTAAAGAGAAAAGAGACCATCTTCCCACATTTTTAAATGTTTTATATTCATGTGTTATGATTATGAGAGGAATTATTAGACTTTTTTGTGCATGAAAACTAAATTTTCCTTCCCTTAATTGAACAGTAATTATGAGAGGAATTCCAGGAAATAATGTATATTGTCACTCTTGCAATCAAGACACTCTTTTGTGAAAAGGGGACAATGGGTGTCGCCACCAAGAAATATACATACACATACAACCTACACTCTAAAATCATAACCCTACCATGTTCTGTTTGGTAAAAAGGCACTTAATATTGTGTTATAGTTTATGCATAAAATAAATAAATTAATTAGCTGTGTAGTGTTGGCTTAGAATAATACTACCCCATTTCTTCCTGTGGGTGTATGTATGAGGCGACTAACAGTATTGGGGCTTAAAAGGGATTTTTGGGCGTTGCAGTTGGAGACCTATCACCAAGAACCTTTATTTCACCATCAATTCCCCACGCAACTTCCAAAAGTGGCTGAGGAATTTCTAATTCCTTAGCTCTGGCTACCCCTTTCAGGGATTTATAGCCGTGAGTATATATGTATGTATAAAAAAAAAAGTTTAACTTACATTTTCATTGACCTCATCAACTGATTGAGAATTGTGTTCTATCAGTATCTCATTGATATACTTTTGTTTCTGAAAATAAATATTAATTCATTTACCATCAATAATTTATTTAATATCATTTGTTAATTTAATTCGCTTGGCATTGTCCAGTTACAAAAACAGCAAAAGATTGAAGGTGTCAATGATGTCAGTCAATAAACTATAGAACTAACTAAATATTTTTATAACAGCCGGAATACGCATTTTATTACTGAATATTTAAGTTATGGAAGTATTTAAATAATTATTTACTGATATTCTAATATAATAATCATAATTTTCTAACTCACATTCTCACCGTGGTCCCGACGTGCACACGCTATTATATTGTTTTGTAATAGATGTCCAGGATTCCTTCTTTCTATGTATAAAATATGCCCCAGTCTTTTTGCACTCAATGACACCATTGTATCTGTAACATGAACCCTGACTCACCATCCAAACCAAAAAGTTTATAAGATAAAAATATATTTAAGTCATACATAGAAGGTTCTACTCACTTTTCTGCGATTGAGAGGAGATTATCTTTCTCCTCGAGGGTGTAGTTGGGAGACCTTTTTTTTAATTCTTTTTCCATGTCTAGTCCCCCTGCTAGGTGTTACTTAATAACTTAACCACGAAAGATTACACGTAACTCCGTAACTATCTTTCCTCATTTACAGCAAGCATGAACTATCGATACCGATATAGTATTATATTATCTGTGATACCGATCAAAACAAGCTTAAATTTCATTTTCATTATAATATAATTTTATTTTGATTGACGTTTGATAACAATAATTTGTTTAGTGTATGTACGTTCCGTTGCCAAGTTTTATTGTTTGTTTATTTCTGTTTTTTATTTAATTAAATGGTCTCAAACCTCATAATAAATGTATCTACTAATGAAATATTATTGAATCAAGTTTGTAGATACAATTTGCTAATTAATATAAAATATAATTAATGAAATATAACTTCATCGGTATTACCGGTTTTTGTAGGTAAATTGAAACGTTCATAGATTTTGATTAAAATCATAACTAAATGCTTTGTTGATCACATAATAGCAGCGAGCAGTGTTTGTTTTGTGAAACACCTTAAACTTAAGTGCTTACTTAGAGTTTGATAAAAACTCAACTGATTAGAGCTAGAATGCTCAGATGTGAAACCGGCTGTTAGAGTTAAGTTGTCAAATTCGGCGTCATAAACCGTGTTCAATTTCAAATTTGTGAAGTAAACACATTTCTTTCGTCAATTTTCTGGAGATATCTTCAGATACATCATTATCATCACTAGAGGAGCCGCAGCAGATACCTCGGAGGCAAAATACGCCGAACTTTTTGGAATTTTTTTCCATTTTTATTCCACCTCCATGGTGTTTTGCACTACAAAAGATTCCGCGTATATATCCGTGAATATCTTTTCTCATTCATGAACAGAACATACATGATAGAAATCTAAACACAAACACATATAAATAAATAAAAACCAAGCATACATACAGAACAGAACTTGATACAATTTTGACGATTGATGAGTGTGATTGGCTTGACGAATAGAGGTATTGGCGTATAGACGTTCCGTTTCCCAAAGTTTTTTGTTTGTTTATTTTTATTTTTATTCAAATGGTCTCAAAACCTTCTTATAAATTTAACTTCTAATGAAACATTATTGAATCGAGTTCTTAGATACAATTGCTATTTATATTAAAGTATAATTACAGAAATATAACTTTATCGGTAAGTTACCGGTTTTTGTGCGTAAATTGAAACGTTCATAAATCTTGATTACAAACTGACATAGATGCTTTGTTGATCACATACTAGCAACGAGTATTGTTTGTTTTGTGAAACACCTTAAACTTAAGTACTTACTTAGAGTTCGATAAAAACTCAACTGATTAGAGCTAGAATGCTCAATTGTGAAACCGGCCGTCTATCTTTAGAGTGAAAATTATCAGGCAAAATTTGTAAGTTTTTTCGCTTTATTTAGATAGTAAAGACTGACCGTTATATAAGTTAGAAAGATCTCAGCCCGTGGGCTTCTTAATATTAGTTCCCAATATTTAAGATAGAAGCACAAAAATGGAAGAGGATATTCTAAATTGTTTATTTCAAAACTCTAACCTCAACTTTTTGAGATTTATGTCATGAGTATATCTACAAGTACTAGAACATACATACATATACTCACGGCTATAAATCCCTAGAAGGGGTAGCCAGAGCTAAGGAATTACAAATTCCTCAGCCACTTTTGGAAGTTGAGAGGGGAAAAGATGGTAGAATAAAGGTTGTTGGTGATGATTTCCAACCGCATCGCCCAAAAATCCCTTAAAAGCCCCAATACCGTTAGTCGCCTCTTACGTACACCCACCGGAAGAAATGGGGTAGTGCTATTCTATGCCGACACTACACAGCAAAGTACTAGAAGTAGGTTAAATTCATCGTACCAATAACTCATTGCACCAACTCTATATTAATTTTCCATTTAACATCATAAAGTCTCAATTAAAAAGCATTTCGATATTACGTTCCCCTAAAATTACAATTTGACCGACTCGGATGAAAAACTCGGGCTATATATTTTTAACTACGCGTCAGCTCTGACAAACGAGGTATTAATATTGGATCCCGGACCCGTTTACAATTGGCTCCCCGTATTTCCGACGTTCGGGCGTGCCAGCCTTATCTCTTACTAATTTATGCATCAAAATTTTATTGTTTGCTTAAGAATTGTTTAAGTAATGAGTAATTACCTCTTGTTGTGATGAGCCGCCCGTTTGGCTCTCCAATTGGTTCCGCTTCGAGTGCTACACAGTATGTATGAGATATGCCTAGTTGAATATGAAATTTATTTATCCTGTAGTTAAATCATATATTACATGTTTTAAATGTTTTTGTAACACTTATACAACTAAGAGTTAAACGACTTGTGCCTTAATTGTTTATGATTTTAGTGTAGGATTAGAGATGCCACCCTTATTGCACTTATTTTTTTTTTAAATGCTGATTTAAATCAAGTATGAAAGATATGTTTGTCGTAATAATCAACATAACATAAACATAAACGTTCACGCCGAATATCCCCGAAGGGGTTGGCAGAGGTACTAATACTTCGGAACATCACGTGACTTTGTCACCTGGTGTTCAGAGTACCCACGTTTTGCATGGACAGTGTACTCACGTGATAGGGGGCAGGCCTATCGCCGTTTTGTACGAATACACTGTCACATGACTCAGTACAACTCAGCCATGTGGGTTTCCTCACGATGTTTTCCCTCACCGTTAACAACCATGATAAATTAACCACACATATGTCTTTAGAAAAGACAAATTGGTGTAGCCCCGACCCAGGATTTGAACACTAGTCGTTTGCACGATAACCGAGTGTTCTACCCACTGGGCTATCACGGTTGCTATTTATAATAATCAACCTTAAATTGAATATTATAAATATAAAATAGTAAGAATACATTAATCCTTGCGATTCTATTGTGATTATAAAAAGTCCGTTTTTTGAAGAAAAGCTACCCTAATTTAACTCACACTGCTCAAAGAATATTTATGCTAAATTGAACTTTTAAGGTAAGTATTTTTGGCAGTGCTCCCAGCGGTTAGTGAGATACAGAAAATATTTCTGAAATAATGTTAATTAATTTGTAAAATGTTTTAAAACAAGTAAAGAAAAAGTAGAGAGGATGGATGACAGTAAATTGGTGAAGGAGATCGATAGAGCCAACGTGGAAGGTAATGTGAGTAGAGGACGAACACGGAGGACACACGGATCAAATAGAGTGAGTGCTCAAAAAGGCCGGCGTCCGAAGTATGAAGAATAAAAGAGCATGTATGAGAAGAATGATGAATGTAACAGAAGCAAAAGGGATTTGCCTGGATCGTACAAAGTGGCGATCGATAGTCTCTGCCTACCCCAATGGGAACAATGGGCGTGAGTATAAGTAAGTAAGTTGTTCCCTAGTGCGGGTTGGCAGACATTAAAAGACCACAACATTGTAAATGGAGTCTGACAAACAAACAAATATTTCCTCTTTTTAATAAATATAAGGATGTGACAGCAACAACAAGATCTGATAAAAAGTATTTGATTTTAGCTGTTGGTCGAGCAATGGCTAGGCCATGTGTTGTAATTGCAATGCTACAGAAATTTGCAGTAAGAATAGCTTAGAAAGTCACATTTTGAATCAACAAAAAAACGCAGTTTACAAAAGAGAGCCATCTATCAAAATTTGTGTAAACTATTAAACGTAAAGCTGCGCCTGCTCAAAATATGCGTGCTCGATATTTTGCTTACAATTTAGAGAAGAGAAGATAACAGAATAAAGTGTGCTAGTTATAAAAGTACAGCCACTAATTTGTAGATGGCGTTGATGTAACTCGGCAGTTAAATAATTATGAGTAGATTGCAAACAAGTATTGAATAAAAAAGTTGATTTTGAAACTTTGTTCACAAAGGTCGTTTTTATAATCACGGATTCATGTGAGAAAATATACCCTAAAACAAGTTAAGGGTCTCATGATGATAAAAAGCGGTAGTTTTCGTTTGCTCATACGAGAACGAAAATTGAAATTTTGCTTTGTCAGTATGTCACTATTTATTATTAGGTAAAATATAGTTTTATAGTTCGCTGGTAAAATAGGATCATAATTATCAGTTATCTTATCACGTAGAATTTGCTACATCCGCTGAAAACTATATATATGTGTCTTTGTTCTGGTATAGCTTAGAATGCATATTACTTTAATTAATGTTTCGTTGTGAAAATAAAATATTATATAGAGTTATTTATACTTCCTATACTATTAATTTTATAATGATATCTGTTTTTTCTATTATTTTTTTCTTTGACACTGTTCACGGTTTTGTTTTCATTGTTTTTAATTTTTACTTTTAAATTCTTTTGTTTTATTATAAATTTATTTTTCTTAAGTGTTAGTTTTTAAGTTTTATTGTTTTTGTGTTGTATTTAATTTGTGCCATTTTTGCGGTGAACTAGCTTTATTCTTCTTCTTGTTCTCTTATACTGGGCACCAAATAAAATTGTTTTTCTATTTTCTTTCTTTCTAAAATACATTACGACGTCGATATTAAGAGCGCCACCTACATATTAGTATCAGTACTAGTTAAGTTTAAAAGAGATCGAATAAGATCTTTTACAGTGTTAAAACATCAAGACATCCCTGTAGTTCCTATACATTAAAAGAGATGGCAATTATTTAGTCATTAAAATAATTGCCAAACTTATTTGTGTAAGCATTCTCCATTTTTAACCGACTTCAAAAAAAGGAGTGTTCTCAATTCGACCGTATATTTTTTTTATTTTGTTTATTAGTGATGTTCGAGACCAATATCGAGTGTAATCATTTTTTTTATGAATTTAAATATCAGTTTCTTAATTTTAACCGTGATAGCCCAGTGGGTAGAACACTCGGTTATCGTGCAAACGACTAGTGTTCAAATCCTGGGTCGGGCCCACACCAATTTGTCTTTTCTAAAGACATATGTGTGGTTAATTTATCATGGTTGTTAACGGTGAGGGAAAACATCGTGAGGAAACCCACATGGCTGAGTTGTACTTAGTCATGTGACAGTGTATTCGTACAAAACGGCGATAGGCCTGCCCCCTATCACGTGAGTACACTGTCCATGCAAAACGTGGGTACTCTGAACACCAGGTAACAAAGTCACGTGATGTTCAGAAGTATTAGTACCTCTGCCATCCCCTTCGGGGATATTCGGCGTTAACCTTTTAATTTATATGTTATGTTATGTTTCTTAATTTTGGATGTCATTCATAAATGATTTGTTTATTAATACAAGCTGGTAATATTAGCTGTGTAGTGTCGGCTTAGAATAGCACTACCCCATTTCTACCCGTGGGTGATCGTAAGAGGCGACTAAGTGTATAGGAGCCTTTTAAGTGATTTTTGGGCGAAGTGGTTGGAGACCCATCATCAAAAACGTTTATTATTATCATCTTTTCCCCAATCAACTTCCAAAAGTGGCTGAGGAATTTATCATTCCAAAGCTCTGGCTACCCCGTTTAGGAAATTATAGCCGTGATTATATGTATGTATGTGCTATGAAAGTATGAAACTTCGTCAAGGGATTAATTTTTTTCCAGAAATGGGTGATTAGGCCATGCTCTGGCCTAGTTTAGTTTGACAGATCAAAGACTACTTTCTAGCTATAGTAGCTAGGACCGACGACGCTCTCCGAAGCACAGAATGATCTTAATTTTCGGATTGGTGATGCAACTCTCCAACATCCTACTAAACTGCGTCAAATCTGAATTACATACATATCATTAATCACGGCGGTATATAAGAAAGGTATATATTATGCGGTTGGAGACCCATCACCAACAACCTTTACTTTACCATCTTTTCCCCACACAACTTTCCAAAAGTGGCTCAGGAATTTCTAATTCCTTAACTCTGGCTACCCCTTCTAGGAATTTATAGCCGTGAGTATATGTATGTATGTATATAAGAAAGGTGGTCAGAGCTTAAAAAAGCTTGACTAACTTTTCAAAGTTGAGTGGGTGATTGATTTTAAATTAAATAATGGTTATTGATGGACCCACGTAAAACAATAATCAATTAAAAGGACTAAACATCTAACTCGCCTCTGACTACATCCGTGGATAAAAACGGGTTAGTGCTATTCTAAGCCATCATGACAAAGTACTTAAAATTATTATATACACTCAAAATTAATTTTAGACATCACTTATTTGGGAATCGAGACCTATGGATTGTGAGCCGAAAAATCTATCGCAACACCACGAGGTCATTATCATCTTGTATTATTATAATATATATTAAACATTGTCACAGCTACATACCTCAAAAACCTCAAAAAGTAGCTAGAAGTCCTTAGCCATTTTTGGAAATTGTGTGCGGAATATATAATAAAATAAAGGTTTTTTTATGGGTCTCTACTGTAGCTCGTATAATCACAGGGAGAAATGCCCGGGTTAGTGTTATTCTGACACTACGCAGCCAGTAATAATTAATAATAATATGCAATTAAAATATCGAACTCTGGATAACATATAGCAGGTGTCTATGTCGTGGGTGACTATAACCTAAAAAGGAATGAAACTTACTCGCTCACGATATATGTTCCCTTGTCAAATATTATTATTTTAAGTAGAATATAATAAATCGCGTATTTTATATTTACTTAATCATACATATGCTTTTATAATATGATATTATAGCTATTATAATGTATAACCCACATACTATATAGAGCAGCGAAATTCTTTGTATGATTGTGAAACGCGCGCGCCTTTACGTAGATAAATAGTTGTCGCAACTAACGTATTTTTTTGTATTCATGTTCGACATATGACTAAAATGTTTTCACTCAAACCCAGAAATTCCTGACTTTTCATACAAACTTTGAAAGAAAAAGAATATGTTTCGGGTTTCGCCTAGTAGTATTAGTAGATCCTCGAAGTGACTTGTAGACTCTGTCAACCGTCTCGTCGCGCCGCGGGCGCTTGATGACCTATTTAGTTAGATTGGTCATTATGAGTACGAATTTTTGACCGAATGAAAATTCTGACATAAGGAACATTCGGAGTGATAGATTCTCAACATAATAAGGAACACCTGATTTTATTTAAGCAGTACCATATGCATGCATGCATCATGCATGAGTATAAATAATTAATGTCATGACAGTTTCTTTTCTATACCTGTATAGTATACGTTACATTAGTTTATTAAAGATAGCCACTCAGACAGCGACAACACCCCACTCTCACCACCTTGCGGTGATGAGCGAACGATCATCGATGGCAGAAGTCCGCTGGACTCCGCCTGCCTCACGCTCAGGGTGCCGCGCCACGCCTCATCAACGTGACTGGGTCCGGTCTCACATATTGTGAAAATCTCGGGAAGAGCTTACTATAGAAATGATCCTATGAAGTAAGGTCATGTCGTAAATGGTTTTAGTAGAGTATATATACGCTGAAATAAAAACTTCGCTACCGCGATGTAGGATTGGAGTTCAGCGACATCTAGCGACGATTTAAGTAAATGAAATATAAAAAAATGCGTGACCCTGATAGTTCTGACGATGATAACAGCTGCGTAAGTTTCTGTGAATGGTTCCAATGAGTCTCTAAACAAACACATGTGAAGGATAAATTATTTAAATTTGATTTATCGTGATGTAGAGTTTTCCGTGTAGTGCTTATGATCTGCGATTTGTTTCGCTATCTTATCGATACAATTAGTTGGTTCGAGTAGGCGAACAGCTTTCTCAGCAATTTTCATGTCGTATAATTTTAGTCATTCATATCGCTAGGTCAAATGTCAAGAGAGAAAATTCGACCTAAATTAGGAGCGGTGCTTTGTAGTGTAAGTCACAGGTACCTACAATAATGCAAACTAGTTACGGAAAATTAACCCACGCAGCGATGCACGAGTTATATCTAATATAAGAAAGAAATATTGTTTTTAACCTTCATTTTTATAGTGACATTGAATTGAGTTAATGTTTGTTAAAAAGAAGAAAATTAAAACTGTGACATTAGCCATGTCCATAACATCTGTTATGCTGTTGTTTGTTGTTCTAATTGTTTCCACAAAATCAGAAAAAGATATCGGATTAAATACGTCTTCGTCGATACAAAATTTCAAAGACCTCGTAGCTACCATGATAAAAGAGCAAAGTAATAAAATACAGTTACTTTTTAAGAAAATTCAGACCAACGCAAAGACAATGTTAAAGAAAATCGAAAGCATGAAAACTGACGCTAGGAGAAAATCGACTGATGGTTCTTATCAAGTGGAGGCTCCAGAACTTTTGAAGAAGCGCTCAAGTGAAAATGAGAAAAGCAATGACGTCGCAAGAAGTTTCGCTCCCAATTACGGTGCCACTGGGTACGGAGTCAGCGGTAACGCGAATTCCTACAATCCGTCGACTTACCACCACCATTCTATAGGTTTCGATCCCATCAACATCGTAGTGTCTGTGTCTTTATTATCATTTCTGTTACAAGCACTCCAAGGGTTGTTGACTAGATCGAGACTACCGACCCCGGTCGTTGAAGCAAAAAGTTTTGATGAGACAAACTGGATCAAGAAGTTCGAGGAAAATCTTATTGCACCGCCGAAAAAGTATTCAAAAAAGAAATTTCTGTCCAAATTGTGAATAGTTTATACTTAGTTATAATATAATTATAAGTATAGAGATATTAATGATAATGATATTCACTATTTATGTTGCACCTTTTGAGTACAGAAGGTTAAGTGAAGTGCTAGTATCAGTGATTAGATGGTGAACGGGAGTCAATAACGAGGCGTGAGGTGAATTAAGTGATTTGGGTGAGTGAGTGACAGGAAACAGTCAAAGCAAGTTTATCCCCATCCTAAAATCTCACGCGAAGTTTCTCCTTAGAAAGAATCCAGAAAAAAAAATAAACACAAAAATAAACTTTTAAAATCGAGATTTTTATGTAATATTTTGCGGGTAAGTCAAACCGGATTATCACCACTTTTGGTGCCCCTAACTACGCTCTGTTTTTGCTATTGTCTACTATGCTGGTCTATTGCAGGTTGAAAGACTCTAACGAATGCTACTGTGATGGTATCCGGAACAGACGGCCTTACATGTCCAAATACCAATATTATTTTGGTTAATGGTGCTTGTCAGACTGCAATATGTATGTGATTAATTTTTTATGTCAAATTATGAGTATTTTTTTATTTAAATAGTGTAAGTGATTGATAATACTATGTTTGTCAAATAAAACCTTTTAATTAAAAATATATTATTTTATTACTTTTATTGTTATAAGCATATCTTTCTGTCCAAATTTGAATTTATAAAATTATCCCTCCAGGAATCGATCCGCAGACCAGACCACTCGGTCCGAAAAAAGGCACTGAAATAATACATACGTACTACACCTAATGTGACACACTCGTCTAATTAAAACCACATCTCAATCTTAAATCATATAATCTTAGAAAAATATCTTCCACTTTTTCTCAAACGCTTTTCGTATCAAACGTAAAAATATAGCTCAACTAATGTTCCCTTTAAACTTCTACGCTACGCCATAAATGTTCTACTAATAAAAAAACAAATCCGAGCTTTAACTCCCTTCAAAAAAGCAGACAAGGCTGAGCTTTAGAGGAAGCACGAGCATGCCCTCACTAAGCCCCATGACGTAGGCTAATGCATGACGTCACAGAGGGTTCACAATTCTACATTAACTATTCACGAACAAGCACAGCCTAGCCCAGCTACACAGTGTCTCAACCTACTCTACTATGCTTAAGTTACTTAGGACTTGTTTTAAGTATATTTACTTATTCAATAAGATAAGCTTTATTTTGAAGCGAACTTTAGAGGTTTTCTGTTGTAGGAACTATGCGATGATTTTAAACAATATTGTAACTTTTTAGAAGATGCTTTCACTCTTTGAACAGTTTTTCAACAAATATAGTACCGTGGGATCTCGTACATAAGAAGTATGGTGTAATTATCAACCAACTTGCTGAAGTCATATGTGCGGTTAATTTTTGTATAGAAACGGTTCAGGAAATAAAGGAAATACAAATATATACGGTTAGTTGAGTCTATATTGCATCGTATGCCAAAATTGTAGATTGTAAAGGAAAAAGTGGTTTGAAATCTGGTGACAAAAATGATTAACTACTGTTTGCTGATAACCGTTGATAATCATCTGGCGCCTTTTTTAACACAACATACACAGTATGTGTGTATAGTATAGTCAATTCAAGGCTATAAATTCCAAAAAGGCAAAACCAGAGCATTAGAATTAGATCTTCTTTAGCTACTTTTGGAAGCTAAGTGGGTAAAAGATAGTAATATTATATGATGCATTATCTAATGCATCTATCTATCTATCTATCTAGATATAGATGAGGATATAATGTTGATATTGTAAGCCTAATACAGATATACTATCATAATGATTACAAGTCAACTGGCATATTGGCCATCGATAGTCTCTGCCCACCCCAATGGGAATTAGTGGCGTGAGTATATGTATGTATGATTTAGCTCACACTCCTAAACGTTGGAAAAAATACGTCATTCTTTTTAAAAGTAACTAATTATGACACAGGCTTCGGACCCATTTTTTTCCATTTCGAGGGAGGAACGGTGAGGGAAAACATCGTGAGGGAACCCACATGTTTAAGTTGTACTTAAGCAAGGACGGTGTATTCGTACAAAAAGGCGATAGGACTGCCTCCAACCCAGTACACTGGTGTCCAAGCAAAACGTGAGTACACTGAACTAGGTGACAAAGTCACGCGATATTCAGAAGTATTACTACCTCTGCGACCCCTTCGGGGATATACAGCATGTACGTTAGGTTTTAGAGTTTGAGCCTTTTTTTCCCAGAAGTGTCGAATAATGCGGCACTTGGAGTTATGGGGCTATTTAAGTAGTGAGTAATTATTGGCTGATGTGGTTAAGGACGTATCACCTATCATTATTTATTTTAATACCTTTTCCTCACTCTACTACAAAATAATAGAAGCGAATGAAGTTGAAATTCTGAAGCGCTCTACGGCCTTGAATATAGATGGGTTAGGTAGGTGTTCAATTATCTAAATTTGATTAGCCAAGTGCAGCAAAGCCCAAGAATTCATAATTTGAATGTTTTTGTTCATGAAAACCTCATGTGGGGATTATTACTAATTAATAAAGGAAATAAAAATTTCGACACTGGTGGGAATCGAACCCGCGACCTCGGGTATACGTCTCCGTCGTTCTGCCAATTGAGCTACCGTGTCAATGGCTGCCAGCGCGAAATTCTTCTATCGTTTGTTTCTTTTACACTTTTAATTAGTGTTTGCGTTCCCTACCTCCGAATTTTCGTAATTTTTCTTTCCTTTATTTGTTACCAAGAATTCATGTTGGAATTTAGTTACATTATATTAAAACGTATGCAATTGACCGGCCCATTACTAATATAAATTAAGAACCAATGAATGTAAACAGATCATTGTTACATATCTTTAATTAATTACTATTTATGCAGTTAGATTAATTCCATAAATAGTATAAATTTTACGCCTAAATCTTTACAAAAGCAAAAACACAATAAACTGTATGCTCCGTTCGTAAGTTAGAGGCGTGTGTTGTTCTTATTGAACATCACTCCCGTGTAGTGAAAAGTTTTCTATCAACGACGGTCTAGGACCAGTCAAACGACAGACAAGACTAACTAACACATATGGCAAGTGTGAGTAGAACGCGCGCGTGCAAAGTTTTTATAATTATTTTTAAATTAATCAATATTTGATACTAACTTTGATTTCCATACTCTTTGTATCGTAGCGTAGACGAAGGTACGTTTGATGTTTATAAAGAGTGCTATTAACAAAAACTACTGTCTTTATAATTTCCCAATTCTGATTACACTATTTTATGAAAAGCTACATGTCGTATATTTTTCAGATAATAATATATTAATTTTGCTGTGTAGTGTCGGCATAGATAACCACTAACCCATTTTTTCCCATGAGTATCCTGCGACGCCACTAAAGATATTAGGCCTTTTTAGTGATTGTTGGCTGATGCGGCTGGAGACACATCATATCCCCGAAGGAGTTGGCAGGGGTACTAATGCTTTGGTTATTTATGCAGTAAAGGTATATTTAAAATGAAAACATATAGCCGTATTGAAATAAATTCGGATTTTCGTTCTTAATAAATTTGCATTATAATACATAAATAACTTATGTCGTTCCATCTTCCACATACGGTCTATGCCATAGACTCTATGGGCACTATGATTTTATATATTCTCTAAATATTTCACTATTGTCGGGTGCACACTAAACTGACTGCTGCGTTACAAAATCAATATTATAAGAATAACAATTGCTGATACCGCCTGTCTAAATTTTGTAATTTCTAAACTGTCCAATGTGATTGAAACATCAACCCTTTACGTGTTATCAAAATTGAAGCAACCCGCTTGACTGACATATTCTTTGTACTCATTTAACTTTCTGAATGTAAAAAATGTGCCCGTTCTTACACATTATCGGTTTTAATGCACCTTTATGGGACCACAATGGCACTGTCAAAAATATCAACACTTTGTTAAAATGGAACCCTTTCATATTAAACAAGTTGATTTTGTAAGGTTCGCGTTTTCTTTTTGGCAAATCGGATTTGTAAATGTGTGGCAGCTGTAGCGAAAAAAGTTTTTTATAATTTAATATAAGCGGCATTATAAAGTATACCGAGTGTCAACTGAGATAACACGATTCATTTATTATTATAGTAGTAGTATGTATAGTATAATGAAATAAATCAATTTAGATACTTACTGTTTTGTAGTTATACATAAACATGTACTATACATATCAAAAACCGGTAGCCAGAGGTTCAGAATATTAAAATTTCTGCTAGTTTTGGAAGAATAAAGGGTGGTTAGTAATGAGTCTCTAACCGTACCGCCCAAATATCACTTATAAATCCCTAAAACCCTAAGTTGCCTCTTACGTCACCCACGGGAAGGAATGCATTTGCATTATTCTAAGCCGACACTCCATAGATATTGTCATACTCATATGGTTACCTAGCTTTTAGATAGGCCAAATTGCGTTGGAAATAACGAATATAAGGGCAGAAACTGCGTTACGCATGTGCACGTCGCGGGTCGGGTCAGATTACGCTGGTCGCTTCATAGTTGAATGGGCACTGACCACTATCAGTAGACCTCACACGCCGCCCGTTCATTCCGTCCACGCGTGTTTAGAAGAGCAGTCAATTTACTTTGGTCAGTGCCTAATCAGCTACGAAGCGGCCAGCGTAATCTGACCCGACTCGCGAAGGGCACACGCGTAACGCAGTTTCTGCCCTAAGATATCCATGTTCAAATATCCTAAGTTATCTGCAAAAAAAACATATAACGAAAATAGCATGTGTTCAAATCAGCAAATAATTACTATCCCCCGTAAAAAGATGTCATTAGATGTAGATAAATATTGACGTCACTGTGACAGCCAGTTCTAAGATCGTTATTTGAATTGAACACATGTTCATCATTGCACCCCTTTCTATAAAGGGATTGAATTGAACAGGCGAGTTGTGCCGTTAAAGCTTTAATCACCGAAGAAGCAAACTTACCTATCCAGTACTAAACGAAATAAAATAGTTATTCTATAAACGTAAGTTCTCATATTTATGTATTCAGATCCTCAGTGTCTACAGAAACGAAAAAGCAGAAACGACAATTTACGCCTGTAGTGATAGTAATAGCAATCCCACAACACAATGTAAGTGCCTTATTTTCTTAGGGTATTGATTATATGGTTGTCTTTCCAATCCAATAGAATTCGATGGGTGATCGTTAAATAAATCTTACTTCTAAATCTCGTTTCTTGGTGAAATACCATCTTTGGGTGATAATGTGAGTAGATGTCGTCAACTGCGTGGTCGTCAACGTAGGATGCATTTAGATTAAATATGGGATGTGCTAGAAAAGGAAGTTAATACTAATATTAATAAAGAATAGGAACATACATACATACATACATATACTCACTGCTATAAATCCCTTGAAGGGGTAGCCAGAGCTAGGGAATGAGACATTCCTCAGCCATCTTTGGAAGTTCCGTGGGGAAAAGATGGTGAAATAAAGGTTGTTGGTGATGGGTCTCCAACCGCATCGCCCAAAAATCCCTTATCAGCCCCAATACCGTTAGCCGCCTCTTACGTACACCTACCGAAAGAAATGGGGTAGTGCTATTCTAAGCCGACACTACACAGCAAGGAAAAAAGAAATGTAGAGAATAAAGTACGATTAATATAAATAAAGCTCAAAATGTAAGCTTGATTGAAGGAATATGAAGACTTCGAGATCTTTTGTTTAACAAACATCGAATAACTTAATTTCCCCTTTCGGCCCATCAACTAAACATTCATTAAGACATTTTGAAAATTCTTTTCAAATACAAGCTCCCTTTCAGATAAGCGCTTAAGCTAATTACGTAAATATGCAATGGGGTTGCACAAAGCAAGTTCATGTTTATCCTTCTATGTGTATGTTGTAATAAGAGTTCATCTTGTCAGAATAGGCTCCCCTTGCCTGGTACATTGTTTGATCTTTACAGCGTGAGGGGATTGGCAATGCGTCTAATATTATGTAAGCATACACTAATTCTGTACCAGCTATAAGAGCACAAATATTTGTATGGCAAACATGATTATTGTTTGCATACAAAATGGCACTTAATTGAAATAATATTTTGTTTTGAAAGATAAGGCGAAAATATTTTAAAAGTGCCTACTCTTTCCTCGAGTTTAGGTGAATCTGAGGATACATAAAATAAAATAATTATCTATTCCAAACTAAGGAGATAAGTCTTTTTTTGAAAGTTAAATTGTAACTTAATATTACATACATACATACATATACTTACGGCTATAAATCCCTTAACGGGGTAGCCAGAGCTTTGGAATTAGAAATTCCTCAGCCACTTTTGGAAGTTGACTGGGGAAAAGATGGTAATAATAAATGTTTTTGGTGACGGGTCTCCTACCACATCGCCCAAAAATCACTTAAAAAGCCCCTATGTCCTTAGTCGCCTCTTACGATCACCCACGGGTAGAAATGGGGTAGTGTTATTCTAAGCCGACACTTCATGACTACTTATATTAAAATGGCAATATACTTCTACTTCGGATTTGGAAGGTGTAGTGTTGTGAGACTTACCAAGGACAAAAGTTTTTTTTTTATGTTTTTTAAATAAATAAACAAAAATAGCCATAAGACAACCGATGACTATTATACTTATTACATCTTAGCTAAGTGGTTTTTTTTGCGATGTTTTTCTTCACCTTTAAAAACTCTGGTAAATCAAGAATGATTGACGTTACCTGCCCGCATGACATAAAGGATGGCATAGAGGCACGATTATGGCAATGAAACTATGCATTTTTACTTGGTAAACATACGGTTTCTATAAGTATTTAATATGTAAGTAATAATAAGTTTGCCGTGTAATGTCGGCTTAGAATATAACTAATCCATTTCTTGCCGCGGTTGTCGTAAAAGGTGACTCAGGTAATAAAAGCATTTTAACTGACTGTTCGTCAATGTGGCTGGAGATCCATCACCAACAATTTTAACTTATCTATCTTTTCCTCAGTCAAATGCCAAAAGTGACGGAGAAAATGTACATTCTCAAACTCTTGCGAACTTATTCTTGGATTTATAGCATATATGTCTCAATACATTTATATAATCACGCTATTATATCCCATTGGGGTAAGCAGAGACTATCGATCGCCACTTTGCACGTTCCTAGCAAACCTCCTAGCTTCGTGTTCATCCTCAAAACTTTTTCTTTTTTTATTACCCAAAGAGACTAAATTTAGAATAATTATGTATTAAGAAATAATTCAGATTGGTAAATATAATTTACACCAAACTAAACAGTTAATAATAGTATAATAAATTTGATGAAAGCCTGTAAATATTCGTAAATATAACCGTGATTTTAGCAAGGAATTAAACGTGTTGACCTTCTCATAAAATTTTCAGTGAAGCTACTCTAGCTAATACGACATAAACATTTAAAGAGAATGCAAATCCCAAATTCATTACGTCACTCAAGACCTCTCAAGTTAATTTGTACCCTCATCTCAACGTTTATAAGGGGACATAATATTCCTCTAAAACGTTGTGACGTCAAAGAAGACACTCGAGACGTAAGTACTTGTCTATTTGTAATTGAATATGGAAATCTTTCCTGTCGGGGCTTGAGGAATTCCTTTTAGTCTGGGGTGCGGTCGCGGCGGCGGCGTGCAATGCACATCGCCACTTGAACTCAGGAAAGCGGGTGGAATAACTATTTTGAATTCAAAATGAAAAATTCTGTTGACTCAGAAATTTGCTTCCATTTCTTCCGATCTACATTTGTGTGAACAGCGTTCGCTTCGCAGACGTTTAGCGTGATCAATGCTATTTATGAAGCTCCGAGCATTTGTAAGAAAGTTCGCATATCGTTCCCATAGACAATTGCGAGTTAA
Organism: Bedellia somnulentella; assembly: GCA_963576735.1. Classification (NCBI taxonomy): domain Eukaryota; kingdom Metazoa; phylum Arthropoda; class Insecta; order Lepidoptera; family Bedelliidae; genus Bedellia; species Bedellia somnulentella. Next base: position 4,522,312 of record OY755180.1, read on the forward strand.
TTACTTCGGCAGACATTGCTAAATTCCTTAGTTTTTGTTTGCTATGGTTTATTGGCAAGAATCAGATTTAACAAGCGTGAAAATTGATTGGTATTCTGTAGTGCAACTGTCGTTTCTTCTATATTCCCATCCAATTGAAAAGCGTTCGAATAAAACCCAAATAATAGTTATCTCGCCGATCCACCCGCGACGGGGCTTTGGGTACGCAGTCCCAGTTTATTTACTCTCAAACCGTTTGCAGGTTTACGTCTTTCTTCAGTGAACTCTGAATGAAATGCGGAACAATAACAGTAAAGAAGGATTTCTTTTAGATCGAAGACGTTTTCATGAGGCGAAACATAAAATAAGTTGATCCTTATCGCTTATTAGAATTATTTTATTAAACTCGTTTGATACCAACGATATTCAGCCCATAAAATCTTATCAAAACTGCAAAACACATATAAATGAGATTTATTTTCAGATTAATTTAGCTGCGTTTCTCGGTTTAAAATAGCACCAACCCATTTCTGCTAGCGGCGGGTATCCTACGAGGCAACAAGGGGTTTTGGAATTTTTAGTAGTTATTTGCATGTGGCCGTCCCAATACCAAACATCTTTCATTTTTAATTTTTCCTGTGTTTATAGAATTCATAGCAGTGAGGACATGTATGTATGTTTCAGATTTATTGGGTTTTAAAGTAAAAATAAACACATTTAAGAAAGTTTTAAGACGATATTAGTACGTACATTTGTTTCATAAAGTAGTTACATTGACAGAACCCAGTAGTTCTTATTCTTACCTACAATTAAAACTAAAACTGCATACAGACCTAAAGAAACCTAGTGTTTAATTAACACAACTAGTACAATGTTGCACAGATCTTGATCATAAGGGAGTAGTGTAGTTTGTCGAAGTTCGTGTGTCGGAGCACATATACTGTGAGTTAGGAAACTTCCCGAACAATTGCAGAACTTCGGAAATTCTGGTGTAACGTTATCCTATATGAAACAAGTCTAATGGTTATTAATTGAGATGTTTATTGCCTGCGAACTAGTTTAAGAGCTACTTGCGGTGTTGTGTTACATAGTCGATATGTCTATCTTTATTATCTATCATACATACATACATAGACTCACGGCTATAAATCCCTAAACGGGGTAGCCAGAGCTTTGGAATGAGAAAATCCTGAACCACTTTTGGAAGTTGAAAGGGGAAAATATGGTAATAAATATTTTGGTGACAAGTCTCTAACCAAATTGCCCAAAAATCACTTAAAAAGCCACTTTACCCTTAGTCGCCTCTCACGATCACCCATGGGTAGCAATGGGGTATTGCTATTCTAAGTCGTTACTAAATAGCCGTATACATTATATATATTATACATACTACATATATCATACTCCAGGCTACTTCCAAAAAGGGGTAGCCAGAGATACGCAATTTGAGTATCCGTAGCAAAATTTTGAAACTAAGTAGGTTAAGTTGGAAAAGTAAAGGGATATGGATACATTACCATTACATACATACATATACTCACGACTATAAATCCCTTGAAGGGGTAGCCAGAGCTAGGGAATGAGACATTCCTCAACCACCTTTGGAAGTTGCATGGGGAAAAGATGGTGAAATAAAGGTTGTTGGTGATGGGTCTCCAACCGCATCGCCCAAAAATCCCTTAAAATCCCCAATACCGTTAGTCGCCTCTTACGTACACCCACCGGAAGAAATGGGGTAGTGCTATTCTAAGCCGACACTACACAGCAATTACCATTACACGGTCACTTAAAAAGCCCAAAAACCCAAAGTCAGTTAATACTACATATATTACTTGTTCTAAGGCCGAGAATCCACCAAAGCTATCAGGGAAAATGTATTTGAATAAAATTATTTTATTACTTACTGAATAACACACTCTCCTCGCTTTATAGCTCTGATGGATTCGCAATCTTAACACTAAAGAGCTTCAGGACATGTTGACTATTACTTTTTGATTAAATTCATGTCTTTCTTGACCACAACTCAAGCAGTAATTACAAAAAAAAGTACACTGTTGATGAATAAGATTTAACGTTGACCGATGCGTCTAAATCTAGTAAGAATTTCTGAAGCCGTGTAGTGCCGGCTTAGAATGTCGCTACCCCTTTTTACCCACGGGTGTCGTAAGAGGCGACTAAGGGTATTGGGGCTTTTTATTGGATTTTTGGGCGATGCGGTTGGAGACCCATCACCAAAAACCTTTATTTTAGCATCTTTTCCCCACTCAACTTCCAAAAGTGGCTGAGGAATTATAATTCCTTAGCTCTGGCTACCCCTTCTAGGGAAATATAGCCGTGAGTATATTTTGTAAGTTGTGTGGGGAAAAGATGGTGAAATAAAGGTTGTTGGTTATGGCTCTCCAACTGCATCGCCCAAAAATCTCTAAAAAGCCCCAATACCGTTAAAACCCGCCTTTTACGTTTACCCACCGAAAGAAATGGGGTACTGCTATTCTAAGCCGACACTACAGAGCACATTACATTATTTTAAATATGTTAGCTATTAACAGAATAGAAGGATTCACAGTTGTAAAAAGAGCATTATAGTCATATTTAGATTTATAAAATGTTTTCGTTGAAATATTTGAACAAAATTTCTTTAAGAAGTTATTTTAAAACGTTATTTAATAAGCTTTAACATAAAATTTTCATTTATTATTTCTAACTTTCGATGAAAGGGAATCATAACTTTTTTCGGATAGTCTACTAAAAGTTTCCACTTTCATTTCTACAGAGGGGAATAAATTAATATTGATTACTCAATTTTCTTCTTTTTACCTGTATATAATTTAATCTTCACAAGCGCAATCAACATATTTGAAACACTTAAAATATTTAAACGAAATATAAATAGATTCCATTATAACTATTAATAAACAAGTCTCACTTTTTAAGTGGCATATTTATATGACGACTAGTTTTAGATTAGCAGGATAGCAAAATTTATAATACTTATATCAATAGTTGTAATTTTTTAATACATACATACATATACTCACGGCTATAAATCCCTAGAAGTTCCTCAGCTACTTTTGGAAAGTTGAGTGCGGAAAAGATGGCAAAATAAAGGATGTTGGTGATGGGTCTCCAACCGCATCGCCCAATAATCCCTTAAAAGCCCCAATACCGTTAGTCGCCTCTTACGAACACCCACCGGCAGAAATGGGGTAGTGTTTTCTAAGCCGACACTACACAGCAATGATGTAATTTTTTTATGTATAGATTAATAAGATTATGTATGTTATAACAATGAATATGAGGAAAGCAAGAGAGATTTGTCAGGATATGATATTTAGGAGGTCAGGATATTTTGCTAAGTAGCCAGTAGTCTCTTCCTACTCAACGGGAGTAAAAAGCATCAGCAAAAGTCAGTAAATATTAATATTTTTTCAACTATGTTTTTTTTGGGTTTTATACTATTATAGTCTACAAATCGTTTCGGACTCTTAGCTATCCTTCTTAACATAAAAACTCTATGGAAAGTAAAAATCAATTTAAACTAACACAGCAGATTAATATTGATCCGCAGATTTCTCTAATCCAATTTACACGAGTTATATAGACAAGTTTTCATAGAAACTCATAGTCATTGCTTTCTCTTGTGACTTGCTCCGTAGAACAAATTAGTGCAAGTCCATCGATAGAAGGTACCTTTCGCACGGCCTACTCATTATGAGAGGAAATTATTTCGCTAAAGGCACGATGAGTTGCAAAACTTTGGGAAATCTAGGTGTTAAGTTCAATGTCGTTAAGTTTTTATAGATTGTTGAGTAATTTTGTTATGATTAGCGACACGTAACAAAAAATACAAATTAGCTCTTGTTAAAATTAGATTACAGAGTATTTTAGTGTATGCCGTGTAGTGTCGGCTTAGAATAGCACTACCCCATTTCTTCCGGTGGGCGTACGTAAGAGGCGACTAACGGTATTGGGGCTTTTAAGGGATTTTTGGGCGATGCGGTTGGAGACCCATCACCAACAACCTTTATATTACCATCTTTCCCCACTAAAATTTCCAAAAGTAGCTGAGGAATTTTTTATTCCTTAGCTTTGGCTACCCCTTCTAGGGATCTATAGCCGTGAGTATATGTATTATAAATGTATGTTTAAAATTTTACTTGTATAAAAAAAAAAAAATGTTTATTGCGCATTTTGAATTACATAGTGATTTTTCCAATGGCCCCTGCACTAGGTAAAACCTGTATTGCGGGTGGCCTTTCTCGATATTTACATTTGTATGCTTTTAATGGGTTAACTGCACTGTACTTGACTTAAATTAGTTGTACGCTATATTAGAAAGTAAAATTCATTAAAAACCACAAAAAAACATTATTCTTAATACTGTTAATATCTAGTTGTGTAGTACCCAATTTTGGGGCTAGATCTGTGATAATCTGTGTCCTTGATATTATTATTTTTAACAACTTAAATTTAATGAATCGATAATTTATTCAAACGATGATATAACAAAGTAATTACCTAACCACCCTTGAAATTACCAACTAAGTAAAATATTAATATTGAACAATACATAAACTGACTACTGACTTATTAAATTTTAGTTAAGTCATAAACTATGTCAAAAAATCAAACAAAATTTATGTATTAATAACCTTCGAAGATATAAGGCGCAATTATGCGATTATTGAGATATCATCATTTATTATGCCTACTCCATACACTTATTTTCGAAAAAAAAACTGGTTGCTCTGTTCACGATTATAAACCTGAAAGTGCATTGCATAAGGTATATAGTAGATATTCTCAATTACATCCAAGCAAAAAAATCGTCACTTAAGAATAATAAGTCGAATTTCTATGAAACGCGAAATTGAACTCACTGTGCAGCCTACTCATTGCAAGAGGAAATTATTTCGCTAAAGGCGGGATGACTTGCTAAATTTCTGGATATCTAGGTGTTAACACTTTCTAGGTTAATGCTGTTAAGTTTTATTGATGAGTTATCTTGTTAAGATCAGCGACGTATTAATTTGTGACATAAATTAGCTTCAATTTGAAATTGGCACACACATTTTAACAATTGACAACCGTTAATTATTTGAAATAATGGAATTCTTGTGATTTTTACTTAAAGACATTATGATTATGTCTCATTATTAAATTAATAAAACATACAGAAATACATAAATATACTCACAGCTTTAAATCCCAAATATAGGGTATAGCTACATAATTAGAAAAAAAAACTGCTGCTTTTGAAAGTAAAATGGTTTCCCCAATTGGGTTGTAAGTATGTATGTAGTAAGGTTATAAGATAAATCCCCAATACCCTTAGTCGCCTCATAATAAAAATAGGTTACTGCTACACTAGCAAAAAGATGCTGCTATTCTACACACCTGTGAATTGTTACACAAAGTTTCATTTAAATGAAAATAAACATTTAGTACATATTTATTTGTCTTTTATATATTAGTGTATGCCTACCTTAGGAACTAATGTATGTGGGAACAATAAAAAATAACCTGCACTTTGATATTATAATATATTCTATTAACAGCTAGAAACTCAAAACACAAACTGAAAAAGATGTTTTAAATACATATATACATATACTCACGGCCATAAATCCCAAAAAGGGCTCGCCAGAGCTTCAGAGCTAGAAACTCCTCAGGCGTATTAAGATGTTCATAGGGGAGAAGATGGTAGAAATAAAGTATCGTTGGTGATGGGTCTCCAACCGCATCGTTCAAAACCACTTAAGATAACTTAACAAAACCCTTAGACGCCTCTTACGGCACCCGTGGGTAGAAAGGGGTAGTGACATTCTAAGCCGGCACTACACGGCTATTTAATATAATTTCTGTTAAATTGAATCGCACTGTCAAAAAGTTATCAGACGCTTGGCTCGTCTTGGCGGGGGCACGGTGAAGATAAATAGTCGTTAAGGTTTTCAATCAACATCACGCAAACATCACTTTAAAAGACTTACCAATACCGAAAAGACCGACTGAGAACGACTGAAGATTTTAATGCGACAGAACGATACTTAAGTTACGGGGGCTTATACCCGAAGGTCGCGGGTTCGAACCCCGCCAGTGTCGAAATTTTTCTTTCCTTTAATAACATCTTTTATTTATAAGATACTTAAGTTGTTCTCAGCTCGAATACTCAATTCAAAAATCCGTCGTCTAACACTCTTTTGCCTCGTCGTCGTTGGGATAATGTTGTCCTAAGCTGAAACTTCATGCGAATAAAACTTAAGTTTTAGCTTAATAATAGTATTTTTCTGTTTCTACTAGCCATTCGTTACAACAATCTATTTGATGTATATTGCTGATGCTTTATCATACATACATACATACGTATACTCAGAGCTATAAATCCCTTAAAGGGGCAACCAGAGCTTAAGAATCCGAAAATTCTTCAGTCACTTTTAGAAGTTAAGTAGGGAAAGTGCTATTCTAAGCCTACACAACAAAGCAGCTCTATTATTGAAACTGAATGTTACTAAGAAATATTTGTTGATAGCAATAACAAATATATTAATAGAATATTTCTTCGCACGTTTTACACCAAATCCACGTCTTTCATTCATTCGAATACCCAATTTAGCAAGACCCTCGATAGGATGTAAACTTCTAAGAATTTATTCTTAATTACAGTCAAAGTATAGATCTTGAATTCTGGTTTTTGATGGAATAAGAGCTCCAATATTTACCCACCGGGATCATCTAGCTGATGGGTAATTATTAAAATGATAACGGTTTCTTTGCTCAGCTAATGGGTTTTGTATGAATTATAAATAGCTATTTCCTTGTTTAATGTTTGTATTTTCTTAAGGATCTTAGAGCTAAACTGTTACTTACATTTAAGTACATCCGGTAAACTTTAGTTGAGTAAAACTTAGATTTAGAGCAGGATTATTACCTGACATACATACATACATATATATACTCACGGCTTTAAATCCCAGGAAGGGGTAGCCAGAGCTAAAGAATTAGAAATTCCTCAGCTACTTTTGGAAATTTGAGTGGGGAAAAGATAGTAAAAATAAAGGTTGTTGGTGATGGGTCTCCAACCGCATCGCCCAAAAATCCCTTAATAGCCCCATACCGTTAGTCGCCTCTTACGTACACCCACCGGAAGAAATGGGGTAGTGCTATTCTAAACCGACACTACACGGCAAATTATTATTACCTGAGTATATTATAAATAAGTAATTTATTGTTACCAATATTTTCATCATGTAACATTTAGTGATAGTTATTTAAGCGTTTTATATCAATGGTTACAAATAGATAAAACTCAATTAAATAATTCATATTTGCGTTGCGCCAACAGTAGTAGCTTAGTGGGAACAGGCTAAAACTAAAACTGAACAGAATTAAAATCATGTAATATGATTTCAAGTTTTGAATCAGGTTTCAACATTTGTATTTTGTGAAAAAGGCTCCATTTATTATGGGGCTTATAGGTGAATTTTTCTAATTGTGGTTAGAATAGCATCACGAACGATCCTTCACTTCTTCTCTTCACTTATCTTCTCCCTTTTCAACATCCGAGAGTGGATGAGAAATCTTTTATTCCAAAGCTTGAACTCCCCTATTTTGCGATTAATATTCGTGACCGTAGGTAGCTAGTAGGATCATAAGTGTCTTGGTTGTATAGTTTCACATAATAAGTAACTATTAGATTTTTTGGTTTTCCTATGCCTTCTATGTAAAAGTCGTAAAGATCCTAAATACTTAGTAGTACCGAGTTTTATTGAAGTATTGAGCAGTACTGATTGGCAGGTCGCGGTTAATAACTGTAATTAGTCTCACGTCAACGCTTCGTCATCGCACGTTCGCAGTCTAAACTGACATTTTAAGTGAACGCGTTTTAACTCTCTCGAGCTTTTAGCCACCTTATGACTTCTTTTTTTTACATTTGACAGATTTGTGATTTGTTTTTTGGGTTACGTTTTTAATTATGTTGTGTAAAAAGGTATTTAGAGCCTGTGTGTCAGCTTCGAATAACACGTAACTTTTTCGAGGCACTTTTAAATATATTGTTGGGCGATCAGCAACAAAAAAATCAACAATCTCATGCAAACAAATGTAAAATACTGATTAATTATTGATGGGAAATGAAAGCCGAATACCGTCATTAGTGCTATTCCAAGCCGACACTACGCAGCAAATACCCTTAATCTACCCTTTACCATTTTTCACTCAATCAATGAATCAACTCAGTAGTAAGCTGCACACATTAAAAAGGGACTTGAAAAAGGGAAAGATCATATTTAGCGTTCCATATTTATGTTAATGGGCAACAAGTGCAATCGGCAGTACACGTTATGGAACCTGAGCTATATATCAGTCCCAGGGAAGACCTCAGGTCATATTCCTGTCATAGCGATCATAGTAAATGATGCAGCAATAATAATTACATAGTTTTGTTGGATGCGCGCGCATATTTTGCACAGCGCCGTAAATTGCCTACAGATTATTGGGGAAAAGGGGTGTTAAACTTTTTTTATCATGTTTTTTTTATTTGGGATGTTTTACAAACAAGTTAGTGCAATTCTAAGCCGATACTTACAGCAGCAGCAAATACCTTAAAACTACCCTATTACATTTTCCACCATAATAAGTCAAACCAGCACAGCAGTATGATACATACATAAAGAAAAACTTGAAAACAAAGAACGTTTTTAGCATCCTATATTCTTATAAAAAAAACAATTTATGTTATTGTAAGTTGTAAGTTATTCAAATCAATGGTTTGCAAGGTAAAGACCTATGTTTGTAGCAATGGCTAAACCCATTGATGTATTTTTTATGACTTTTCGCCCTACAATTGCAACTTACAGATAATGTTTTCAACTTATATTTAACGACTGTTAATCGTCTGTCATAGCTACCTTTTGCATCAAATTATCATAAACGGGTTGTTAATACTATTTACCATGATCTCCTTAACATGCATTTTTTATTCTTCTTGCATCAGCAACCATATTATTGCGGGAACCAGATTGGAAGCATGCTATAACTACGCATTGTTATATACGGACATTTTAAAACTTGCACGTATCTTTAAATCACGCATTAGAGTATAGCAAGATTTAATCGTATGCACACAAAATATAAAAAAAATACGGATCGAGACAGCCTCAAAGTAAGGTGACGTAAATAATAATACTGCTACACTAGCAAAATAAGCAAGAGACACATTTATTATGCCGCTATTCTACGCACCAGTGAAAATTTCATTTAAATGAAAATAAACAATTTATTTGTCTTTTATATTTTAGTGTATGCCTACCCCAACAGGAACTAATGTATGTGGGAACAATAAAAAATAACCAGAGCTTCAGAGCTAGAAAATCCTCAGGCGTATTAGGATGTTCATAGGGGAGAAGATGGTAGAAATAAATTTCAAAACCACTTAAGAAAACTTAACAAAGCCCTTAGTCGTCTCTTACGACACCCGTGGGTACAAAGAGGTAGTGACATTCTAAGCCGGCACTACACGGCATTTTAATATAATTTCTGTTAAATTGAATCGCACTGTCAAAAAGTTACCAGACGCTTGGCTCGTCTTGGCGGGGGCACGGTGTAGATAAATAGTCGTTAAGGTTTTCAATCAACATCACGCTAACATCACTTTAAAAGACTTTTGCCTCATTTTTCTTTCCTTTTTTTATTCTTTAGTTATTAGTAATAATCCCCACATGAGGTTTCCATGAACAAAAAGATTTAAACTCTTTTGCCTCGTCATTGGGATAGTGTTGTCCTAAGCTGATACAACATGCGAATAAAACTTAAGTTTTAGCTTAATAATAGTATTTTCATGTTTCTACTAGCCATTCGTTACAACAGTCTATTTGATGTATATTGCTGATGCTTTATCATACATACATACATACGTATACTCAGAGCTATAAATCCTTTAAAGGGGTAACCAGAGCTTAAGAATCCGAAAATTCTTCAGCCACTTTTAGAAGTTAAGTAGGGAAAGTGCTATTCTAAGCCGACACAACAAAGCAGCTCTATTATTGAAACTGAATGTTACAACGAAACATTTGTTGATAGCAATAGCAAATATATTAATAGAATATTTCTTCGCACGTTTACACCGAATCCACGTCTTTCATTCATTCAAATACCCAATTTAGCAAGACCCTCGATAGGATGTAAACTTCTAAGAATTTATTCTTAATTACAGTCAAAGTAAAGATCTTGGATTCTGGTTTTTGATGGAATAAGAGCTCCAATATTTACCCACCGGGATCATCTAGCTGATGGGTAATTATTAAAATGATAACGGTTTCTTTGCTCAGCTAATGGCTTTTGTATGAATTATAAATAGCTATTTCCTTGTTTAATGTTTGCAATTTCTTAAGGATCTTAGAGCTAAACTGTTACTTACATTTAGGTACATCCGGTAAACTTAAGTTGAGTAAAACTTAGATTTAGAGCAGGATTACCTGAGTATAATATAAATAATTTATTGTTACCAATATTTTTATCATGTAACATTTAGTTATAGTTATTTAAGCGTTTTGTATCAATGGTTACAAATAGATAAAACTCAACTTGTGTTGGGCCAACAGTAGTAGCTTAGTGGGAACAGGCTAAAAGTAAAACTAAACAGAATTAAAAGCTTGTAATATGGTTTCAAGCTCTGAATCAGGTTTCAAAATTTGTATTTTATAAAAAAGGCTCCAAATTACAAGGCTTATAGGTGAATTTTTCTAATTGTGGTTAGAATAGCATCACGAACGATCCTTCACTTCTTTTCTTGACTTATCTTCTCCCTTTTCAACATCCGAGAGTGGATGAGAAATCTTTTATTCCAAAGCTTGAACTCCCATATTTTGCTATCAATATTCGTGACCGTAGGTAGCTAGTAGGATCATAAGTGTCTTGGTTGCAGAGTTTCACATAATAAGTAACTATTAGATTTTTCGGTTTTCCTATCCCTTCTATGTAAAAGTCGTAAAGATCCTCATTACTTAGTAGTACCGAGTTTTATTGAAGTATTGAGCAGTACTGATTGGCAGGTCGCGGTTAATAACTGTAATTAGTCTCACGTCATCGCTTCGTCATCGCACGTTCGCATTCTAAACTGACATTTTAAGTGAACGCGTTTTAACTCTCTCGAGCTTTTAGCCACCTTATGACTTCTTTTTTTACATTTGACAGATTTGTGATTTGTTTTTTGGGTTACGTTTTTAATTATGTTGTGTAAAAAGGTATTTAGAGCCTGTGTGTCAGCTTCGAATAGCACGTAACTTTTTCGAGGCACTTTTAAAGATATTGTTGGGCGATGGGCATACACACCCATCAGCATCAAAAAAATCAACAATCTCATGCAAACGAATGTAAAATGCTGATTAATTATTGATGGGAAATGAATGCTGAATACCGTCATTTGTGCTATTCCAAGCCGACACTACGCAGCAAATACCCTAAATCTACCCTTTACCATTTTTCACCCTACGAAATCCACTCAGTAGTAAGCTGCACACATTAAAAAGGGAGTTGAAAAAGGGAAAGATCATATTTAGCGTTCCATATTTATGTTAATGGGCAACAAGTGCAATCGGCAGTACACGTTATGGAACCTGAGCTATATATCAGTCCCAGGGAAGACCTCAGGTCATATTCCTGTCATAGCGATCATAGTAAATGATGCAGCAATAATAATTACATAGTTTTGTTGGATGCGCGCGCATATTTTGCACAGCGCCGTAAATTGCCTACAGATTATTGGGGAAAAGGGGTGTTAAACTTTTTTTATCATGTTTTTTTTATTTGGGATGTTTTACAAACAAGTTAGTGCAATTCTAAGCCGATACTTACAGCAGCAGCAAATACCTTAAAACTACCCTATTACATTTTCCACCATAATAAGTCAAACCAGCACAGCAGTATGATACATACATAAAGAAAAACTTGAAAACAAAGAACGTTTTTAGCATCCTATATTCTTATAAAAAAAACAATTTATGTTATTGTAAGTTGTAAGTTATTCAAATCAATGGTTTGCAAGGTAAAGACCTATGTTTGTAGCAATGGCTAAACCCATTGATGTATTTTTTATGACTTTTCGCCCTACAATTGCAACTTACAGATAATGTTTTCAACTTATATTTAACGACTGTTAATCGTCTGTCATAGCTACCTTTTGCATCAAATTATCATAAGGGTGGATTTCAACAAGACCGTTAAAATATTGATTTCCGTGGATTTTTTTAAATCAAGGTTTTTATTTATTTTCGATCGATATTATTGAAGTTTTTGATAATTTATACATTATATCTTAATATCCAGCAGATAACTTATAAAAACTAGTGAGTTTTACATTATTAAATATTCAATGCCATGGCAATGAAACAAGAGTTCATGGAAATGAAACATGCGTGCACGGAAATGAATCAAGCGTCCACGGCAATGAAAGATCTGTACCACGGGAATGAAAATCCTTTTAAAATTGTATATCTCACAATGAGAAAGCTATATTCAGATATTATTATTTTTGCAGTGAGTGTCTACTTTAATTGAATTAACTTAACATTTGTCAATTATTTTTAACATTGTTGGTCTCAGACATAGGCATCCTTCAATGATCTCTGAGACAAACAGTCCTGTGCTTTTCTTGTTATCCATCGATAGCCTGTAATCTTGTCTGATGATCAACTTTTTTTTAAATTGTATTGTATTTATTCTGTATATATATATATATAAAAGTTAAATAAAACAAAGGTATCGGAATCAAAGTAGGTAACGTACTATTATTTATTTAAATTGTAAAATAACTAGATTGACAAAAATAAAATAGACAGGTAGTTATACAAAATATCATTTTTAAACACTTACAACACAAATTTTGTTTTTAAATCCAAAGCTGAACAAGGCACATTTTTTTTAAACTAAGACAAATATAAGAACCTTGAGGACGTTTTACTGGCAATAATCACAGCCCATTATTATCAAAAAGAGTAATACTATAATTATCTTATTTTTCATCTTTTGTCAAGTAAATATAAAAAGTCATAAGCTTAAAACTTATGGATAATCTTTAACAATTGCACAATCTTTGTATATTGTCTGTTTCTCTTATACGATTCTGATCTCGTAGTACAGGATCGCTTCTTATTTTTTGGCGTCGCTTTTGCTCAGCCAATCTTTTTCTTTCTTTCCTCTCCTCTTCGGTTAATTTTTGTTTGGACATCACGACACCTTAAAATAACCAGCCCATTATTATCATCATCTAAAGAATATGTGTGAGTGAGCGATTTAGGTCTACTAGGTATTTCATGACGATGAAGTAACATTTCATTTATAAGTTTGAAGATACCTCTGAGTTTGATGTATCAAATAAAATAAATCTACATACATACATACTAATCCCTAGAAGGGGTAACCAGAGCTAAGGAATTAGAAATTCCTCAGCCACTTTGGAAAGTTGAGTGGGGAAAAGATGGTAAAACAAAGGTTTTTGGTGATGGGGCATCGCCCAAAAATCCCTTAAAAGCCCCAATACCGTTAGCCGCCTCTTACGTACACCCACTGGAACTACACGGCTACTACTACTACAATAAATCTGTCATATTTTTTTCGATTCCTATACTAATTGTCAGTACTAATAGCGCTAATTAGTATGTGACGGTCTAAAAATTTTATAAGCTTTGATGCCTAGTATGAAATATCTTCCTTAACACGGATCTTATAATATTGTCTCATTGTCATATAATACCTTGTATTAACTATGAGCTCATAGTAAGCTTGAAAGCATAATTTTGTTAAATACATAAAAAATCCATGAGACCTGTTTTGTTATTCCCTATTTTCGTTATTTTTCATAATCATACCATGGCAATGAAAAAATTGATTATGGGAATGAAACACTAAGCCACGGAAATTAATCACCAGGCCATGGAAGTGAATGGCTATGCCATGGAAATGAAAAATCAGGTCACGGCAATGAAATTCTTTTCATTTTAGTGGCTTTTTTTTCATTTCCATAGCAAATTTTGGCCACGGAAACCATGAAAATGAAAGCATGGCAATGAAAAACAAGGCAAAAATGTTAAATTACTTATAACTTATTTATTATTCGAATGATTAAATACTAAACATACATCCATAATAGAAATAGTGTTCTATTGAAAACCTTTACAAGAAGACAATCTTTCAAAAACATAAGTTATACCTACCCATGGCAATGAAAGATAAAATGACGAGTAACGAAAAAAAATGATACTTACATTTAAGGCGCAAAAACGCAGATACTTATGTACTTCCTCCTACGTTGAGCACTTGGGCGGCACTAAGATGTAACGTTTAGAGCAGAGTGGGGGTGAAGAAAGTCTTTTAATAAAATGATATTCCTAAATAAGTATAGGGCATGGTAATGAATGGTGTTCCTGGGACAAATGAGTTTGTAGTAACTATTAATTGTATTGTTTAAATATTTGAATAAACGTTTTTCGCAACGATACTACAACTATTCAAATAACAAATAAAGCTATGTTTTTGTAAAAACAACCAATAGATTTTTTTCAATAAGCTATAATTCACGTCAAGGTGGCGTGCGGACAACCTCGGAAATGAAAAATTTAGAGGTTTAATGTTTTTTTGTGGAATATCTATTAGTCCTATAACTAAAATATTTATGGCTCCGCATAGATTACTATTTCATCTCATCAGAAAAAAATATTTAAAAGTTATAACTACGTCTTTTTGTATGGATTTCATCGATGCCATGTTATAAATAGCCCCGGGAAATTCACTCATAAACGGGTTGTAAATGCTATTTACCATGATCTCCTTAACATGCATTTTTTATTCTTCTTGCATCAGCAACCATATTATTGCGGGAACCAGATTGGAAGCATGCTATAACTACGCATTGTTATATACGGACATTTTAAAACTTGCACGTATCTTTGAAATCACGCATTGGAATATAGCAAGCAAATCGTATACACACAAAATATTAAAAAAAATACGGATCGAGACAGCCTCAAAGTAAGGTGACGTGTGGTTTGTGATATTCTACACATACATAAATAACACTCAAGATTAAGAAACACAATGTGACGACACACAATGAATCGTGAGGAAACCCACATGGCTGAGTTGTACTTGGTCATGTGACAGTGTATTCGTACAAAACGGCGATAGGCCTGCCCCCTATCACGTGAGTACACTGTCCATGCAAAACGTGAGTACTCTGAACACCAGGTGACAAAGTCACGTGATGTTCAGAAGTATTAGTACCTCTGCCAACCCCTTCGGGGATATTCGGCGTGAACGTTTATGTTATGTTATGTAATGTGACGACGTCCATGGCCCAGTTAATAGGTGACTAGATTCTAGGTCTGGAGGTTGCGGGTTTAAATGCCGCTGAGAGAAACATTTATGTGATGATCTTAGGTGCTTGTTTCTTT
The DNA here is from genome assembly GCA_963576735.1 of Bedellia somnulentella. NCBI lineage: Eukaryota > Metazoa > Arthropoda > Insecta > Lepidoptera > Bedelliidae > Bedellia > Bedellia somnulentella. The sequence goes on from OY755180.1 coordinate 4,537,734, forward strand.
TTGGGACTTTTGACCGTGACATATGTACAAACAAAATTAATATGTGACGGTTGTGTTTGTGTCACTTCTAACGGTGACGTAAAGGCTGTGCTTGTGCCGCCAACTTGCTCACATGTTCGAATCAGGCGGAATGTAACACTTTTTCGCCCGTGCAGCCAGTGTTCCTAGAACAAAATTTCAGCACAATTTTATGATTGCATTTACAATATCATTTTATAATATCATCTCGACAAATTCTTGACAAAAAATATATTTTTAGATAACACAGAACTAAAATACACACCGCAAGCTACATAAAAGAGAACATAACATACTGTTACGTACCGGGTTCTTAATTTGATAAATACCAGTCACACTTTCGTGCAATAAGGTGTAATTATATTTATTGACCAATAACGCACTTTACACAACACAACAAACACTATCGATAATTAACTATCGATACTCGCACTAATTAACAACACTAATTTACTCCGTTATAGTAACACTGTCCACACCGTTAAGCTTATTTCCGTAATCCGTATATCACTGCACTGTCATATTTAATTTCTTCGCTCTAGTATTTCGCTTGTTCTCGCTTTAGTTCTTCGCACTCCAATAACTCCGTAGCACGCGTCGCTCTTTATATATGCCAAATCTCAAATACGCGAATATTACAGAAAGTTCTAGTACCACATTCTCGAAAAGTCGATATTCGAGAAACATCTAGTAATTCCTTTTTTTACTTATTAAAATACTAGTAACGCCATCTGTTCTCTAGTAGTGGCAAATCCTATCTCCTACTTGCGAACAGATGTCGTAACATTACCCCCTCCTTACATTAATACTCGTCCCGAGTATTATTGCTTCCATGGTACTTCGCAAGTCGATCGATGTGAACTATTTTCGAAGCCCCTCTAGGTTGGCGTTGAATTCTGTACGTTACATCGTTTATTCTAGTGACCACCTTGTACGGTCCTTCCCACCTATTTTGTAACTTAGGGGACTTCCCTTTCTGGCGAGTTGGATTGTGTAACCAGACGAGCATACCCTCTTCGAAACGCGGCGTGTTAGCTTTACGGTCATATCTGGTTTTCATCTTTTCACTAGCATGTAAACCATTTTCACGCACTAGGGAATGTACATCTTGCATTCTTTCCCTCAAATCGCTTACATATTCAGTTACACTCTGCGGCTCATCTGGTGACCCTCCTGTCAACAAATCTACAGGCAATCGTAGCTCTCTTCCGAAATTGACGAAAGCAGGTGTTTCCTTCGTGCTTTCGTGAACAGCTGACCGGTAAGACAGTAAAAATAATGGAATGTGTTTGTCCCAGTCCTTCTGATGTTTTTCAACCATCTTCGCCAACTGTCTCTCCAGTGTTTGGTTGAACCTCTCCACCATTCCATCTGACTGAGGATGATATGGCGTCGTCCTGGTTTTATGCATTCCAAGTAGTTTGCACACCTCTTGAAATACTTGTGACTCAAAATTTCTTCCCTGGTCAGTGTGTATCTCCAGGGGCACGCCAAATCGACAGATCACTTCCTCAACCAGTTTTGTAGCCACAGTTATTGCTTCTTGATTGGGTATGGCAAACACTTCAGGCCACTTAGTGAAGTAATCCATCACCACCATGAAATATTTATTTCCGGACTCTGATTGTGGAAACGGTCCAGCCACATCAACGGCAATCCTCTCCCAGGGAGCTCCCACATTGTACAACCGTAATCCCCCTCTACTCCGGGTCTGCAGACCTTTCACCGCGGCACACGTTGTACATTTCCGGCACCAGTCCTGTACGTCGTCCCTACAATGAAGCCAGTAAAACTTCGCACGAACCTTCTGCAACGTACGATTTACCCCAAGATGCCCGCCCGAAACACCGTCATGTGTTTCCCGCAGTACATCTTTAACCTTGGCTCTGGGCACGACCAATTGTAGGTGCTCTTCCTTACCGTTGGGTTTCTCCCACCTCCGGTACAGTAGACCATTGATCAGAACCAGGCTGTTCCATTGCGCCCAGTAAGCTTTCTTACTCACTCCTGTGGACGCTACTTCACTCCAAGCCGGTTGATCGTGTTTTTCCTTCTTCCATTTCATGATGGGTCTGAGGTTCTCATCTTCTTCTTGGGCCTTCTGCATAGCTTCTGTTTCCCATCCATCCAATGGACAAATTCGAGTCACTTTCACGACCTCCTCCTTCGACTCTTGCTTCCGGCAATGTTTACAGTCTTGTGAGATGGTCATTGTCGGGGCTTTCTCCTCTCTAGCCAGCACCTGCCCCCCGGTCCTGGCTAATGCTCGTTTCCCTGGACGTTTGCGGCAGGAGCCTCTGCCTGCCTCTTTTCTTCCTTCCTCAACGGGCAACTTAATCTCAAATGGCCCCTTTTCCCGCAGCCATAACAAATCGGTCCAGTACTCCTTCCGACGGGTGCTTTAATGACCTTGACGTCCTCATTTGCTTCCGCAATCTCACGAAGTCGATGAGTTTGGCGCGTATCCTGGCGGCAAGCTTCAACTTCTAGAGCGTTCGCCAAGGCATCCTTGAGAGACGTGTGGTGTTGAAGTCTCACCGCTGTTCTCACTTCGATATCTCTGATGCCGTCGACGAATGCTTGCACCAGGTTCATTTCCACCGTCTTCGGATCTACACTGGGATAGGCCTTGCGGACGAGCTTCTCGATTTCAAGGGCCCACTGCTGAAGTCCCTCTCCGGAACGCTGGACCCTATCACGCAGCTGAGCGCGGAACACGTGCTCCAGGTGTCGCTCTCCATAGCGAGACTCCAACGCATCCAGCAGGTCCTTGAAACCACCACTCGGAGTCGGCAGCGCCTCTATTACTGACAGTGCTTGACCTCGGAGCGCCACCGTCAGTGCAGTCAAACACTGTTCATCAGTCCAACCATTGGCAGCCGCAACAGTCTGGAACTGATGTCTATACGCCGACCAGGATGTTGTTCCGTCGTAGGGAGGAACCTTCACACGAGGACCATGGACAGCTACTACATTCTCACCGGAGACAACCTTGACCGGTCGTGATTCAAGCTGCAGAACCCTTTTCTCCATTCCGCGGAAGTCGGTCTTCATGTCATCGATATCTTTCTCAATAGTGGTTACCTGCTCCTTCATCCGCTCTACGTCTTTTTCCACAGTAACCACCCGACCACTGACTTCATTGACGCAGTGAGAACTTGTGAGAACTTAGTTTGCTGTTCCTCGCGCAACTCACGAACTTCTTGTTTCACAACACCCTGTACCTCCGAATGTATGTTTTTCACAACATCCTGTATGCTTTGTTGTGCTTCACGCATGCTTTGAAACATTTCAACTATCATCGCCAAGTCAGTATTAGTTGCGGCCGCCGGCGCCGTTGATGTAGACGGCGCGTTAGTCACCGCGGACGTCTCCTCTGGAATGTCACTCCGAGGGTTCGTGACCAATGACCTCATTTCCGACAGCTGTTCACCCTCTGCGGCTTTCTGAGCGCGTGTCTTCACACCCTCTCTTCCGTCTTCCTTCGGCATAACTGGCATCTTCAAATCCACTTCTGTCACCAATTGTTACGTACCGGGTTCTTAATTTGATAAATACCAGTCACACTTTCGTGCAATAAGGTGTAATTATATTTATTGACCAATAACGCACTTTACACAACACAACAAACACTATCGATAATTAACTATCGATACTCGCACTAATTAACAACACTAATTTACTCCGTTATAGTAACACTGTCCACACCGTTAAGCTTATTTCCGTAATCCGTATATCACTGCACTGTCATATTTAATTTCTTCGCTCTAGTATTTCGCTTGTTCTCGCTTTAGTTCTTCGCACTCCAATAACTCCGTAGCACGCGTCGCTCTTTATATATGCCAAATCTCAAATACGCGAATATTACAGAAAGTTCTAGTACCACATTCTCGAAAAGTCGATATTCGAGAAACATCTAGTAATTCCTTTTTTTACTTATTAAAATACTAGTAACGCCATCTGTTCTCTAGTAGTGGCAAATCCTATCTCCTACTTGCGAACAGATGTCGTAACAATACATACATATACTCACGGCTATAATTCCCTAGAAGGGGTAGCCAGAGCCAAGGAATTAGAAATCCCTCAGCCACTTTTGGAAAGTTGAGTGGGGAAAAGATGGTATAATAAAGGTTGTTGGTGATGGGTCTCCAACCGCATCGCCCAAATATCCCTTAAAAGCCCCAATACCGTTAGTCGCCTCTTACGCACAACCACCGGTAGAAACGGGGTAGCGCTATTCTAAGCCGGCTCTACACAGCAATAAAACAATCTGAAATAATTAAAAGATTGTCTTATTTAAAAATACCGTGACAGCCCTAATGGGAATCACCGAAGCTATAGTTTATCACCTGCGTACGAACTACACATAAATCACTATCACCATGTACACGGCAATTAAGAAGCATCGAATCTCCTGGCCGCTTCCATAACTTCCTACACGAATAACATTTTATAGTACACCGACTGCATTTATAACAATTACATCATGGTATTGACAAGGTTATTAATTTTGCTTAGTGGAACGGTGAGCTACGACCAGTTTTGCTCGGTGCGGTATTAATAATGCTAAATGTTAGATGGCTGCGGGTGGTATATGATTAGTTATATAATGGGTTCAATTTGAGTTACTACTGCTTTTAGTACAGCCAAATTAATTTTATTATAGATTTTAGATGCGTTGTTTGTTTGGTCATAGCATAGCATAGCATTCCACTTATCTGTTTCTGTACTTGGTTTTTAAATGCAGCTTGCATATAAGATGGTTGTTAAATAAACTTTGTTTTATGGAATATAAATTTATTTCCATATTTTTTGCAATAGCGGAATATTATTTATAAGTTAATCGAACTTATGATGTGTGTTAGACCAAGCTCAGGAGGTTTGCTAGGATCCCCAATATGGACTAATAGCTTAGTTTATGAATTTTGGTTGTTATTCGTATTTCATTTTTAGAATCTTAAATATAAGTTTATTAGCAAAGTTTTGATAAGGGTTTCCGCTACTCCAGAAATAGCATTTCTTCGGATAAAATAGTTGGCTACTTAAAGCGAAATAGGTTGGCTGAAAATGGAATAAAAACAAGTTGATTGGCTCAAAAAAGTAAATACTTTTAGAAATTTCCTTTACTTCGTGATCAATTCCTCTCTACCAGAATTGATGATGTTCCTAGAAATCCGATTCCACCTTTTTAATAAATAAACAATATCAAATCAGTTCAGACGTCGCGATGAAACGTGAAACTAAGCCCGCGAATATCGCTGAAGTAAACGAAAACCGCGGGAAAACGGTACAAAACTCGTAATTCTAGCCCAGACGCACGCATTGTAACTTTAGCCACTAGTTTACCCTAGACAGGGATAGGCCGCAGCAAAAAGTAAATTCAAGAGCGGCCCATGTTCGTGTTTATCTCGGGCACATAAATACGTGTCCGACTAGGAGCTATCTCTCGGGAACAATTTCAGTTTGTTAACATTGCCCGGACATTATTAACTGTCGATAATAAGTAGTTAATTATCTACTGTCACACACTTGCGTCGGCAGCGCGCTACAGGGTTCGCCAACTTTTGGTCGCTAGATTGAGTTTGTTGGGCAACTTCCAATTATCGTGTCATTGGGGATTTCGTGGCTCCGAATTGTGATGAGAAATAAACACTTACCTTTGAATTGTTACATAAAGTTGGGGTCTCTTGTGGGTTTCGTGTTTATCTTCTATGATTCGCGATACATTAGCACGTTCAATTGTATTTTCAATTAAACAAATACCTTTTTCGAGCTTATTAGACACTAAGATAACAAGATTAGGGCTTTAATTTTATTTCTTACAAAATAAATAAGCACAATTGAAAATCGTGAGTAAATGCCTCGTGTTAAAAAGGTTTACAAAATCAGAGTAACTTAAATAAAGAAACTGAGAGTTACATAAACACAACAAAGGCTATTTCCAGGCGACCCTGAGGATCTCTCGGGATGGACCCAAACTAAGCGTAATCGTGTATCCTTGACATTTGGCAACCCATTTTATTTCTTTTCTTCGTAAACAAGAACGTTATAAAACGACTATATCAAAAAAAAAGTTAGTATTTGAGAAATAGTTGCAAATAATAAGCTCACAATCGATTATTATAAAGTTCTTTTGACTTTTCGTACAAGATCTTTTTATATTAATAATTGGAAAAATAACGATTTGTCTTTGTTTCGTTTATAAGAAAACTAGCTGGCCCGACAGACTTCGTACTGTCAAATTTGCTTATGAAAAAGCTTAAGACATTTTTTTCCGGTACTCTTAGTTCAATCAGGCGTGAATATTTTATTCATATTTTTTTTCCGGGATTAAAAGTATCCTACGTTACAATTTCAGTCAATATCTAGCATTCTGCCAAATTTCATTCATATACATTATGTACTTGAGGAGCCTTTTTGCCTCAAACACACAAACATCCAAACATCTAAACTTTTAAATTTAAAATATTAATAGGATTAGTTGGTAAACTATACAAAACCACAGAACTTGTATAGTACAGCGTTTAATATTTCAGAAAGAAGGTACCTACGTATGTATATTTTTTAAATTATGTTCATTCTGTGTCTTCTCTTTAGCAATAGGGGTTGGGTATTGTTTATTAGACTATGTTCTGCAATACAAAATATAGTGAAAAATGTTTTATTATTTACTTTATACATAGGTTTGTATGTACGTAGCGTCTACCATCTGGGTACGATACGATGGCAAAAAACACTTGTCGTGTCCAAAATATGCTCCTCTGATACTTCTTCTATAATATACTGTGTAAAGCTTTATCATCCTGAACATACATAGACATACATACATACATACACGCACGGCTATAAATCCCTGGAAAGAGTAGCCGGAGCTATGGAATTAGGAATTCCCTTAAAAAACCCAATACCGTTAGTTGCTTCTTACGTACATCCATCGGAAGAAATGGGATAGTGCTATTCTATGCCGACATTACATAGCATACTTAAAATAATAGTTTATATTTGATACGGCGAGAATATCCATACCTCCGATAACCTCAAATTTTCATACGCCAAGACTTCATACATAACATGAACTAATTAACAAAAATGTTGGCAACATCTGCCAAGATTGGTGCGTTAGTATGAGCATACACAACGACTGGCGAATATATAGCTGGCGGAGCGAATGCGCCGTCTTGCTCCTAACTTCACTTGATTGGAATCTACCGCTGCCGGGAGATAAATGAATCTACACAATTACAGGTCACAATTAAACTCGAAGCCTACCTTATGAATAGCTAAATAGTCTTAGCGCATTTTCATTGAGCTCTCACGCAATAAGATTAGAAGAAACTTCTTAATTCACGGCTTCGTGCGGTTTTTTATATTCTTGGAATCTCGTTTTGTTATTTAAAAAAAATTAGTTGAAAAGTCTTCATTGCTGAATAACTTTTTATGTCCCGATCTCTATATAAGTGAAGATGGAATTATCTTGCATGTGTTGTAATTTATATAATTTTCTTGCTATCTATATATGTTTCTTGTTGAGGAAAATAAACCATAAGATAATCCATTTACAATATAATTTTGAAGTCAATAAACTTCCATCTTTTATAGGTGTCAACATAAGGACTGAGGTAACGATATCATATATTAATTCTCGATATTTTTACATATTTTTCATAACACGCAATCTCTTGATAAAGTACAGTTATAACACGCATTTATCTCCATCTTACAACTGAGTAGAGATTGTTTCATCTGCACATACATCTGAAGTTAGTCTTGTTAGCTATACGTGCAACCACGCATGCGCGCCCTTTGCCATTAAAGATGGACGATAATGCCTCGTGTGAATTATAAACGCTGATCGCAATATTCTTTTTAACATCTTTAATTGCCCATTAACGCTGTAGGACTAAAGAGTTATTAGTTCTGAGTTTTAATAACAGACAGTGGAACTCCTTTGAGTAATCAACCGTATTGGTTTTTTTTCGCGTCTCGTCAGCGATGGGAATAAATAGCAATAATTGATCGTCACCTGCTAGATTACGCAGAATTTATGGAGGTGTTAGCAAATGTGAAGTTATTAAGCGTTTTTGTTATTAACTAACTGAGAAATTATAAATATTAAAAGGACAATATTACACAGAATAAATTAGCCCCAAGCTAAGCAAAACTTAAAGACTAGTAATGTGGGATACTAACTCAACTATTTATTTAATATGTATAATAGACATACAAATAACATCCAAGACTAGGAAACAACCATTAATGCTCATCTCATAAATGTTAGATCTCAAAATATATTGATTGAGGCTAACATTAAATACCAAAGTTAAATAAACCTCAAATTACTGTCACCCAGTAGATAATGTTTACAATCGGTTTGTATACCAAATAAATAATTAACATGTTTTGAATTTATATTCATAATAACAATCTAAGCTTATAATAGAAGAGCAGAATTCGCCGATAGTCTGAATCCTGTGTTGGGCCTATAGCAAATCATTTGTTTAGGATTTGACGGTGAGGAAAAGGAGGAGAATAAAACATCGCGAGGAAACCCACATTCTCAAGTTGTGTTTATCATGTGTCAGTGTATTCGCACAAATCGGAGATAGGCCTACGCTATTCCCTATCACTAGTGAATGTGTAATTGTAATAATTGTCCAAGCTAAATGTGCACATTCTAAACACTAATCATTAAAAATAACTGTAATAATTAATAATGTTAATACAATATTGGTATGGCAAGCCATAAGCACAAATGTATAAAAAAAAACATTTGCAAAAGCTTGTAAAAGCATTCACTTGTTCCCGTTGAAGTAGTAATAAGTAGTTAGTAAAAGGTAAGTAGTTAGAATTATTCCTGGTCTGATAAAGTTCTGCATACCTTATCGGAGCTCCAAAATTACTTGTGTCTAATAAAGTGAGTGTCTTATAATATTTGTTATTGAAAATTTAATTCTAATTTTACAACTTAAATCAGATAATTAACTTTTAATTTTCAATCACGTTTATAAATTGGGCAGTGAGACATAAATACGGTGTTCTTTACTCTAGAGGATAAACTGTCATGTGATGTTATAAACTATGCTTTTAAACATCACATGACACCCCCAAGGTTATATATGGTGATATTAGAAATTACTATGTCTAAATAATTTATTCTAATATCTGCTTAACCTTTGTGTGTAGTGTTGGCTCTAATTTGTATTATTGGCTAAGAATAGCACTTTCCCATTCCTTTCGATGGGTGTACGTAAGTGGCGACTAACGGTATTGGGACTTTTAAAGGATTTTTGGGCAATGCGATTGGAGACCCATCACCAACAACCTTTATTTTACCATCTTTCCCCACTCAACTTTCCAAAAGTGGCTGAGGAACTTCTAATTCCTTAGCTCTGGCTACCCCTTCTAGGGATTTACAGTCGTTAGTAAATGTATGTATGTTTAACCTTTACTCTAATTACAGCAATAAGTAAGTAGTTATAACAGCTATTCTGCATGCTAATTTTGCACTATTATATTTTGTTACAAAATTGTTAGTAGACCTTACAAACAATGTAAGAACACTAGGAAGATAGTTTTTATAACCTCTAAAGAACTTGCGGTGCAAAATGTCACCCGTAGAAAATATATGGCTTTATATAAAATCATTGACTCGAGTCTCGCCTTTTAGTACTAAAAGAACCGAAGTTGACGTGTCTAGAAAGTTTCAGTTATTTTTCTCGTAAAAGCAATACGTCTGGTAATAAATTAAGTGACTTTGTCACTAGTTGGTGACAAAGTGTGAGAGATCCCTATCTAGTTTGTAAGTGTAAAGAACCTTGGTGGACTCGTATAGCCGTCAGGATTTGGTCATGACTAAAAACTTTTACTTTTAAATATTTTAAAGGTTAAATAATTTAAAACAAACTTCTTTATTTTTTTTACTTTTTTATTTATAAATTAAGCATTTTCTAGATGATTGTGAAATATAATTTAAATCTTTTTGTTCATGAAAACCTCATGTGGGGATTATTACTAATAAATAAAGAATAAATAAAGGAAAGCTCAATTGGCAAGAGCGACGGGGGCGTATACCCGAGGTCGCGGGTTCGAATCCCGCCTGTGTCGAAATTTTTCTTTCCTTTATTTATTCTTTATTTATTAGATTGTGAAATATATTTACAACAAATGCTTATAAATAAAACCGATTCAATCCTTAGTACCAAAACCTAAAAGCAAAAGCAGTCAAAATCCACCATTTTCTCGGCCCGTCCATGTAGGGCCCAGGCGAGGCGAGAGACGTAAATCTCGGACGCTGTGATCGCTTCCGCAATTATCCGGTAACCACTGCTTATAACCGGTTTACAGCTTATCAACGGTAGTGTTACATGAATATACTGTTTGTTTTAAACTATTGTTTTTCAATTAATTTGAGTGAGCTACCGATATACATACTTCGGTCGCAGCTATTGATGATGTTAATGTTTAGGATTAGAAATTTCTCAAACATTTAGCTGCGGTAGTTAAGTGACACTACACATTTTCTATCAACCAAACTAAATTGTCAATAGCATGCTATTGCTAAAACATTGGAGGGTTGAGCAGTTTTTTTTTAAACTATAACTCTTGCTAGCTTAGAGTCAGTGGCTCCGCCGTGTTTATTATTGACTAGTGGATCGGTCCAACTTCGCACGGGTAGTGTTTTTTTTTTTAAATATCTGAGGTTTCTTTCTTCAGTCACTGCTCAAGCATTGTGAAATTTAGCGCAATGTTTTCAATTTATTAAATTTATAGCACTCCCTAAACAGTGTAGTTTGGTGATTTTGAATGCGCTTTTATGAACGGTTCAGTATTTCCGTTTAATAGCAAATTTTGGAATAAAACGCTATTAAGTATTTAAAACAATCTAAAAAAGAAATCGTAAAAGTAAAAGTAGGATGCAACTACTGGCGCCATCTAGTATGTTATATGTATAATTTCGGTGTTTCTCTACCGATTTCTATGATTCTTTTTTTATTGAATAGGTAATAATGTTACCTTTTTTAAATTAGGGATGAGTGAGAGGTTTACAAACGTAAGAGTAAATAAATATAATCAGAATGTTCCGAACAGCTAAGCTATCAGGAATTACACGTGTTATTGTGAGTCAACCATAAAAGATAGACATAAACTGTTATGGACTTTGTTTTAGATAATTTTATGAAGAATATTTCAGTCATACATGATTTCTATGTAAGTTTAACCATTAATGCTGCACACGCGACTTAAGCTAAAAAAAATAAGTAACTTCTCCCGTTTTCCCAAAATTTCCCAAAACTCCCCTTCACTACTTTGCTGAAAAGTATACTATAACCTGCCCAGGAGTATGATAAATAATTGTGCCTAGTTTCGTTAAAATTCTTCGAGTAGTTTTTGTTTCCATAAGGCACATACAAACCGACAGACAGACAGACAGACAACAATTTTACTGATTGCATTTTTGGCATCAGTATCGATCCCTAATCACCCCCTGATAGTTATTTTGAAAATATATTTCATGTACAGAATTGAATTGACGCCGAATATCCCCAAAGGGGTTGGCAGAGGTACTAATACTTCTGTACATCACGTGACTTTACGATATCAATTGGTGTTTAGAATGTACCCGTTTTGCTTGGACATTGTACTCACGTGATAGGCGGAACACTAGTTGTATGCACGATAACCGATGTTACACCCATTGAGCTATCACGGTCGTCTATTATATTGACTAGAAATCCCCTCGAAATAATTTATGCGGCAAAACAACGGTTGTTTTTGGACAGTAAATACACAGTGTATGATTTATATTAGAGACATATTAATAATAGTTTTGGCGTGTAAATATCCTTCATTTTCTTGTTCCGGAACCAACAAGACCCAAAATATGTATATGAAAGAGAAATTCCACTCGCTTATTTGTCATGAAATCTCGAATCTATATCACAGTATATATACATCTACAAACTTCAAATTGAGCCAGTATGTATTTAATTGGATGTCAAGACACACATTTTTTTTTCAAAGAATCCAAAAACCTTCCGGCCCTGAATTCTAAAGTAGGGGATAGATATTTATATTTAATAGTAACATAACATATGATCTCTGTAATTTGAATGTTTTTGTTCATGAAAACCTCATGTGGGGATTAATACTAGTAAATAAAGAATAAATAAAGGATAGAAAAATTTCGACACAGGCGGGAATCGAACGATGATCGAGCGACGGGGGCGTATACCCGAGGTCGCGGGTTCGATTCCCGCCTGTGGCGAAATTTTTCTTTCCTCTATTCATAAGTAATATGATCTCTGTACATAATAAAGATTAAATTGAAAGAGGGTAAGGTTGTAACGGAAAATATAAATAAAATAATGTTTTAAATAATAATGAATAGCATAGACAAATGTAAAAAAAAGACCTTTTAGCTTTCCACTTGTAAAAGTAAAGCAATTATTTCTTTCTAGACTTAAAAATATGACTGGTCACTTCAAAACATAAAACAATCCGTATGACAAATTTTATGGCTTTTATATCAATGTAGAGATAACGAATTTCACAAAATGTATAAATTAAATTGTTAATCCCACTTACATGGCTAACTTGTACGGTGTATTCTTACAAAAAGGGGATAAGCCTACCGATCAAACAAAAAGTGGATTCTCTTAATACATACAAACATACATATACTCACGGCTATAGATCCCTTAACGGGGTAGCCAGAGCTTTGGAATGAGAAACTCCTCAGCCACTTTTGGAAGTTGATTGGGGAAAAGATGGTAATAATAAATGTTATTGGTGACGGGTCTCCAACCACATCGCCCAAAATTCACTTAAAAAGCCCCTCTACCCTTAGTCGCCTCTTACGATCACCAATGGGTAGAAATGGGGTAGTGTTATTCTAAGGCGACACTACACGGCTTCTCTTCTCTTAATACCAGGTGGTTAAAATGTCAAGTGATATCCCGAAGTATTGTCTCTGCCATTCTTTCAAGAACTTACAGAAAGAATAGGAGCTAAGCATCTTAAATGCAAAATTATAGTCTGTGTGGACAAAGTCACGGGCGAAAGCTAGTCTGTTATCCGGAAGCTTGCAAGTGCTTGAATTACGTCAAGTTTCACGTAAAACTGTATAAAATATTTACCATCCACTATAAAGAGTTTAGCTTTCAACGAGAATGTGTGGCCGAGGGTCTGAGTCTTACTCCATAGTTGATACGCTTATAACAAAGTCTTTTTACTTTGCGATGTCGAGACAGGCTTTTGTCCTGGTATTATACCACTGATGTTGCTACAAAAATATTGTTTGGAATTATGCCATTATTTTTTAATTGTGTAAGTAGGTAAACACTTATTGTGATAAAAGTTACGTTTTTACGGAAAAGGATTTTTCAAATGCGTAAAAGCCACGCTGCTCAGTACTTTGTAGTGTCGGCTTACAACAGCACTACACCGTTTCTTCCCGCGGGTAGCCCACGAGGCAGCTAAGGTTGTGGTATATGGAACTGGGGACCCATCACCAACGATACTTTATTTTTACTGTCTTATCCCTAATCAACTTCCAAAAGTGAATTAAGAATTTCTAATCCTAAAGCTCTGTCTATCCCTTTTCGATGTTAACAGAATGTTTAAAAAATATTTCACCCAAAACTAGACCATAAACGTCATCAATCTGCCTCATACATAACACTAATTAAATCGAATCTAATCAAAAAGTTTTTATTGAGTGTTAAAATCATCATTTATACATACTCAACGTCAATAAAACTAACCTTAAACAAAATTAATCGTCGCTTAACTAGGTGTTTTGCAATGAGAAAGAACACGACAAGAATAAATCTCAAGAAGAACAAAGTCTGATATTAAAAACGCAGTGAATGGCTACATAGGGCTATTATTCAGGACGAGAGTTAGTTTGTGGGTGGCCATGGCATGTTGCCAGACCTCTCAAATAAGACGCTACCGTGGCAGATAAACCAACAGACTAAATACACTTTATGGATTACTTAATCACAACCCTCACGCATAGAGTCGAAGTTTTTTCTTTGAGTTTATTTGTTGAAGGTAATCTAAACAAATGTTTATCTAGTTGTCTCTTTTTTTGTTTTGTCGGGTTTATTTTTGGTTTAATTATTTAAAAAATCTGAAAGATAGAATAACTTTGGTAGCTAACTGGGAATTGTTTTGATTCCGTTGCAGAAAGGCATGAGTTCACATCCTAAATCGTGCCTACACCCATGCGTTATCATATGCCTAGTTTAATATTAGGTTGTGAACAGAGGCGGAAAATCATTTTCCATATATCTTAGTTATTGGTAGTCAACGACAGTGCATTTGTGGGAATCACATAGGTAGACTATATGATACTCACTATTCATATACCCACGGCTACAATGCGGGTACTCTGAATACTATAATATACTTTATTCAGAATTATATCAAGTGTCCTTTTCGTATTTTCTCGTCCCTTCAGCGACAATCTTAGTTTAAATTATGTTTATGTCTACCAGATCGATTGAGTTTTGGTTACATATAAACTTAAATATTAAATTTTGTCTCCTTTAGGTTTTAAAACTATTTTGATTATACCTATACAGGTTATTTAAATCATGTAACTTATTTAAAATTCATTGCTATAAATCTTATTAACACTAGTAAATGTAACAGCTACAAAATTTACGAGTAACATTAAAAAGTATCTATTAGTCCCTGGTAAATAGTGAGATTAAAAGTGCCGAGTCGTTCATTCGATCTTTAATTACAGGATACTGTATTTTGCCGAGCATACTTTATTACGATTCGCACAAAAAACATCATTTCAACGGATAGAAAGGACTATCAATGAGGTAAGCTAAAATAGCTTTTAATCCTATTCCCGAGAGCCTCTTTAAATAAATGCCAATAGAGAAAATGTAAGAGAATTGTTGGCCAGTAAAGGACTTGAAAAAAGAATGCTACGGCGATGGCAACGTCAAACAAATTCCTGGAAAAGTCCACTCTTTTACTACTTGCGTTTGTAAGAATTCAAATTACAATTGTCATCGTATTTGCTTTGGTGAAAAACGTTTTTAAGAGTTCTTAATTACATGTATGTAAGGGTTAAAATTAAGGATTGATTTATGGTGGTTATGTCGTTGTAGTATGTGAAAGTAATGCTTGCACGCATGTGAGAAGGGATGTTGGATATTACAGTGAGCATTTGCAAAGACGGGAATGCGGTAAAGATATAGCTGATGCTAGTTCCGGATGGAAATGCGTTTTCAATGGGCTGGCAAGCGGTTTGCCGCAGCCGTGTGAAGGGAGATCATTCTTTCGCCATGTTTCCACTTTGATTTGCGTTTATTTATTCAAAAGCAGCTCAGAAATATTATCATTTTGATGCATTTAATTTATCTATTGAGTCACGTAGTAAATATTGAGAATATAACTCGAAATACTACACTACCCCAATAATAAGTTTAGTGACCTCTCTATACTCCCAAAAATAACAGTTTTTTTCTAGTGTAGAGCTCTAGATTATTACTTTTCCAAAATATAATAAAAATACTTACACACATTCATATACTCACAAAGTTAGTTCCCATTGAGGTAGGCAGAGACTATCGATCGCTACGTTGTACGATGCTGGCAAACCTCTCTAGCTTCGTTTACATTCATCAATCTTTTTACACATAAATTGCATCTTTCACGAATCACGTTATTCGATGCACCAAACGATGATTTAACCATATTTAAGAAACTTTTCTGCGGTACCTCATCTCTATTGCATTTACTCACTCTCATGATTCTTCTGCCGCACCCAACATTCGCTGCCATACATAGAGCATAGGATAATTATATTATTATTATTATATACAAACAAAACATACGTAAACTCATAGCTGTGTAGTGTCGGCTTAGAATAGCACAACCCCATTTCTTCCGGTGGGTGTACGTAAGAGGCGACTAACGGACTTGGGGCTTTTTAAGGGATTTTTGGGCGATGCGGTTGGAGACCCATCACCAACAACCTTTATTCTACCATATTTTCCCAACTCAACTTCCAAAAGTGGCTGAGGAATTTATAATTTCTCAGCTCTGGCTACCCCTTTTAGGGACTTATAGTACTCCACTTATGTAGGACACTACACAGCTATTTACATATAATTCATTCTTTATAAGTTGTTAATTAATAGCAAAGATAATCTCAAGTTTTATTTCCGCTTTTGAACCCTTTCCTTTGAAACAAATACAAATCTAACAAAGCTTTCCATTTACAGTAAAATTCTTTATTTTCAACATCAGATTCAATTACGTTTTTAAATCCAGCAGCCAAGCACTAACTAGGCCATCATGTCTTTTGCACGAGAAATTCAGAATTAAATGGACATATAATCCGGTTAAAACTAGTGTAGTTGAGCCTCCTCGGATTTGGCTAGATTCCAGAATGGTTAGAACTTTGATCAATATTATTTGATAACGAAAACTTTGCTATGACTTGGCTCTTAGTTCTACCAGTGACAATTATTTTGTGCTATTACTTACAACTGCCGCGATGTAGGTTGCGACGAATATTGTTGTTCGTAGATGAACTTCTACTTGAATTTTTCGATTTGATTATTGAAAATGAACTTTTTAATTTGATTAATTTATTATTTCTTAAAGATTTATCAACCGTGAAGTATGCATGAAAATAGCTTTAGCGGTGGGGTAAGAAAACCTTGTGAAAAGAAATCTTCGTAGTATGGTTCCCTCAGTGCCTTTCACATGACCCAGTTGCGCTGGTGTCTATTATTATCTGCGTAAGTTCCATAGCATCTATTTAAATCCTTCAAGTTAACATAATTTAACTTAATGACGTCATAGGTTCAACTACAGGTACACAACGCGGAAAAAAACGATTAAACATGCTGTACAGCTTTTCGAATTCTGGCATTCCGTTTCGTACAAACACTTATAAAACTACCGAAGCAAAACATCAATGGCCGCCATTACGAATATAAACAAATAAATTGCGCTATTACCAACGACCAGCAAATTAAAGTGGTTCGATAATAAAGGTGGAAACGAAAAAGTAGGAAGAAATGACCTAATGAGGCTGTAACTAGGGACGTACCGAGAACGCGGACAAAAACATTAAATGTCGCGAGTTGATCTATCGACTCGATACGTGCGGTGTCCAGCCCTTGTGAGGTGCTAGCATGACGGTAATAGCTGGAGTTTTTGTGGAGTTGCTATAATTTTGTAAATAATGGGATTGTGTTTTGAATTTGTGTGTTTTAGTTTGGATTTTACTGCATGCCATGTTTTTTATTTAAGTATTTTTGGATACTTTATTTCCGATTGTTTCAAGAATTTTGTGATCTGAAATATTTTTTTATCAATAAACACAACAATAATACTAAACAGCTATTTTAATAAATTTTCCATATAATTAAACTTAAAATAAACTTGATAGGTTTTAATTTGTAAATCAACATTGTAGTTAATATTTTTTACGAAAGTATGATACTGCACTTAGAATCCATCAATTATATGATGTTTAAGTAACTGATTCTAAATATAAAAAGCATTATTTATCTTTTGTATTCAAGAGCATAGAAACATCTTTAAGAATAACTACTAAGCCTAAAATTATTGTATAAACAAAATATACTTTACGAAAAAAAAAACAATAATAAATTTAGAATATATTTTATAAACCATGGCCTCATTTTATATTGATACATTTTCATCTCCAAAACCAAGTGATTCCACAGCTTTAGATTTCATAGACCGCTTCCAATTAGCACCGTGAGATAGTCGATAGCGAAGCATGCTCGAGCGCCACGTATGTCGGCGATCACGTACTAACTAGACTAATAATTGATCATCAAACGGTGCTCCATTGAGGAAACGCGTTAATTATTCCAAGACAATTGCACTAAATTACTTGGAGAATTGTATCGGAGCTCAACAATGCAGTTTCCATGCCACCTTTGTGAGTGCCGACTCTTGATTGGGACGGGATGGGACTTAGTTCATCCTTTATTATCTGATAATTAGTATTGAGTTTGAGCTATTAATGAGTTATGCATATATTTTGGTCGGATATTATAACAACCGTGATAGCTCAGTGGGTAGAACACCGCTTATGGTGCAGACGATGAGGGTTCCAATCCGGGTCGGATCTACACCAAGTTGTCTTTCTGAAGTCATGTGTGGTTAATTTGTCTTGGTTGTTAACGGAAACCATCGTAAGACAAGCCGCATGGCTTAGTTGTACTTAGTCCTTTATTCGGTGGACGATTTGGTTGGAAACTCTTCATCAAAAACTCCATATAAAAACTCTTATTTTTTGAACAATAATGTAGATGGTGGTATTTTTTATGAATGTGGTCTTTTGGAAGCCCATACTTAATTAAATCATTTGGATCATAGAAAAAGGATTATTATATTCATTCGTGACACCAAGCAAAACGTAACTACCTGCAAGATTTTCTCTAATTATTAATTATATTTGACTTTTAGCCAATTAAGAAGCGCATAATATTCATTATTAATAATAATAAAAAAAACAGAATCAATTCAATCAGAACTACCGAGTTCTTGATGACCACTTTATATTTCAGTCCAGTCAGACTATAACTAATTGAAACCCAACAACTTTTATGAAACTTAACCAAAAGGTAAGCCAAAGTAAAAATGAATGACTAGCAAACAAGAAACATATTTACGAAACTATTTTGCTTAGGCGAAAGTTATTTCACGTGATGCTACTTTTGCCTTAGAATAGTCAACGTACAAAAGTACTACTATGATAGCTGATAGTTCAGTGGGTATACGAGTAGATGCCAATTTCAGACATAACATTAGCCGCAAAAAATATAGAAAGAGTCTTGCTTACGCAGGTGGTAGCGTTTGCAAATACTTTAGAAATTTAGACTCTGTCTGTGTATATAATGTCTATCTGTCTGTGAAAATTATCTGTTGGATTTCTAAGTTTCTTATTTGCCCGGAGCTATCTCTTTTTTTGTCTACACAGAAGTACACACATTACACCTTCCAACAGTAAACAAAGCTATACAAATACATATATACATAGACTCACGGCCATAAATCCCAAAAAGGGGAAGCCAGATCTTCAGAGCTAGAAATTCCTCAGCCACATTTGGAAGTTGTTAGGGGAGAAGATGGTAGAAATAAAGTATCATTTGGTGATGGGTCCCTACCGCATCGCCCAAAAACTACTTAAAAAAACCCATACACCTTGTCGCCACTTACGACACCTCTGGGTGAAAGGGGTAGTGATAAATACAAGTTATAAAAATCAAATTTTGTTCTATTATATGAACTTAATAAATGATTCACCAAAGCGTTTAGCAGAAATGGCAGCCGCGGGCTAAAATCAGCTACAACCAGTTAAAATGCAAGGCGACAATGACAGAACAAAACTTTAAACACAGCTCAAAGAGGTTGGTAGACCGTGTAATTTGGTTGTCTAGTTTACATGCGGGACTCAAATAAACTCAAATGTTATGTATATAGTATGGGCAGGGACATAGAAATAATAGAAGTGTAATTTATCTCTAAATGTAACATAGATAGGAAAAGGAGTGTAAAAGGAAAGGCGGTTATTGTTAAACTTGAAAATATAACGTTTTTGAAGCCCAAAATTTTATGTTATATCTGTTATTAAAATTCAGATAAAACTATCCTATCATTCAATTGGAATGTTTTTTGTTCATGAAAACCTCATGTGGGGATTATTACTGATATATAAAGGAAAGAAAAGGAATAAAGAACTCGCACTAGAAGCCGTTTATAATTATATAAATATGTCAAAGTGTTGATTAAAATTTTTATTTTAAGTATTAATTAAATAATACTGATTTTGGACAAACAGCAAACTAGGAAATATTAGAGAAATCACTATTAACTACTTGAAAATTTCTAAACTTGTAAAAATGAATGAAAACAAAGTATAGATAATAGTTTTGAGGACCAGAATGTCCTTAAAAACTTTATTGGTATTTATTAACTTTTGTTGGACGCCTAGTACGTGCTATTTTATCAATAGGATATCGTTCAAAATGAAAATATACAATACTAAGTAAGTGCCATAGATCTAGTTAAAATATTACGCGTACTAGTTATGCTGATTTCGAAGATAGCGCCATTAAAATGGGCGATTTCAGAAATAGCGAATATTTTACTGCAGATATTAGTGAAAAACATACTCCCTGCAAGATAGAAACCCTTCTAGCCGACTTGTAAATCTGTGGTACCAAAAGTTTTGTGCATCACCGTTTATAAACAAAAGCGCGTAACAAATACGGGTGGCCGGTCGGCATACATTGCGTGATTTGTTAACAACACACAGACCCAGCACCGCCCCTGCCCGCCCCGGCAAGCAATGGATGCTGCAATTAAAATTCAACCCGTATTTTTATTTGTTTGCGTTGCTGTTTTTGTATGCAGCATTGGAGTTTATCTTTAGTGCCAAACTACTGTTTTGATTGCGTGCGTATGACCATTTTGTGAATGTTTATATGTAGTAGCAATCTATACACACAGATTCATTGTGGACAAACAGGCTTAACTAAATTCAATTTTCTATTATTTCATCATGATTGTTGACGGTGGGAGAGCACAAGGTGAGGAAAGCAAACATGGTTAAGTTGTACTTTTAAGTTAAACGGCGATATTCTTACGCCCCCTACCACGTGAGTACATTTTTCTAGCAAAACTTGGGTACTCTGAACACCAGGTGACTGTCACGTGATGTTCAGAAATTTAGTATCTCTGCAACCCCTTTGGGGATATACAGTGTGAACGTTTGAGTTCTAATATTATGACTATAATGTCAGAGAAGATTTTCTGAAAGATAATGAGATTTAAAGCTGTAGAAACAACTATCTCTTAATTGCATTTGAAAATAAAGAATGTCAAAACGGTGAACCATATTTTCATACCTGCTACATTGAATATGTCCTCCACTCACATCAACATAGTCCTTTCAACTTTTCCGGTATTAAATATGGCAAATGATAGTAAATGTTATACACCAAAAGTTAAAGGCAAATATTTAACACGGCAACAGAGATCCTTTTTAGGCAACTTTCTATTAAGTCACAAAAAAACTAACTTTGCAGTGATAAAATTTCTTAGCAACTAATAAACTATACAAGCAACAAAATGCTAGGATCAAAAAACTAAAAAAACGGCTGCAACTGTAAGGTATCAAATATATCAAGCGGGATCAGTGTAAAACTGGTTAAGGTAAAGTTTTAACTTTACCTTAACAGTATTTTAATACAGCTGTACGAACTATTTGTTAAAATTGTGGGCTCTGTGTTGAGAACAGTAAGCCTAGACTACTATTTTGGCTATAAATAGACTGAATAAAAGCTGACCTATATGAAATACATAAAATTTCCTCAACTTAACAAATACACTAATATTCAAGCTTGAAATCCTGAGCACCGAGCCCTCGAAGGAGAAGCTTAGATTTACGACGCGAGCGCTTATAAATAATACAAGTAGCAAGTTGTAACGTGCACAACTAGAGGTTGAAAGTAAATGTACACAGATCCGAGTAACTCGTAAGTGCCTGTTGAATTTTTTACCAACTCCCGACGAATATATGCTGTTTTGTACGTTGAAAAAAACTTTAATTTTACGCGTCAAGGCAACTTACTTTTTGAAAATAGAACACTCTCCAAATTCTCTTTTGGTGTTGTTTCGCTAAAATATTTTTCACACCGCTCGCTGTTTTGGGAGCGAGGTTCCGTATTATTTACATACAGTTTTTTTGTGTGGATTTTGTTTACTATAATAAAGCCATTAAAACGTAAAAGTGAGAAGTAATATACAAGTTTAGTAATATTAATATGTTTGAAGACCGATTTCGCTTATAAAAGGATCTAAATGGTGCCAAATTACATTAATATATTTAAACATAGTTAAGATTTGAAATTTGTGATCTTAAGTTACAAGTTTTAATTAAATTGGTTCAGTTTACATTAATTTAAATTAAATTAAATTTGTAAATTATAAACGTTAAAGCTTTGTAACTTTATGCTAATTCACTTTCTCTGGTAAAAAATCTAAATGTATTATTACAAACATATTACTATAATTATATACTGTTTTTTTTGTAGCAGAAGAGGTTTTCGTTCATTTACAAACTTATATAATCAAGTAAACCTATAATCACACATGTAAAATACTATATAAGAAACCTATAGGAATACCATACAAAAAATTAAAATTCCTCTGTTTGATTTGTGTTCGCGGATCCCTAAAACGTGAAAATTTTGATAGCATACCGCACTCGAGGAAGTGTAACAGGATATATAATGTTGAATTTTGTAACAATATTACGAAAACAGAGCTAAAATAATCTCTCATTTTTCAGAAGAATTTCAATTTATTCATAAGCGAAAAGTTATATCGAGTTAAATTTAAAGGTTTAATACGAGTATACAAAAAATATTTTTGACTAAGTATATTATGACCAACTTATATATACTTTGCCGTGTAGTGTCGGCTTAGAATATCACTACTCCGTTTCTACCGATGGGTGTACGTAAGAGGCGACTAACGGTATTGGGGCTTTTTAAGGGATTTTTGGGCGATGCGGTTGGAGACCCATCACCAAAAACCTTTATTTTTACCATCTTTTCCCCACTCAACTTCCAAAAGTCACTGAGGAATTTATAATTCCTTAGCTCTGGTTACCCCTTCTAGGGAAATATAGCTGTGAGTTATATGAGTGTATTTTAAGTTGATAGTTGGTAATGTTTGGAACGCATTTCCGAACAGTTTCATTTCACAAGTAGTCCTACACTCATTGATATGAAAAATGTGGGATGTAATATTGAAAAACGTGGGTACCTTACCTGGACACTAGATGGCGCTGCCATGTGAGTTCAGAAGTATTGGTACCTCTGCCAACCCCTTCGGAGATAAACGGCGTGAACGTTTATGTTATGTTATGTTATCTTTATTTTAAAAAGAGCCTAATACAATACAATTTTTTAGTCATATCAACAATATATATCTTAATATATACTAACAGTTTCAAGGCTATTTGACATAAAATAAGCACTTGACGCCTATAATAAACCTAGGTCTGAGCTATAGGCATCAACTCACTGAGCTTTAAGACAATAAGCCCGGTGTTTAGCATATACAATGCAATACACTTTTTAGCACTCGGCTCTTAAATTAATAGAATACAGAATATACATTTACACTTTAAATACTCGGGAATTCGCAAAAAACAAGAAAATTTAGAATCAAATGGTCGTATCAAGGTGGAAAAGACAGCACTAGTATTACTATTACTATTAGTTTCTGTATTAATTTCATTTTATATAATACTAACATGTAAAATAGCATCTATTGCCAAAAATATTGCTAAATACATAGTAAAAAAAATAGTTAACCTCTTAATTAACAATAGTTACAGGTCTACATAAAATAAAAATTCAATAATCAATCCAGAGAATCTCGTAAAGTATAGAAAATGTATGTATGTATGGTAAATTATGTGAAGATGAATCAAGTACAAGTTTTGCAATACACTGAAACTATTAATAAACTAGTAATTGTTTTAAATTTAAACACACACAAAATTGATTTCATCAAACTTTGCTCATTCCATTGTACGAGAAAAATTTATTACATTAATTAAAATTAGAATAAAATAGTCGAATAAATTTATTATATATATGTTTACATAAACTTTAATCAAATCAATTATTTTATACTTATAATGTTAGTTTTATTCTAAAATCTTTGTAACCTATTTCTTAACAATCCCCTTAAAACAATTTCCCCCAAACCAACTACATACATTGCATCCTTACAATTCAGTATTAAACATTATAATAATAATCAGGGATACATAACCAGCAGTGGATTGGTCCGCATAAAATTTCGCGTCACGTTCGGTTTGATTGTCGGACGACAAACTGTCCGATGCTGCGTTCCAATTACTGATGGCCGACGCCACCAGACTATGCTGCGCCAATGAATAGATTATGTTAAGAGCAGAAGAGACTTTTAAACATTATGTATATTTTTAAGATTGTGGACTAGTCCTTACTAGAATAACAAAAATTGTTATATATTCCTTTACATAGTTATACCATTGTCATGCACACATTCTAATTAGCATAGGTTTTTTTAGGGTGATTATTGCTCAGTGGTTAATACACTCTTTATATAAAAAAAATATAAAGATTGCGCAAAATGTCATCCAGATCGGTCATACGGCCAAGATGGCGTTGAAAGGCAAAGTGTACGAAAATTAATGCATGTATGTAGATGAAACATGTACGTAGTACAACGAAACCTGTGTAGATATTCTCAGTATGATAGAATGTATAGACCAATTTATACCCGTATTAACGACATATTTACTACTAAATATTAAGTTTGAATCCGAAATTATGAAAAGGTTCACTGAATTATTTAGCAACGTGTATATTCTAAATCCAATACTTAATCTATGTAAATGTTTGTAGTCCAGTACGAGAGCCCACCGTCCCTCACTTATCAGGACTTACGGGCTAATACCACCCTTAGGCTGCCACCCAATCGGCTCGCTTATCTCGATTTAATGGCTTCCGTATTAATACCGCCTTTGTCTAATTTTGAGAATACAAGGGCTATTGTTCAATCGGACGGTAAAAAGCATTTCAACGTTCACTAGGAATCGTTGAGAGGGAATTCGAGATGGAGAATAAAGTATAAAAAAGTAAATAAGTGAAAAGTATTTATTTTGGTATGAACTAATTAAATTTTAAAGTTGGTGCGAGATATAGGACTAAGAAAATATTGTTTATTGATAAGTTCATTCCATTATTTTATTACCTAAATTTATGTCCAAAGGTATAAAAAGGAATGCAATACAAAGCTGACTATTAATATAAATAATGAAAATACATACATACATATACTCACGGCTGTAAATTCCTAGAAGGGGTAGCCAGAGCTAAGGAATTAGAAATTCCTCAGCCACTTTTGGAAAGTTGAGCGGGGAAATGATGGTAAAGTAAAGGTTCTTGGCGATGGGTCTCCAACCGCATCGCCTAAAAATCCCTTAAAAGCCCCAATACCGTTAGTCGCCTCTTACGAACACCCACCGGAAGAAATGGGGTAGTGCTATTCTAAGCCGACACTACACGGCAATAAATAATGAAGTGACGTAAATAATAAAAAGAAAATCATAAGGTACTCGTAGTATACGCAAATAGAAAATAGAAAAGTAGCAGATGAGATGTTAACTATAATTTTCCAACGAAAAAATGTTCCAACACCAAAATATGAAAAAGTGGACGCAAAATTAAATCATTAACAGGGTAAAACACTCAATTTTTATAGATCTCATTGAAAGCTGTGTCACGTTTACCCTCAAATCAAGTGAATGGTGCTATGTATAATGCCGGGTCGGTCGTTTGCAGAAAGTGTTGCCGGTCGGAAAATCGTGAGTCAAAGATATTGTTTCCAATATTAGAGGGTGAGGCAACTTTTATTGGGTACAAAGTGGGTATTAAGGCGTTCTGAACACAATCAGCTGCGGCAAAGTGGACCCTTGTCTGTACATTTAAAGTAGAGTCTCATTGTATAAGCTTTGGTTATATGGAGCTTTTTATTTTGCTTTTTTATATCAGATATTGGAATATTGTAATGTGTTTTGAACTTTGATGTTTTAACAATTTCACATATTGAATCTAATTATTATTACACCGACTCTATACAGCTCCTACATGGCTAGTTTATACGCCTTTGAGTGCAATCACTTACATCATCATCAATACATCATACATACATATACTCACGGCTATTAATCCCTAGAAGGGGTAGTCAGAGCTAAGGAATTAGAAAATCCTCAACCACATTTGGAAAGTTGAGTGGGGAAAAGATGGTAAAATAAAGATTTTTGGTGATGGGTCTCAAACCGCATCGCCCAAATATCTCTTAGCAAAGAGATAAAATCTTTAAAGTACAGAAGATTTCCGAACTCATATACGACGTAATTGAAATCAACTTAATAAATGAAATTCTTTTGAAATATTATGTCTTTTTTGCCGTGAAGTGTTGGCTTAGAATAGCACTACCCCATTTCTTCCCTTAGAATGCGAAAAAAAATAATATCATAAATATTTGAAGAAGATCCACCGCAACCAAATTTTGCTCGTTTGTAGTCGAATTTGATAACCAACAGAAAAAATACTATGGAATATTTATTTTTTAATTTACTTTTTACGTTTACTGTTTGGGCGGCTTTAATACAAGAAACAAGTACATTTTTATAGTTTAAATACTTCTATAGAATTGGTGTTTAACCCTTATTGTCTTTTCTCAAATGATACCTTGATATATGCGTGATTGTCGTGTCGGGCCAGCTTAGAATGTCACTATCCCGTTCTACCCACGGGTGTCGTAAGAGGCGACTAAGAGTATGGGGTTTTTTAAGTGAAAGCCATCATCAACTATACTTTATTTCTACCATCTTGTCCCCTATCAACTTCCAAATGAGGCTGAGGAGTTTCCGGCTTAGAAGCTCTAGCTTCCCCATTTGGGATTTGTGACCGTGAGTATATGAGATGATATAAGCAATATTGCTTATTTAGCGAATAGTGAAGTTTCTGAATGTCATAGTTAAGGTCGTCGAACTAAAAGCAAGAGTTTGTTCATACATATACCATAAGTGTTTGAACGAGAGCAATAACATGCAGTGCAAAGCTGAGCCGGTATTAAAATTGCATGCACATTTTTGCAAAGTAATTTTAAAATAAATTTGATGTGTTCTTGTGACACCTACAAGTAAATTACATTAAATTTTTATCTACGGTTGTAGACGTCAAAAAATGAAACTTTATTTTTAATAAGCTGTTGCCCGCGACTTCGTCCGCGTCGATTTCTGTTATTATGATGGCTATTAAGAAGTTATATAGCTTCAATACAGCATACATACATACATACACAGATCTAGCAGTCTCCAAGATCAACGCGTTCAAACAAACAACGGAAGCCCTTAAAGCTGAAGAATTTTCCTCGTTTTTTCATCATTTTCTATTATTTCTTCGCTCATTTTGGTTGCAGCGTGATGTTATATAGCCGCAAGCCTTTCTCAATAAATGGACCATCCAACACAAAAATAATTGTAGAATTCGAACCAGTAGTTCCTGAGATTAGCGCGTTCAAACAAACAAACAAACTCTTCACCTTTATAATATTAGTATAGATAGATACATATGATAAATACCGTTAAAACCTATTTAGAGTTATGTTTTTCATTGACTAACAAAATTTTAGAAAGGCATACATACATATGCTTACGGCTATAACATAGATTGGAAAAATATAAGTTATTGGTGATGACGATGAGTCACCAACCGCAACGCACAAGAACTTCTTTAAAATCGAAAAACCTCAGTCGTCCCTTGCGAACACCCTCGGGTAGAAATGGGGTAGTGCTATTCTAATCCGAGAATACACAGCAAATCTTAAAATTATCTGAATCCATTCATGTTTGAAACTATCTAGGATGGATGACAGTAAATTGGTAAAAGAGATATATAGAGCAAGAGAGGTAATGTGAGTAGAGGACGACCACGGAGGACACACCTGGACCAAATAAAGAGTGTGCTCAAAAAGGCAGGTGTCCGAAGTACGAAAAATAAAACATCATTTATGAAAAGATGCTTGCTAGGAGAGGTTTACCAGGATCGTGCAAAGTCGCGATCAGTAGTCTCTGCCTACCCCAATGGGAACTAATGGCGTAAGTTTATGTATGTATGTAGTAGCTAGAAAGGATAAGGAAAATAAAACGACCGTACTACATTTTTTACATTCAATACATTATTTAAAATAATCATTTATTTTGGTTCGACAAAAAGTTTTTAATTGCATTAGCAATTAAAGAATTTCAACATAACAAAACTTTTGCTGTGCGTTTTTACTTCAAAAAAGCAAAATAGCACACTTTTTAAATTCTCTGGCATATTGCGGGGCCACTTATGGGCAGTTTTGAAGCTCCTGCTTGATATAGCCATTCTACCAAAACTTTTTCTAATTTATCAAACTTTCCTAGCATTTGCTTTTTACTCTACACACTAATCTGCAATCTGAATCCTTCTTTAATTCCTTCTATATTCTTTAAAATGGTTCGTAACGTAAGTGGAACTCAACAGCTAACTGAGTTTGATTCGTCGTTTGAGACTTTTTATCGAAAACTTTCAATATTTAATTTTTTTTGAAGTGACAATGGTTTTCGCTTAATTGTAGTCATATTGTAACAAACAAGTGATGCACTATTACAAAACAATCAAAGCGTACGCGCGACAAGTCAAGAAATGACGATTGGGCAGGGGCGTATTAAACGGGAAGACGAATCATATTAAGAAATGTATGAATATATGTTTCAAGTTGCAGGGACTGGCGTAAAGCGGCGTTATATGCGAGAATATTGATCCAAAACTATCTTTTATAGTAGAAAATAAGTAAAAATTATCAACAAGCAAATATAAGAAATAAATATAGTTTTATGTAGAGCAATTAGCAAAGAAAAATAAAGTTTTCATAAGTATTAGATACCGAATTTCCTTTTCATTATTGTTACCGTAAAACTAGAAAATGTTCTTGGTTCTTGCACACATGAAGGGATGGTCAACTCATGACAAGCATGATAAATGAGTCTTCGGGATCAGGCCTCGGGGGAGCCCTTTTGGCTACGAGGGACGATCTGTGAATAAGCCATCGCAAACTCATCAAAAACAACACCGAAATACATCCCTTAAACACTTATACTTACAGTATATATTCCTGTGTATCGAATAGATATAAAATAACGTCATAAAAATGCTATGCAGCTTTGAATTAGTGTTCCCAAACGTAATCCAACTCAAAAGTATGGAATATCTTTTACGGAGTCGGTTTATAAATTTGTTCATTAAGTATTCCTTTTTTATGTTCAGTTATAGTCGAGTGCGTTTCATGTGGAACAAGAAGAATTTTATATGAACATTTCTTGTAATACGAAATAAACCCTACTCACACCGTTACCTCGGAAATTTTGAACTATTGTCTTTACTTTGCAACTGCTAGTTAAAATTTAGTTTCATTTCATTCTATAAAAGACTATAATTTCCTCAAATTCAAATAGAGTTCTAATTTGGACAACTGCGTAAAAAGAGTTCTAATTAGGACAAACACACAGGAACAAGCAGTTATTATAAGAATTCGAAATTGCATGAGTAGAAATATGAACAATGTATAGTCACTCTTTTTCCCTTTGAGGTACAGCGTAATATGCCTGTCCAGCGGCTATTAATGATTTTTAGAAATACTTTTAAACATACGACTTAATTTGTGTCCATTATAAAAGCCAAAATTAACTGATAGAAATTTTGAATCGCATGTTTTTGTTGTTATTGTATTACATACATATATATTCACGGGTTTAATTTGTTCGTGGAAAGGGTAGCTAGAGCTGCAGAATCAGAAACTCCTCAGCCGCTTCTGGAAGTTGAGTAAGGAAAAGATGGTAAAATAAAGTATGGGTCCCCAGCCATTTCTGCCTTTAACAATCATTTAAACCCCAAAACCCTATGTCACATCTCACGACACCTGCAGAAAGAAAAGGAATTGTGCTATTCCAAGCCAATAATACTCAACTATTGTACAATACACAATAAAACAAATTCTCCATTAAAACATTTGAAAACCCAGCAAGATATATTTATACCGTAAAAGAAGTAATAAAACGAAAACAAATTAAGAATTCTATGTTGGATATAATTTTATGAAAATAGGCCAATATTGTGAAGGCCGTGATTTGAATTTATTACTCGAAGGCTAATTTAATCGCCCAGAAAACGCTTTCGCTCTTGTAGTCTTTACTAGGGTGCCTCCTTAGTTCATACTCTACTTATAGCCTCTTAAAAAGTAACTGCCCGGTCCTAAACATATAAGTATATTCTGTTTTGTTTTGTTATGAGGGTTTTGTGTGAAATATGTAAATGTGGACAGTGAAATAACCGAAGTTTTTTTAACACAATATTATTCTATATTACTTTTGTGTGAGTCTCCTTTAGTGAAATGAAAAAAGCTTCAATAAAGAAAAAAGTTTCGTATCTTAATAGCAAACTTCATCAGAGTCCATTTGGAGATATATATCCAACGAGGAGCTGAAGCGAATACGTTATGGCTTTAATATAAAAAAGACTAAAATAGGACGAACAAGGATAATTTTCTGATAGAAATTCAACGATGTTTTACTACAATAATGGTCAGTGTAGAACCGTGGTCAAAACGACTAAATACCTACTACGATGAATCTGCAACTTCTGGCAACAATTAGACTTGGTAGGGATGCTCTTTCATTTCTTTCTTTTTTGGAAACCCTTTTCATTTAAGCAATATCGCATGCATCAGCTTTAAAGTTACTTTGACAACATGAAAACTTTTTAATTTAGCTTTGATTCCCGTTTAATAACCCAACTAGTACTAAAGCGTAAATGTGTTTTTGACTAAGTTGTACTTTGTCGTGTGAGAGGGAATTCGTACAAAACGGCGATAGGCCTGCCCCCTATCACGTGAGTTCACAGTCCAAGCAAAACGTGCGACTCTGAACATCAGGTGGTAATGTCACATGATGTTCAGACGTATTAGTACTTCTGCCAACCTCTTCGGATATATACGGCATGAAGGTTTCAGTTTGAGTACTAAGTGTGTTTGAAAAAAAATGTGTAGCTGTTATTTTTACATATTTACGAGTATTATTATAGAAGCCCTCATTTTATTATATATTTAAGATATTGCAACGAAGCCCGTTTTGTGCCCTACTAAATTTCAGGTAAATGTTCTGAAAAAATGAGCAACGAAATGCGAGATGAAGGAAAAACTCCAACAGAAACAGATAATGTTATTTTATTTCTTTATGGATACATTACGTAATGCAAGTATTACGTTCTGTACGCTAAGATGAGTAAACAAAACGAATGAGAAATTTCACGGCCAAATTTTTATGGTGGATTGTTCAAGATTTCTGAATTAAGGAATTAAATAATCCACCGCGTGAAACATGATGATAAAATGCCCACTGATCGCATATCATAGTGTTCAATCAAACGATACTATCCATTATTTTAAGTCAATTAATCAACAAAGCAGAAAATTAAGCACCCGTGATAGCTCAGTGGGTAGAACGCCGCTTATCGTGCAGAAGATGAGGGCTCAAATCCCGGGTCGGGCCTACACCAATTTGACTTTTCTAAAGTCATATATGTCTTTAATTTATGATGGTTGTCAACGGTGAGGGAAAACATCGTAGGGAAACCCACATTGCTAAGTTGTACTTAGTCATGTGACAGTGTATTCGTACAAAATGGCGATCACTGAAGAATAAAAGAGCATGCATGAAAAGATTGATGGATGTAAACGAAGCTAGAGAGGTTTGTCAGGATCGTACGAAGTGGCGATCAATAGTCTCTGCCTACCCCAATGGGAACTAATGGCGTGAGTATATGTATGTATGTATGAACTGACCAAGCAAAACGTGGGTACTCTGAACACCAGGTGACAATTGGCTTCAGAAGTATTAGTAGCTCTGCCAACTCCTTCGGGGATATAAGTCGTACGGGGAGTTTGGGGTAAGTTAATAAAAGAAGCCCGTTGTGAACATTAACAGTGAATGCTTTTTCATACTTTTCTTTACCTACACTCTCTGAGACTAATCTTCTATTATTTTATATATTTATTAATCTTTCATTATAGTTTCCCATCATTTCGTTAATATACTGAACAAATAATTTCATCTGCTTTTTCAAAATTAAAAGGTTTTCTTCTTCATGTAAAGTATGTACCGGTGATATTCTGCCTATCAATTTTGAAGTAGAATTTTTGACTATTTAACCGACTTCAAAAAAAGAGTGTTCTCAATTGTGTTGTTTATTTTTATGACATTCAGGGTAGAGATAAGAGTGTGTTGTTAAGACAATCCTACATTAGTTCAAAGTTGCTATTTGTTTATCATGTTACAAGAAAGAAGGCGTTTTTGATAAGCATTTGAATCCAGCTTTTTTATTCATAAAGTGATCTCTTCAGAGACAATTGAATTATGTACGAGGGAATGATGTCAAACTAATGTAAATTACAAAAAAAAACACAATATTTAATTCTGAAATATATAAATAATAAGATTTTTGCAAAGAAAAGCTTTTGACGCAACTTAAAAGAAAAGAAAACTGTTACATTTGATTACTCAAGAAAATTGGCCTTTGATTTACAGCATCTCAAAGGTATCAAAAAGATTAATCTCACCGTCTTTAGCCGGGATAACCAGTTTTAAAGAAAATGTAGTCGAACGAAAACTCAATCAAACTGCCGCAGGTACTATCGAGCAATCTAGCTACTAACTGCGTGCCGATATCAGCATTAATTTACGGATTAGATTTAAAATATTCGAAAGTTGTTCGAAAACGTCGGTTCTGAAATCCCTACTACAATCGCTTGGGACGACACTCCGATTTTACGATCGAATAAATTTCCAACACTATTATGATTCAAATTGGGAACGCTGGACCCACAATATACAAACACGCTCTTTTTATCGGTGCTTCATTCAAGAAAAAACGTATTCACCAACATTTTTTCAAAACATCTTTTATATCACATTTTCTTCTTTATTATGCGACACATTTATTACGGAACTACTGATTATAAATTATCATTAAACACGAATGTTTCTTTCATATGGGATAAGCGTTTCATAAAACGGGGCTTACTTTAATTTTATGACTTTGTAATAAAGAGGTAGGAAATTATTTACAGCAGATGTCGCCTTTTAAGTGTTGATTTATTTAATAATAACATACAAGAGTTATATGTTTAGGACACATGGGGGTATTTGGGTGTTCATCACTAGTTTTACGATGACTGTAAATTTTATTTACAAATCATAATATGTTTTTTAGTCGTTTTCCTAAAATATCGTCTTGATTTCATTTACCCTTAATGAATACTTGTTTCTACAATGTCAGTAAAGTGTATTATAAATAAGAGCTTCTTTTTGAAAATTTTTGGGTAAGCAATTAGTTTGAGGCATTCGAAACATAATTTTGTTTAATTAATAAACAGAAAGTGAAATTACTCAAAACCCGTATTTCCCTTAAGACGTGGCAGAGGTGCTAATACTTTGAATTGTAGGTGTCTTTTTTAAGTAGAAACTATTCAGACTTGTTTGTTTCTTTGAAATTATCATTTTTGGTAGTTTACAGGAAAAGCATACCATCTCTAAGCATGGAAATCCACACAGAGAGCGATTTTATTGGTTCTTTCTAAACTCATTTTGGTGAGATCTTATGATGAGCATTATATCAAATCATTAATCGGGCCTACAATATTGCAGCTTTTTTTAAGTCATAAGTTGAGATTGTGGAGAAATCCCATAGCTGATTAGTCGTATGACAGTGTATCCGTCCGTATGAAGCAGCGGGCGATAGGGCTACTACCTATATCGTGAAAGTATTGTCCAGGCTAAATTTGTCTACAGTCATATAAGTAACTGTACTTCCTTGCCAATAAATATGGCTTATAGCTCAGTTCGATATATGATAAAATTGTAACTTAATCAACCTAGATTATGAATCTATCTTCCACTATTAACATACTGAAAACCCAATGAAATTCCGGGCTCAGCATGTATCGAAGCGAATGCTTTTAATCTCGTAAGCAAACCGGAGCTGTGTAGGCTCGACTAAAGCTCGTAAGCTAAAGTGTCTGCCTGCAAAAGACCAGACACTCGAGACAGGTGGGGTCGGATCAAAGGCCTTCATCGACCTGCTTTTACTGATATGGTTTAAGGTGCTTTTACATGGGAATGAGGGTTGCTTTTTATAATAAGATTATTGCCGAAAATGGGATGATTTATTTTCTTTTCATTTACTCGTAATTGGTTTTTTCGCATTGTACTTGTACCTACAACCTACCTACCTTTGGGTGCTGGAGTTTATGATTAGATATTAGTTAGCTGCTTTTGGAAGTTGACTCAGGAGAAGATTTAAAAGCAAGAGAATCATCATCCAACTATCAATCAGGATGCCCAAAACCTTATGTGGTGACATAATTCACGACATCTGCGGGAAGTTATGGGTAATTGCTATTTTAAGCCAACACTAGCTGTGGTAATGATATTATTAATATGAGCCGCAGAATGCGCTATTTTTTATATAAATTTAAATATTAGTAAAAGTAAGAGTTTTATTTATAAAACGTACAAATATGGAATATACGGCTTGTGCTTTATCATAGCTAACTATCACTAGAATTCTTTACTTATCCTCTCAACCATCTTCTCATAGAGAATAGGGATCATACTTATCCCATCCACAATATTATTTTTTATAAGGTCTATAACACTGGTGGATTTCTCCATAAATCTTAATTAAGGAGCAGACTTGTTTTCCGCAGACCAAATAACGTGCTATAAAAAACATCTAAAATACAAATACAATTTGTAGCAGCAGTTTCGAATATTGCAAATCGCGACGCAGATAACCTGAAATAAAATAAAAACCCGTTCCGCTAGCAACGGATGTTAGAGGAAAACTTTTTGTCGTTTTTAAAAAAGAGCTACAAATGTGCGGTTGCCTTTGTATTCAAAAGAGCGGTTAGCACAACAAACTGGGTTAGCTAAGCCAAGGACGAGTGTTTGCCGTCAACTAGGGCAAGCTTGAAAAAGAAACTGACAATGCTGATGAATTTAATATCGAGAGCCTTTAGGTGACGACCCTTTGACATTCTGAATTACTTGTAACAAAGAGATTTGTCTCGATGGCTTATTATTGCGGCCGAGAGCCCTGTCGTTCTTTATTCAAATTTCGCGCGTTTTTGCTCCACAGACAATGCCCGGGGCTACACTGTGATTACTAATGTAACCATTAAAATGTCTTGATTCTAATTTGTTGGAAGTGTTGAGTCCTTATTTATTTTCGGTTAGGATTGTAGTTACAGTCTGGCAGAATTATTTATGGAACGATATTTCATAAGCCTCCCATATATGATTTGTTTTACGGGCGGTGTAAATATATTGACATTTATTTATATACATAGGGACCAAATGTAGGCATTATGGATGCTGAACCTTAATTAGATCTCTAATATTTTTCTTAAATTTTATTGTAATTATAACATGTAATTATAACCGTGATAGCCCAGTGGGTAGAACACTCGGTTATCGTGCAAACGACTAGTGTTCAAATCCTGGGTCGAGCCTACACCAATTTGTCTTTTCTAAAGACATATGTGTGGTTAATTTATCATGGTTGTTAACGGTGAGGGAAAACATCGTGAGGAAACCCACATGACTGAGTTGTACTTAGTCGTGTGACTGTGTATTCGTACAAAACAGCGATAGGCCTGCCCCTTATCACGTGAGTACACTGTCCATGCAAAACGTGGGTACTCTGAACACCAGGTGACAAAGTCACGTGATGTTCAGAAGTATTAGTACCTCTGCCAACCCCTTCGGGGATATTCGGCGTGAACGTTTATGTTATGTTATGTTATGTTATTATTTTATGCTTATGGCGACGGAGAAAGCCTTAGCAAAATGTATATATGTAACCATAGTTATTATAAGGTCGTGCGACTGAGCATCCGTAAAAAGTGGCTATAAACTAGCTCTGTATCACGTGGGCTCTATCTAGGATCAAAATTCGGATATTTCGGTTATCGTGCATGATATCCAATTCAGATTTGAGTGCATTAATTATACTACAGTTTTAACAACTCCAACAAAAACATGTCGTTGCGCTATGTTTAGAAGTTGAAAACAATAAATCAGTATGATTTGTTATTTAGCTTCTAAAGTACTTTATGTATGAGCTGCACATAAATCGACCATTGGCAAGAAAATTACCAACGCAGCCTACAGTTAAACTACTTGGGCCTTTAACTCTATATAACATTGTGTATTGCGTTAGAAAAACACAATAAGGGTCTTCGCAAAACATGTTCTTTAAACGCGCGGTCGAGGCGCGTTTGTTGTGGAATAGATACAACTCTGATGCAGCCAATTTGGATGAAAAAAAGCGACCCATAAAATAAAGTGGTGTGAATTCGCGTAGGCTATTAAAAGTTACAGTAAAGGTACGCAAGGGCAACAAAATCTTAGAATAGCACTGCCCCATTATTTCTGGTGGATGTAAGTACGTAAGAGGCGACTTACGGTATTTTTGGGCGATGCGGTCGGAGACCCATCGCCAACAACCATCTTTTCTCCATTCAACTTTCCTAAACTGGCTGAAGAATTTCTAATTGCTTAGCTCTGGCTACCCCTTATAGGGATTTATAGCCGTAAGGATAAGTTTATATTTAATTTGTATTTATACTTAGATAGAAAAACCTTCAGATACCGCGATGTATAATTTTTATTACGCCTGTCAGTGTGCAAGTGAGTCTTCCGTCTAGAGGTAGCCACACAGTCTTAAATTGGCTAAGTTCAAATTGACCATCTACATATGTATTAACTTTCATTAGTCTTGTCATAATAATTATGGAATAATAACTCAGTGACATACGGTCGTGATAAAATTGTGAGGGTTGTAAAATAATGTATGAGAATATTGATAACTTTGATGTGATGAGTCTAGATAGTTCATAGTGGCGATTAATAGTCTCTGTATACCCCATTGAGAATTATTGGTGACAGGATACATATTATTTATCATTCGATGGTTTTGTTGTGACTTTATTTGGGTATAGGTTTAACCATTTACAAATTTTAAGTTAGGATTTCACTTTCACTTTCTTTAGACATTTTCCATACACCTGTCATTGAAGTTGTATAAAATCAATTATCAATAAGTTTGTCGTTGTTTGAATATAATAACAAGAGTTTAAAAAAATGCATGAAACAAACAAATATTTTGAAATTGTAACATCTTAAACTGCTTTGTGTGTTCAGTTTTTATATGAGGCAATATTGTTTACTTTTGTAATCCTTCCCCCTTTTCCAATACTGTGAGCTGACATCACTGACCCCTCAGTAAAGCTAGTCTGGTATCAAGCTAAACTAGGGGTCTATTTGAAAGCTTCAGTTTACAAAAGTACTCCTTATTAGAAGGAGCAGTGTAATTTCGGCTTAGGATAACATTCACGTATTTCTTCCTGCGGGGGTAGTAAACGGCTATTGAATGTAGAGGGATTTTTTGTCAATGTGGATGTAGACAAATTCCTAATTCTGAAGTTCTGCCTACCCCTCTTTAGATTGTTTTTATATTGAGTATATGTATGTATATATATATTATTCGAAGGACTTGGGTGTCGATCCAGTTTATCTTTAAATCTTTTATAACCAGTAGCTTTTAATTAAGTCAAGGTTGTACACAACAAGCATTCAATTTAGAACGAAAAGCACCGCTTATGCAACTGCGAGCCTTGCAATAACGTATTACCAATTGATATCACAACTTACCTGTCAACCCGTGAACACTCTTTCACAATATTCGAGTGACTCATAAATAATCCCCCTCTATGTATGGTGTTTGGTATTTAATTCAAATGTCAACTTATCGCACGCACCATAAAACATTGCATTGTAAAAGATTCCGAGTGAGATTCGATTTATTTTATTGCTACGTAATTCCGTTTTATCGAATCAATATCGAATAAGTCATCATTCATTTGATGCTGGACCGTGGTTATGAATGTAAACATGCATTTTTATTGAAGTCGATTCAATTACTCGTAGTTTCTTAGTGGAGGTTTAGAATACTGGTAAAATTACTACCTTAACGATACTTAACAAGAACAATTGTTTATTTTGAAACATTTTAACTTAAATTGCCGTGTAGTGTCGGCTTAGAATAGCACTACCCCATTTCTACCCGTGGGTGATCGTAAGAGGCGACTAAGGGTATAGGGGCTTTTTAAGTGATTTTTGGGCGATGTGGTTGGAGACCCATCACCAAAACCGTTTATTATTATCATCTTTTCCCCAATCAACTTCCAAAAGTGGCTGAGGAATTTATCATTCCAAAGCTCTGGCTACCCCGTTAAAGGATTTATAGCCGTGAGTATATGTATGTATGTATTTATTAAATACACTCACGCTATTAGTTGCCAATGATAAACAGAGACAAGCGATCGCTACTCTGTATGATCCTAACAAACCTTTCGAGATTCATTTCTTATTATAGATCTTTTCATACATGCATTATTAGTGTTCACACTTCAGACACCTGCCTTTATCGACCGTGCTCGCTATTTGATCTAAATGTGTCACCCGTGGTCATCTTATTCTGATATTACTATTCCCTTTGGCTCCATATATTCATTCAACAGTTATTTGATCACTTTTTGCTTCTCTTCTAATAAACCTACAAACTCTTTCATTTGTTATTTACCATATCTCAATCACGTTTTCTCTCATAACTTTCTTTAAACATATAATAATGCCAAGTGATGTTCAGAAGTATTAATACCCCAAAAACCCCTACGGGATAAACGGATTGAACGTTTGGGTCTTTGAGTATCTAGATATGTGACTAAATAACCTTGACATAAAGTACAGGACGTAAAATAAGCATTCCTTCCTACCAACTGGTACAGTGACAAGTTTCTTAAATATTTTTATTGATACAGGTGGTTTATTTATTTGTCACACATTATTATATTCCGACGTCTCCTAGATGATGAATGAGAGTTAACTTTTGCTGATTCCATTGTAATTGTAACCATGTTTGGTAAAGTAATTTATGGAACACTTTTATGATAATTTGTTCTCTCATATAAAACAAAAAACTCGTAAAATTGCGAATGATCATTACTTGCATCACGGAACAAACTACTAAAACGCTAATTATATTTAAAACAATTGTATATCAAATTAACGACATCAATTACAAAACAGCATTAAAACATCTCATGTAAAAGGGAAATTAATAAAAACATAAAATTCATTGGAGCTAATTAAATTCGCATCATCGTTGATTGGTTGCAAAATGTTCTGTTTGTTGCGGGCTTAATTTTCGCGACAACAATTGGCTCGAATGTCGATGAGGCAGCCCTTGCGTCGCAGCCCTGACGCGCGTGACGAGCGGCAACCACTTTGATCTGCCACTCGCTTGTCCGAAACCGGACATGTGGGTTTTTTAATATTTATTACTTCGCTTTTAAGTTATTTTGGGATAAAATAGTGTTTATCTTTGCTTTGACAGATAAACGATGGTTTTGGAAAACAATGAGACCTTGTTAATGCGTGTCGATGCTAAATCACCTGTTCCTGCCGCGAATTCAAATGTAAGTGTGAAATCCCACACAATACTTTTAAGGTGAGCGTATAAATAAAAATGTTTACATTAAACGATGTCATTTGCAGTTATTAAATATCCTTAGTATACATATTGTATTAGCACAAGACACTTTATCTTTTAAAGTGTTTTTTTTAAATAATAAAATCATTGAATAAGATTAATTCCTAGGGTTTTATTCTCAAAGGTTGCCCATAAAACCTACACTTGTAGACTGTGATTCATTTTAAAAAGCATTTCAAAATATTATTGAGAACACTTAAGGAATTATTAACAATAAAAAAGATTTGGTACCAATATTTTTTACTTTACACTCAAAGACTCAAAACTTACTCGAAATATTCTTTACAAAAGCTTGCTGTTTAAATAATAAACTATGACGATGAAGCCGTAGGATATTAGTTAATTTTTGTATTTCGAAACTTTTGAACCTAAAAAATAAAAGTTTTGGCTTAGAACAGTACTCACGATCACAATGGGCGATGCAATTGGAGACCCATCACTAACCTTTGTGTTGCACTTTTTTCAATACTCAATTTCATAAAGTGGCCAAGGAATTTCTCAATCTGAAGCACTGGCAACCTGTTTTTTGAATTAGCAGCCGAGACTTTATGTATGTAACATACTATAGGATATTTAAAATAAGCACTCATTTAGTTAGTTCTTATTGGTGTAAACAGCGACTATCGATCACTACCTCATTTAAAACCAAGTATTTCACACATTCTCTTTTATTCTTTATATTTAGAATTGGCTTTTATAAGCACATTCTTTATACTAGTCTAATCTAATACCTTTAAAAGAAATTCTGCTCAAGTTCACCAAGTTTCAAGTGCAATCAGCTATACCAAAGGATGTGAAGTAACAGCCATTCTTGTTAAGTCGGAATGTGTAAATTGCCACCGCAGCCGCCGAGCCAAAGTATGCCGTAATTGAAGTAAAAACAAACCGAAATATCCTATAATTATATTTTAAGGCAACCGCTAAAATAATACCGACAAAAACTTACGTCGGTGTTAAGATTGGCAGCTCTTAAAACGTAATCGTACCTTACAATTGGTCGAAAAAATACGAAAGAAAATCAAATTAAATGAAACCATTTTAGTTTAATTTAGTTTATTGTTTAAATTTATTTAAATTCCATTTTTACGATTGTGTTTTTAAAAACATAGAATTGTTAGTGATGGGTCCAATCCAATCGTTTTTAATTACGCTCCTAAAGGTTTCTTAAGGTAGATATATTGTAAGGCAATTTAAAAACAATAAGCCGGAAAAAATGTACTAGCTAACTCTTACAGCTAATTTGACTAGTAAAGTAAACCTATTTTCAAGTTGAATTGCGACTTCAAGTTTTAGTATCTTATTCTAAGTTCTATTTTATGGCACTTATTTTATAGTACCTATTTACTTTTCGATCCAAGTATAAGAAACACTTATCTAATGTTACGAGCCAAAAGCAAATTGTGACATACTTTTACTATCGAACTTCACTGTTTTTCATTACCGTAGGTTTGTTTATATAAGGAAATTCACTTGTAAACTGAACGCACGCTTCCATTATGAGCAATTACTTACAAAAAAATTATAGATAATCCCTTAATTCGTGCAATCTCAGGCCCGAATAAAAGATGCAAGAGTGATGGTTATTATACATATTACAACGTTCGGAGAAAAGAACTCAATAACGTGATATTCTAAGACTTGAGGAGCTTATATTTTATTAAATATTTATTTAGTTTCACAAAAACAACTTTTCAGAATCAAATTTTTCATTTGCAATGGATATTGCTACAAAAATGGAAATATTTTTTTAATTTAGGTATTACGATTACAATTATTATAATAATTGAGTTTAGCCAAAAAAAAGCTTAGTGGTCGGAAAAAAACCTCGTGAGTGTATTAGTACAGCACTTGTTGTGTTAAACATTTGTACAGTTGAACTGGACTATATTATGTTACATTCAGTAAATTTACCTTAATGGCAGCATTCCGATTAAATGGTATATTTCTTACTCAGTTTAACTACTTGAATCCGTATTAAAAGGTTTAATGGAAATCGCTTCCTTAAACAGCCGAGCCCACGCTACGTTTTATAGACTAAAATTGCACCTAAACTTTGCCAATACGACGTCTTTTGTCGTCAATTTATAGCCGTCTCAAAAACACGCACGGTTAGTGAACGAATAATAAAATGCAAGATGAATTAAATCTGCCTTGCTCTCATAGACTCACCTTTTTACTGTTCTATAGTAGCTCAAATGACCAAATTTGGACGTCTTACTCGCATTTAATTCTTTCTCAGCTATAGGAAGATAATAACTACCAAATACGGTATAATTCACATGGTTTTATGTTAAAATTTGTGATCTTCTTTGGTGAGATGACGACTTATATATGTCAATGGCCAGCAAGTTCATGCACCAAAAACTGTCACGTTCCATGAGCTGGCAAAATTTTGAAGTTATTATTTGTAGCACTTAGTGGTTATTTTTAACCATAGTTGGTTGTTTCTAACCTAACAGAACCAGGGAGCAACAGTGGTTTAAAGCGAAAGTTTTGTTCTTATTCTTGGATATTATAAAATGGGGCTTTTTAAGTATAATTGGGCGATGCTATTGGAACCCATAACCAACTATATTTTATTTCTACCATCTTGTCCCCATCAGCTTCCAAATGTGGCTGAGGAGTTTCTAGCTCCGAAACTCTGTTTATGTATCTATATTTGTAATTTATTGCATAAGTAAATAAAGTTATATCTTCAAGTGATATTCTCATGCTACAAACTTTCACTATTATTACTTACTGTATGTATTATTCTTGCATATACTGTAAGTATATGCAGAGTGATAGGAAGATATCTATGAGATATAATAAAAATAAGCTGCTATAATTTAATGTATATTAAAAATCCTTTTCTGATTCTTCAAAGTAGACCATATGGAACTGCTGATGCTGAATAAAACAAAACCTCTTATTCAAATAACAACACTACATGTGCTTTCGGTATATTTTAGTAGCAGTACGAAAAGCCAGCTTGGTATAAAATATTTATTGTTTTCTTACGCGTTTCTTTCAAGCTTCACCAGATCTCGGTATCATGATTTTGGCAGCTAAATATGTAATAATGCCTTGGTAACATACCTGAAATGATATTATACCGAACTGGAGAAGGTCACACTCATGCATAATACCCAGAGCACATTTTCATTAATATTTAACTTTGTACTCTGTATGTTATATTTAACTGTTGTCAATTTGTAATTTTCTTTTATTGAAAGTTAAACACCGACGGCATGAAAATTTTACGTTTTGGTAATTATTTTTACAACA
The DNA here is from genome assembly GCA_963576735.1 of Bedellia somnulentella. NCBI lineage: Eukaryota > Metazoa > Arthropoda > Insecta > Lepidoptera > Bedelliidae > Bedellia > Bedellia somnulentella. The sequence goes on from OY755180.1 coordinate 4,580,363, forward strand.
ATAATATTTTAGTCGTTTCGACACCCACAAAAACAATATTGTTGAAATGTTCATTCTATTCTACTATATATAGGTACATACATTCTATTATACTAAGCCGATGTTAACATAACATAACATAAACGTTCACGCCGTTTATCCCCGAAGGGGTTGGCAGAGGTACCAATACTCCAAAACTCACATGGCAAGCGCCATCTAGTTTCCAGAGAAGGTACCCACGTTTTGCTTAGACAGTGTATTCACGTGATAGGGGGCAGGCCTATCGCCGTTTTGTACGAATACACTGTCACATGACTAAGTACAACTCAGCCATGTGGGTTTCCTCACGATGTTTTCCCTCACCGTTAGCAACCATGATAAATTAAGCCGATGTTATATGTTAAATTCATCTTTTCAAAGTTTACATTTATTTATCAAATAAATATTTTGTATTCTGTTAAACATAACCCGTCTTTTTACGGTCGCGTATTTTTTATTCATTTAAAATACGCTAAGGATAGCATAAACAAATGGAAAGTCAATATAAAACTATTTGATGTTGATTTTCTTTGAACTAAGGGCTGGTGTATGTAAACTTGTCTACGAAAATCCATCGAATCAGCTTTGTTTTGTATACGCAAGGGAATATAAAAGAAAAACAAAGTGAAGGGATGTATGTTAAGTAGGGAATTGAAATATTATATGAGGATGTTCCTTTGATGTATTTTTTTGATATTCATATTAGCTTGATAAAGTTGGTAGAGTTTATCATATAACTCGTCATCATAGAGGTACTGACTTTATGACCCGTGAGAAATGTTGGAAACCCAAATTAGAAGGTCGAGTTAATGCGAGTAGTTAGCTTTGAGGAATATTTCAGTTTAGACGTTTACTCATAATGTTATGTATATTATAAATGCAAAAATTATATGGTTATTGCTCAACTAGCCTTATCTACAAGAGAAATCATTATTAAATTTGTCAAATACCTACTTATATTCACGGATATAAAACCAAAACGGAGAAGCCATTATTAGATATTTTGTGACTTTGGAAGTGGAATAAGTCACATTTGGTGATATCGGTCTCCAGCCATATCGCCAAACGATCACTTAAAAACCTAAACCCAAAGTCGTCTCTTACAATAACCACGGGTAGAAATGGGTTGGTTGTATTCTTAGGCTGACACAACACGGGTTACGGAACACATGTATACCAGAAAAATGTATGAGGCTTATTATAATTTTCTATTTTCTAAGTTCAAAATTTGTATGAACAATGTGATGCATAACGAAATCAAACAGTCACACGACTATAATAAATAAGCATAAAGCATAAACGTTCACGCCGAATATCCCCGAAGGGGTTGGCAGAGGTACTAATACTTCTGAACATCACGTGACTTTGTCACCTGGTGTTCAGAGTACCCACGTTTTGCATGGACAGTGTACTCACGTGATAGGGGGCAAGCCTATCGCCGTTTTGTACGAATACACTGTCACATGACTAAGTACAACTCAGCCATGTGGGTTTCCTCACGATGTTTTCCCTCACCGTTAACAACCATGATAAATTAACCACACATATGTCTTTAGAAAAGACAAATTGGTGTAGGCCCGACCCAGGATTTGAACACTAGTCGTTTCCACGTTAACCGAGTGTTCTACCCACTAGGCTATCACACGACTAATCCTGCAAAAATCAGCTACTAGGATGTAAACAGATACATCCTGTTTTAGAGGCTAAGCTATAAACTAACAAATAACCAACGATATAAAAAAAAACTTAATGTAAAATATGATATTGTTTATTGTAAAACTAACCTCACCTTTATTCCTAAACCCAATCCCATAAATAACATAAAGATCCCATACATTTCATCGCGCTCAACAATCTATGTGACACATAACAAATTACTTTCAATAGTATTAGAAGCGTATTTTCTGAGCGATTGGAAATAAGTGTATTCAATAAAGCATCAAGCATAGCTTAGTATGACGAATGACGTGTTCTGTTGGTTGTGCATGAGTGATGGGATGTATGATCTTAACAGTGGATACATACGGGAATCGATGTTATTTCGAATTAAAGAAACATCAATTTGGTCTCAAAGACTCAAACATTCATGTCCTATATTCCCTAAGGGGTTGGCACAGGTACTAATACTTTTGAATATCACGTGACATCGTCACCTGGTGTTAACAGTACCCACATTTTGCTTGGACAGTGTATTTGCGTGACAAGGGGCGGGTAAAAAAGGGAAATGCGGTAAATAGAGCACTGGATAGTCTCATGTCTAGTCAATCGGTGTCCGAAAAGGCCCGAATGGCTGTGCATGATGCCGTTCTTGTTCCTACGCTTATGTATGGTAGTGAATGCTGGGTGTGGCAGAAGAAGCATGAAAGCAGAGTGAATGCAGTAGAGATGAGGTCCCTCAGAAAAAAATGTTATGTTAGATTATGTGATCGTGTGAGGAATGAAGTGATTCGGGAAAGGTGTGGTGTAAAAGATGATATTGTAAGAAAGATAGAAAAAAGAATGTTGAGATGGTTTAGGCATATAGAGAGGATGGATGACAGTAAATTGGTGAAAGAGATCTATAGAGCCAATGTGGAAGGTTATGTAAGCAGAGGACGACCTCGGAGGACACATTTGGATCAAATAGAAAATGTGCTCAAAAAGGCAGGTGTCCAAATTAAGAAGAATAAAACAGCATGTATGAAAAGATTGATGGATGTGAATGAAGCTAGAGAGGTTTGCCAGGATCGTACAAAGTGGCGATCGATAGTCTCTGCCTACCCCAATGGGAACTAACGGCGTGAGAATATGTATGTATGTATGTAGGGGGCAGGCTTGGTACGAATACTCTGTCACATGACTAAGTAAAACTTGTTCCACACAATTAATGAAAACCATGATACATTAACCACACAGACAAATTGGTGTAGGCCCGACCCGGGGTTCAAACTCTCGCCTGTCTGTATTAACGGGTAGGTGTTCTACCTATTGTACTATCACGCTTGTTTACAATTTTGTCCTTTAGATTTTTAAGTAGAATAAAACAGACGTGGTTTTAACTAGAATGTTAAGAACATTCATAAACGAACCTTACTGTTTTATTTCCCACCTTACCTTACTATGGCTGCAAACTGAAAAGAAGAAGGCAAAGCTTTAAAATTGCATACCATCTAAAACCGATGTTCGATGGGGCTTCAGATTTCCATAGTATTGGTTGACACGCAGTATTAGTAGACCCTTTTTAAGGTGGCCCGAAGATTTGAGGAAAGTTATGGGAAGCCCACATTACTAGGACAAGAGCAATCCAGAACTGGTCAGTATAGAGTTTTAAGACATGAATTTATTCAGCAGTGCACATATAACATGACATATGAATGGATAATAAGATATGGCATATATGAAATGGTTGGGTTATTTCCATTTAAGTTATTGCAAATTGGTCATGTGGGTTTCCTCAGAATGCTTTACCTTACCCTAAATATTCACGATAAATTAACCAAACATATCACTTCAGAAAATATACACCGATATAAACCTACGCCTATCTGTATGAGAGGCGGCGGTTTCCCACAGATCAATCACGGTTTGAATGTTTTTGGTCATGAAAACCTCATGTGAGGATCATTAGTAATAATTAAAGAATAAATCACGGTTGTAAAAAAAAAATGCTGTGTAGTGTCGGCTTAGAATAGCACTACCCCATTTCTTCCGGTGGGTGTACGTAAGAGGCGACTAACGGTATTGGGGCTTTTAAGGGATTTTTGGGCGATGTGGTTGGAGACCCATCACCAACAACCTTTACTTTACCATCTTTTCCCCACACAACTTTTAAAAGTGGTTGAGGAATTTCCAATTCCTTAGCTCTGGCTACTCCTTCTAGGGATTTATAGCCGTGAGTATATGTATGTATGTAAAAAAAACATTTTTTTTGTCATGTTTGATATTTGAATAAAAATATGTTATCCCGTGTGTCGCACAGGTTTCCGCGGGCCGGATGGCTGTGACCAGAATATGTCACAGAGGCACTTGTATGCAAATCTGTTCGTTACCTTTGTGACTGATCACTGTTAGTCAGCTTATATGCAGTTTGGTGGCTTTCAATGCGACTAGTATAAGAAGCTTTGTGTTTTATTTATTTTAGTTGCGTTGGATAGTTATTGAGTCATGATGACTGGTAACGTAAAAGGAATAATAAATTACGTTGGAGAGTTTCATTTTAAACATAAGGCAGACCAAAGCAAAGAAACAAAAAAAACATGCGTTGAATTAATAGTAGTAAATTATTAAATACGGACGTATTACACAGATCATGTTAGCAACAAAGTAGGATAAATTAATGAATTGTGGCATGGGATACTAACTCAACGATATATTTAACATTATAGTTATAATACACATATAAATAACTAGAGATGGGCGTTTCAAAACGTAAATAGTTTCAAAAACTATGTATTGGTGCAATAACGGAAATACGGTATTCGGTCCTACAATAACTATGTATCGAGCTAAACTATTTATTTTATCGGCTGCGCGAAAAGGTGCGTGCGTTACGCGACGCGCGATTCGGTTCGGTACCGCCTGCCGGGCGTTGCCGACAAATACCGATACCGAACTCGACATGACAGAGAAAGAATGATTACGCATGCTACGTGCAAGAGCGAAACATAACACAATTACAAATTCCGAAAATAACTGATGATGATGATTTAATCTTTATTGTTTATGTAATAGATGCATTTATTGAAAAAAGATAATAAAGTCAAGGCCAAAGTTCATTTCGGGGAAGAGGCACCTGTTTATAATTTTGTGTTTTATTTTAGTCGTATCGTAATTGTTTTGCCATCGCGAGTACTTTATAATTATTACTTTTTATATTTTTTTTTACTTATCTCTTGAAAAAAGTCTTGTTAGTTTTTCTGTATATATTGTGTATTTCAGTACAATTATCAAGCTTATATATATATACACTGAAAGTTATCAAATACTCAATGAAATTTTATTTAATTGGTGGCAATGGCAAGCCTAGGCACAGCAACGCAACTGGCCTACACCTATAACGCAACAAATCTGCACCCAGTATCACCAATACATAGTTATCGAAATAAATAGTTTTGATAACCGTTATAGGATATTGATAACTGCTTACGGTTCGGTATTGAAAAAACGCGTACCGACCCATATCTATAAATAACATACAAGTACGAGAAAATCAATTATGCTTATATAACATAAATGTTGCTCTCAGTGGGGATGGAACCCGCAACCTCCGGACGGAGAAACTAGTCACCTATCCACTGGGCCACGGACGTCGTCAGTAAATGGGTATATTCTTTATTTAATGGAGACCCATCACCATACATATACTCACGCCATTAGTTCCCATTGGGGTAGGCAGAGACTATTGATCGCCACTTCGCACGATCCTGACAAACCTCTCTAGCTTCGTTTACATCCATCAATCTTTTCATACATGCTCTTTTATTCTTCATACTTCGGACGCCAGCCTTTTTGAGCACACTCTCAATTTGGTCCAAGTGTGTTCTCCGTGGTCGTCCTCTACTAACATTACCACCCACACTAGCTCTATAGATCCCTTTTACCAATTTTCTATCATCCATCCTCTCTATGTGCCCAAACCATCTCAACATTCCTTTTTCTATCTTTTTTACAATATCATCTTTCACACCACACTTTTCACGAATAACACTATTTCTCACTCGGTCACATAATCTAACATTACAAATTTTTCTGAGGGACCTCATCTCTACTGCATTCACTCTGCTCTCATGCTTCTTCTGCCACACCCAACATTCGCTTCCATACATAAGCGTAGGAACAAGAACGGCATCATGCACAGCCATTCGGGCCTTTTCAGACACCGATTGACAGGTCATTAGGCTATTCATTGCTCCATTTACCGCATAACCCTTTTTCACTCTTCTTTCAATATCTTCATCCATCACCAATATCCTTTATTTTACCATCTTTTCCCCACGCAACTTCCAAAAGTGGCTGAGGAATTTCTAATTCCTTAGCTCTGGCTACCCCTTCTAGGGATTTATAGCCGTGAGTATATGTATGTATGTTAATGGAACAAAGCCAAGACATTTTTTCTAAATACAAGAAATTTTCACATTTGTTTAATTCATTAAACAGTCATTATTATGGTTTATTATTATCATCTTTTCCCCAATCAACTTCCAAAAGTGGCTGAGGAATTTATCATTCCAAAGCTCTGGCTACTCCGTTAAGGGATTTATAGCCGTGAGTATATGTATGTATGTATGTATTATGGTTTAAATATACTTTGAACTACTTATACTGGTATTAACGGTTTTATAATTTTATGAGCGGGGCGTTCAATACTTTCTTATTATGGTTGTAGAGCACATCCCAAATCGTGTTATCATCAAAATAATGTACACTAGTTGTTAATAGCACTTACAATGCACAATGGGTGTTACCCTGAGCATTTATAATAATTCCTGACTTACTTATATTACTTACTACGTTCTTAATTCACACTGAAGTAAGCAGGAATTATCAATCGCTTCTTTGTACGCTCCTGACAAATCTTTCTTGCTTCCCTCACATTCATACTTACATACATATACTCACGCCATTAGTTCCCATTGGGGTAGGCAGAGACTATTGATCGCCACTTCGTACGATCCTGACAAACCTCTCTAGCTTCGTTTACATCCATCAATCTTTTCATACATGCTCTTTTATTCTTCATACTTCGGATGCCAGCCTTTTTGAGCACACTCTCAATTTGGTCCAAGTGTGTTCTCCGTGGTCGTCCTCTACTAACATTACCATCCACACTAGCTCTATAGATCCCTTTTACCAATTTTCTATCATCCATCCTCTCTATGTGCCCAAACCCAACCTCACATTCATATTTTGACATATTTCAACAATACCATCCAAATAGGCTTTTTAAATATCTTTTGCCACTATATCCATTCACTCGATGTGACCAAACCACTTTACATTCCCTTTTTCAACTCAAATGTTCACGCCGTATGTCCCCGAAGGGGTTGGCAGAGGTACTAAAGTAGAGTAAGTTAGTAAAGTCACGACATTTTACACATCAAATCCTTCGTGCATCACACATTAACTACATAAAATAATTAAACTATGGTTACGGCCAAAACAAATACAAGACGGAACGCGGCGTCCGAGGCTTTTCGTTTAGAAGACTAGGTTCTGGAACCGTTCGGAGGCGTGTGTTCAATCTCGGTCAAAATTTTTACCTTATTTATTTCAACTTGTGTATTGTAGAAGAATCCCATAACACAAATATATATATACCAATATATAACACAGATGAAGTTAGCCCCAAACTAAGTAAGACTTTTATTATGGCATACTAACTCAACGATATATTTAATATTATATAATACACATATAAAAATAACATCCAAGACTTAGAAACAATCATTTATGCTCATCACATGAATGTTGCTCTCAGCGGGAATCGAACCCGTAACCTCCGGACCGAGAAGCTAGTCACCTATCCACTCAGCTGCGGCTGTCGTCAACATCATGATTATGATTATAGTACTTAATATTTGAAGAAGAAAAGTCAGAAAAACATAATATTAATATTAATATTAGACGTTAAAATAGACGTATAAATAATACAACTATATAAATCAAATGAGAAAGATTTTACTCAACACAACATCCTTTTTAAACATCCTACACTACAGCTATAAAGTTTATTTCAACGTACTTTATCTTCAAAGATATCTACAGACATTTCTATGTGATTTATCTGTTGATTATCTGTTCTCGGCTGAATAAGGTGTGAAGACACTATAGCATGCTATTTAGTGACAATCAGAAAGCTCCCATTGGACAGTTTTGCGAGGAAACACATGATAGTTAGCGCTGCTTGTTGGTGCTTCACAGACGTGCATTTAAACCTTTTAAGGTTCGACGAATTCAATATGTTCGTTAAGATTGACTGGGTAAAAGATACCCTTATTAGTTCGTGTGATTCTGTTGAATGAGTAAAGGAATCGGCGGAGTTTATTTATCGTTTATTGTGTTTAGGCGTAATGACACTAATAAGCGCAGATGCGTTTTATTGTAGATGCTACTTTAAGCCGTTGTAATGTTAAACGTATAATCATTGATATTTATTTCAATATTATATTATAGCGGTGTAGTGTTGGCTCAGCTTGGCATTTACCCATTCTTCCTGTGGGTGAGGTATAGGATGATTTAGGGATTTAGGGCATTTGAGTGATTGTTTGGCGATGCGACTGAAGACCAATCACCAGTCTTCCTTGCCTTAATGTTTCTATATTTTTGATTATAGATCTCGGAAGGCCAGGCGTTCTCTTTTACAGCTGTTAGTGAATGTATTAAAAAAATAATAAATAATAGTTTTAAAAGGCTTTGTAGGTGCACAGTCTGTCTCTGTTACTTCTTAACTGTGTTACTACATAACGATAGGTGTTGTGATATGATAAAAAACAAAGCTTCGTCAAATTTGAACAAAAATACAAACGAAAAATAAGAACAACATGCCAGAAAATTTCATGAATGTATCACAATTTAGTATGAAAAGCGAGTTAATTAATCAAAAAAAGTTTCAAAAGTTGTGAGCTAATTGAATAATACATGGCTTGTCAGCGCTTGAATGAGTGAATACTGCAAAATCAACACAGAATATGAGATCACTAGGGTTATGCTTATAACATACTGCGATATATGAATTTTAACACTACAAAATATTATTTTGAATGCAGAAGTTTGTAGCATCGTTGAAATGGCTCAATAGATTTGGATTAGTGGTTAGTGCAGTAAATTGGGTTTTTAAATTATTAATAATTTTAATATATTGATGGTATGATATTGTCTTTTTATTATTATTTTTCTGTTAGTTTGTATATACTTAATCTTGTGCTGTGTCTTCCTTTGTAGCTTACGTGTGTAGCAGCGAATAAATGTTTTTCTTCTTCTTCCTCTTCTTCTAAATTCTTACAGCAAGTGTCGTAAGATGATTTTGGGGATTTTTAAGTAACTGTTTTTTTTATAGCCGTGTAGTGCCGGCTTAGAATGTCGCTACCCCTTTCTACCCACGGGTGTCGTAAGAGGCGACGAAGGGTATTGGGGCTTTAATTGGATTTTTGGGCGATGCGGTTGGATACCCATCACCAAAAACCTTATTTTTACCATCTTTTCCCCACTCAACTTCCAAAAGTAGCTGAGGAATTTAAAATTCCTTAGCTCCGGCTACCCCTTCTAGGGAAATATAGCCGTGAGTATATGTATGTATGTATGTATGTTGTTTTTATGTTCCTTACACTAGACAAATTATTAAAGTTTGTACTTTATCCTAATGTCTACACATTATCTATTATGATTCCCTAGGAAAATTATCAAATTTACTTATGTTTTATCATTCGATAGCAATTAAGATACTATGAAATATAATTATTTAATGATTAAATGCATGCAACCCTTGCATGAAATCTTTTATACTTTAAGTTTATTATTTCTACGTAGTGCGGTTTCAATATGAGTAAGATAAAGTTTGGTCGCAAAAATCCATAATCTTTTCCAAATATCGTCAAAATTGTAATAAGTGAAGAACATTACCGACCATGTAAATAATTGTATCAAAGATATCTCCCACGCACCACAATGCTCAATGGTAAATATTCATTCACATACCCTTTCAAACATGTGGGTGTTTTCTCAAAATAAAAGTGCATTATCGTGCCTTGTCATGCTTTATCCAAATTTATTAACGGATTTACAAAATCTTATCTCGTTTCGGAACAATTTACAGCAAATTTGCAAATCTTTTTCATATTTTGCATTTTAGCGCGAGGCGTCGGTGTCATCATAGCCGTTTGTTTGCGAAATTCGATTGCAGTGAAAATAGTTCCATAAATGTGACAATATTTTATTTCGCATAACTCTGTGGGCCATTCTGTTATCTTTTATTGTTCTCAAAATGCCAAATGGACTTTATATTGTCGTATTTTTAATATTGGCAATAACCCATTTCCCCGCACAACTCATACGTATTCCTATCGAGGGTATGAAGCGTAGGCCTATATAGGGTAATTTGGCCATAATCCACTACACTGACCAAGTGCGGGTTGGCTGACCAACGACTAATTCATGCACTACTACAAAGCACGGATTCACCTTAACATTTAGTTAATCCGGTGAGTCAGGTTTGCAGCATTGTCCCAATCTGGGTTAAATATTACAAATTAAATTTGTTATTTACCCTTACGGGGATCAAACCCGATTCCTCTCGATCTAAATCCAAGCACTTTACCACTAGACCACGGCGACAACCCATTACTATAAAAATAAATTGAAAATCTCTGTTTTTTGGCTGGACTGATATTGGTTTTGATGAAGTGTACTCTCGAAAGCAACTGTGGGACCACCCAGGTATAACCATATTCTGAACATACCATGTATTCATATAGCACATCTTATTAAAATTCAAGATAAAAGAGTGGTATTCTCCCATAAAAATGTTGCAACTGAGTGGAATACGAATAGATAATAAATCATGCAAACAATGCAAATATTAGGGTAAATTCTCAATATCAATAAAATAACATATATATAAAATACTTACTTGGCCTCGTAGCCTACGAGCATACGCTGTCATTCACCAATTTGTTCTTCTATAGAGTAGAACTTTAGCTTTCTCCGAATTAATAGCTTTGATTAAGTTAACCAGAATTCTAAAAGCAACCAAATTAACATGTCTACTGTTTCATCTTAACTGCTATCCAGTTTTGAATTTCGTATTAGTGTTTACAAAGGCCAAGTAAACAACGTTTCGACGTCAAAATTTCCTTATTCATCTATACTTAAAGCAAAAGCAATAAAGCTCATTTTCGCTCAATTCTAAATGATTATAAAACAAGTAGTTATGTCTATTGTAAGACATTGTTTGAAGAATGCTCCTGTTATTGATTTAGGCGTGAGAATTGGTCCCTAACGTTCGTAACCTGGTAGGTCCTTTATGACATAAGCTAACTGTTATGACATACTACTGCTAAGCACTTTTTGAACTATGTAAATTGAGGTAAGGCATCTGATTTGTGGCACTTGCTACCAGCCCATGAGACAAAGTTTTAATGAAATTCAAACAGAGGCTCGATCTAATTCTGTGCAGCGGCATTCTATTCAGTGCCTACTATAGGAGTTGTCTTAATTTATTTATCATTCGATATCTTATTGTTAAGTTTTACCAGTAAATATAGTATGTTTATGGTTTACTTATTTGAACCTCGTTAACGTTGTTTCTCTGCGATTTTTATCGAAAAATTCAATAACGTGTTTATATACTTAAACTGCCGATCTCCTATCAGAGGTAGGCAGAGTCAAAACTGAGACATACCCACGAGTGTAAAGGGGTTAACAGTGTTAAAGGGCTAAGGGGTCTCTGTTATGGATGGCTTTAGAGCTAGCCTTTTAATTGTATGTGTTGTTTGTTTGTAGAAAGCTTTCACGTGAAAAAGTAAAAGGTAAATCCGTAATGCCCGAAGGCTTGTTATAAACACATACGCACTTATATATACAGAGTTAGGCAGAGACTATCGATTACATCTTTCCATGATCCTGCCGATGACTTAAGCTCCATTTATTTTATTCTGAGTTAATATTTCATACATATTTTTTTATATTCCACACGCAAGACGTATCTTTCATAGAACACCTCTTTTTGATTTTTTATATTAGTCGACATACTGTCCATCCAAGTAAAATCTGTCATATTATGTCTAAAAGAAATAGTTTCTTTGGTAAATATTAAAGAATACGCCTTGAAACTAGGGCTTTGATCAAATAACTGTAGGTTTGACCTCCTAATGTTTTTTTTTTCGCTGAAGATAGGTGACGATATATTGACTTTCACAGTTATTGCTGCTACCTAAGAGTAGTTTGCCTACTCATATAACGACGTTTTTTTAGAGTCTGCTGGATTTCTGTGAATTATATTCATCAATTTATCCTCGTTATATAAAATAATCGAGTCCAAAAGAATATTTCAAAGTCATAAAATGCTGTGTAGTGTCGGCTTAGAATAGCACTAACCCATTTCTTCCGGTGGGTGTACGTAAGAGGCGACTAACGGTATTGGAGCTTTTAAGGGATTTTTGGGCGATGCGGTTGGAGACCCATCACCAACAACCTTTATTTTTACTACTTTTCCCCACTCACATTTCCAAAAGTGGCTGAGGATTTTTTATTTCCTTAGCTCTGGCTACCCCTTCTAGGGATTTACAGCCGTGAGTATATGTATGTATAAAATTATATTTATTTTTTTTATAAAAAGTCTATTTAATCTCAAAATCATATTCTCCCATAAATTACTGAACAATTTTCATATTACACCAAATATATATATGAAGACATCAAAGCGTATGGTTGTGTAGGAGCACTAGCGGAAGTGCGAGTTAATGAATACTTCACGATATATTAATTAGTACGGTTAGTACAGCTTCACTTGAACTGTTGGATGTACCTAATTTGGAAGTGGCGGATAAGTTTATGACTCTGTTTTATTGTGATATTATGTTGTTGTGCAGTGTCGGCTTAAAATAGCTGTACCCGATTTCTTCTCATTCACCAATCTTTATTTTACAATCGTTTTCCCGCTCAACTTCCAATAGTGGCTGAGGAAATTCTTAGTCTCTGGCTCGAAGCTCTGGCTAATCCTTGTAGGGATTACCAGCCGTGAGTATATGTACATCATATTTATGTAATAATATGTCTTGTGTGTTTTGATATATATATTGTCTTTTGTATCACCATTTTCACTTCAAGTGATAAAACGGTCAGAGGCGTATTATGCATTGTATTAATTATAATAACTGTACCAATGTATAGTTTTTCCTTATGGATGGATATGCTCGAACTAAGAGAGGTGAAAGCAGAGTTAATATATAAGATAACAAAAAATATCTTCAAAGCTGGCGTACGAAGTGACTAAGTGCTGTACTTCGTAGGTTAGTACAGACGGAGTACAGAATCGTGTTTGAAGTTAAAAATCCATCCATCGCCAACAGATCTTTATATCTTCTTCAACCTTGCTCCTTTTGGTCTCTTCTTGCTTATGTCTTAAATACTTTAGTTTCATAATAAATAAAGGAAAGAAAAATTTCGACACAGGCGGGAATCGAACCCGCGACCTCGGGTATACGCCCCGACGCTTCGATGCTTCGCTTTACGGTTCGATTCCCGCCTGTGTCGAAATTTTTCTTTCCTTTATTTATTCTTTATTTATTAGTAATAATCCCCACATGAGGTTTTCATGATCAAAAAGATTTAAACTTTAGTTTCATATCTGTAGTAATTTATCATTGTGACTTTATTTGTAAAACATTATATAAACTGAAAATATGTTCGAAAGGTTAAGTTAACGAAGAAAACTTATTATTCTTACAAAACCAAACTCCTTTGAAATTTTCTTTTATACATTTGCAACAACCAAGATCATCAATAATAATTTTAAAGACAAGCTAAACTTTATTAGAATGAACAATGAATTGAATAAAAATTCTCAATACAATACAGACAATTCCTTTGTTTGAATATAGAACCGAAAAAAGATATCAAAGAAAAAGTCCCTTCAATCTCGTATTAGGCTTAAGCTAATTGGCTCATAAAAAAAGTTAAAACGGCTATTATTCTGTGCCTCCATAATACTATTTTACTAGCGGATTTAGGGAAATTATTAGAAGAGCGCCGCAAGAAAGTACTGGACAAGGAAAGAGTGGTATTCATTGAAATTCATGACCGTGAGAGTTTTATAACTTGAAATATTTAAGACAAAGTGGATTTCGCTGTTTTTCGCTAATTTATTCATTTTCATATTTTAAAGTTTCTTCGAAACGACAAATCTAATACTTTAATATCTTTGAAACAATTCCGTAAACATTGAATGAATGAAATGCCAAATTTAATAAGATATAAACGTTTACTTTATCGAAGGTTTAAATACCAAAATGAGACAGCCATAATGAAAGATTGTTAGGCTTCTTCTGTAAAATCGTAGGAAATAACGAAATAAAGAACATCCTCGAAGGCCAACAAATGAAAAATTGTTAATATTACAACTCAGAAGTCTTAGGTTCGATTGGGATTAGGGAATGACAAGGAAAGAAAAGTGAATTTGTGAGATATACCTACTATTTCTAATAAATAAATTATTATAAAATTATTTTTAGTTTACAAAGTAGTCGGTGAGTTTTATGAAACATACCTTAGTAATAATTGAAGAAAAAAGTATGTTAAGGCTGCGTAGATTTATAGATAACAAGGAGTCAATATAAGTGTGGTGAGAAAATGATGAAGTGATGATCACTAGGTTTCCCGATGGGAGTTAATAGATGGGATGAATCAGAGGGCGTTCCGCAATTTCCATATTACTTTAGTTCATTACTACTAATATTTGACTTGGCATTATCATGAAAACATAACAAAAATGCTGCTTTTTTTTGTAATGTATTTGTTTGCGAAAAAAAAATACCGTGTATAACACTATAAAAACGTATGTTATTACGGCTGCTATATTCAGGTTATAGTTCTTATAAATTCTAATACATTTAAAACGAATTCATTTTTATAAACATAACATATACTCACGGCTATAAATCTCTAGAAGGGGTAGCCAGAGCTAAGGAATTAGAAATTCCTCAGCCACTTTTGGAAATGTGAGTGGGGAAAAGATTGTAAAAGTAAAGGTTGTTGGTGATGGGTCTCCAACCGCATCGCCCAAAAATCCCTTAAAAGCCCCAATACCGTTAGTCGCCTCTTACGTACACCCATCGGTAGAAACGGGGTAGTGCTATTCTAAGCCGACACTACACGGCATTCATTTTTATAGTTATTCATATTTTATAGTCATTCATATATATAGATCAACTAGGTTATGATGTTAAATTCTTATGCTTTACAACATATTATCAAACTGAATTCATATCTTTACGTGTGGTAGAGACATGGTTTTGCCTGTATTTTAGATTATGAAATTAGTAAGCAGGTCTTTCAAGCTAATAAATAATTCGGCTTGACAAAATAGTCTCAATCTGTATGTGTACCTACTCGTACATCTAAAAAAGATCTCATTAATTAATGCGGCAACATTTTTGGCTCCCGTATTCCTTGTATCCTGATATAATCGAATAATTCAAACAAACTCAGGTGGAACTTCTCAATATGCTTCGTGACCGTGACGGCAACGACGACTGTGCGATTGAAACGTGTTATGCCGTATTGAACTAGCTATTTTGATTCAAATATATTTATATATTATACTTTCGCTTAATGTAACTACTTCCGTAGTTCAGCAGTAAAGCACTCGGTTTACATCCCTGAGGTTTCGGGTACGATTCCCTGTAGGTGAACTCACAATTTTAATAGGTAAAACATAACTCAGTTTTGTGGGATATTGAAGGCTTAAATCAGCTGCATATCCAAAATTAAGATGCTTTCGTGCTTCAGAGTATAAGTTAAGCCATAGATCTTGGATTAATAGCACAAGTGCAATTTTTTTGGAAATAATACTGTCGGTGTCCATAGCCACTTATAAAACATATTTGTGCGAAAATACATTGATACAAAATGTAATTTTTAAATTGTTACATCATGTGATAAGTATTGTATTAAAAACATCAGTGGTTATTTTGAACTCTTATGGCATGTGGCATAGCACCATCCAATCAAAAGAAATACAGGTAAACTCTGAGACACGTAGATCGATTAGTTCCAAAGTAGCTTCTTGTATAGAGCGTTGTACGAAAAAAAGTTTGTCTATAACAACTCTAATAGTCTATAGACAGCCAAGGAAAAGATTAACAAGGGTGTTGAGAGTGCGGTATAAGGAAGTCATGGTAATTATTAGTACGAGGGAATAGTCAGATGTCATTTATGCCTGATTAAAGATTAATCGAATTGGAGAAACTTAGTTTTTGATGACAAATGATTTCAACTAGATGAGTTTTTTGAAAAAGGGTGTTGGGGCTTTTTAAAGAATTTTTGAGCGATGCGGTTGGAGACCCATCAGTGATGGGCCATTAGCAACTACATTTATTTTACTATCTTTTCCCCTCTCAACTTACATAAGTGGCTGAGGAAATTCTTGTTCTGGAGCTATCACCAATCTTGCTCTCAGCGGGGATCGAACCTGTAACCTGCGGACCGAGAAGCTAGCCACACCTATCAACTCGGCCACGGACGTCGCTAACAGAGATTGTGCTTAAAACTTAAAGATAACTTAATGGGCAGGTATAAAATGAATGAATGTAAAATAATCTCTCGAGATTTTTCCTCTGCCTACCCTAACGATAACTAATTGCGTGGGTATATGTATGTATGTAAATCATACTCCGCTATATACAGTAACAAGCTTCAGATTGCAAAACAGCGTGGGTTCATCACTTTCAATTGTGTAATGTTAGGCCGATTGCACAAGTTTCAATCATCCATACAATTTTACAAAAATATTGACTTAATTACATAAAGCGACTACTGTTAAAATGGAAATATTTTAATAAAAAAACATACATACATACATACATATACTCACGGCTATAATTCCCTAAACGGGGTAGCCAGAGCTTTGGAATGAGAAATTCCTCAGCCACTTTTGGAAGTTGAGTGGGGAAAAGCTGGTAATAATAAATGTTTTTGGTGAAAAGCCCCTATACCCTTAGTCGCCTCTTACGATCACCCACGGCTAGAAATGGGGTAGTGTTATTCTAAGCCGACACTACACAGCAAATAAAAAAAAATTAAATAATTAATAACACAATACAACATAATCCGCCTTGCATAAACGCCTCTCACCCAAAGGTGCGAGCTTGGGTGCAGTCTTGAAGAGACCCTAGATTCGTAAACGTACAGTCATGTGGCAGTCTATTCGGTTATCAATGCATTGTCCTGGCAAAAATGGGTTCTCTGAAATCTTATAAAAATTACACGTGATGTCTAGAAATACAACCCCTGCCACTCCTTGGGGAATATACGACATACATACATACATATACTCACGGCTATATTTCCCTTGAAGGGGTAGCCTGAGCTAAGGAATTATAAATTCCCCAGCCACTTTTGGAAGTTGAGTGGGGAAAAGATGGTAAAAATAAAGGTTTTTGGTGATGGATCTCCAACCGCATCGCCCAAAACTCCAATAAAAAGCCCCAATACCCTTAGTCGCCTCTTACGACACCCGCGGGTAGAAAGGGGTAGCGACATTTTAAGCCGGCACCACACGACGATAATATACGACGTAAACCATGAATCAGAATTTTAATATATTTGTTTCGTTACAGCCATTGAACGACCAAATACAAAACAATAGAAAGTAAACACATTCAAAGCTACTTAAAATATCATTCATTGATGTCCAATTAAAACATACAATGTCCAAATTGGACAGAGTTTCAACATGCAACCGTAACGAAATAAGCAAAATGCTAATCAACCAACATTTACATCACGAATAGCTACTACAATGAATATGAACCGTCAACAAACAAAGGCGAACTTAAAACAAGATATCCAGAAAGCGTTCTAATAACTAACTTTATTATGGCTGTTCCAATCCTAAAGTGAAAGATAGATATTCATTAAGCTGCATTATTTAGCTACAACTGTTGCGATATGACTTTATACTCACGTCATTAAAATTGAGTGTCTCTTAGTCCGTTGCTATTCTAATGAACTAGTCAACAAAGATCTTTTCAAATATCTAAGTTTAAGTATATTTATACCTATAACTACTTAAAACTCATTTTAATCTCAAAATATGCCATGTACAATCAACATCAAGTGACATTTTTGTCACCTGGTGTTCAAGTTAGCCAAGTCTTGCATGGACGCTTTTTTACTATACGTGATATGGGCAGGCGTACTTACTATAGCTGCAATTGTACGATTACACAGTAACATGACTTTTTTAACTTAGCCATGTGGATTACTTTACGATGTTTATCGCAAAGTGTTAACCACCTTGATTATTATAATATTACTTAAGAAGTTATGAGCAGAAATGAGAAATATAGTAACATTAAATCATGATAGTCAGTGAAGAGTTCCCAGCCACCTCGTCCAACAAAAACTTAAAAGCCCCAAAAGCAGCTCCAGGATGCCCTCAGGAGGAGATGTAGTAGTGGTATTATTGATAATAGGCCAATTTTACATGACTACATTTACACCTATATCATTTTGCATTTGTTATTTCCAACTGGTGTTGCGACTCAATTCGTTTGAAAATTAATATGAATATCTACTTAAAATCAAGACGTAACCAACACCGGAATACACACCATGGAACTAATGATTACAAAGAGAGCAATAAGTATTATACAACCGTGCCACCTACGGACACTTGGGTAAATAGAATGAGTGTTGTCTCTAGAATCTCTTGTTGTTTTAAGGCCCGTGCGCAGGGGTCAAAGCTCTTACCATATTGTGGGAGCTGTTCGAGTGCGTAGCACGTTGAATGTGTTTACTCAAATGATTTTTACGTTTTTCTTCTACCTGTTTTAGATAATACCGTTTTAATTGCATCCCGGAATAAAGAGAACGAAGAAAAAAGACTGATTTCTAAAACATACGAAAATGATATAAATAAGTTGAATTTAAGTAAAAAGAATATTATGTAAGGCAAATGTTGAAGTCAACGTCAGTTTTTAAAATTAGTTTCTCAATTTTGAGCAATATAAAAATTTTGATTGTCTCATAGCACAAATTAGATTTGGAAATTCGCTGGAACCAGCTTTTCTTTATCTCTGCGGTTCAAATAATTCTGGAGTGCGTTCACGTTTCTTTGCCCGTAATTAAATAAAAATGATTTTGTCGCCGCGTCTTAAGAAAATTGCATTACTAACAGACTCCATTCTTATCGATGGATTCGATTAGTTTTTACTAATAAATTAGATGAATGTGGTGGATATATTAATTATAGCAATTACAGCCAAGACTTTTGTATTGTGTATTATTATGGCCATCACGTTACTTTAATATTATGGAAAAATATTAAAAATAAATTACTGCACTATGCCAATGACAATATAAAGGCCCCCTTATAAGGAATATATGGGGATGATACATACATACATATATACATATACTCACGGCTATAAATCCCTAGAAGGGGTAGCCAGAGCTAAGGAATCAGAAATTCCTCAGCCACTTTTGGAAGTTGCATGGGGAAAAGATGGTAAAATAAAGTTTGTTGGTGATATGTCTCCTACCGCATCGCCCAAAAGTCCTTAAAGCATTGAGAATGGGGATGATAAACATATGAAATAGACTCAAATGATTTGTGTAATCAAAATTCAGCCATTATTTTAAATATAATAATAAGTCTATGGTCTATGCGTAACTTAACTTAGATTAAAATTATTCTAGCACCCTCATCAATTTAATTAAACAAACCGCCGTGTTGGTTTAAATATTTGCAATACCTCAGAAGCTAATTTCTGATTAATGTGATATATATTATTATTAAGCATAATATCAGCTACTGTTTTAATGTCATTCACCTCAACAATGTCCTCTAGACGAAGTTAGCATCAATATTCAATATTCGACATAATTCTAACTTGTATTTAAACAGATGTGATTCCCCTGGAGTATTCAAAATGGATTGTTTGCTTAAGTAAGTAAAGCTTTTGTTAGTTTTTAAGTATACAGTATTGATTTAGCATCGTATTTTTTATTAAAATATGTTTCCTAATGCTGAGCGATGCGCACGCTTTGTTATGAAATAATAATAGATTACTTATTAGTTGTGTAGGGTCTTAGAGAATCAGACGAGGTGACTTGTGAACAAAAATTATCGCGTCTTCTATCGTTTTTAAACTCACCAATGATTCTCAATTTTGCAAACTTTTTCCTTAATGAGCTTCCAAGGGTAGCTAAGGAAATTCAAATTTTAAAGCTCTTACTTACGCTTTTTGGGTTTTATAACCTTGAGTATAGGTATTTATGTGCTTACTTTACTACTTAATACATACATACATACATATACTCACGGCTATAAATCCCTAGAATGGGTAGCCAGAGCTAAGGAATTAGAAATTCCTCAGCCACGTTTGGAAAGTTGAGTGGGAAAAAGATGGTAAAATAAAGGTTGTTGGTGATGGGTCTCCGACCGCATCGCCAAAAAATCCCTTAAAAGCCCCAATACCGTTAGTCGACTTTTACGTACACCCACCGGAAGAAATTGTGTAGTGATATTTTAAGCCGACACTACAGAGCAAATAATACTACTACTACTTAATACTAAGGTATACTCAAGAATTAAACCAAAAGAAAGAGTAGCTAGACTAGCTTAGACAGTACTTATTTTTTGTATATAATTGTCATTGTGTAATTGTGTCTGCTGTGTAGTGTCGGCTTAGAGTAGCACTACCCCATTTCTTCAGGTGGGTGTACGTAAGAGGTGACTAACGGTATTCGGGCTTTTAGGGATTTTTGGGTGATGAGGTTGGAGACCCATCACCAACAACCTTTATTTCACCATCATTTCCCCACTCAACTTTCCAAAAGTGGCTGAGGGATTTTTAATTCCTTAGCTCTGGCTACCCCTTTTAGAGATTTATAGCCGTGAGTATATGTATGTGTATGTATGTATGTATAAATTAACTACTTGATTTCCATCCATGAAGCAATGTTAATCTGTTGCAGGACTTATGGAACTGAACTATTTAAAGTGGTTTATTATTTCGAAAAAGTAACACTAATTCAAAGAAAACTCAAACGTTCACGCCGAATATACCCGAAGGGGTTGGCAGAGGTACTAATTATTCTGAACATCGTGTGACATTGTCACCTGGTGTTCAGGTTACCCACGTTTTGCTGGGACTGAGTAATGCAAAGAAAGCAGAAAAAAATTTTGTTTTTTAAAAACAGTTTTAGTAAGTACTACTAAGTAATAATTTAGATATGATAAATACCGAAATATTATGAATAAGCTGTAATAAATGCGTCAAAGTTATAAATTATATAAATTAGAATATTTCAGTAAGTCGCTCATATTCAAAGCCTACTGAAAAGTTATTTAATTAGCATCTGAATGAATATTCTTGGGAAGTAATTACCAAAGTGAATGTCTTTGGAATGTTTAAAATGTAGATTGAAGTCTAAACGTCTAATTACTAAGAAATGAAGATGGGATTTACTTAAATTTTCTAGAGAGGAAAAAGTATATCATTTCTAACTGATGTGAGTTCTCGTCTTATTAAATTCTAATGTTCACTTGTAAATTCATACTATGTAAAGGTCTATAACATAATTTTGTGCAAAGGTAGGCAGTGACTATGGTCAGACAACATCAAAGACATAAATTTGCTAGAAATAAATAATAAGATTTAGCGCATTACATATATAAAAACTGTCTTAATAGTATATAAACCTTTTGTTTTATTTCTCTGTTCGATTTTCTGTCAACTAAAAAAAGATGAATTGAAATAATTTTGAATTGAAGTGGGATTGGGCCGGCCACGTTGCTCGGATGCACCCCGACCGATTGGCCAAAAGAGCCACTCAATGGACTCCCGGTGTAAAGAGAAAGCGTGGCCGACCAAGGAAAAGATGGAGTGACGAGTAAGGTCTCTGGGACCGCTCAAAACCGTCATGAGTGGAAAAAGGGGAAAGAGGCCTTTGCCCTGCAGTGGGACATAAATGGCTAATTTTTTTTTTTTATGGTAATGCTACCCTTTAATATTATAGAGGTGATCGCATTTGTTAGAAAACATACATACATCCCAAACAGGGAAAGCCAGAGCTTTAGAGCTAGAGATTCCCCAGCCACATTTGGAAGTTGATTGGGGACAATATGGTAGAAAGTTAAGTATCGTTGGTGCTGGTTCCAACCGCATCGCCCAAAAACCACTTAAGAAGCCTCATATAAAAGTACCCTTGGTCGCCTCTTACGACACCCGTGAGTAGAAAGGGGTAGTGACATTTTAAGCCGACACTACACGGAACTGTATTTCTAAATTAGTTGGAAAACCATAAAATTAATACGCGTGTTCAGTAAGGAACACAATGAGAAGACATCATACACTTGGGTCTTAACCAAGCGGTTGCCTATAACAGACAATTCATCTAATGAATTTCGTAAACCAACAACACCAAAATGGTAAGCTTATTGAATGGAATTTTGTTTGTACGTCAAAGATCAACAGTTATAACAGAATACAAACATCTCGGCTTGTTCTATTCGTGTAAACATAAAAATTCCTACTTGGTCCGATGCATCTCTGGATTCTGATTGGATCATTCAAATTAAGACGTTTTAATTTATAAGTTGCTTTCAGAATACTCTGATCCTTATTTATTGATTATTAACATTTCTGAAAAGCCATGCATGTGACAATTATTGTAGCTAAATTCGGATCTCATTTGTTTTACGACTTTTTTATGGTGGGAATGATACTTGTGTGTTAATTTAAAATTTTACTACTGAGAATATGGTTATTTGACATAATTAATTTAAATTGAAGTTATTTATCTAGACGTGATATTTCATTTTGATGATGATGTGGGATTTGGGGCTAGCTCTGAATCAGATTTACACTTGTGTATTAATTATAGGTAAGTGTATCATATAGAAGGTTCCTCATGAGAATTTTATCCTCCGGTTATACGATTATTGATGGATGATTGATATTTATTTTAGGGGCGATGTTGTTTGAGGCCCATAACCAAAAATCTTTATTTTTCAATCTATACCCCTTCTCAGGATTAATAGCCGTGAATATGTATGTATGTAGCGACATGATAGTCCAGTGGGTAAGAACACCCGCCCGAAAAACAGAAGGGCGTGAGTTCCAATCCTGGGACGGACCTACACCAATTTGTCTTTTCTAAAGTCATATGTGTGGTTAATTTATCATGGTTGCTATCGGTGAGGGAAAACATCGTGAGGAAACCCACATGGCTGAGTTGTACTTAGTCATGTGACAGTGTATTCGTACAAAACGGCGATAGGCCTGCCCCCTATCACGTGAGTACACTGTCTAAGCAAAACGTGGGTACCTTCTCTGGAAACTAGATGGCGCTTGCCATGTGAGTTCAGGAGTATTGGTACCTCTGCCAACCCCTTCGGGGATAAAACGGCGTGAACGTTTATGTTAACGTTTATGTATGTATGTATGTTTCAACCATATAAAACTTTACTCCCATTAATGCAAAATATTTAGAAGGTCCAATTCCATTCAGAATTTAATATTTCGTCCCCGGTGGTCTGCTAATTTCAATTAGCATGCGCTACCCCGCGCTATACCGTTTCCATAACACAAGAAACGTGTATTGGTAATAAAGTGACTTTACGACTCCTCCTGCCTTCCTATTAATGCTTACATCCGCTAGCTTATAGTTGGATATTAAAATCATTAATTAATAATTGACCGTATGAGATCTTAGCTAGTCGAAATGCTTAGGTGCGTAAAAAATGACCACAAGGGTATCTAAATTGAAATACGCTTTACTTTATTTTCCCTGAAAATTCCGGTAACAATATTAATACATACATACATATACTGACGCCGTTAGTTCCCATTTAGGTAGGCAGAGACTATCGATCGCCATTTTGTACGATCCTGGCAAACTTCTCTAGCTTCGTTCACATCCATCAATCTTTTCATACATGCTCTTTTATTCTTGATACTTCAGACACCGGTTTTTTTGAGCACATTCTATATTTGGTATAAGTAATTCCTCCGAGGAAAATACTAATAAAGTCCTCAAAACTTAATAGCTAGTGATTCATAAGAAATCCAATCAATAATCCCCACATGATGTTTTCATGAACAAAAACATTTTAATTAATCCAATGAAGTAAGAATATAAGACACATATAATATCTATATATATAAAAGAAAGTGGTGTTAGTTACACCATTTATAACTCGAGGCCAGATTGAACCGATCTGACTGAAAATTATTAATTTAGAACTAGGAAAAGGACACTAAATATCTTAGGGGGTAAGCAGTAACAAATATTTAACACCAGCCGTGCCAAGCCGACGCGGACCACTAGTTTATAGATAAAACAGACTCATGCACACGGAATTCGGTATGGGCAGTAAAGACAAATTTATGGCTGTGTGAACATTCAGTTTAGGTTAATCATTGTTAATTAAATAAAGGGTAGTAAAATTACCTTATTATCCTGCTCATAATGACATAACGGCGATTCTACACGCAAATTCCAAACATAGGGTGAAGTGGGGGAGTGAAATATTATTTTTAGATTCACCCTTCCTGTTTATTTCATGGGAACGAATGTTTAGAGTATACTCTCTAAATAGGTTTTTCACTTATTTTTTATCACTAGTAAAAAGTATGAAATTTTTATATCTTGCTGGAACATCATTGATTTGTATCTTTTCTTACATCATTTGAACTGTTATAAACACACAAATACTATGAAATTATTAATAAATCGCTGCTTTTATGATAAACAGGATTGAATAGGAATGGTCAAAGTACTTATTAATCTGCACATGCTGTGACATCTTGTCTTATTCTTAATATTAGTTTAGCCGCTACATTTTAACATAATAGTTCTACTCGAATCAGGAGATAAACAAAATTCATTCTCTATAAAGGTGCACTTTCACATGACTACGTAAAAGTTAAGTGGTCATTTTTTTTAAATGCACTATGCATCTTTTACTTCATAGTCTTGTGCTGTCTCCTGCTAATGCATTGTTTTTTTTTTAATTCAGGAGTCTCCAGAACTGGTTTTTTCATGGTGGTTAACTTTTTCATTTATGAACTAATTTTCATGATTATTTCTTTGTGGAAAATGATATATTCCATATTCCATGGCCGGTACTATAAGAAGCAAACAGATGATGGCATCCTAATTACCCATGATTTTTGCTACAATGTTACGGAATTGAAATTCAAAAAAGAATTATATCCAAACTAGGGCCACTTGATTTACAACAATATGAAATGAAAGCCAATACAAAAGTTGTAAAGATAAGCACATTGTAAAATTTCCGCAGAACCATACGCGCCGCCGTATGCACAGCGTGCCGCGTAAATTTATGGATTACGCTAGAACGCCCAATTGCCGACACTGTGGTGTTATCTTCGGAATGTGTTTGCCAAACCGGCATATTTTATTTTGGAATATTGAGATTTGGTATTTAAATTTCCAGCCTTTTTATTTTTTTACTGAAAGTTTGAACTGTCGGATTTTTGTCGTGATTGGTGTAGTTCTGACTTTTTTTGACGAAGGACTTATATTGTTTTATAGTTATCATATTTAGTACACACTTTTACAAGAATTTTCTTTAGTGTCTCTTTATTCTACAAACAAGAATCATTGTTTTTTCATGAGTCTATTTTATGTCTGTAATTTAAATTCGATACCATAAACGATTTTAATAATTATCTTACGCTTAATATCCACATTTAAACCGAAATATAATGAACTTTAATAGCTTTCTAGCAATTAAATCTCTTATTCATGTTACTCGTATTATTTCTTAAATGAGTTTAGAATAAATTTGATCAGAGCTGGTACTTGATATTATAATAAACAAAATGGATTTGCTTATATTTTATTCATTTACGTAGATTACAGAGATAATTAAACGAAGATTTTTTTTTAATATAGCACGACAGTACGAGTGAATCAAGGGAAAGTGACAAATATATTTAAAAGCATTTGCTGTGTAGTGTCGGCTTAGAATAGCACTACTCCATTCTTCCGGTGGGTGTACGTAAGAGGCGACTAACGGTATTGGGGCTTTTAAGTGATTTTTGGGCGATGTATTTGGAGAACCATAACCAACAACCTTTATTTTATCATCGTTTCCCCACCCAACTTTCGAAAAGTGGCTGAGGTATTCCTAATTCCTTAGCTCTGGCTACCCCTTTTAGGGATTTATGGCCGTGAGTATATGTATGTATGTATATTTAAAAGCAATCAATCGACTTCGTCTGAGAATTCAGGGTTTTAAATACGACTTATGAAATTGACGTAGTTTGCAAGATAGAAAAATAAATTTTAATATGGTTTGGGCACATAGAGAGGATGGATGAAAGTAAAGTGGCGACAGATATATAGACCAAGATGTGGGTGGCATTGTTAGTAGAGGAAGGCCGCACAAGACGTTTGAAAACCAAATTGAAATACCCCAATCAGTAAAATGGGCGTAAGAATAAGTAAGTATTTTTTACAGAAAAAAAGTATATGAAGGTTAAATAGTTTAAAAAAAAACAAGTACATTAATTTATTTAAAAACCGTTCACTTCACACTCTACCATACGATGTATTTGACATCAAATACATGGTATAATATAGTTCTTTTATTTATAATTAAATTCAGTGGTCCAATTTACAATAAGTTATAACAATATATTGTTTACAATTAATATTACGTATCTGACTAAACAAGGAAGTTAGTAGGCTATCCTGTCTAACTGAAATTATTTATCGAACTAAATTCCGATAAGTGGACGACTGTTTATTTAACTAGACGAGTGTTTGTAACTGTAAACTATTTCAAAATACCATGATGAAATGAAAATCAATCTATCGAAATCAGTTCTCTGGATAAAGTTGTCTCAATCGCAACATGCAGCAATTGAACGCGGGAGTGACTGTTTCCCAAAGTTTCACCCCAAAATTATCGGTTTAGCCTCGAGCGGTGCTAATAGAAATTGCTACTAAATTGTTAATAACCTGGTCCAAATCTATTGTTATGATTCAGTGGTAATTTGCCCGATTTTGCCATATGCCGTTTTAGAATCAGCAGAAATACAATAAGTGTCCCAAGGGCTAATAACTGTAACTGATTTATTATTTCGCTTTTCTTATAAATATTTCGTTTGATGAAGTTTAAAAAAGAATGTTTTTATAGCTATTTCAATTCGGGTTTAAAAGAAATAAATGAATAAAAAAATGGGGTAGGAAAAGAACAAACAAGAATATATTCGCATTATGAAAAATAAAAGTAAGTAAACTTCAAACATAAAATAGGGTCAAATAAAATTTCCGATAGAAATTTAGTTATACATAACTACATAATGTATGACAATTTTTATACATGTAAAAGCTGTGGTTGAAATTACCTTGATGACCAACCAATTGTGAAGTTTTTTTCATTATAAATAAGGCGGGTATGAAAGACCTATCACCTATAATAATAAAGACAACCGTGATAGCCTAGTGGGTAGAACACTCGGTTAACGTGCAAACGACTAGTGTTCAAATCCTGGGTCGGGCCTACACCAATTTGTCTTTTCTAAAGACATATGTGTGGTTAATTTATCATGGTTGTTAACGGTGAGGGAAAACATCGTGAGGAAACCCACATGGCTGAGTTGTACTTAGTCATGTGACAGTGTATTCGTACAAAACGGCGATAGGCTTGCCCCCTATCACGTGAGTACACTGTCCATGCAAAACGTGGGTACTCTGAACACCAGGTGACAAAGTCACGTGATGCTCAGAAGTATTAGTACCTCTGCCAACCCCTTCGGGGATATTCGGCGTGAACGTTTATGCTTATGCTTATGCGGGTATGAAAGGTTCTATGCAGAAATGTACTAAAAAATATACTACCTGCGTGGAAACTTAACAAAACTAAACAATTATAAATACAGTTCTGCTTGCATCACGTACATTACAAAACACGCAATTTATGACTTTAATTACTTACAACTATTTCCTTTGCAAAGTTCACTTTCGTCTTGCATGCTATTCTTACAGTGAGATTTTTCATTAAAATTCATTAATTAATTCATATACTCACGGCTATAAATACCTAGAAGAGGTAGTCAGAGCTAAGGAATTAGAAATTCCTCAGCCACTTTTTCAAAGTTGAGTAAAGAAAAGATGGTAAAATTCAACCATATTTAGTCGCCTCTTACGTACAACCACCGGAAGAAATGGGGTAGTGCTATTTTAAGCCGGCACTATAGTTACGGCGTTATAGTAGTATAGTAGCAAAAAATTAATTACAATAACAAAATTTCAAAAAATGAACTTATAATTAAAGTCTTTAAATCAATCCACAGTGTGAAGTCTTCACTTTACACTGATAAGTATTAAGTTAAGATTAGTTTGATGTTAGGCTTAAGCTGTAGTGAAGGAAATCTAAACTATAAGTGTTCTTTTCTCTGTTAATATTTGGTTACGCGAATATGACTGGTGCAACCCAATTATACCATTATTAGGGCCTGTATCGTCGAGCAACCCACGCCAGTCCCCTCGCATTTCATTAAAATCGTTTCCGCGTATCACGCACTATGTCATTTCCTATCTAGTGATGGGACTTATATGCTTTACAACGATGTTACATAACTATGATATTCTATTTTCAATAATTTTAATTGGTATTTCATAGAATGCAGTGCATTGATTTCAGTGCACTATTAACTGGGCTGAAATGAAATAACTAAATATTAGTGGTAACCATCAATTTTTTTCAATTTAATATTACTTATTATTTCTAATACTTGCAACAACTACTTTAAAAGTATATAAAAATGAGAAATCAATATTACCAAAAATTCAGTTTTAATGTAAAGACTAATCCTATTTTACTGAGATTAAAGGGTGGAGATATTAAATATATTTTGCATTTCAGGCAAAGGCGGGAAAAAAGCACTAGATAAATGGGTAGCTAACTGAGCAAAACATTTATTTGTTAAACAGCATAAAAATATATTACAGACCTTGGCCCAGTATAAAATGCACCAAGGGCATATCTCAAAGGACTTGCAAAACCACAAAAGTATGCTTGGTATATTTTTTTTTATTTACGTCAGTTTGAAAATGATATTATGAGCTTTAAAACTCCAACAAAATTATAAATGTGAAAGTTTAGATGGATTTTTAGGCGATGCGGTTGGAGACATATCACCAAAAATCATTATTTTACCGCCTTTTCCCCACTCAACTTACAAAAGTGGCTGAGGAATTTATAGATGTTTGTGTGTTTGAGGCGAAAAGGCTCCTCAAATACATAATGTATATTAAAGAAATTTTTCAGAATGCAAGATAATGGCCCTAATTAAGACCATAGGATACTATTATACTAATATTATTTTGTATGGTATGTACAGCGGGAGCAATTATTCATATTGCTTCTGACTGTTAAGTGTTGAAGCTTAAATTAATTTGAATAGCTGCATAACTGTAAGGCTGTGAAGGTTACAAGAAGTTAATAGACACGGTCATTTCAAGACCTTATTTTCTACTAAGTACTACTATTCTATACTACTTTAAAAATTATGATGAAAGTTAAAGCTATATTTTTTTTATATTGTGTTTGATGTGCAATAAAGAGTTATTCTATTCAATTTTTTTCTATATTTCAATTAAACAACAAAGATATCTACAAGAAAAAAAACAATAAAAGCTAACAAAAACTAAATGTATTTTTTATCGATAATTCCAGCCACAATTCCTTTTCCCAACACTATCCGTTGCCATGAGAAACTATTTGCGGGTGCAATCAAATCCACAACAAAGGCTGCTGTGTTATATTGACATGAAACCTCATCAAACACTAGGCGCACGGTGGTCTCATCTTCATTTTAAAGATCGCAATTGAGTCCTCCGGAATGAGCGTTTGAAGTGCCAACTTTTTGAAACTGTACTTTTGCTATGGTCCGCTGTTTTGTAACTATAGTTCGAGATTAAACTCAATTCAAAATTTGCGTCATCAAAAAAAGTTTAAAGGTAAGCTGTGTAGGTGACCAAGGCCTTTTAAGTATTGTTGGGCTATACGATTGGAGACCCATCAATTTATTATACCGTTTTTCCCCACTCAACTTCCCAAAGTAGATGAGAAATATCTAGTTCTGAATTGAATACGATTTTGCCAGATACCCTGTTTTGGAATGTATAGTCGTGAGTACATATATGCACATGTATGTATGTGAATATGAATGATGACGTTTGTAGCCTAGATGTTAGATTACTAACTAGCTTCTGGGTCCAGAGGTCGCGAGTTCAAATCCCGCTGATGACATTCTTTGTTTGATGAGTTAGTTTCCCTAACAAGTCATTAAATTGTACTTTTCTGCGATTCCATAATTAAAACTGAAAATAAAACGTAACATAAAATTCCCCTTTCAAATTAAACAAATCAAAATATTATATACGCGTTGTTTATAAAAAAATATGTACGGCCTTTAAAATTTTATTCGTCTTAAACATTCAGTATTAAACGTTGATGGGGAGAATTAGTTTCCCCATTTATAACTCTACGTTCAATGTGGCAAAATAACTGTATTAATATTACAACAGTAATTGCCCTTATGATTGCCTCCTGCTACGAGCGAACTTAATTACAATTCAAAAATAACCAGCAGGGCACCATGCGGCTTCAAATCATACGTCGATCGATGAAGAAAAATAGTTTTGTGGTCTTTGTATTTTGTTTAATACGAAGTTGAGGTTTAAATTTATTTATTTGAGTTGCAATTAAGATTTACGTGGACGCCAAAAAACACAGTTTATATATATTAAGTTAATTGCCCAAACGTAATGATACAATCGCTGATCCTTCGCTTCTAACCAAATAGTTTTCGATCCTTTTACCAGTTTAAGCAAACATAGCCAACCATACTTAATTTTTATTTACCATGTCTATTTTCAATCTATAATATATATTTTTTTATCTTTACTTATAATAAATCTGTAGAGAGGTCAATTCTGTACATGAAATATATTTTCAAAATAACCATCTGGGGGTGATTAGTGATTGATACTGATGCCAAAAATGCAATCAGTAAAATTTTTGTCTGTCTGTCTGTCTGTCTGTCGGTTTGTATGTTCCTTATGGAAACAAAAACTACTCGACGGATTTTAACGAAACTTGGTACAATTATTCATCATACTCCTAGGCAGGTTTTTGTATACTTTCCAGCAGAGTAGTAAAGGTGAATTTTGAGAAATTTTGGGAAAACGGGAGAAGTTACTCCATTTTTAAAAATTCCGTCGCGTGTGCAGCCTTAATGGTTAAACTTACATAGAAATCATGTATGACGGAAATATTTTTCATAAAATTATCCAAAAAAAAATCATCAACAGTTTATGTCTATCTTTTACGGTTGACTCACAATAACACGTGTAATTCCTGATAGCTTAGCAGTTCGGAACATTCTGATTATATTTGTTTACTCTTGCGTTTGTAAACCTCTCACTCATCTCTAATTTACAAAAGGTAACATTATTACCTATTCAATAAAAAAAAGAATCATAGAAATTGGTAGAGAAACACCGAAATTATACATATAATAAGCCATCGCGCCCGTGACCAAAACCAAATCTTTACTAATTTACATATGACATACTAGATGGTGCCAGTAGTTGCATCCTACGTCACGTAATGATTAATTTTTTAGATTGTTATAAATAATTCATAGCGTTTTATTCCAAAATTTGCTAATAAACGGAAATACTGAACCGTTCATTAAAGCCCATTCAAAATCACCAAACTACACTGTTTAGGGAGTGCTATAAATTTAATAAATTGAAAACATTGCGCTGAATTTCACAATGCTTGAACACTGAAGAAAGAAACCTCAGATATTTAAAAAAACAACGCTACCCGTGCGAAGCTGGGACGATCCACTAGTCTATAAACTATAGTCTATAACAAATCTGTAGAGAGGTGAATTCTGTACATGAAATATAATTTCAAAATAACTATCAGGTGGTGATTAGGGATCGATACTGATGCCAAAAATGCAATCAGTAAAATTTTTGTCTGTCTGTCTGTCTGTCGGTTTGTATGTTCCTTATGGAAACAAAAACTACTCTACGGATTTTGACGAAACTTGGTACAATTATTTTTCATACTCCTGCTCAGGTTTTTGTATACTTTCCAGCAGAGAAGTAAAGGGGAATTTTGGGGAAAACGAGAAAAGTTACTCCATTTTTTAAGCTTCCGTCGCGTGTGCAGCCTTAATAGTTAAACTTACATAGAAATCATGTATGACGGAAATATTCTTCATAAAATTATCTAAAAAAAAATCCTCTACAGTATACGTATATCTTTTACGGTTGACTCACAATAACACGTGTAATTCCTGATAGCTTAGCAGTTCGGAACATCCTGATTATATTTGTTTACTCTTACGTTTGTAAACGTAAGATATAATCATTCCTAATTTTAAAAAGGTAACATTATTACCTATTCAATAAAAAAAGAATCATAGAAATCGGTAGACAAACACCGAAATAACACATAAAATAAGCCATCGCGCCCGTGATCGAAACCTAATCTTTACTAATTTACATATAACATACTAGATGGCGCCAGTAGTTGCATCCTACATCACGTAATGATTTATTTTTTAGATTGTAATAAATTGAAGTATTTTGGCGTTTTATTCCAAAATTTGCTATTAAACGGAAATACTGAACCGTTCATTAAAGCGCATTCAAAATCACTAAACTACACTGTTAAGGGAGTGCTATAAATTTAATAAATTGAAAACATTACGCTGAATTTCACAATGCTTGAGCAGTGACTGAAGAAAGAAACCTCAGATATTTAAAAAACAACGCTACCCGTGCGAAGCTGGGACGAACCACTAGTTAAAATATTTTCCTTTTTTAAGTTATAATTATAACATACATACATGCATATACTCATGGCTATAAATCTCTTGAAGGGGTAGCCAGACCAAGGGAATTTGAAATTCCTCAGCCACTTTTAGAGGTGGTGTGGGGTAAAGATGGTGAAATATAGGTTGTTGGTGATAGGTCGCCAACCATATCGCCTGAAAAAAATAGTGCTGTTCTAAGTCGGCCGTGTAAGGAATTAATTAATCCTAAAACATTACAGATAACATTTCTTTTATTGGGTTTGTATTAGGTAGAGACTATAAGAAAGAGTAATGTTCACAAGAGTGTGCATAAAAAGGGGTGGAACTAACCGCATCGTATTCAATTCAATTTACAGTGTCTTGCACCCTTAGTATGATTTCATTGACAACACACGATAGTTTAAATATATATACTCACGGTTATCTCAAAAAACGGTAGCCAGAGCTTCAGTTTTAGAAATTACTTAGTCACTTTTGGAAGTCAAGCGGGGCAAAAATTGTAAAATGAAAGGATTTTCGGTGATAGTTCTACAGCAATATTTCCTAAATTGCCTCCGACGACAACCGCTGGCATATATAAGCTAGAACACTACGCAGCGAATGAAAGAAATATTTTAGTGTTATACTAAACCAATATAAATATTTTTTATTGTTAACTTTAATGGTTTTATATCGGTTACAATTTGTAATTCGTAATAATTTCAGTGAGGTAACATGTCAGGATAAAACAATTATACATGATTATTGTTATTGGCATGATATTTTCATAAATGTAACAGTGAGTTATGCTAACTATGTTTTTATTTCAATTTTAATATGTGCGTTTTATCTATATTTTATAACTATAAATTTAAATAATTAAAAGAAGAAAGAAGAAGAAAAAACGTTTGTTTGTAGCCAGTCGCACATAAACATGTAAATATTTTTACAAAATAAATCAAGGAAAAAAACATTTAACAATAAAAACAGTGTTGATCTCACATAATGCGCGAAAACAACAAAATGGCGTCTGACTCAGCGTTGTCGTTGTGAGTTTTACCTCACAACACTGATTTTCAGTCAGCGCCAGACTTGTAGTGACATACGGACCATACCATTAATGAATTTAAATCACTACAGCCAATTGATAGTAAAACATTACAAAAAAAAAAGAAAAATGATCAGTGCTAAAATATGCTGATTACATAAATACATACACAAATATAATACAAAAGTATAAAAATAATATATTTTAGTACTTACATACTGAGTAAGAATACAAATCATATATAGCAAATCAATAATAACTTAAAAAAATACTTACTTACTAAATTACCGTTACATAATACCTTAAAATAACAATGCTTATTATTATTGTTTTCTAGTGTTGTCTGTACATTTAAGGTTGTTTGGAAGAGATCGATTTAGGGTATAAGAATACCAACTGAACTGTATAGTTTTGTTAAAATTTATTATTGCAATTTATTCGTATGAAATATGTTATGCAATAAGAAGTTTAACTTTTTATTAATATTAGGTTTTTTGCTTTTGGTTTGCTATTTTATAATCATTGTCATACAAAAACGGGTTTTGACATGTATGTTTGCGATCACCACTCACAACTTAGAAAACAACATGATGCTGTAAGTAAACACGTCGGCTTACCTATCTGCGCAGTTTCACCGTTACCTATGTGATAGGCTAACTTATTGGCGATAAATAATAGATGTTTCTGCGTTTCCCTCTTAATAAGTTAGGACTTTAAATTTATCTTTTATTTACATTAAAATAATAAATTATAAAACATATATTTTATTTGCAATAACTTAAATATTATCATAATTTGAAGTAAACACCCGTGAGAATAACAAACACAGTAATTTACAACGTTACAACCCTATGACTTCAATGAAATGTTTGCCCCGCTTTAGTCGTTAATAAAAACTTCGTAAAAAATAATGTGCTATAAACGGTGGACTGCAACAAAATATTATAGTGTAATAAATTATGGTCCACCCCGAATTTAGCGGTACGTAGAATAGGCCCTGCGCGCTCAAATGAATTTGATCAACCCTACGATTAAAGCTTTGACATTTATTTCATTGTTAGTTAAAAAAGTATTGCGTCGACGCACACCGCTCGTATTTATTCATAGTGACCCCGCATCCCGCAGCCGCTGTATAAAAAGTCATGCAGCTTACAACTATTACATCTTTCCGCATTTAATTGTACACAATGGGTGACAGCAAACTGTATATTCTGTATTTGTGACTGTTGCACTTGAAATTGTGAACACACCGGGACGCGGACAAAGATAATAGAAGTATTTGTTGCGGCCACAGATTTTGAATGAACCGTTCGGGCACGATTTAAATGATAAAAGTTTGATACGTTCTGCCCGACATTAGAACCGCGCATGTGAATAAATGAAGATATATTAATCTAGCTGGGGTTAAATTGTTATTAAAAGTATGATTAATGATTTCTGTTAATGGAGCACAGATTAAGGAGCGTACTACTTAATAATACGTTGAGAAGTATTTTCAGTTTGTAGCTTATGACACGTTGTGTATTAATCTTCATCTTTTTCAGCTTACAATTTATTTGTGACTTCAAACTAGTTACATTTTATCGGCTTGAGTCACATGAATGTTGAACGAATCAAATTGTTAGTGTGGAAATATAAAATTCTACAATCTCATAGGAGAAGAAAGTGGAATCAGCTAGATTATATTTTTGATTTTCGTGGTGAATTATGAATGACTTCGACACTA
Organism: Bedellia somnulentella; assembly: GCA_963576735.1. Lineage (NCBI taxonomy): Eukaryota > Metazoa > Arthropoda > Insecta > Lepidoptera > Bedelliidae > Bedellia > Bedellia somnulentella. Next base: position 4,615,713 of record OY755180.1, read on the forward strand.
AAATAATCATCAGCGAAATTCCACTACCAAAAATCACTGCAGAATCCTGGAGAATGAATGATAATGAAGAATCTTAAATCTGTATCGGGCTATGAGAAATCGATAAAACCCCGCTTGTAATTGTTTTTTTTAGCATATTGCATGTCCAGTTGGCGGGCCAGAGTAGTGTCTTAGATTCTCCAAAATATTAAATAGAAAACTACCTAAAATTATCAACCAAAATTATTTTAAACTATATGAAAAATATCTTTAAACAGGTCTATCCCGAATATTCACACCACAAAATATTGACATCGACACCAAGAGTTCGTAGACTGCAATGTAGTCGATGTCATCGCTTAAAACGATATAAACATAATATAATATACAGACATGTCCAAAAGGGTGGTAGAGATACTAATAACTTCTGATCATGTAATATGATTGTGACCGGGTACCCAGAATACCCATTTTTTGTCTGAACAACGCATTCACATGATAGGAGAAGGCCTATTGCTGCCATAGTCATTTAACTATGCATAACTCCGGTACGTATGTTTCTTCACAACCTTATTAAATAAACTACAGACTCTAAACAAACACAGTTATCTGGATCCGAACCAAAACTTGATATAAAATTTCTCTGAACAAGAGGTAAACTCTTCTACTGAGCCAACACCGTTATAGTAAACAAAATTTCAGCTTAAAACAAGTATTTTCCCCAAAACATTAATTACCGAAAAATTATCCATTATTCTATTACACTCAACAGTAAATATAATTATATAGCGAAATGAAATTTAACCGCTTACGAGAAACACAAACAACTTCACCCTTGCTGAGAAAGATTCCCTTCATAGCTGTATGGCAAACACTCTCATATCAAAATGAAGTAAACAAACTTGCGAGTTTAGAACAAAATATACATTGTTTTAAATATTTACACAACACAATTGCTATTGCCTGTTTTAATTAATTTAGCTAATTCTCTTTAAGCCAGACTCGAGGCTAAATAGAACATAGAATATTCTTACTTTATAACCATCGAAGTAGGAATAAATGGACTTTGAATATAAAAAAATATATTTTGTATTTCTTATAGATGAATAGTATGGTATTGGCCGTGTAGTGCCGGCTTAGAATAGCACTACCCCATTTCTTCCGGTGGGTGTACGTAAGAGGCGACTAACGGTATTGGGGCTTTTAAGGGATTTTTGGGCGATGCGGTTGGAGACCCATCACCAAAAACCTTTGTTTTACCATCTTTTCCCCACTCAACTTTCCAAAAGTGGCTGAGGAATTTCTATGGTAGAGATACCACCAGATTTACCTCTTCGCGTACATACTAATGGTTATAAAGCTCAAAAAAGGGATGGCCTGAGGTTTAGAATTAGGTATTTCTCAACGAATTTTGAACGGAAATTCTAAAATAGAGATTGGTCGGAGATGGGTCTTTAGCCACATCGCTTAAGAATAATTTAAACAGCCGCAAACTCCGAAGTCGCCTCTGACGATACACCTGGAAAGAAATATTTTGCAATTCGATTATTTATATAATTATATGACTAATTTTGTAATACCAAAATCGGTTAGGATACATCTAAGTCATCATTGTTACTTACCCCTCTCGCCAGAGTAATCCACACAAAAACTTATATGAATCATGTAATACATTCTAACTTCCCAACTACGACCGTACAAATTAAATCTACCAAGCATGTTAATACAACAGAAATGATGTTTATTCAACGAAACTTTCACTTAATTCCAGTATAAAACCTGTATACGAGAGTGCAGTGAATGGAATACCGATAATAAAATTAGCATAATCGATATATGGAAGTCATTGTTGCACCCCTAGCGACGTCCTAATGCAGTGTAACGGACTCAGTGTATACACAACTTTATTGGCACAATTCTCTGTAGCGTGCATTGGTTATGTTCTATGCTTATATTTGTTCTACGAGGTAGGTATTGAAATAGATTTTAAATAGATATTGAATGCTTTCATTCAATGAGTTTAAAATTGCCTGAAACACGCTTGGGTTCCTTCTCCAAACAAAAAATAGCTGTTTCTAAATAAATGAACTAACACGTTGTTTCATTTTAACAAATTAATTAATTTATTTATTTGGAAGACTTACAGCTAAATAATAACAACAGCATCGATGCCAGTTAAAAGTTTTCACCATAAGTTTATAAAAGACAAAATATAATAATTACGCTTAATTTACAACCATTATAGTGCCTTTTCTTAAACAAAAAACGTATTTATATGTATGTTAACAAGTACAAATATATATATATATATATATATAGATATATTTAATTTTTACTATAAATAATAAATTTATAGTAAAAAGAAACCTAAAGGAAAAATAAAGGAAAGAAAAATTTCGCCACCATCATCACGCATCAACATGCAACCATGCAAAATATTAAATCTTACAATTACACATATTGTAGGCATACATGCATTTAAAAGAATTCATAGTCGCTGAGTATCTGATAAGCAATTTGAATGGAGATGGTGAAGCAAGAAATAGTGCTAAAGCGGGTATAACCTGACACGATACACAGATACTGTGAGAATCTAAGTAAGTCTTAGGTAGTTTCTCGCACTACCTTTTTAATTTGTACTATGTCGTGTAATAGCCGCTTAATTTGGGATGGTTTATTCTATTCACGCTGAAAGCAAGTAAGTATATGATTTACGAGTATATAAAGATTTGATTTATATACACACATACATACATATACTCACGCCATTAGTTCCCATTGGGGTAGGATTGATTTATGGCTTAGTATGTAAAAATATACTGTATGTATACTTGTATAGTACACAATACCAATGGCATATATTATGCACTCTTTGTGTATCAATAAATTTTCTCCCTATATGGTAATTTGGTGGATTTTAACCTGTAGTATAACCATACACATTTAAAATTATTTTAGAACAACATTAAATTATTTCTCTTCGAATTATCATTTACTCGTTGTAACGCCGCATAGAGTTTTAGGCAAATTACACAAAAATTACGAGTACGGCTCTAATTTTGATACAATCTTTCATTTATGAGGTTAATTTACTTACAAGTATGTTTGTATATACTTCCCTTAAGTAATAAAAGAAACATAACAACTATATGTAGCGTTATTTTTAAGTATACCCGTATATTTAACTGGCTGCTTTATAATAAAACTTCATAGTATGATATATTTCCTATTTGGCGATATATCAGTATGATGCCAAGATAAGAAAAAAACTCATATCTTTTTTACTATAGGAATACTACACCTAACCCTACACACAAAAATTCATATACACCAGTCATACAAAGAAACCATTTTAGAAGTTTTCATATTACTGAAAAATAAATAAGCTACTAAATGGTTAACACATAAAAATGCATAGCCGTCTGATTTATTTTCACATGAATAGTTCATTATTGTTGTTTAAATTAAAAATAGCAATAATCTACAATATGAAGGAAACTGCCTGTGCTTGGTTTGTCTGGGATGTTAATAAATAACCCACGATAATCTTGTTAACACTCCACCGCCAAATCATATTCACATACATTCACGTACTCATGAAAAGGGGTAGCAAAAGCTTCAGTATAATAAGTGCCTCACCAGCTTTTGGAAGTTCTGTGGAGATAAGAGTGTAAAACTTAGATTTTTCGTGATTGATCTCCAACCGCAGAAACCAAAAATCACTTTAAAGTCCCTTCCCGTACGAACACCCACGGTAAGAAAAGGCGTAGTGTTATTCTTAGCCGACGCTACACAGCTAAATCAGGGTAGCACGTAACAGCAATATTGTATTTACCATGTATCTGAAATGCTTTTGTCTGTTGGCACGCATTATCATTCAATTACACAACATGGGACCAGCCCCGTGTTGTAGCTAATGCACTTTCAGCAGGTTCGGAAGCTGAATTTAAACATTTAGCTAAGCCGTTTTGAATTTAATTTTTCTCTCAGGTTTTATTGCTAGGGACACGTCGTGTGGTATATTGCATGCAAAAAGAGTCAGTGTTATAAAATTTAGGCTTGGTTGAATTCAAACATGTCCAATAGGTTAGAGGGTTAGTCTCACGATCCAAGATTTTCGGTTAAATAATGTAAACCATACCTTAGAAGGCTTAAGGGAACAAAAAAATAAAAACAGTATTTGCTAGTTACTTTTTTGAATATTTTAATATTAGGAAAACAAGAAAATAATATTTAGATTTTTTATCAGGCAATATTTATTAGACATATAAATTCAATTTAAATATAGATATCTAGATAAAATAACAAAGTCATCCACTATAAAATTAAAAAAGGCAAATAAGAAAAACGCATAATAAAATTACTATTATTGCTAAAACACCGTAAATAGATTACGTAACCTTGTAAGACACCTTAATTAAATAATTAATGTTTACGCTCAAACCCACAGATGTACATCTATGGCTCAAACCTCATTTTTCTATTTAAAACTTTATTCCTTCAAGATATTATTAAAAACTAAACTGTATTCAGGGTAAAACACCCACAATATTAAATAAAACTCAGTTTAAAACAGTATGAAGACAATTAATATAAATAATCCCCCTATCTATTTCTTCGAAAGATCTTTCCAAGTTCTGTTCTAAGAATATCTTAATAAGGAGGGCGGGAGGTCAAAGCCAATTAATTGGCTTGTTCTCTTAACTAAGGTTATGTTTGTACAAACTGTTGTCAATTAGTTGGAGACTAGGTCTGGTTCAATTGGCCTCTTTGTAATCTAGTTCGGTGATGTGACATTAAGCCTATTCGGTGTCCTTTCACAATTCACATGTTCGTTTAACTAGAGCTTGCTTCGTAGCTTTAGCCATTGCCGTTGTTTGTAAGATAATGAGCATGTAGTACAATTATTAGAAGTACAGTTAAAAGTACTGACATATTCTATCTAATATCTTATCATTATGGAACCATCAAAAACGATATGAAGTAATTTTCACGAAATAAAATCTCCTTTAAGAGAAGTGAAGCCCTTGTAATGAGTTTGTTTTGTAGACAATGGCTTGCAAACGGTCACGCCGTATATCCCCGAAGGGGTTGGTAGAAGTACTAATACTTCTGAACATCACGTGACATTGTCACCTTGTGTTCAGAGTACCCATGTTTTGGTTGGACAGTGTACTCCCGTTATAGGGGCCAGGAGGCCTATCGCCGTTTTGTACGAATTCACTTTCACATGACTAAATACAACTTAGGCATGTGGGTTTTCTCACGATGTTTTCCCTCACCATTAACAACCATGATAAATTAACTACACGTGTTACTTACGACTCCTAACTTAAAGTTTTATAGAAATGTGTTTTAAGTCTAGTATTAGTAACTTACGATTCTTTGATTTTTCTTGTTATATTTACACCAATGGTAGCTCAAATATTGTTGGTTTCGATTTCATGATTAGATTCTAGTGTTCCTAATCGAATGCCAAAAATCTGACTATGTCTGATTTTTAACAAAAAAAAATAGCCATATAGGAGCCATATATCAGGAGTGGATTTAAGTATAATATTACGTTCCTTTCCTTATTTATTTTACGTTATTTTCCTTTCAAAATATTAATTAAAAATATTCTAAACAGTTTTCCGTAAAAGTGACATTAGAAATTCACTTAGATGAATGTACATACATACATATACTCACGGCTATATTTCCCTAGAAGGGGTAGCCAGAGCTAAGGAATTATAAATTCCTCAGCCACTTTTGAAAGTTGAGTGGGGAAAAGATGGTAAAAATAAAGGTTTTTGGTGATGGGTCTCCAACCGCATCGCCCAAAAATCCAATAATTGGATGAATGTTTTATTGCATAATGAGAATATCTTTTGTTCAAATATAGTAACCTGGCAAATGTTCTGTTTTTATATCGTAAATATCCAATAAAACATAGTCAACAAATCATATCGTTATGGGTGTCATATTGAGACCCTAAAAAAGCTAATCAATTATCATAGAGGAGCGACCCAAATCTGTGTGAGTAAAAAAGCACTATGTAGTTGAATTAACTTTTGGTCTAAATGATTACCCTTATGTGATTAGAATAATGGAGGTTAAGCAGTGCGTTTATTAAATGTTATTAGTGTTAATAACAATTTAAAGTATCTGCATAAAAAAACTTCTATTTTCTAATTGTGCCTTTTGCATACTTTAGTTTTAATACAATTTAAATCTTGCGTTTTATTTTTATAATTGTTTACGAAGTCCAATATTAAAATGTCATTTTCCAAACTCATATTCAAGTCAGGCAATATTTTATATCATTAATTATATAAATAAAAAACATTATCCGAATATAGTATACAGATAAAGTAAATCCATATTAAAGTACTTATCTATACTCACTACACTAAACTAAACCCATAATACATACAAGTTAAGAATGGTTTGGAAAATGATACGGCGGTTATATATTTGTATCACTCGCTAACCTCTTTTGAAAGAGAACTATTCAAATAGGACTGAAATTAATGAGTTTTAAATCAGTTTGAGAAAGATTTATAAACAGAGTGCTAGTTCAAGCGACACAGATCATATTTAATATGTAGTCGAAAATAACTCCGCAGATAGCTAGTCATATTAAAAGAAAACAAAATAAATCGTTTGTCAGTCATCTCCATAACTTTCCGTGTCTTAATGTGATGAAATTTTTCTATTTCTAATTTTGAAATAGGGTGACAAAACAGTTAGAAATGAAGGTTCGTCAAAAAGTTTTTGTGAAAAGAGTTCCCGGAAAAAGAGTTAGGAGTTTATGAATTCTGATAGACGTTTACCTCGATTCTCACTTAAAAAATTACTTTTATATTGCTTACTTACTTTACTAATGCCATTAATTTTCATTGAGGCAGACAAATTGTATAAGTTGCAAATTTAGGCTAATAATGAAGCTGACTTTTTCCCAGCCAATAGTTAAAACCGCCATGTGCGAGTTCGCTCGCGCACTAATGGTATCGTTGTGTTGTATTTAAAACACAAAATTAATAGGCACCAAATATTCTGATATTTTTTTGGTTAATAGTATTAATACACTGAATTAAAGGATCATTTTAAATGAAAATAGTTTTCTAAACTGAGCATATAACAGTTAGTAGCAATATTTTGTTTACAAATAACGGAAAAGGGCGAAATGTAAAAAATAACTAAAATATTAATAATCCAGAACCATTTGTATATACATTACCATAGTTCAGCTAGAGATTAATGGATTATTGGAAATCTTGAAATGAGTTTTTCAATTGATGTCCGTTGAAATAATTGAACATGGCCTTTTTGTTTAATGATGTCAAATTAGCCTAGCTTCAGCTCTATTCAATTCATTTAATTAGAAAATGTTAGAAAGAGAAAATGTATTATTTTTTGCCATCTTCTTTTGTTTACATAACACATCGTTTCGGAGCAATAAACTCAATTGACGTTGAGTTTATTAAACTTCAATTAGATATTTTTTTCATTTTAACACTCATCATAAATCATGGAAAAAAGAAAAAAAAGCAATTGGAAACATTCATACAAAGGTACTAAGTAAATGTAATGCAAATCACCTAAACAAAGTAGTTAGTAACTTATCTACCTAACATTTACATTTGTCATTAATCAAAGTGTTAGCAACAAAGCCGTTCTAATAATTTCACATTCGTTTTTATTAGTTTCAGCAGGAACGCGGCGCGAATGTGTTTCGACGGCAATTCATTTATTAGAACAGACAGTGAATTTACTATAAACACAGATATTCCTGTTACATATTTCTGCGCGAGTAAAATATTTCCGAGAATATTCTTTCATAAAATAGAATTATTTTTTTGACGCAACATAATTTTTATTCGATGCGAGTATTCAATTTATGCAATGTAAATAAGTCAGGAAAGACAGTTAAAAGATTTTACACGACATATATTTAGATAGATAACTTTTTTATTCATGTTAACATAACACCATACAAAAGAAATAGTACACAAATGAGAATAACATCATTTTTGAAGTAAAAAATTGTGCTGTGGTAGCTTCTTAACAAACTAGGTACGAACTTCGCGCTTGATAATGCTTAATGCCAAAAGCAAAACATTGGTTTTCAGTTTTCAGGGCCTAATAACACTTTCTCCAACCATTAAATAATATATTAAAAAAAGTTCTGTATGTGCCACATTTGAAGGGAAACAAATAAATAAGGGAAATTACAATTCAGCTGTTATTTTAGAAGTAAATCAGATAAAATACCGGAAAACATAGTTGATCCAAGTCATGAAACATAAACAAATTCACACAAAAATATCAGTAAATATAATATATAATCAACAAAAGACAAAAACGAATCATCTTGCTAAGTTGTCAATAGTAGGAGCATTTTGATTCTCTAACATAAATTTTCATCAGAAAATAGGGAGGGCTGTAACCCGCTTAAGCTTAGCTTTACCAGTAACCCCTAACGTTATTTTAAATATATGAGTTTATTATTGTAACGATAAAATAAGCTAAATTATACTATCGCATATTTGTTTAGGTGTCAAAAATATTTTGATTTTATTTTCGTTTGATTGTACCGAGTGTGCTCTGGATTAAAATTTTGGCTACAAATACAAGAGCCGTTACTGAAGTTTTGTTGAAAATATAAAATGAAATGTGTTTATTTGGTAATAGATAAATAAATTTGAGCACGCTCAAAAACATTTGCAATGATATGTTACTTGCAAAGCTCGAGAGATTTGCCAGGATAGTTTATAATGGCGGTAGACAGTTTCTGCCTACCCTTATGAAAACTACTGGTGCGAATTTTATTTGAGTGAATGATAGATTTTATGCGAATTTGTTTATTTGCGAATTTTGTAGATCAGGATATTTATTATATTAAACCACAAACGGGTCTCAATAATAAAAAATAATGAGAAACTTGTATATTTCATACATTATTTTATTACAGGTCCATTAAGCCCAAAAATCGTAAAGTTTTAATAATTTAATGAGTGAGGAGGTTAACAAAAAGATAACACAAAGTATTAATGTACGAAAGTATTCTTGTTATATGCTTTATATATTCTTGCATTGAAAATATGTTCAATAGACTTGGGTATTCTTATGTTTATTAAGAGTTGCATTTGTTCATTGTGATATTAAAAAAATGTAATAAAAAAATATTTATTAGTATTGCATAAATTCCTAACATAAAAGTGAAATTTACTAGTCTTCGAAATCGAATGTTAAACCGTAAATAATTGAAGTCCATACTGCGTAGTCTAATCAGTAAAATACTGATTGTCATAGATAATAGTTGAAAACCGAACACTGCAATATCAATTCTGGTTTAAAATTATATATTTCTATACCAGTTTAGACCATTGACAGTTCTACCCTAATCTAATAGTCCATATTAAGTTATTTCGCTTTTATTCCGTTCCATAACCAAATGTTTATGATGTTTAGCCACAGGAGTACGTGCTGTGGTGGCTATATATGGACATGACTTTACCGCTTATGTTTGTTATTCTATTGTTTAATAAATTAGTACTGTTTAATCTAATCCGACTATTACTGATGTTATTGTACTTATACTATCATTTTATAATAAAGGGACAGACATATCGTTATGATAATAAAAATGGCATCCCTCCACCAATACTATAATATTTCAGGTTTATCAAAATTACCTTTCTTTGAGATTTTTTAACTGGCACTATTTTAAAGTGGGAGACATATTCACTTGAGTATAAGTTTAGATACTCGTATACGGGACAAAACAAAGCAGATTCTTTAAAACAATGTTTTTATGTTATTTTTGTAGATTACTATAATTGTTATTTTACTAATGAGTTCTATATAACTGAAATGTCAATATAACTAAATTCAGAAAGAAAGTACTAACATCTTCATGTTAACGCTGTTTACTATCAAAACAGCAAAGAGTTACATAACACAAGCACACAACTTAGGAATTCTCTTGCTAGCATTTTCAGTCACATCCACGACGCCATTTGGGCATAATACGCATGCAAAACATAAAATAGACGTAAATTTCAATTTGGTAACCAGCAATGCATTGGTAATGGCCATAATAACCTTTCCTATTACCCCTCGCGGTGTCATATTGGATAATGGCAGCGTTTTATTGAACTTCTCAATTCTCTATAGACTGTGGTTTGTGACTGTACGTAATGGAGCGCATTTTTACTGATCACTCTCGAAATGGTAAAAACTTCACTCTAATGGATATATTCGATTATCCATCTGTCGATATTGGTTACTGAATTGGTAATAGTTTTGGTAGGGATTATAATTTCGTTTAGGTACCAAGTTTATTTAATGTCCAGTGGTAGGAATTTAAACTTTTTTCGCTCCGTATTTAAAAAAAAAAATTTTTTAATTGAGCACTATTTAAAAAAAGATTTAAAACACTTGACCAGACAGTCGAAAACCTTTTAGGTTTTTAGTAGACTGTAAGCTCGGCTTTTTATTTAAATACATATTTACGTATGTTTATATTCTAAAAACAATACATTAGATAAATAGAAGAAAGACATGTGCATTTATACATCACAGCATTTAGAAAAATGATTTTTTAATATAGATAAAACCTGTTTTTTTTTTTGCAGTTTCGTTACAATCGTTTTCGGTAGATTATTAAGCATATTTGGCATGATGTAGCTCCATACTCTTTCTCCATACATATTATTACATTTAGGCTTTAAATACAGCGGCATACATGACAGAGATATTAAATTATCATATCTTTTGTTTCTACTTAGATTGTTAATTTGTTTATGATATGCTAAAATAATATTAATTATTACTTTATCGAAATTATTTTTATTTATTTAATCCCATATATTATATACAAAAGCTCCCGCTGCGGTAGACAGGACCTATTTACTGCCAATTTGTATGGTCCTATTTCGATCCTATTCTGCTTTTGACTTTTTTGTATTTTTCGTGATCACTCTCTTTGTCTCTTAATAACAACTTTAATGTCATCCAATTAATTTCTTCTTAAAGCGCTTTATCTTGTGATTCATCTGACTCGATTATATTTAAAACAGGTTAAAATTACCTTTCTAAATCTAGACTCTACTCCATATAAAAATCAATAAAAATCCATTAATTGTATTAAGGTTTATATTATTATTATTATTATTTTTATGTAGCCTCCATCGTGTCCCACTGCTGGGCAAAGGCCTTCCCTTTTCGCGCCACTCATCCCTGTTCTTGGCCGCCTCCGACCATTCGGGCATAAATTTGTCGAGATCGTCCCGCCATCTGCGCCTTGGTCTGCCACGTTTTCGCCGGCCATCATTGGGGACCCAATCAGTAACGACTTTGGCCCACCTATCTGGGCCCATGCGGCGTAGGTGGCCAGCCCAATTCCACTTTAATTTGGCTGTGGTAACCCCGACGTCGGCAATCTTTGTTTATGAGCGCAAGGTGGTGTTGCGTATTCGGTCGATCCTCCTTACGCCAAGGATGCTGCGCTCCATTGCCCTTTGGCAGATCTTGAGTCTAGTCTTTTGAAGTTCGGTCAAAGACCAGGTTTGAGCACCGTAGGTTAGGATAAGCAGGATACACATGTCGACGAGTTTTCGCTTCAGGGTTAGCGGAAGCTTTCCCTTCATTAGCTCTTTCATGGACCAGTAGCTCTTCCAGGCGTTGTCGATGCGACGATCGATCTTTTTGTCCTGCCTGTTTTCGAAGGAGACTATCTGGCCCAAGTAAATGTACTCGTCGACGTACTGTATCTCCTGCCCATCTACCTCGACCCTACGTTTCGTGCTGTTAGTCATGCACTGAGTCTTTGAACGATTCATCGACAGTCCAACCTCAAGACTTGCTGTGCTAAGGTCTTGTAGCATTGTCTCTAGCTCTGAGGCTGATGAGGCGAACAAGACAATGTCATCAGCAAACCGGAGATTTGTGAGCCTGCGATTGTTTCCGACCTCAATTCCTTTGTCGGCCCTTTGAAGTTTTTTAAAGACCTCTTCTAAGGTAGAGGTAAAGAGTTTCGGCGACAGAGGGTCGCCCTGCTTTACGCCTTTTTCAATAGGAAAAGAGGGTCCAGGCTGGTGTAATTTGATGTCTGCTGTACTGTGATTGTAAATATTCTCTAGGATGTTGATGTAGGCAGCATCAATGCTCTGGTTGCGGAGTGCGGATAGTATGGATGGATGAGTTACACTATCGAAGGCTTTGGAATAGTCAAAGAATGCCAAATAAAGGGGTTTTCTAAATTCGTTGAATTTTTCGATAATTTGATTTAATGTATGAAGGTGATCAGTAGTTGAGTAACCTGGGCGGAAACCAGCTTGCTCAGGGGGCTGTTGGGAGTCAAGCTGCTGGGCAATACGATTCTGTATTATTATAATAAATAACTTATAAATGTGTGAGACGAGACTAATGGGTCGGTAGTTTCCTATGTCACTCTTATCGCCCTTTTTGTGGAGGAGGATGATGTTTGAATGGCAAAATTTGGATGGGAGTTTGCCGGTGTAAAGAATAGCATTGCACAGATTGGCAAGCTGCGGCAATATAGCAAGCTTAGCGGTTCTCAACATATCTGTAGTAATGCCGTCCTCTCCTGGGCTTTTATTGTATTTCATACACTTGAGGGCCCGGTGCACCTCCAATCCTGTGATAGGTGTTATTTTTCCAGGGTCAGGGGAGTCATAAGTGACATTTGTTATATTAATATATCAATTTGAAATATGTGTTGGAATTTATTTACGACTATAAATCCCAAAAGAGGATAGCTAGAGCACAGAATGATATAATCCTCGAATCACTTTTGTAAATTGAATTTGAAACAGATTGTAAAATAAAGGATATTCGGTGAGTCTTGCACCATGTCTCCAAAAGATGACTTTCGTCACCCGTGGAAAGTAATGAGTTAGTGCTATTATAAACTAACATACATACATACATACATATACTCACGGCTATAAATCCCTAGAAGGGGTAGCCAGAGCTAAGGAATTGAAAATTCCTCAGCCACTTTTGGAAAATTGAGTGGGGAAAAGATGGTAAAGTAAAGGTTGTTGGTGATGGGTCTCCAACCGTATCGCCCAAAAATCCCTTAAAAGCCCCAATACCGTTAGTCGCCTCTTACGTACACCCATCGGTAGAAACGGGGTAGTGCTATTCTAAGCCGACACTACACAGTAATTTCAAATTACAAACAAAGCAAAAAATATCATACTCTTACCATCGTATTATCAATATTTAAAAGCTTATAGACCAATAAAGTTTGTCAAATTTTAGAGTAAAACAATACTTTCACTAACTGACTTTAACTTAAACACAGAGTTTGCACTGACGTAACAAATTATTACAAATAATTTGGATGCACAATCCAGTAGTTAAAATGAACGTTTCCGCAACAATAGCTGTAAAAACAATATACTCGTAGATTCCCATTCCAGCAAATTGAGCATCCAAACGGCTTGCGATTGATTAAAATTTATGAGAGTGTAATAAAAGATATTCAATAAATGAATATCCCTGTAACACTACCGACTGGTCATTGTACAAGTTTATTAATATTTTAAATCGAAGTCATAAATAAACACGCACCAATGGGCGCTTCGTTGTTTGGTGCTGATTTAAAATTAATGATACATTTAAATTTCGCTGTGCGATAAATTACAACAAATTACGCACTATATGACACAAGGGAATGTGGACAGGAATGTTTTCGACATCTTTAAACTTGATAGATACGCAAGTTTTTATATATTTCATAGAGTGCACACTTAACTAAACAGACGACCCTTCCAGACGATATGGATAGATTAATAAAATATCAGGATTTTTAGATAAAGCGGAAAACACGGCGATCAATTTTATACTTTTAAATGCCTAAGTATTTAACCTATAAATAAAAAATACATTTACTCACGTTCTTTAATCTTAAAAAGTAAACCAAACTTGTAAAATTTATATTGCTTACTATTAGATAACTGGAACTTTTTTCGGGATCTCTAATAACAAACCATCTCTAGTAAGTAACAATATAATATCTTTATTAAATACTACTTTTTCATTAATGCTGTGTAGTGTCAGCTTAGAATAGCACTACCCCATTTCTTCCGGAGGGTGTACGTAAGAGGCGACTAACGGTATTGGGGCTTTTAAGGGATTTTTGGGCGATGCGGTTGGAGACCCATCACCAACAACCTTTATTTTACCATCTTTTCCCCACGCAACTTTCCAAAAGTGGCTGAGGAATTTCCAATTCCTAGCTACAGCTAGCTACAAAAGCTACCCCTTCTAGGGATTCACAGCCGTGAGTATATGTATGTTTCTCATTAAACTTAATATAGATGCATCGACTTTATCCAGTTGATATTTCATATTTAACAACAAGTAAATACCAGATATTTTTAAATATACAAGTTAAAGCAATAAACTATTAAATCACTTAATTTGTGAAAGTCATATTTGATGCAATAAATTATAACTATTGCTTGGGGTTTGATTTATAGCAAGTCACGGTGTATTTGTAATAAATTACGTGTTAAAAAGCGATGTCATACGGGTATAATTTTTAAAATTTTAATTATTTGTGGTCACGCAAGGCTCCTAACATATCTAATGCCCATATCTCAGTAGGGGGGAGAAGTCACTTCTTTCATAAATAATGATTACACTAAAAATATTGTGACAGATAACAAGTTGAATAATTGGCTTAGAAATAAAATGTACAACAGACAGGATTTTTCAATATATGAATTAATTATCGATAAATAAAAAATATATTATACTCCTTGAAAGAGATCAAACATAGGAAAGGCAAAAAATAAGGCGCGGTACTTTGTGGTTTTAGAGAATTTATTAAACTTAACTTATTATTTTGAGAATAACGTGTAATATTCTTATACAAAGTTATGAATACTAATTCTTTGCCTGAAAAATGAATTTACATTATATACGCCATAGCTGTCATCCTCTACCTCTAAGAACGAACACAATGACACAAGATTAGTATGCGGTATAATATAACTCGTCCATGAGGGTTTCTGCTCGAGTTCCAACCTTATCATTAACTAAGACACATCAGTGTATGCTTGTCTCACGATTTGAATCCTTGCTTTGCTGAAACATACATACATACATATACTCACGGCTCTAAATCCGTAGAAGGGGTAGCCAGAGCTAAGTAACTAGAAGTTTCTCAGCCACTTTTGGAAAGTTGAGTGGGGAAAAGATGGTAAAATAAAGGTTGTTGTTGATGGGTCTCCAACCGCATCGCCAAAAAATCCCTTAAAACCCCCCAAAACCGTTAGTCGCCTCTTACGTACACCCACCGGAAGAAATGGGGTAGTGCTATTCTAAGCCGACACTACACAGCAAACTTTGCTGAAACAAGGTTTTAAAAAAAATAAAATTTTGTGCCTTTGTATACTAAGATTTAATGATCTCTACCTTTGTAAAATAAATATATATATATATATATATATATATAATATTATATTAATAAAATGTTCAAATAAATAAAATTTTATTTAGAAATCTGTTCAATAATGTTAATTTAAGCAATCTGAAAGACCTCAAGGACTATTCGCTTGACAATTTCTAAATTGAGTACAACAGTTTTATTATTGGGGTTGATCAACCGGAATGTATTTAAATTTCGCAATTTGGAACCGAGATAAGGGAAAGCATGACTTACAGCGGTGAGGATTAAAGAATACTGCTTCGTGATGCTGCATTATTCCCAAGGGAAGTTGATAGGGTGACTATTTTGTGAGAGAATTTAATCTCGAAATTTCAGTAAACCTTAGTTATTGCTTGAATATGGTTTGCATTTATTTTGTGAACTGAATCGAGTTTTGAATTTTTGTGAAATTTTTTCTCATGTTTTTTCGCTTTGGCAAATTTTAGCTTATGTATTTTGGCCTTTGCAGACATATTTTTAGATAGAGACAATTTTAATTCACCTTATTAATTTTTTTTTATATATAAAGTTTATATATATAAAAAAAATATAAATTTAGTTTAGTAATTTAGTTTATATTATAAACTGTTTAAATTTCGGTCAGGAAATATATGGATTAAATTAGACTTGCTCTTGTCCGAAAAGTCTTATTTATTCTGTTTAAGTTCATTATAATCAAATATATTACTTCAAATATAGATATACATAGCTCACTGGCAAAAAAACTTCTACATATACCCTTTAAATAGCGTTATCAACAATTCGTCCTGGAGGGTTATTAATTAACATCTTGTCTGGAATTTCTAAAAGTTCCAAAAAGTCCTCTAAAACCATATTTTCTTTATTAAATATCCAAACCAATTATCCAAGGTGACAAAGCTCTCTAAAAGAAATGACGATAATAATAATAAAAATAAAATAAAAAATAATAAATATTGATTCAGTTTTCAAAAGTACATAATATTCGCCCTAAACTAGTTAGTTATTTAAAGTACAAAATATAATATTTTCCTGTTCCTGAGCTAGGTAATTTACCTGTATATCAGGCAACAATAAACAAAAAAGGCTTAAACTATCAGTTTTCATATAATGGTATTGGTAAGTAGTGTATAAATTATTATCAGGCGCACGACGTGCGCAAATGTAATCTAATCCAAAAAATACCCATTTGAGTTATTGCTAATTTGAATAACGGACACTTATTTCCACAGTTATAAGTTAAAAAGTAATTTTGGTTACGCATACACCTATGTGATTAAACAGTTTAGGTTCGCGTACGAAATGACCCCAATTTATTTTAATTTTCTCAGCAATTTGAATAAATTTTATTTTTATCCCAGATTCCAGTGTGATTTAGACACCCTAATCCTTTTGGGGTAGAAATTCGAAAGGGTGAAATGGGTAAAAGAGAAGGGTGATTAAAGATAAACAACGTTGCGAGGCAACACGCGACTCAAATATGAGGATTACTTCATATTGCTATTGCTTAGGAACCAAATTTGAATAAAATGTTTGAAAGTTATTGTTATGACACCTTTTGGTTTTTGGTTCTCTGTTTATCTTTGCAATATTGGCAATTTATTTTGTGAATTGCCAACTGGTTTTAAAGATATTGTAATGTAAGCTTCGTTTACTTTTCTTTGTATGAGAGAGCTTTTCAATTTATGATTGCCGTTCTTTTAGTACATTCATATTATCTATACTTGGTCTGGTAGTTCATCCCACTTAGGACAATATATACATACAAACATATATTTAGTGCTATAAATTGCTAGAAGGGGTAGCTAGAGATTTAGCATAAGAATTTATTAGCCACTTTCAGAAGAAGTGGAGCAAATATTTAAAAAAAAACGATTGTTGTTGATAGGTCTTCAACCGACCGCATCCCTCTTAAAGACACCCGAGGCATAAAATAGGATAGTGCTTATCTAACTCGACACGACGCAGCTGAAAATAAATTGTTTATTTTTAGGGAATAAAATGTAACCGAATTGTTCACTAATAAATATAAATTTCTTCTATTCTTAACTGCCATGTACTACGTATGTATACGTACGTATGTAGGAAAGAAGGTGGTTCTTGACTGACTATACCCAGCATAATACATAAAAGTTTAGTAAAAGTTATATAAAAGACCCCTTCTTGAGTAACATTTGTAATTCACAAACAATAAAAAAGGAATTTTACTAATAACAAAAGTAAGCATAGATCCGTGCAATAAAAACAAAACTTCGCAACTAATAATTCTGCTTTCAGACAGGACATTTATTCTCACAAATAACTAAGATAACTCGAGAGACAATAACAAAGTCGACTGAGTGATGTGAATAAATAAAATAAACAGGCCGAGATTACATAATATATACAGAGGTAAAACAAACTGTAACAATGTCGGATTTTAAGCTTCTATTTGCTAAGACAACCTGTAATTTGCAAGCTCTCACCGTTCACTATCTCAATGTTTCATTATTATAAAATTGGGTTTAATTTTGCTGTGTAGTGTCAGCTTAGAATAGCACTACCCCAATTCTTCCGATGGGTGTACGTAAGAGGCGACTAACGGTATTGGGGCTTTTAAGGGATTTTTGGGCGATGCGGATGGAGACCCATCACCAAAAACCTTTATTTTACCATCTTTTCCCAACTCAACTTCCAAAAGTGGCTGAGAAATTTATAATTCCGTAGCTCTGGCTACCCCTTCTAGGGAAATATAGCCGTAAGTATATGTATGTATGTATGTTTGTATTTTCTTGCTAACTTTAAATTTTATATTGGCTATTGTAGTTATACTGTGTATAAGTGCCAACTACTTGTAGTTAGCCTATACTGTATGTATCACATATCACCGACAATGTGTCTCGGGATGTGTATTTTGTCTTTATCTAATTTCAATAAAAATTTAGGACATACATGTATATAATTATATAACCATAGCCATAACAAGTAGGCAGAGCTTCAGTGCAAGAAACTCCTCAGCCACATGTGGAATTTGATAGGGGAGAAGAGGGTAGAAAAAAAGTATCGTTAGTGATTGGTCTCCAACTGTCCCAAAACCACTTAAAACCTCATACCTTTAGTTATCACTTACGACGAGAAAGGGGTAGTGACATTCTAAAACCGACACAACGCAATGAGAGTTAAAATGAATAAAAAACTACAAAGGCTATGATTATAGCCTGGTTTATAAACACTATATAACCCTTTAATAATGCAAATTCAATCTTCACGCTATATATCCGTGGAAAGGTGACTTGTGACATTTGGATTGAGTTTGGTTACCTAGCATTAAGAGTTACCACGTTTGGACAGTGAATGTATGCGATATGGACAGGCATATCGCCATTTTGTACGAAAACTTTGTTGTGAACCAAGTAATGATTTGCAAATGTATTTATTTTATAGTCCGGTCAATTTAGGCCTAAAATAAGGAGGAAGGTTACATAAATTCATAAGAAGCTGAAAATTGGCACAATTGTTCAAAACATGATTATAAATGAAACCTCAAAAGTCCCCATGCATCATCATCATCATCACGATGCATCGTTCCGAGGTGTGCTAAAAATTTTACACGAGGTCAAAGGTAAAAAAAAATTTAAGCGAAACGGTGAGTTTTTTTGCAAAATCACCCCAGTACAAAATTGTAGATCAGAAAATTCTCTACAAAAAAAATATTTTTTTTTCCTAAAAGCCACCATTTTGAAGATATAACGCGTTGAAAAGTTCGATCATTGGTAATCTTCATACTTTGCACATGTACGCTACGTATGAACATCACTTATAAGGTATTATAACTTAAATTTATTTGCTATTGGTGATTGTAAATTGTTTCTATACAATATAAGTTAAAATATGAAAACTACTTACTTACTTGCTTAGATAAGTTGCGATACGCAACTTTTGTTAAAAATACGCGTAATAAAAAGCAAGTACAACTAGCTTCTTTACCTCCAACCTCAGTAGCTGCTCACCAACATTTATTTCGGGTATATTACCAAGTTCAAGTGTGGTTTGGTAATCAGCTGGACCCTAAAGACTGGGGTTGGAAGTTGGTCGACAATACATTAGAGCCAGTTCTAACTTTACTTCCACCAGCACCTGAGAAACTTCTCAACTCAATATTTTGCAACTGTAAAAAAGGTTGTAATGCTAAATGTGGATGCAGAAAAGTTGGACTGTTTTGTTCCCTGGCATGCACAAACTGCCAAGGCCAATCGTGCTCTAATGTTGAGTCAGCTAATCTAGAAGACTCATATGATACCAATGAGGAATCGCTAGTGGGACAGTTGATCTGTGAAATAGAAGAAAAAGAAGAAGAAGAAGAACAGGAAGAAAAACAAGAAGAAGACGAACAACAAGAAACAGTAATCCTGAAAAATTACGAATCAGACGAGGAATATTAATCATTTCATTTTCAATTACACCGCCATTATTTTAACCAACCGATATGTACAATAATATTTTACAATCGTTTTAAAAGAAATAAAATCACTGCAGACCCGTGGAATAGGCCTACAGGGGATACCACGTTAAAATAAAACGCGCTAAGTACATAAGTCATAGGTGGCGTGGAAACGTGTGCAAAGTATGAAGATTACCAATGATCGAACTTTTCAACGCGTTATATCTTCTAATTTTAGGAAAAAAATAATTGATATATTTTTTGTAGAAAATTTTCTGATCTACAATTTTGTACTTGGGTGATTTTGCGAAAAAACTCACCGTTTCGCTTAAAATCGCAAAAAACTCATTTTTTTGACCTTTGACCTCGTGTAAAATTTTTAGCACACCTCGGAACGACGATGGGGACTTTTGAGGTTTCATTTATAATCATGTTTTGAACAATTGTGCCAATTTTCAGCTTCTTATGAATTTATGTAACCTTGAATGTATAAATTGACCGGATTATTAGCTGTGTAGTGTCAGTTTAAAACAGCAACGGGTTTTCGTAAGTGGCTCAGGGTATTGGGGCTTTTAAGTGATTTTTTGGCGACGTGGATGGAGACCCGTCACCAAAAATCTTTTATTTTACAATCTTTTTCCCACTCAATTCACAAAAATGGCTGAAAATTGTCTTATTCTGAAGCTCTGGCTACCTTTTTCAGATTTCTGGTCGTGATTCTATGTATGTATGTTAAAATGTATTTTGTATTGTCTTCATTAACAAGAGCAAAGGCTTTCAGAATCAACATTTCAGGAAACTCCCAGTTGTTACCTAATTTAATTTTATGATTTATGCTATCAGCAGTGCTTGTTACTTCGGATTATTTAAGCAGTGTTTTCTCAGAAAATTGCTAAAGATAACTTACTGCGAAAATGCTTTATCTACAGAAGAGCGATATATTTAAAATATATTGCAGCAATACAATCCGAGAATTGATGTGTAGTGTCGGCTTAGAATAGCATTACCCCATTTCTTCCAATGTGTGTATCTAAGAGGCGACTAACGGTATCGGGGCTTTTTAGGGATTTTTGGGCAATGCTGTTGGAGACCCATCACCAACAACCTTTATTTTACCATGTTTTCCCCACTAAACTTTCCAAAAGTGGCTGAGGTATTTATAATTCCTCAACTCTGGCTACCCCATCTAGGAATTTATGGCAGTGAGTATATGTATTAACTATGTAGTTAATACATATACCTTCATATACAACTCTATTGATGTATGTACATCAATAGAGTTGATTGGCCTATTAGCGACTTGGTTTTGGTATGAAGTTCTGTATATTCAAATAGTCAACTGGAACCAAAAACACTCACACCATATATCCCCGAAGGGTTTGGTAGAGGTACTAATATTTCTGAACATCACATGTCATTGTCAACTGTACCCACGTTTTGCTTGGACATTGCACTCACGTGATAGGGGGCAGGCCTATCGCCGTTTGGTTCAAACCCACTATCACAAGTACAACTTAGCCATGTGGGTTTCCTCACGTTGTTTTCCCTTTCCGTTAACAACTATTATAAACCTACAAATTGGATATTTTTGTGTAGTATTGCTATGTTGCATTGGCTTTGAATAGCACTAACCCATTTGTTTCCGCGGGTGTTGTAAGAGGTCACTTAGAGTATCAGGGGTTGTAAAGTTATTATTAAGCGATTCAGTTGGGAACCCATGAGTGTGTATGTATTGCTAAATTTAGATATTTCGGATTTGGGCTTTTAAAACTAACGTACCAATTATTATATTATTATTTTTGATTAAGGCAGAGAACCTCCCTTGCTTTCCTCATATTCATCGAACTTCTTAGACATGCTATATATTATATTAAATTTATCAATATATATTTTCTCTTCTGATTGCGTAAATTTCGTTGAATACCATTCTGGGAAACATCGCTTAGATTAAGTGGATCATGTTAAGGGCAAGTAATTTCTTGTTATTCATACATTGTTATTCCTAGAGCTCTACTTGACTTTTTGTTCTCCAAAGGTTAATATGTTCTTAAGAAAACAAAGAAAACAAAAAAGTCTTTATTTCTATGCCAAAGTAACAAAAAACTTAATGGGACACCTTTTAATCTAAACAATACTTGTGATATAATGAAAGTAATTGATATTTTTTTAAAATAAAATTGACAATTAATGTTAGTTATGAAGTTTATATATTGTTTTCATTTATAGTTGAAAATGCTCGAAGTCAGTTAAAAAACACATGAATTCAATGGAACATAAGTCGTTATATTTGCAACTGTGTTGAAAAATAATTTACATAGACCATGTTCTTTAATAGAAGTACAAATTGACGGAAAATATAATGTACAACTTCTACCTATCTTTTATCAAAATATTCTTCTCGTATGTTTGAAATATGAAGCTCCACTGAAATTGCAAAGAACAATATCGAACCCCCAATGGTTACTCCAAGTATTAACAGACACACAGAGAATGTTTTATACGATAGTCTATTGCATTCGATGTCCGTATTGCTGCTATTCCTATTCAGTACCCGCACAACCTTTATTGAAAATATTTCATTTGGAGCGCACTGTATTGTTCATATTGCGGCAACTTAACTGTACTATAACATGCTATTTTATTTAACATAATGCCGTTTCCGATACTCCAGTTCTGGAACATACATTTTAAATGAACTGACTCGACAGATATTTCAGTATTTAGAATAAAGAGAGATGTGATGGCTCTGAATGCTGACTTTAATAGTTTATTTACGCATTGTATTCGCCAAAGGGTGGTTTTCTTTGTTTTTTTAAGATATAAAATGTATTTCTTTCATTAGTGTTCTGGGTAATCCATTTGACCCTATATACCCACGTGAATAGACGTGAATAGCATGTGCTTTATCCAGTATATATTACTAGCAATATTCATAAAAACAGAGATATTTACTTTAATCTGTATTTTGATATTCACAACCGCAGCAGTTACTTTAATTTCATAGTTTGATTCATATCTTACCTTATTTTTCATCATAAGATTTCCACATTAACAACATACTGATGGTAAGATCGATGAGTCATAGCCACTTCTATCGCAATTTGGCGAAAAAATCCCTTAATATCGATAGGTCGGTAGTTTAGTAAAGCACAAAAACAAAAAGTCAGGCCTTACCACGCAAGCGATTCATTTACCACATTTTGCCGCGCAAAAACTAGACGCAAAATATTTTTCCAACATGATTCCAACCTTTCTGATGCGGGTAAAAACGCTCCATGTTATTTTAATATTTATAGTCTGTTAGAGGTCCGACCTAAATTATGCATGTTCCTACAACGATCATCTGACCGAGCGTTTTGTTTGGTTTGCAAACATAGAATCATTAATTTGAATACCCATGTAGGTGTTATTAATTCTTGATATTTTGTTTTCAGACTGAATACGCTTTTATTAAAAAAAAAATGGAATTTTGGGGTTTATAATATTTTGATCAAATAAAAAAACAATGCTTTAATACTATCAGTAATCAAACTTAGCAAAGTTTAATAAGTAAGAAGAAAACATAATACATTTCTTGTTCCACACCTTTATTTATCCAACTATCTTTGTTGATATTATTGTTGAAAAAATTAAAACAAACACTGTCTTTGTAAGAACTAAAATCAAAATGATAAAAAACTACCAAAATTTAAATATTTAAAAGTTGTTACAAAGGTCTTTTAGTCATTTTACCGTTTTTCCGCTACAAGGGAAAAGATGTAAATCGAGCTGCAAAGAAACGAAATTAATACAAAGTTTTCTCACAAAATAATACAACTATTCATTTTTATTCGTCTCCTGAGTCTATGTCATCGGATATGTTACCTAGCGACATAGATGTGTACCGCAACAGGAAAATAAATTCCACTTTTTCCGTTTTCCCTTTGAAAGTACGCTCCTGCCTTGCTTAATAAAATTTGGCCACATATTTTGAGGATGTGTCATATTCTGCTTTTATATTTTTATTACATCGTATAATGTACGCACTCGAATGAAGTTTGAATAGATCACAAAAAGCATTTATAGGTGGGACGAGTTTTTTCTGTATCAAAATGCAACGTTTTTGAAATCAATTACAATTATAGGTAGGAACAGCGTCGGAATCAACTATTCCTCGTCCCATTCTAGAAGTGAACAAACATATATAAATAACATATACTCTCGGCCAGTAGCCAGAGCTTTAGAACCAAAAACTCCTCAGCCACATTTGTTGATAGGGGATAAGATGTAAGAAAAAAATCGTTGGTGATGGGACTCAAATAGCATCGCCCAATAACCACTTAAAAAGTCCCATATCCTAGATCGCCTCTCACGACACCCGTAGGGGTATTGATATCCTAAGCCGGCACTACACGGAAAAAATCAAAATTAGAGGTAAATAAACTTAACCTAAACATAAAAGTAATTTAACTTAGGTCTCAACCAACGTAGTCCACGTTTAGTGAATAAAATATAGAAAGAAGAAAGAAAGAAAGAAAGAAATGTTATTTTATTTGCTATTAAAGGCACAAAAATTAACAAAATACACACAGCAAGTGGAACCAAGTTTACAAAAAACCAGTATAAATACTAAATTTTTTGAGAACACAAATGGAGAAAATAAAAATAAAAAATATCATTTAACTAAAGACAGAAAAAAAATTAAAAAAAAAACCACAAACAGAAGCACATCAGTAAAAAAATCAAAAACAGTAATAATAAAATTTTGGGATGTTGTGCCCTCCAACAGCAAAAAGGCACTGACTCAGCAAAAGTTGTGAGTTTTACCTCACAACACTGATTTTCAGTCAGCGCCTAAACCAGCGACATCACAAGCGTCACACCAACAATACTAGAGCAACGGTATACTGTACGTCGATCTACAAATTATATAAGAGCAAAGGTTCTTTTATTAACCTCACGGGTTTATAAATTATTGTATCGGACATGTCCGGTCAAACTACACTTACTGTAAAAAATGATTTTTTGATTGGATCGAGCTTAATGGTGCGGACCTTTAAGGAAGTATTTGTATAGAGCTGAACATATGTCTACGTACAATAGCAAAGTAAAGCAAATTATATAATAAAACATCAGTTGTTTTTATAATATTTCTGTAATATAAATAAATTGACGATTATTGAACCATAGGGAATCATAAAAGTAATAAACAATATGTTTAATCATATATTATGCTTTACAAGTCATTTAAATTTTCTAAAATCTAAGTGTTTTTATTTTCAAAAACGTCTTGTTTGCACTTTAGTTTTCACTACACCTTATGAATTACAACTTCTTTTGGTGACGACGAATAATATGTTGCCTTGTAATGGAGTTGTAGTAATATATATTTTTGTGTTCTGCTATTATTATAATTTATTTAAAGATTTTTTTTTGTATTTTGGTTTTTACAGCTCCATTTTGTTTTTAGAATTGTCTCTATAATTTATGGCATAATCTAAATATCAAAGAATTAAATATAATTATCCATAAGTCCTTTTTAAGTAAACACAACTCCATATAAGTCCCGCGGCACGCCAGGTCACTCTGCAAGTGGATCGCCCTACTGACAGGATGCTTATGTTATTGACCTGCCATTGTCTGCCCATTGTTAACCGCCATATGGCTTTTCAAATTATCAGCCTTCACTAAATTATTGGCGAAATTCCTCAACACCAACCCATTCCGATGATTACCCGAAACTTGTTAGCAACAATCTTTCCTTTTCTCCTTATTACAGTGTAAACAAGTATTTGAAATTATTAAATTTCAACTGATTTTATATTTGTTTTGGTGTGAATTTACAAGTAAAAGGCGGTCGTTGGTTAACAAGGGTTTTACATGCGAACTTAAATACACAGATAACTGTACAAATAAATACATAAATATTATTGCAATACTTTCATACTATTGTTTAAGGGCGTCCCCGGAAAAATAGGTTGATATTGATTGTTTGGAAATTCTATAAAGTCTGATTTGATGATATTGATATGACATGAATAAAATATATATTGGTGATTAGTTCATGGTGTTAAAATTTGATGTTTAACATTTTAATAATTTGTTGAAAAATATGGCGAAAAAAATTGAATTGGAACATGCTTTGTTTTCATAAAAACCGTATAGGCTCCACTGGCATAACATACATGTGAACTCATTATGTGTTTATATACGCGTAGCTTTAAGATCTGTAACTTTGATGTTTAACTTTTCATTTAAACATTATAGTTATTCAATAAAACTAAATAAACTACATTTATCTTGCGCGCGCGTTTTTTCCGTCCCTGTCACTCTCAGCAAATTTGACGTAAGAGTGAGTGCAATAGCTGCAAAATGCGGGGAGGCCCTTAAGGAATTATATAGTAAACTTGCAGGGGAATTGAAATAGTAAATCTTTTTAATAATTGAAAAATGTATTTAAGTCAGGAGTATTTGAGAATATTGCATTCTAAATTTGAAAGTTTTAATATTTTTTTGTGTTGTCGGCTTAGAATAGAATTAACCCATTTTCTGTCTTCGTTAAAGGTGATTAAAGGTTTTGGGGATTTTAGTTGATGTTTAGACAATGTTGCTAGGTGGTTCCTATCACTAAATATCTTTTATTTTATCATCTCCTCGTTATTAAAATGCCAGAATTGTTTGTGGAATTTCTTATTATGTAGCTCTGGCTACCCCTTTTTTTGGATTTGTAACCTGGAGTATATATCATGTATTTATGAATGTAAGAGATGTTACCTTCATCTTCGAACGAGTCTTAACTGTTTCTCTTGTTATATAATTACAACCATTACCACAGCCCTTTGCCAACATGGTGTTTTCATGGCCTAGTTATTAGAGAAGGTCCAAGCAAAAACAATATAACTCGGTATCCTTTATGCGTTCATACGGAAATTTGCCGGTCGCAACATATGGTAACGTCATCAGGCGATTTTTTCCAACAGCTAACGTGTAATGACGTGGTATTACAGCCAAAACAAGAGCTCAATTATCGTCCATAGACAAGGGTGGACGTGATAAAAACAGATCTCCTAACACATAATTACATAATTGCGCGCCCTCGTCGGCTCGCCTCGGGTAACGACGCCCGCCACACGAATATAGGCTAACAGAAACTATAAAAAGATGAAATTGTGGACAACTGGCGGATTTAGTATGGATAGGACTTACGCGGTTTTTTTGTAACTTTTTAATTTTAGTTTTAGAAGTTTATTTTGTTTTATAATAGACCAAGGAACTATTTATTTTGTTTAAGTATCCTCAAAGAAAAGAACTGACCTTTAGTTGTCAGCATTGATGAAACATGTGCAGAACAAATAAGGTCACTCAGGTTTATATAAAGCAGCAGTCAACAGTCTCTACCTACTCCAATGGATATTAATGGTAGCAGCATATTTAAGTAGTATCATAATGTACATATATACTCACGGCTATCAATCCCTCAACGGGGCAGCCAGAGCTTTGGAATGAGAAACTCCTCAGCCACTTTTGGAAGTTGATTGGGGAAAAGATGGTAATAATAAATGTTTTTGGTGACGGGCCTCTAACCACATCGCCCAAAAATCACTTAAAAAGCCCCTATACCCTTAGTCGCCTCTTACGATCACCCACGGGTAGAAATTGGGTAGTGCTATTCTAAGCCGACACTACACGGCATCATTATATCATTATCATATATCATAATGTCTAATCAGAAAAAGTATTTTTTTTTATAGAATGGTATAATTTGAATCAAACAGTAATGATAAGTTAAAACATGCATACATTTACTAACGGCCATTCATCTCAAAAGGTTGACAGACTTTCATGATTAAAAATACTCAGCAATTTTTGCAAGTTCAATAGCAAAATTTTTGTAGAATAAATGATAGTTAATATTGTTTTTCACCTGCAAAATTACCTTAAAAGTCCCAAAACTCTTAGTTGCTTCCTACGAAACTCTGGAGAAAAAATATTATTTGGAACCGACACAGCAAAGTAATAAGTTTAAAATGCAATAACATATAAAAACAAAAAATCTATTATGTAACTTTAAAAGTCTTATCCACACTTTGGCTCTCATAAAATGAAGAATAAAAAGTACGTAAAAAGTTTAATATGAAGGTGGAAGTTAAATACATTTGGTACCGGAATCGTTAATAACTGTTCCTTGCGGTCGGACCTCGAGTTAGTCAGTCAATTCTTATTTAATATAAAGCTTGCTCTGAACCAAAAATGTTAACAAGACGCCTCGTAATTACAGATTAGGATTAGAACAAACAAGATTTGGCGGCCATCTTTAATGTTTGACGCCGTCTGTATATTCAGACCGCTTTTTGATTACTTAAACTTTGAATTAGCATGGTTTATTTTGTTCTAAAAGGATTTTGTTCCTAGAATAAATATTAATCAACTCGTGCGTATATTTCAGATTTCATATTTGTCTGAGCTGTTGTCAGTCAAACATAAACACTTTGACATCGTTTTATAAACAAGTGAAAAATGTCCTCAGCCAAACTTCCAAAAGTGGCTGAGGAATTTCTAATTCCTTAGATCTGGCTGCCCCTTCTAGGGATTTATAGCCGTGAGTTTATGTATGTATATGTATGAAAAATGTCTATAAGATCAGAAATATCAATTATAAGTTTTTTTTTTAATATGATTCATAAAGGATTATTAATAATGGGTTGATAAAAACATTCCTACCCAAATGAGTAGTGAGAATCTAAATAGATTCGTTCTTAACTTTTGAGCAGCGAACTCTAAGGGCTCAAATCTTTTATAGCAGCTAGATTTGAACCTTTGGGACATGCTTTTAAGCTATATAGGACAAATATATAGGACAACTGACATTATGATTAATTCGTTGAATTCACCATGTAAAAAATATTAATATATCAACGATCTAAATAGCAGAAATAAATAAATATGAATATGAAGGGAACTTGCTCTACCTACAATTCAACGCTAAATTTCAGCGTGTACATTTGCAAGCGATGTAGTAAATAATTAACATTACCATGCAAGTCTTTGAATTAATTACAAAGTTCGCCGCTAAAATAGTTGCTGTACGCTCCCTCCATAGGCAATGTTGGAGCAGGGTGAACATCCATCCTTCCTTTATGCATATTGATGAGTTTGCATATTATTACGGGGAGAGAACTGTCTTGGTTCAGCTCAGCGTCATATTGTAGAATAGGCGTGCTGTTATCGAGTTATGTCTCTATTGATTGGTTTGGTGTTTGTATTTGTGTCAAGAACCGATTGTCTGTTTTGAATCAAAGACAATTCAATTTTCTGTATTATATCTACGAGAATAGAAATGAGTAGAATAAGTATGGTAGAAAAGTACGGTAGCTTGTGAAAGTATAGCGTGATTAGCTAAATAAGTCTAAGTTTGCGTATCATACTCACTACAGTACACTACAGGCTCATTTGCAACCGTTCTCTATGTGTCATACCCACTCAAAGTAGTGTCCTCTGATCTTATCTGTAATAATATCCGTAATCTGCAATCTAAACAAAAAATGATGTATTTTCAAAAACTACTAGTTGTTCGGTGCATTATATTGCAATAATGCTGCAAAAGGAATTCACGAATACTACATAACAATGATAGAATGTTCACTTTGTGTAAGTGACCTAAAAATATATAATAGGAATGACTTAATATTATATGACTTTAGATCATATGGGAATCCATTTCACAATGGTTGTTCTATGAGTATCAAACAAAACATTCTCTCCGCACCACTTCCTTCGAGTTGTAAGATCGTTTCCATATTTGAATTAATTACCATTACACGCAATGACAGACTGATTTAGTGGAATAAATTGATATACGGTAAGTAAGAAAGAGATTAAGTCCTATTGAAGTAAGAAAAGGAAGCCAAATATCAACGCCTACATGTTTCTTTGATTGTGAAGATTTGGGAGACGATTAAAATCGCCGGTTTCATTCGTCGTTTATTTTTAATTGGTGAGGGGAAGTGAAGCGGCGATGAATGGCGGCCGTTGTGCGAATGAGGATAATATTTTTATGTTTTATATGATTTGGTGGCACATATGTTATGTAATTGGAACTGCTATGTTTTTTCTGTGCTGCTATATTTTAGCTGGATATTTTAACATAGGTTATATTATAACACCTGCCTGATCTTGTGACGATTACAGGCGGTCTTTAGAAGACAAAATGTCTCGTTATTCATTTTGAAAACTAAATTCATTAATTCATTTTATCTTTGCGGACTAAAAACCTACAACATATCTTTTTCGGGTTGGGCAAGAAAAACGCATGTACTTTATGAATAGTAAAGATTATTGAGTGAAAGGTTTGTAATGTTTCATTTTATTTTATTCAAATCCACTTTTATTAAAGCTATGTTTTACGGTAATACTCAGTGTGGACTTTTTATCAACTAACTAGATTACTATAAAATCACACAGTCACTCACAGTAACCCAACGCAGGTGTAAGTAAACGACATGTCATTGTTAAGAACAATTATAAATAAAAAATAGAATTCGTACGAAGCAACAACAATAGGGATATGTGACAGGACAGAGGACGGAAAGCACAAAAGCTTTCGAGTACTGAATGACATTCGAGCTCCAAATGTCTCCGGGATCACTTTTTTGACAATACTCTGTAATTGGTGGGTTGGGTACCTGGGTATATTGGTTTTGTCGTTGACAATAAGTTTGGTTGAACACAATTCTTTGATGGCAAACGGGTAAATTTACATTTACATCACTAGTTTTAGTAGAGTTCATATCGTAACGAATTTTGTTTTGTTTTTGTCTCTACCGAATTTAGTCTATTTAGACTTAAATCGATAGAGGAAAATATTATATCGGATACAATTCGACCACAATATATGTAAATTAATAATAAAATAAAATCCATCGAGCAAAATAGGGAAGTCAGTATCATATTATATTAAAAAAGCTACTATACATTATGTGCACATAACCTAGAATATATTAAGAATTTTTTGTAAATAACATACTAAAGAAAGGTACGGATGGAAGTTATTCAATTATTTATTAAGTGAAAATCGATAGTCTCAGCTTAAGTTGAATAAACCTTAATGCATAAGTAAAATGCAATGTAATGTATAAGTAAGTTTGCTGTGTAGTGTCGGCTTAGAATAGCACTACCCCTTTTCTTCCGGTGGGTGTACGTAAGAGGCGACTAACGGTATTCGGGCTTTTTAAGGGATTTTTGGGCGATGCGGTTGGAGACCCATCACCAACAACCTTTATTTTACCATCTTTTCCCCACGCAACTTCCAAAAGTGGCTGAGGAATTTCTAATTCGTTAGCTCTGGCTACCCCTTCTAGGGATTTATAGCCGTGATCATGTGTATGTATGTATGTATGCATAAGTAAACTGCTTGTGTAAAAATTATGTTTGCTCAATTTCTAAGAGTTGCTGTGTAGTGTCGGCTTAGAATAGCTCTACCCCATTTATTCTGGCGGGTGTACTTAAGAGGCGACTAACGGTATTGGGGCTTTTTAAGGGATTTTTGAGCGATGCGGTTGGAGACCCATCACCAAAAACCTTTATTTTACCATCTTTTCGCCACGCAACTTCCAAAAGTGGCTGAGGAAATTTTAATTCCTTAGCTCTGGCTACCCCTTCTAGGGATTTATAGCCGTGAGTATATGTATGTATGTCAATTTCTAAAGAATATAAACGTATACTAGGAATGTGCATCTAATAGAATTAATAATAATAAACGCCGATAGGCGTGAGAACACTGAACACCAGATGACAATGTTACGTGATTTTCAGAAGTATTAGTACCTCTGCCAACCCCTAAGGGGATATAAGGCGTCAATGTTTGAGTTTGAGTAAGACTGTGCATATAGTGATGAAATATAGCTCAGAACGTTGCTGTACGGATTGGCAAACTACCAAGTGTGGGTAGATTTCTCAAAAGGTGGATCAACGCTAGATATAGGTAAGTCGACTCAAAACGTTCATTAGCCGGATTATAGATAAAGTTGGCGCAAAACGTTCATTTTCTGGAATTATTAGGTAAAGATTATGTAAAGGCGTGTAGTGTCTTAGAATGTCTGCTTAGAATTCATAATATCTCGTGGGTGTCGCAAAAGAAAAGTTTATGCTTTTGAGTCTTCTTAAGTAATTTTTGGGCGATAGGGTGCCTTTCCACCAGAGATATGCTATCCAGAAGGGCAAGCACGAGCCGTGTTTAAACTAGTTATCGCGTGGGATAAAGCAGCCATGTCTTACGCACTTACTTAGTATTGTATACTGCCATCTCATTCTAACCGTTATCGTGTCGATAAAATGTGCTTGCACTGCAACTATGCTAAGGATGCGTTTGATATCCACCAATCATATTCTTTGGTGCACGTAGTTTAAATAAATTATATCAAACGCATCCATAGCATAGCTGCATAGCACATCTCTGATGGAAAAGCATCCTGTGGCCAGGCAATAACCAGTCGTCTTTTATTTTAGCTATTTATAATAAGTTTAGTAATGTAAATGAACATTTATGTTTGATATTTAATTTATAATTGAAACAAAACCATAGCAACGTTTGCGAAAATTATTTTTATCTTAATCACACGTGACATTTAGAAGAAACTCTACCTCTTTATATATTTTTAAAATGCAAATCGCACAAGCAAAGTCTACGTCAAATCATATCTCATTCTAGAGCAAAACACAATTTACTTTAAAAGGAAAAAAAGGAAAAAACTATTTCTCAGTATCACCCACGTAAATACACAACTCAATTTAACTCAAGTTTTCTTTGTACCAGTACATTTAGGTATGGAACAAACTAGTTGTATTGAGGAAACTTGCCAAAAAGGATTTCAGAGGAAGCGCTCGGCGATGGAATAAAAAGGAAAGTTTTAATATTTTTTGTTTGCCTCCTTTTATTTTTTCATTTGTGACGTGCCTCCTCTTTTCGCTTCTGATATTAGCTTATATCCTAGAATTTTTAAGCTTTTTGCTCTAACGTTCTACGGCAAAACTTTCATATATGGTACTTACTCACGCCCAGTGCTCATTGGGGTAGGTATTAACTACTCGTGATTTTTTCAAATTCATTATTATTATTTTCGTCTTCTTTTCGTTGTTTTTGTGTTTCGTGTCAATAATTCATTTTCTGAGTAATAAAATACATTTTTACCTTTCACGCTATCAGTACTTAAGATTTTTTTTATATAAGCATATGTCTGCCAACCCGCACTTGGCCAGCATGGTTGACTAAGGCCAAATCACCATTACCAATGTACAGGGCAGGCTCAAGCCCCTTGATGGGTACGTGTATGGGCTGTGAGGAATGTATCAACATAGAGCTGCAATAAAAAATAAAGTAGACTGTCGTATATAGGTAATTATTCTAGGATTCTAATATAAATGAGTAATGAACGGCTAAAAAATAAACACCAAATATTACAACTCTTTAATCGTCATAGCCAAAATCAATACAATACTATAAGATTTCTTTCCCATTTATTTGCAAAGAATGTACAAGTCACCGAAAATACGTCTACAAAAATTCAACCAAAATCGTCGAGTCACAATTTCAAAGAACTTCACTAATAGACCCAGTTACAACCTATATCGGTTTATCTTTACAAAACAAACACTCAGCAGTTAGCGAAGTTTCCCCAATCATTCGATTAATATTATCTCAAATCCAGCAATATTTGCCGAGTATACGGTAGTCTAAGGGCGTCTTCAACCGAGCTATAGAGAAATAACTAAGATGAGTTATGTTGGCACGCCTCAAGACACTTCAATACTTCCCGTCCTAAACAAATAATGTAGCGGGTTGAGTAATTGCTTGCCGTATTTACAATCTTTTATTGTCTCCCAAGGTAAATGTTTGCTTAAGATGCATCTTCTACGTTACCTACAGCTGCGTTTGGATTGGGGACTCTATTAAAAGTTAATTTGGCGATAATTTGTATTGTAGGATTGAATTTCGTTTTTTGTGGTACTGGGAAATCTTGTTGATCTAAAAGGTAGTAAGCGAATAGTAGGTAATCGCTGTTATATATAATATATATATTAGGACACATTAGTATTTGATTGCATCACTAAAGTGTAAACATGTGGAAGTAATGAAATTATATTTATTTAGGAAAACAGGATTCTTGCTTTTTACCCAAAGAATTTTGGCTGTTTATCCACATATCTAGAAGTTATTATAATTAAATATAAATATCATTTTAAGTATCATAGCATATGTTATCAAGTAAATACACAATAATCAATAATCATAAAAAATATGTACCTCACAATTATTTTACTTTAAAAAGAGATTTAACGACAACGAAAAATTTAGATCAAAAAAGTCATAAGCTGTACAGAATATCCAGAACATTGATAACATTCATGCTTTTTTCTAAGACTTTCACGATCACACATTATAATTGAAACAACTTTTCACTTTTATCATGGTCAAGGGAAATGATAACTGAACAGTATTCGAAAGGTCGGGCCTTAAAAAACCATGTAATAACACGCGATTAAACTATCCGAAAATCAAAAGTTGTTTCAATTATAACATTCATGCTACCCAATTGCTCAAACTCAAGTATAACAGTAAATCACACCTTTTACAACATTAGTCAACATTTCTTTTTATTCATAGGCGTTATACATCGATTGACTTCTTCCGCCCCCAACCACTCCCTAATAAACAAGTAGTAGTCTCAACCTAAAATGACGCTGAAAAAAAAGTTCAGTAAGATGATATTACCAAATAATTGCAACCTTATATCTGATCTCAACGATGGTGCCACAAAGCGCTACCGTGTAACATGAGAGCCCAAAGGAAGCTTAGTGAAGGCGACGCAGTCTGCGACAATTTTTTACTTCGCTCACTTTCCGAAGAAAGAAATTCAATATGGTATAGGAACGTGGATTAAATTTTGTGCAATCTAGAGGCACAATCGACAGCTGTTGCCGTTAAATCGTCTGTAGGCTTCTTAGAACTTGGCCAGTATTGGATAATCTTTGGACTCTTTAAGGTGTTTGAGTAAAGTTTAGTCGTTGTTTTCTTGTTTCAGTTGTTTGGTGCTTAAATCTGCATCAGTATATTATTGACTAAAAGATTTTGCTTTTTGATTATGTTTGTATTGGTATATTTAGGTGTACAGATGTTGTTGAATATGGTGTTAAAGGAATTTTGTAGACAAAGGTTATGTCTTACTTTTCCTAAGAATATAAATAGCGCTACTATTAGATGATTTACAAAATTTTACGTCGGCAATAATATTAAATGAAAATATATTATGGAAATTGTTTATATTTATCAATTCTTTTAAGGAATCCAATATAAATATGATGTAACTGTGACATAAGTTCAAACTTAAAATAAATATCTTATTACTTGCTTGAAAGCATGTCTTTTATTTACCTCCATTATACATTTTTTTTCTAACATTTTAAAGATAGTAGATAGAAAGATAGAACACGATGTATTCCCGTCGAAGCAAGTGCTCAGCTGGCAGCCAACCGGGAAACGTAAACGAGGCCGCCCAAAAACAACCTGGCGACGTTCTGTGGAGAATGAGGCAAAAGTTGTGGGATTGAAGTGGGAGGATCTCGCAGCCGCTGCCCAAGATCGAGCCAGATGGAGAAATCTGCTCAAGGCCCTTTGTCCCTGCTGAGGGACGTCAGGATGGATGTATGTATGTATATATTTTTTTTCTAACATTTTAAAGATAGACATAATGTAACCCATCCACATACATTCTATCATCATCATTATCAGCCAATAGACGTCCACTGCTGGACATAGGCCTCCCCCAAAGATCTTCATAACGAGTGATCCTGTGCTGGCCTTATCCATCGGTTTCCCGCGAACTTGACCAATTCGTCAGTCCACCTTGTGGGAGCGCCTGCGTCGTCCGGTACGTAGGTACATTTTATACTCAGTAAAAAATACCTAATTTAAATGTCAGTGAAAACATTTTTGGAAAGAAAAAGTTTAATAGTAAGTATTTGATCAAAAGGAGCTGAATAATTTTGTAAAACTGATATTCTTGCGTATTTTTTTTTGGTATATTTAGCTGTGAATTTCTTTTTGCTTGTTAAAGTAACGTACAAACCACACATTTAAAAATAAATTCAATTAAAATTTTAATCTATTATTCAACATAATACTTAAAAACGTATCAATATCCAGCACTTACTGAAATACAAAAGCTCTCAACTAACCAACGGCTACCGAGAATCTGCATCACATTGCAACTAAGACCTCTAGAGAACTACTCAGAATCAGTCAAAGTGTGTAAACAGTGAGGCATCGAGAATGACAAACATTGAGTCGAAAGTCCGAGCCTTGTTAGTAATCGGATATAAATGGGTTGGTTTCAACGAGCGACTTTGTCCACCGAGGCCTTGTCTTCTATATAGAAAATTACGTCAAATTACTAGCATTTCCCAGCGGGAGTGAGTGAACAAATAATAGGAAATACGACACTTTGTTGTCTGTTGGAACTCGGACCAAACAAAAACTTGATTAATTTGTTGAGTGTCTACTTTGATTTCTATAGTTTGGGAATAAGTTTCTTTTTTTTAGAACTCTCACTTATTTATAATGCAGTTGTAATAACAAAAAGCGGTGGCTAGAGTTTTGGAATCAATAAATAATGAGCTTATTTTGGCTGGTAGATGAAAAGATGAAAACAGAAATGCCTAACGACCTCAACAGTTGAAAATGATGATGTATTGTTCTTCCACAAATTCATTTATAAAACTTTACGAAATATATCCTACGGAATCAAGAATATTACTATTCATTTTGTAACTAGAGAAATTACAATATGTGTTCAAAATAAATAATGTAATAGATTAGGAACAGTTTTATATTCACTTTCATAACAATTTTGTAATGGCTTGGTTAAAATTAAATTCTAGGTCTAATGATATTTAACCATACAGAACAACCAAGCGCCCAACTATTTTTGCACAAATAGAAAAATTATAATTGTATGAGGCAAACATACGACTTAAGTACATACAACAACAGCAACATTGTATAAAATATAATAAGTAAGTAAAATGCAAAATTTTTCACATTTTAAAACAGTATATGTTGGACTACGTTTCTATTAAGTACTAGTTAAAACTGTCAGTTCTGCGTTTGACAAAATGTGATTGATGTTGAATGAATGAGGAGCTTATCTTTTATCATCACCAGAAGGGAAAATATTTCAATGCTACAACGAGTGACTGAATGAGATAAAACGTTATACACGTTTACCATTGTCCTGACAACTCCTCGGCTTTTGATATATTTGAAATAAGAGATCTCAAGAAAACAGTAAAAAATGTTGGCGATTCTTTTACCATTTTCTGTTAAAAGGTTGCTTTTCTGGAAGAATGTTCTGCAACTGTATTGTCTTTCTCTTTTGTCTTCAATATCTTCGAGTAATTTTTGTTCGCCACGCAACAATATTTTTATAGAGTTAATGATTCAGCAGTCTTACGCGAGTGTTTTTGCATTTGATGCAATTTATGACTCATTTAAAAACTTTGTTGAACGGGCAGATTTGGGCGGGACGGATTTCAAATATTATCTCATTCATACAACAGTGAAGCTGACTATTAACACACTATACTTATCTTTTCCACTTTTACTTGGTGTATCTACCTACCTTCCTATACTATGAGTATAATCAAAAACGGTTATCAAAGATTAAAAATTATGTCTTAGCTTGATTTGGAAATAGGTAAATAAATTAACATTTATATCATATTTGTTAAATAAGGTATCCTATAATAACAGCAAACTACTTTGGCAACTCCAAACACTTTTTAGAATATCTAT
Source organism: Bedellia somnulentella (assembly GCA_963576735.1). NCBI lineage: Eukaryota > Metazoa > Arthropoda > Insecta > Lepidoptera > Bedelliidae > Bedellia > Bedellia somnulentella. The sequence goes on from OY755180.1 coordinate 4,653,366, forward strand.
AAAAGAGGAGGATGTAAGTTATTTTAAACCAACACTATCAGTCCACATAAACATACATTCGAAAGTTTTTATAATATATTATACGTTTTAAGCACACTTTATGAGTCTTTATTTTTTTTATCATTTTACATTTGATTTATAGTGATTCCCACGCTAATGGAAATCAAAGGTTTTCGAGCTAATAAAATACAGCAGACACTTTGCTGACACATTTAAGATTTTATCGAAGCTAAAGCTTTGCACAATGGTCTTTAATAATAGCTCCACAAAAAATGATCGGTATCAAAAAACGGCAACGAAAGGGGACAAAATATTCAGAAAAACACGCGCTCTGGAAACTGGTGACAAAATCTATTGTTGTTTATATGTGTGCGTACGTGTTCATTCTTTCTAAAGGGTTCGAGACCGGCCCATAGATCTTAAATAGACTGAATGGGTTCGATAAAAAACGGACTCAACAGAAAACGTATTTATTTAAAATGTTTAATAACAGAGCGGCACATAAAAATAGCTTAGCTCTCCGGCCTCTATTCTGTACAACTTTTTGTCAAACAGATTCTTAGATCTGATATCATCTTAGTATGTGTGGGTACTCTTCTTAATGATTATAAGACCCGAGCCCGTATTTATATGTACGACATTTTGTATGTTTGATTTTAGTTGTGACCCTTCTACGTGACAAAAGTTTGTCCCTCCCTCCATTCAAAAATTCAAAAGGAAGCTATTGAAATTGGAGATCGTAAAGAGAATTACTCAAGAACAGGGTCTCGCTCGTTCGCCTGTTTTGTTTCGTGTTCAAAGCCCAAATTTCTTTTGAATCTCGATGAGTTATCGAAGTGGAAGTGGGGGCAGCGTTTATTGGGATTCCCTACGGCTTACCAATCGGGTGGTGCGACATGCTCGTAATCTAATAGCTTATTAATGAGGGGAAGCCTTCAATCGACCCTTATTTTTCTATCCTAGAACACTGACTTTAAAATAATAGGTTCCATGCCTCTTGAGTTTTTTGTTCGTTGACGGTTGAGTGCATGTTATCGCCATCTTGTTCATGTGAGTACCGATAGCAAAGTGGGAAGGACAGTGGCGAGGGCGATGGCTCCTCCCACAAATTTAAAATGCAATATGAACACGTTCATGATCGGCTTACGAATAACCGGCTCCCGATATGTTTTGAATTAGTTTTGCGAATCATACAAGTAAGATACACTGTATTATCCAACTACTGTATGAGTCCTCCTTTTTGAGTAATAATATGTCAACAATGACACATTTAACATTATTTTAAAAGAATTTGGAAAAATCGGGTGCGCAATTTTTCATATAACCTTCTATTGTTCGAAATATTTCTAGTACCATTTTTATTTCATTATGTTTCATAATGATAATTCTTGATCAATAATAATAATCAATAGATATTATTTAGCAATAAGTTAAAAATAGTGCATCAATCAATGTTGATACTACCGTTCACAACTTATAATTTTCACATCGTAACACTAATTACCATACAATTGTTTTATACGAATATTTGTTTTCAACTATTGTTATAGAAAAATTATATTCATTAAGAAAATAAGAAAAGGGTTGTGTAAAAACCAAGTATTAATGTTGTAGGTGTGCCAATATGGATCCAAAAAACCCTCGATTTAGGTCCGAATTTGCAACTTTATCTAAGTAGGAAGGATAACTGTATGATGTTGTCTTGAATTTGCGCAACCTATATCTTTGCATGGGTGTCATGTAAGGCAACTAAGACTCTAAAGAAGTACAAGTACAAATCTTATAAAGTAGTTTTTGGGTGATGTGGCTACAGTCATGCCCCATTACTAATCATCTATAAGTTTACATCATTTCCCATCTCAATTTACAAAAGTCACTGAATTACTATTCTGAAGTACCCGTTTCTGGCAATTTAAACCGTTTCCTTAGATAGCCATACAATGTGACTCAACATTACACGCCCTTGGTGAAAGGATGCTACTATATTTTCTGATCCGTGACACTTCATAGACAAAGAGAGTTGTACTCAGTGTTACGTTTTATTTACTAAAACGTGATTGTTACATTGCTAGCTCATTAAACTGAAGTCAAATTATTCACGGCTCTAAAACAGATGCAATCGTTTTCTTAATTCGGTACGGTTGCAATTCATTGCCGAAAAGGAAGTGAGTTTACGGATTGATCGGTTACCGTATAATTACATTTTGGGTTTTTGTCGCACTGATTCTCACTGTGTCGGTTGGGTTCAGTCTTTAATCCTTATCTAATTGGACTAAATTTCCTTGTTAGGTAGGATAAAAAAACGTTTGGTAAGAAAACGTCTACTGCTTCGGCACAATTCAAATTGTCATGCCATACAAGAAATACGGATATATCTTATATCTTTGAAACAGTCATTTCGAAGTCTATTTAAAAGTAAGTATTTTTTTTAACCAGAAGAGTAATCTTTTGGTACTTTTCTGGCTCCTCTATTGAGGTTCGTTCGAATGTATTGTATTATGAACATTATTTCATCGTAATCCTCACGGCACATAGGGTGATTTGGCCATATTCCACCACACTGGCCTTTTGGGTGGGCAGATTTCGAATACTACCGTTTGTAGTCACTGGCAACAGTGCAACAGTGAAGCAGCAATGGTCTTACGTACCAAGTCTTCAGGTCTTACGTAAGGTACCTTCTGAAGTACGGAGATATTTTGAGCACTCACTTGTGGTCTGTGTCGGCTTCGCACGGAATGCGTTAAGTATTTTCTACTGCTGAACTCCTTTAATACTTATTTATTTTATTATTATTTTATTTTATTTTATTCGGAAGATTTACAGCATTAAAACTTTTTGATACAAACTTAATTAATTATCTTTTAGCCATTTACAAATCTTCACACATAATATCTTGCTATATAGGAAGAAACACGTTATGTTTACTTTGTAATAATCAATATGATTATACTGCAGAGAACTTTTTTTTTTTAAATGAAATATAAATTTATACATTACAAAACAATATTTAGACATTAACAAGGTGCCTGCTACTGGTTGTCGTCAAAGTACTGCCGGGTCAAACTTGACTTTATAGGTGTCACCGTGCTATCAAAAATATCTATATTATTATCGTTAATAATTTTGGATGCCCTTACGATGAAAGAATTTTTACGGTAGTTAGTTTTGAATCGAGGAACTGCCAGTGGTGCATGCCTTCTTTGCGTCCTGGCTGGAACATTAATGTTGATCCTGGAAGTTAGTTCAGGACAGTCAACCGCTCCATTTAATAGCTTTATAATGAAACAGATGTCAGTAATATCTCGTCTTTTCGACAGTGGCTAGAAGTGATACCGCTTGCATCTACTGGTATAATCCGGAGTTCTAGTATGTGCCTTGAAATCTAGAAACTTTAAAAACCGTTTTTGGATGCCCTCAATTCGGTTCTTATAAATATCATATTGCGGATTCCAGACTTCAGATGCGTATTCGAGAATCGGCCTTACGAAAGAGCAATATAATATCTTTATGGTTTTCAGTCTGTTGAATAAACTAGCACATCGAATTACAAATCCAAGAGCCTTATAAGCTTTTTTCACAATGTTGTCAATGTGTTTGTCAAATAATAATTTGTGATCGTGTATTACCTAAATCCCTTGATTCGTTAACTTTTGTTAATAAAGAGCCCTTTAAAAAGTAATTACTATCAGTAAGTGTTTTTTTACGCGAATAAGACAAAACGAAACACTTACTAACGTTAAGTTCTAATTTATTCGTCTCACAATATGACTCAAAGTTGTTCAAATCACTCTGAAGGCTCTCCACGTCAGCAGAGTTATGAATAATTTTTATTATTTTCATATCATCCGCATAAAGAAGAATTTTAGAATTTTGAAAACACTTTTGTATGTCATGGATAAAGATAACAAAGAGAAGTGACCCCAGTAATGATCCCTGGGGGACACCGGATCGTGATGAGTAGGATAAAAAAATTCTTCCCATTAGATGAAATAGGTTGAGTTATTGCGCAGCTTATTAAATACCGACAAAAAACGAAAAAATCTTTCCTCTTTCTAATATTAAAAAAAAACTTTTATTTACCTCTCTTTTTATAAATTTTCAGCCAAATCAGTTCAGCCGTTAATGAGATAAAAAAAGCGTCTAACACGGCTCTCTTTTTTATCAATAGACTAAAATAACAATATATTTATCCCCACATGAGGTTTTCATGAACAAAAAGATTTAAATTATGTGATAGACGTTTTCAACATTTGCATTCTATGTGAAAAGATAGACAAGTGGCCTACTGGCTACTAAAACGTGTAAAAGAAATAAAGGACAGAAGAATTTCGCGCTGGCAGCCATTGACACGGTAGCTCAATTGGCAAGAGCGACAGGGACGTATACCCGAGGTCGCGGGTGCGAATCCCGCCTGTGTCGAAATTTTTCTTTCCTTTATTTATTATTTATTTATTAGTAATAATCCCCACATGAGGTTTTCATGAACAAAAAGATTTAAATAACATATTTGTCATTTATTTGGCTATTTCAAAACAGGCAAACTACTTACTGTTAAGTCAATTATTACAGATTCAAATCGTTGATAATTTTACTTAATAAATAAAGTGCAAACAATACTTATTTTTTTTTGCATTTCATTGAGTCCGTGTCAATTAATAAATTAATATAATTCAACCTAAAATAGATTGCAAAAATCTCATTTATATCTATTACAAGTTAAACATGCAACTATTTTATTAACTTTATATTACCTTCCAACGATGACCAAACAATAATTTTCATAATCCGGTAAACTAAGTAGTGTACAAAGGAATACATTTTACACCATTTGCCAGCCACTGGTCCTACATATGTCCGACATTTAATGGACTTGTCATGTTATGATAATAAGGATCGTGTAGATTAATCATTTATCATTTTTATAAAGGCACAAGGAATACCACCTAGCATGTTCGTTACTCAAACTTATCGTCTATTTTGATTTATGTATCTCAGTTATACTAGACCAGAATCAATGTTCCGAAAAACAAAAGGAAAGAATTGTATGACTAATGGTTCCTTATAAGAAATAGTTCAACGTATTTATTTAATAGTGTCGACCGAATGACGCTATTCACATTTCTTGAATAAAACTTAAGTTACGTTTTTTATCTATTGTTTTGAGACTTGTTTTTATTATGGGCAATAAATAGATCAATTTTATAGTTTTGGGGTGAAAATATACGAGTTTAATAGGAATGTTGAACCATTGAAGCGATTCTATCTTATCAATTATTTACGAAGTGTTATAGATTAACGAATAATGTATCTTGTTTGGTTGCTATGTTGGTTTCAATGTGGTAATGCAATGAGATGTTTGGTATACCTACTGTCACGATTCTAGGAAATTATTTCTCCAAATTTCTCTGATGAACCTAAATGTGAGTAAAGTGGTGATTTTATTCATTCTTATATCCTTGATGGCGTTGACTTATTATTTTGTTGTATATATTTCAATTGAAGTATATATTTTTAAACGCATGCCTTTTTTAGATTTTCATTTATAATAAACTGCCAAAACCTCTAAGAGAGGAAGCCACTATAGCTAATTTCTCAAAAAATCTTAAGGAGCTACTAATAAATAAATGCTATTATAGTACATACATACATATACTCACGGCTTTATTTCCCTAGAAGGGGTAACCAGAGCTAAGGAATTATAAAATCCTCAGCCACTTTTGGAAGTTGAGTGGGGAAAAGATGGTAAGAATAAAGGTTTTTGGTGATGGGTCTCCAACCGCATCGCCCAAAAATCCAATAAAAGGCCCCAATACCCTTAGTCGCCTCTTACGACACCCGTGGGTAGAAAGGGGTAGCGACATTCTAAGCCGGCACTACACGGCAATTCTAAGCCGGCACTACACAGCAATTATAGTCTAAGTGAATATCTCAATGATAAATTATAATTACTTCGTCCTCTCCCCTAATTGCTGTGCCCAACAGGGTCCACAATGCTGTAACATATTTACATACTTACCATCTAAGAAAACCATTGTGGAACGCAATAAATCTATTGAGTATTGAGTATTTTTAGATTTGGCATATAAGAAAAATGCGTTTAACTGGACAGAGTGTTCACGAGGTAGAATGTGGGTTATGTTAGCTTTTAACATATACACTGTGATTAAGTGAGATGTGGCTGTGCGTGTATCTTCAAAAAGTTATCCTCAAAACCTTAAAAACTCGTAATTGATGAAAGAAGCATACACGATATTTTTTAATGACACTCAGTATATATTTTTTAATGACACTCAAACTCACTTCCTTAAGTATGTTAGGCACTACTTTTCCTTTCAAGCTTACAATTGTTGTATACAAGAAGAGCAAATATTTTCAAATATATCAATTCAAAACAGTAAAATAAGTATGTGTACAGACACTCTAAGCGTTTTGTGAACATTCGAACACGTTTTGTTTTAACACGATATTTGTCATACTAAGCCAGCGAGAGGTACGGGGCGCACGTGCTTTAGAAAATTTTCTATATTCCAAATTTGAAATATGTCGAAACATAATTTTGAATACGAAATGGAACTCAGACATACACAAAGGAGGTGGCAACCTGTTTCATTACAATAAGTTCGAATGTCGTCTAATGCCTACACGCGCTCTTTGACAAATAAGTATACTTATTTCATTCTATGAGATAGCTAACGAACAAAAGCTATGTACCTATTCAGACCACACGAAATATTCTCTACATTAAATTTAGACAAAGGATCCTAATGTCTGTACATAATTAGTACACTGCAAAGTGAATACCAATTTCATCAGCGCTTCATTCCTAACAACTAAATTGTTTCCTGAAAATAACTATCACAACGTTTGTCTTTGTACAACATTATGGTAGAACTATAATTTTCATAGTTCAAAGGTTCATGCTAAAAGTTTCATTAAGCAAAGTTTCTAGTGAAAATCTTTGTATAACATGACCGGCTTCGTAATACATGATTGACGAGGGTACAAAATTGGGATAGTTTGATGCGACCTACCTATTCAACTATAAATGATTTCCGAAACTTTCAAAGGATTCTCCTTTGCCTTTTACTCAGAAATTGATAAAAATTAAAATACGGGGAACTGTCTACACTGTTTTATAAGAAGAAATACATACATTATTAGTAAATCATATTTTTTTTCACATATGATGTACTCACGTCAATAGTTACTCGAAAACCAATTTCTATTCTTAGGAGTTAAAAGTGCAATCGTGATAGCTCAATGGATAGAACACCGGTTATTGTAAAAACTACTAGTGTTCAAATCCCGGGTCGGTCCTACACCAATTTGTCTTTTCTAAAGATATGATGTATTTTTGATTTATCATGGTTGTTAACGGTGAGGAAAAACATTGCGAGGAAACCAACACGGCTGAGTTGTACAATTGTACTTTGTCATGTGGCAGTGTATTCGTACAAAACGGGGATAGGCCTTCTCTCTATTACGCGAATACACTGTCCTACTAAAACGTAGGTTCTCTGAACACCAGGTTGATGTTGTTGTTGATGTTCAGAAGTATTATTACGCCTGCTAACTCCTTTCGTGATATATGGCGTGAAGGTGAAGTTTGAGTGTTATTGATCTATGCATCAAAATGAGTAAGTGATGACAATACAACCACATTAGGGGTTTCACAAGCATCAGGATCATTGAATTATCAATAAAAATAAACTACACATATAACGAAATACTAACGTTATTACAATATTTTCATTGAGCAGGATAGTATGTTTTCTATTTCATCAAGTTCATTCCTGATGCTGAAAAATATTGGATTAAAATAGCACTATCCCTTGGTTTCTTATGATTGAAGCGAAAATTTCCTTTTTTATCAATTTTCTTCAGACAACTTCCGAAAGTGCCCAGAAAATTTTAACTGCTGCCCCCGTAGCATGAGGCGTGTGAGAGTGAGTATGTCGTGTGAGAAGTGAGATATTGACAGATTATGTATGAACAATCTGTAAGTTTCTTACTTCTCATGTGACATACGCGCTCTCACAAGCGTCATGCTACTAGTTCTGGTCGTAACTACCAGTTTTGGATCGCAAAAAATCTTAAGTCCTACTTACGACTACGACGGAAAAAACTGGGCTTATGCTATTTATAGCCCAAACTACATCCCTTTATTTTACCATATTTTTCTCACACAACATCGCAGTCAAAATGGGCTGAGTAATTTCCATTTCATAAAATTATGTCTACTCTACTTTGAGATTAAATGCCGTAATTGTCGTAATTTGATTTTAATTTTTAGACGACGTGATAGCTCAATGGGTAGAACACCGGTTATCGTGCAAACGATTAGTGTTCAAATCCCGGGTCAGGTCTACACCAATTTGTCTTTTCTAAAGACATATTGGTGGTTCATTTATCATGGTTGTTAACGGTGAGGGTAAACATCGTGAGGAAACCCACATGGCTGAATTGTAATTAGTCATGTGACAGTGTATTAGTACAAAACGGCGATAGGCCTGCCCCTATCATGTGAGTACACTGTCTATGCAAAACGTGGGTACTCTGAACACCAGGTGACAATGTCACGTGATGTTCAAAAGTATTAATACCTCTGCCAACCCTTTCGGGGATATTTGGCGTGAACGTTTATGTTATGTTTTTGTAATTGATTTTACAATTGATACGATATTACATCACGATAATTAGATTTCTATTATTAGTATTTATATGTGAGACTCAATTGCAAGTTCTTAATTGAAATTGCTTGGGAGTTTTAAAAACAAAAGCACTCACAATACTAAAGTAAGTTTGTGGAAATATCTTACACAACAGATCTGCGAAAATCGTAGATTTATATTCCATCCGCAACCTCGGAGGACGTGAATCCAGCAAAAGTAGTCTATTTTTGTGACAATTCCATACGTCTCGATAACTGTAAGCTCACTCATTCATACGCCACTCGTATCACAAGATAAATTGTTCTCATACACAAATAAATGCGGCTGTAGGAAAAGGAACAAAACCACAACACACCATACTATGTGAATCGTGTATAACTCTTAGTAATTTATTATATTCATCGTGACTCTGATCCATTGACTTTTGTGTCCAGCCATCTTTTGTCACCGCGTCAAGAGGTTTAAGCATCCGTGTAATATGAATTAATAAGCATAAAGGTTCATTATAATGCGTCCATTTGTCGCCACAATGAGGCATTCCTTCAAGTTTTGATTTTATTGTGGAGATGCGCCTCTATTGTCGGTGTCCGGAACAAATTTTCGAGCATCTCGTGTGGATTGTTCGACACACTTGCTTCGCCCATTGACAAAGAATCGACAGCTGAGATGTTCTTGCGTATAGTTACAATTACAACAGTAAAACACATAAGTATCTTAAATTATTAGCTACGTTTATGACGGCCATTGGATTTATAGGCAAGTAAATAACAATAAAGGAAACATAACGAAGTATGTTTTTCATTTTCATTTAAAATGAAAAGCATACTTAGTTATAATATGCGCAAGAAATAATCATTAGTATATCGCTGTGTTTCTTTTATAATTTAATACAGTATTGAGATTTACTGGTTGTTACTAACAAATAAATATTGAAATAACATTCTTAGTCTTTGTTTGTTCAGCTAGATTTGGTACTAAAACAGGCACACATAAATAAACATCCTATTTCCTTGTACGAATACAACTTGTACAACTCCTTTATCAAACACAATCCTTTAAAGTCTAAAGGAAATTAGTAACACGAACATTATCAACATAATTAAACATTGACATTTCAAAACGTAAGGCCAGCAGAGGCCATTCTGACGGCGGAACATTTTTATTCTTTGCTTATCAACGTTAATGACTTTGCTGAGTCAGTCAGAGATGAAAGGGTCGCCGAAGATCGCCGTATGACCAGATGTAATAAACGCGGAGGTTATCGAACTATCTCCTTGTTTTTGATAGTTCACGTTAGTGCGGTTACATTGTATTACGTGACTGTTGTTTGTGGATTTGGTAATGACGTGATGAAAATTGAAGTATTGTACTTGACCGTGATCTTAGGTGCTGATCTTTCCATTTTGTAATCAATCAATTGAATTTATTCTGAATTGACCACTTTGATCGTTATCTGCTATATATTGTTCTAATGAACTAGGACAAAATATACATGGATCTAGTCGTAATTTTTTCTCAGCTACTATTCTTGGAATACCAAAGTAAATATCTTTATTACACGTCTGAATCTATACTAAAATATATAGGTAAAGAGTGTGCTTCCATATTAGGAAAAAAGTTTACAATATGCATATGTCGCAGACAACTGGATAAATCAGCCAGCTGACAAAGCAGCTAGCCGCTTAATTAAACGCCGGCTCCTAGTAAAGGGCTAAACTTCAGTGGCTGAACGTTATATCGCCGTCTGGTTATTTAGGGTGACTATGAGATTTTATGCAGCATGAAAATAAAACCAAGTAACTTTAAATAATAACTTGTAATAAATTAAAAAAAAATAATACGACTGCTTTATCTCACGCGATAACTAGTTTAAACTCCGCTCGTACTAGCCGGGCAGTTCCATTCTGTAGGATTTTTAAATAATGCTATTTATTGCCAACCGCCATATCATCATACTTGTGCGTCCAATAATATTACATTGCAGACTTTTTTGGTTATAATTCATGGTCATCCTAGCGTTTTGTACATAATTTATAACCTCCAAAACTTTCCAAATGTCACCAAAACTGCTATTATCAGCTAGGGTTATGATGTATTTATTAAAATATCCATGATTGAATACTTATTAAACAGTTATTCTATAAATTTTAACAAAAAAATAATGTAAAGTGAAACTTGAAAAATTAAATTACTAAACTCAAATCACACGCCTGAATAAACGTCAGCCCAAACCAACGGGCTAACAATTCAATCAGCCGGGTGATTGGACGTTCAGTGACAACAATTAATTTTACAAGCGGACTAGCCTGTTAACTAGGAGCCGGCGTTTGATTAAGCGGCTAGCTACTTAATGAGCTGGCTGATTTAACCAGTTGGCTGCGACACATACATACATATACTCACGGCTATATTTCCCTAGAAGGGGTAACCAGAGCTAAGGAATTATAAATTCCTCAGCCACTTTTGGGAGCCACTTTACAATATGATATACTATTTTAGCGTTAAAAAGCCTTTTCATAGAGAAAGGCTATAGAATATAAATTATTTAGCTAAAACCGAACAGTGCGGTAGGTAGTACTGTAGATCAAAACTACAATCTTTACGCATTCAATAACGTTGATCAGTTAGTTCAAAATATTTACAAAACGTATAGTTTTACACAGAAGCCTAAATACTTAAAAACGATACCTCCAAAGCAACCTTTGGATAGTATTGTTAGTAAAACTATAGTCATGATACTTTCTCTCACCGTCCATCTTGACCAATTTACCATTCATATGACTCAAGAAAAAAACATTGATGTATCCCGGATCAGGATTTGAACCCAAGCATTTTGCATACGAAGCATTTGTTTACCCACAGAAACGATTGTTACTATTCAACGTTGCCTAAAAACCAAGCATAATTTATTCATAGCATATTTATATATTTAATAAAATAAGAAAAAGATTGAACACAATAAAGTAAGACACAAAACATGTTGGAATCTTATAAGTCTAATTTGGTGCCGATAACATGTTACAACTATAAAGAGTAACGGCCCCCATTCCTTAACTTAACAAGGTATTAATAAGGGATAAGTACGCTTGTCCTTAGATTTATTTGAGGATTTAGGAGTAACACTAAAACATTGAATTTAAGTAGCTCAAGCGACACATGTGTACGGACAAAAATAAACGCAAGACCGAGGGGTGTCATATCGACGGCAGATCAGTTTTTAATGAGTTTTTTTTATTCACACAATATGTGCTACTGTATCCGTAATTGGATTCTGTAATTTATGATTTTCAGAAGTGATAACTTATGATGGGAGCTGTAAATGTTTGGTGTTGTCGACGCGTTATGATATTAGATAAGAATGCGTCGGTTACAAAAAGTGAGTGTAGAATTTTATTGGAATTGACACTTTTTATCTTACTTAAAACTTTTAATAGTTTCGATAAGTTTTACCACATGTCACAATTAGTTCCACTTTTCTGTTTTGTTTAGAACTAGATGTAACGTCAATTATTTATAGTTCTAAAAGTAGCTAGAAATTTATTAAATGTAATGTTTAATGAAAGGTCTAGATTGATTTGATTTGACAGACATGTGATTTTTACTAATGATTGCAAAAGTTGGTCTTGGTACAACCGCGGCTGCACTGATGATTCTTTTTTTGCTTAGTTATATTAACTATTAAATTTAATAATCATAATAATCAATAATTAAATTCTTTATTGATTACTAGGTACGTCCTATTTGCAAGATACATAAAAAATACCGCTAAAAAGGCACGTTGTTACCTTCACCGTCTACAATGCTACTCAATATAAATAATTGATGATGATCGTCAAGTAAACATACTTTGAAACTACACAACATTTTATTTTATCAAAATATCTCCCACAAATACGCATTCAAGTAACTATGAATAAATTCATGAAACCTATATCGTGTAGTAAGAAAAAAGTGTTTTACCGCAGTCAATAAAGAAAGGTCATCCCATCCAATATATATAAGGTTGTGATAAAATTGTTATTCCTTACCTGAGTTTTTACACAGCCACAATTTTATCGGTTGTCCATAAAGTTACCGAATAACTGGCCCTACGGAATCTTCTATCGGTTTTGCACACTACAACGCACTTCATAAAATGTTTCTCATATTTCTTGCTGATTTTCTCTTGATAGGAGCCGACAAATATTAGGGTTGGGTTTTGTACTAAAAGAGCCTTTTGCTGTACTTACTTATCATAAGGTTAGGGATGTCAACTATTGTATGTAAGCCTAGGGATTCTCTTTTGCCATGTCCGTGTGCTGTTGATAAGGTGACTTTATAGTCTTGGATGGCTTACTTGATCTATGCCATATGTTTATATGTTTATATTCTTCAACTCATTGATAAAGTAACTTAATATTTTGTTATTAATAATCAATCACATACAGCAAATAACATGTTAAAATACAATGCTTCAGAATTTAATACTGTGTTGCTTTAAACTGTAAGCAATGTCATACGAATACATACGTATATAAAAATATGTTATTGTTATTATTGTTACGTACATAAAATTATGTTTCTAATAAAACGAAAACCTTTACTTTTAGCTCTGCACTCGACGTTTGAAATTAAGTGAGAAAAAAATATAAACTAAACTATTGTTTAACAATGGAATAATTCTATTATATAGACCAACTCTTAAAAAATGACAAAATGTCGTTAAAAATTATGTCATACGTCAACATATTTTTCTGAGGTTTGTTTATACCTAATAGAGTATTAAGCCAGAAAATCGCTAAAATTATGACAGAGTTAGATTATCCAACTTAAAAAAAATATATATTTGATACAAATAAGTTATACTTCGACAACAAAACAGAAACAGGCAAGCCAATGATTACAAATATGTTTTAGGGTTCCGTACTGAAACGTTATCAGAGGACCCTATAACTAAACCTTGTCTGTCTATCCGTCCATTCGGAAGTCTGTCACCAATTACGATCTCATTAACCATTAGAAGATCGTAAATTCGTAAGGTATTTTTTTTTACTGATGATTGTATTTATGTTGCTAGTATAACAAATACTACAAAAAAATAAGAATAAAATGAATTAAAGAACAATAAAGGTGTATTTTGCCAGTATTATAGATATCGGTGCGGAATCTCAAGGATGCCATCTAAATCGCACTTGGCCGGTTTTGTAAATTTAAGCCGTGTTTCTCACTAATTACATCAAAAGACCCACACTTCGTCGACACGAAGTAACCCATGCAAAGACATAGGCAAAAACATTTTTAAACTGATTCCTCAGACAATTCTATTACTGTTACATAAAAGCAATATTTGCCATGTTTTATTTTTTCTTCATTAAAACCGAATTATGTCATCAATTCGCAATATGTGACAATAAAGATAAAACTCTGGAGCACGGCGCTCGTGACATAAAAATACAATTTAAAGCGACGCGCGATAAATTCGATTTTAGGGCAATATTCGTGCTTTTCAGTAAAATCTTTTCCCTTCACTCAACGAGTATTGGCAGCTTTGATATGTACCATTTTTTTACATCGTTAACGACGTATATAAAATTCAATAGGCATATTGTAACATACTCTTTGATAGCATTGTTATCAAGTGATGTAAAGAGCGAACGGAATGAAATGATGAAAGTAAGATTGTATTTTGCTGCTTCCATTTTGTATTCAAATGACTTCGAACACATTATTATGCCTGTTTCTACAAAATCACTTTATCATGAGAATTTCTTTAACTTTATTTTATTCAATTGTTGCAAATTATGCATTGGTTTTAATTGGTCTTTTCCTTTCTTTCCCGTATTCTGGCTAAAATATTCAAAAATATTTTTAATGGTCAATAAGTTTGCTTATTTGCATTAATTATATTTATGTATCTTCCTCAGCATTTGTTGGATGTTGAGTGGGAAAATATTGTTAGATAATGTTTGTTGGTGATAGTTCCAACCGCGATGCGGTCAATCTAGCAATCACTTAAAAAGCCCCAATACCCTCTTCGCTCTCAATTCAATCGCCCCTTACAATACCCACGGGAATAACTATGTTGGTGCCTACATTACACAGCATATTAGTACTAAAATTACCGAAATCGTATACTAAAACTTAAGACGCATAAAACAACAAGCTATATCTACAAAGAAAAGCTTAAATTCTTAGTAAATTACAAGAAAATTATCATTCTCAAGTCATGCACACAATTCGTACTACTACGTGTTAAACATTAAAGTTTATTATCCGGTATCGTGGTTTATTAATCCATGCCGTTATTTGGACGTGACGGGGCGTACCAAAAGCTCTATATTTGGTACGTTCGTGGCTACAGAACTTCTATTACAGACCATATTGGCAGCAAGTGCATGAAGACATCACCGTTTCTGAGTGCGTAATGTGTAATTTATTCAGACCCTATAAAGTGTGCTTCAAGGCAAATACTGAAACATTTGTTGCCTTTTGTAGCTGGAATGTAAATGTGCCATTGTATCTTCGAGCTATTTTAAATCAATTTTGTATTAGTTTTCTTAGGAAAATTAATAGAAAAGGTAAAAATATGATCTTTTCCTTCTACACACTTTTTGCGTCTTGAATCGATATGAATTTATTAATATTTAAATAAAAAGGTTAGGAAAATAAAACTTTTCGTTATTAAGTGATCTGGTATCAATGCAAATAACTAAGTAAAATGGAAATAAGATTTTCAATTGTATTTCATAATTGTGAAGTGATACATAATCCAAAAACATCAATTGAGTATACCCAAAAAATATTTGAAGTATTTGATGAAATGCAAAAAAATTTGCTAGCAATTGTAACTATCATTGTGCAGTATAATTTTATCACGTTTTATTAGCTCAAACAAAACCTGAATATAAACAAATAACAGAACAAGAGCAAGAAAAAAATAATTAGTACCGCAGTCGAAACAATACAAAAATAATTCAAACTCACCAAAGAAGTTAGCGTACTAAGTGGTCTTCGACGCTAAAGCCTCAGGGTCATATCGTGTTTTATCCCCAGTTATGCAACAACACACACTCAAGTAGAACCACGTAGAACTCCGTAGTTCAGCGTGATTCGCAAATTCCGTGATTAAGTTATAATGGCGGAGTGTTCACGATTTTTATCTACGTGTTCACTTTCACAGCTTGGGTGATGTTCGAGGTGGTGTTTCTGGGATATCGCGAGTCGGGTTTATGCATGCATGAGTTTAGGTTACTAGTACGGTTTCTGTATTTACTTGAGAAGAGAAGAATGATCGAGGACATATCGAGGTGGTGTTTCTGGGATATCGTGAGTCGGGTTTATGCATGCATGAGTTTAGGTTACTAGTACGGTTTCTGTATTTACTTGAGAAGAGAAGAATGATCGAGGAACTTTTTATAGCTGAGTGTATTGTCTATGGCTTATAGGTTGATAATGATTAGTCATGTAATTCATTGAAAAATGCCAAATAAAAATGTGTTATTATTTTATAATTTGTTCAATACCATTTCAATACAAAATCACGTCGTGTTGTAAAAAATAATCATGTTACGTCAATGTTGATACACATATACTTAAAAATAGACAATAAACATATTTCCTAGAAGAATTTTAATTGGCGGCAATATTCCAATAATTGCTTGGTCATTTTTAATTGTTTCAATAATGAAAACAGTAATTAACACGACATATGTTTTATTGCATAACAAATAACAACATATTTTCATTTACGTAAATTTAAAAGTATCGAATTTCTAATGTTCTGTTAGGTAATCTTATCATCTTATTAGCGAACTAATTATAAAATCATATATAAATATATATACTCGCGGCCATAAATCCCTAAAAGGGGTACCCAGAGCTTCAGAGCTAGAAATTGGGGGATGGTTGGGGACAAGATGGTATGACGACAGTATTGTTGGTGATGGGTCTCCAACCGCATATAAAATTATATTTAAACATAATATGAAAAATATGGAAAAATGGAAAGTTGATCTTCAATTTATCTGTTTCGAAAAATAATGTTACCTCAAAAAACTTTGCAGAATCGATAGTTTATAAAAAGATGGGAACAATATTTAAAGTATTAGATATATCCTTTTTCAAACAAAACCCAAACCTGTCTTCGAAATTGATTCTATTTCTGACGAGGGCTTCACACGAGAATAGAAAAATAACAAACTATTAACAACAAAATGAGCTTTGATTACTGTAATTTGTGACACGCATGGTACTGTCTATTGTGGTTCTATTTTCACTCTCATGTTACTGTCTTCAAGTATAAAACTTTAAACCTGCTTTAAAATTGACGAATAAGCCGCTTAAGATAACATATGCCATTTTTAGTTTTTTTTAGTTAATAAGAAACCCATGTCCGTCTGTCCGTGAGCCCGCTGAATACAACTTTTTCTTTTAGGTCTAAAAAGTTGTGATTTGGAATAAGTACCCATATTTATTGTGGACAATAATATCAAGTAAAACTTGGCAACGGAGACAGGAATCTTCTAACCTATTCAAGCTTTTAAAATGCTGCAAATTTAGTATTACGACTTTTTGCTTGCTTTAATTACCGTAATAGTATTTCTTTTATTTATAATCAAGTGATTATCTGTAGTTTACTATTATATTGCGTTTTGGATACAAAATAATCATATAATGAATTAGAAAACAAAAGAAAAGTTCTAAGAGCATTAAACTGAGGTAAAAACGGAAAAAGAATGGGACAGGGGCTATATGATTTCCATAAAATACTGAATTGAAATTGTACTGTACTGAAATATTTATCTTTTAGTAAAAAAAAATAAGAAACATACCTTATAAAACATAAAATATTAATATTAATAAAATGCTTTACATTCTAATTATTAAAGGAATAGACTACTATTCCTTTAATAATTAGAATGTAAAGCATTTTACTGACATTAATGTCAGAGATTTTCCTTTTTTATTAAGCTTCTATTAAAGTGAAGTATGATTAAAAAAATACTGACTGTAAAGATTTATGAAATTACGCTCATCTAAAATTTTATCCTAGAGTTCATCTCTAGGATAAAATTTTAGATGAGCTAACCTGTCAAAATAAAGAAACAAATAATATTCCACCAACCCACGCGAAACCTGCGAAAAAAGTTGAGATATATTTATTCAAATCGTTACGTTTTTAACATACCTACTCGATATAAAAGTGACTAAAACATATTAACAAATATCCGAATAAATGGGTACCTATTAAGTCGATTCAAACTGTCATTACAAGTGGCAATAAAATCTTTTACGATCATTTAATTTGTACGTTGAACCCGATCTGAGCCGTTTATCGGATGTCCTGAGTGATCATTATCTATTTGGTTCAGTAAGAATGTCGCATTTGCATATACATCGGACATTTAAGTTTGAGGTCGCAGATATTTAAGTGATTGCTTTGCTATGTCATGGCTAGGTATAAAGTCGTTTATACACATTTATTAGTTCACGCAATTGGTTCCCATCGGGACAGGGACTATCCTATATCCTATTGTGTAGAGACTGTAAATAAATATGCTGACGTATTATTCGCAGATCAAGCTGGTCCCAAACTAAGTAAGACTTGTGTTATGAGATACTTACTCGACAATATATTTAAAATTATATAATACACAGTATATAAATAACATCCAATAGTAAAAAACATGCTCATCACACAAATATTGCTCTCAGCGGGGATCGAACCCGCAACCTCTGGACCGAAAAGCTAGGCACCTAACCACTCGAACACGGACTATCGGTCGCCACTTTATATGAGAGCGGAAACCTCTCAAGTTTAATTTATAGTCTTCAATATTTTCTTATATATTCTTTTCAGTACAGCTTTGGACAGGGATGCGTGGACTCAAAATTGAGGGGACTTTGCCCAGCAGTGGGAAACAGTGTCGGCTATAAAAAAAAACTTTACATTGGTCAATATTTTAGGAGAAATGCTGTTGTTTCTGAAATCCTTTAAAAAAAATCATTTTTTTTATGTCTTATATTATATGTAACATTTTATTTGTATTAACATATTAAAATTGATTCAAATAAACTAAATAAGCCCCGTGGTTTCATTATCGTATTAATCGAAACTCTATAACATTTCATTCGCTTAAAATCGTCATAAACACGAGCGGTCCTAGTCCAATCTGTTCATATTCATTAGCTTTCATAACCTTTACTAAGTCATCGAACCACCTTAGGGGAAGCATATGTTTATTACGAGTCATCCAGTGCGTGGCGATTTCTCCAAGACCTTTTAGCCCCACGGTCATCATATATATATATATATATGCATTCATAGGTACCCGTAAGTTTATTTGCCATACGAACATAGCTCCAGCATATTTTTTTAAAATACCTATGGCATTTGATGATAGCACTGTAGTAATTATAGTTTTGCGAAATTGAGATATGATTTAGGTTTTATAATTACATACATACATACATATACTCACGGCTATAAATCCCTAGAAGGGGTAGCCAGAGCTAAGGAATTAAAAATTCCTCAGCCACTTTTGGAAGTTGCGTGGGGAAAAGATGGTAAAATAAAGGTTGTTGGTGATGGGTCTCCAACCGCATCGCCCAAAAATCCCTTAAAAAGCCCCAATACCGTTAGTCGCCTCTTACGTACACCCACCGGAAGAAATGGGGTAGTGCTATTCTAAGCCGACACTACACAGCAATCTAAGCCGACACTACACAGCAATCTAAGCCGACACTACACAGCAAAATTATTGAACACAAAATTATCCAAGAAGAGTTCGCCAGCGTTATAAAGGGTCGATCGATAGTCTCTATCTACTGTTTGTGAGTTTTTTTAAAATATTATTACCACTTTGCATGTACAAATACCCATTAACAATAGAACCCAATAAAAATATAGTTCGATGGAAACAACAAGGATGCTAAAAACAAAAAGAAATATACATGTTCTAACAGCTATTTATATATCCCGAAATGGGGTAACCGAACCTACAAAATAAGAAGTACCTTTGTCACACACTGTCTGTTCGACACAGGCGAAATTTTTCTTTCCTTTATTTATTCTTTATTTCTTAGTAATAATCCCCACATAAGATTTCATGAACAAAAAGATTTAAATTAAACAAAGGTTGTTGGTGATGGGTTTCCAACCACATCGCCGAAAAATCCCTTAAAGCCCCAATACTGTTAGTTGCCTCTTACGATCACCCATGGGAAAAAGGGGTAGCGCTATTCTAAGCCGACACTACACAGCAAACAACATAAAGTTACAGAATATTGTCAAGTTATTTGAAACGCTAGCATGCTAATTTACGATCACGCCAAAACAGAGACCGTGATAATTAACTTAAAATCTAATCAGAGAATTATGTTAAAGAGGACGATTTAAATAAATAATTTATATAGACGTATTTATTCTTTCCGCTTAACAATATTATGTGAATGAAAACTCTAGCTAATCTGCCAAACAACTTCAGTTCTTGTCTTTCATTAAAATACTAATTAATGTGTTGTTTATTACTAAACATAAAGCACATAACAATACAAATAAACGCAAAACACAAAGATGTGGGCTAATCTAAAGTTTCATACTCATTGCTCTAACGTTTGAGAACTAGATTTTTTTAATTAACACATCATGTTATTCAAATGGACTTAAATATTTAAAAAGGTTTTATATTTTATAACATTTTATAATTTTGAGGTAATAACGTCTTATAAATTGATGAGCGCCGGTAGCATGCACAAATCCAGATACGAACGATAAATTTATATTTAATGGAAGCAAATGTTGAGCAAAGCAATTTTTTTTAATTATTAATTTTATTTTTACAGCTTGTTTAAATTAAGAAGGGATAGAAGTGTGGCTTAGAAATAACCTCTAGAGAATGATACAATATAATTATATTTAATAATCACGAATACACTTTAAAAAAAATGCAACGGACTTTATAAAGAACTGGCCGTTCTATTATAAAGTTAGACTTATTATGAATACTTGAACAGTATTTCTTAATTTCAATAAAACCGTCCGTTATGTTTACGCCGCGTGTTTTGTTTGAATCCAGGTGTTGGTCTGACAAAACAATTGTTGAGAACGAGGGTCGACGTGAGAAGAGGGCGGGGAACTCATTCATAAAATTCATAAAAAAATATCAAAAAATAAATGCGCGATCACACAAAAAACTTTATTCGAGTCTCAACAACTTCAGACTTGGATCGCGGATGAATCGACAGCTCGTATTTCATAACATTAACTACTTAACGTTTGCCGAAGAATGAAACGTTATAAAAAGTTTAATTTGTTTCTTTATCTTGTTATTTTGGTGCCGATTTCAAAAGATCTCAGCAAATTTATTATTTTGCTCCAACTCTCCCTTTTATATGTAGTTTGTTTTGGTAACTTCTTATTATTGACTGCAATTTCGAGGTCTTGAATAACAAAAGTCTTTTTGGTCAAAGTCAAAATACTAATTTTTTCTTGTACCTTGATTGCTGTGTAGGGCCGGCTTAGAGAAGCGCTACCCCATTGCTACCGGCGAGTGTACGTAAGAGGCGACTAACGGTATTGGGACTTTTAAGGGATTTTTGGGCGATGCGGTTGGAGACCCATCATCAACAACCTTTATTATACCATCTTTTCCCCACTGAACTTTCCAAAAGTGACTGAGAAATTTCTAATTCCTTAGCTCTGGCTATCCCTTTTAGGGATTTATAGCCGTGAGTATATGTATGTATGTATTATCCTTTCAATTTAATGTTAATAAAGGTAGGCAGAGCATTTCATCGTGTGGTGCTTTTGATTTTGTGTATAGTTTTTTTAAATTTTAAGATCGACTCAAACGTTTACGATGTATAGCCTCGTAGAGATACTAATAGTTGTGAACTTCTCGTGTCATTATTATCACCTAGTTTTCAAGGAAGCCTCGTTTTGCTTGGAGAATGTAATAATTTTTTTATTGCATAATTAGATAAAGTTATTATACTAGCTAGATTATGACTAACTAGAAAAATAGTGAATTAAACGAATAAAATCCTTAAAAAACGCAGTTCTAGGATATGGCTTTCTTGTGGTGCAAATCTGAGTCTTTTTGCTGTATCAGTGCATACATAAAGTGTTATGTATGATATGCCTCGTTTTGCTTGGAGAAGGTAATATTTTTTTTATTGCATACTGAGATAAAGTTATTATACTAGCTAGATTATGACTAACAAGGAAAATAGTGAATTAAACGAATTAAATCCTTAAAAAACGCAGTTCTAGGATATGGCTTTCTTGTGGTGCAAATCAGAGTCTTTCTGCTGTATCAGTGTATACAAAAAGTGTTATGATATGCGGTATTATATTGTTTAGTCTTTATTATAATAATTTCTTAAGAAATACATATTTATTTTAAAGATAAGTAACCCGAGTCGGGCTCTATTAATGAAATCAAAAAAAGATGCACACGGCAGCTATCACAATATGTAGTACGGTCCACTTACGAGGAATCTTCATTGTATCCTGTTTTCATAAGCCTCAAGGACCGCCTCACAATACAGGGATCCAAAATTCTCTTTCCACTTCGCGTCATCACAATAGTATAATTAGGTGTATATTTTACAATTTGCCAAAAACGTGTATTGTACTCTTTATGGAATAAGTGGATTCTGTTTTCAACAAAGGAAGGCCGCGCGACATCGCTACCTTAGGATCACCCGCCATCTTGTACGTGTGTGTATAATGTTATTATTCGGAGCCGCATCTGTCACAAAGGCCGTTGCGTCCGTAATTTTACAGTTTAATCAGCGTTAAATGCACAGAAAGTTACCGCATCGTCTACGCAAAAAAACTTAAGAGGGTCACGTCGACTGTGTAAGGAATTCAAAGCCATAAATCACGTGATGACGTCAGCAATAAAAGTGACATATTATAAGATACCAAATGTAACCGACTATTATGCGAAATTAGAAATAATTTCCCTCATTTTGTTTTTTTACGTTTGGATTGGAGTATTTTAAATAAAACTTGCAAAAAGCCCTAAGAATAAATCGATTTTTATTATTATCACGCTTATTTTCTTTTTAGTCTACATTCCAATTATGTGTACTTATGTAACGTGAATGTTTTGATTGTTAATTTGCTTTTTTAACTTAAATACTCATAATTATAATGATGGAGTTGTAAATTAAACATATTAGTGTAACATTAAGTGTTCAGAAGCCTCGTTTGCATTACGTCAAATCAAATAAATTTTTAATATTGTCAAATAAAACAAGTAAAAAGAAAAGACTATATTACAAATGAGATTGAATATATCAAAAGAAACCTGCGTACATATGGCAGTCAGAAGCAATTACTTTCAACACACTATGAGATTAAACATCAAAGAGTCGACGAAGTTCCAAGTCTCGTGTGCTAGTAATAATATTGGAACGGCCTGCGGTACATGATCTTCATTCAGGAATATACAAAGGGACATGTCATCTATTATGTCTTTATAATGTGCAATGACCAGTTATTGTCGAGAGGAAATAATTTATTCACGACAGTGGTCTGTCTTACATAAGATATGAGACACATCTTTGACCCATTTGAACGGTTAGATGCACTAGTAACTTTGTGTTCAGAACATAATAGTAAAGCTTGACCTACTATAGCGCATTTTACGAACTACACTTGTAGAGAAGCATGTTACAGCTGAGTATTAAATGAATACGTCAATGTCTATAATAATGTCTTCTCCACACAGAATTTAATTAACCGATTACTCGCTTTTTAGCCCTTCAGGACTACTAACAAAAACAGCAGCTGAACATTTTTGGGTTAGAGCGAACAATCTGCTGCATTATTAGTTGGTCGGTAATCTTTTGCCTTTTTCGTTTTGCTAACCGCCCGCCAACGCTCAGCCACCATCTGTGTTCGGCCACGGTTCACTCTTAACTTAATTATAACACTTGCCTATACAATCTTATAGCTATGTACAAGACCAACGATTTATGGCTATCTTGCTTGGTCGGTTGGTAAGTGTTCAACACTTTTTGTTTCATTCCTTTTAAGCTTAATCACATTGATCTGAAGCAAATATATTTTTATTTTAAACTCACGAGCGCTTAGTAGTCACAATTTGCTTTCTATATTTCTCTGCGGCTTTAGTTGTGAGAGAAATGTTAATATTAATTTCATTAAGAAAGTTGTTGCTTTTATTTCTGTTTTAATGAATCGGATAATCGATTTCATTTAGCATCATTCACAATAGTTATTAGTTTATTCGAATGTTATTAACTTCTAAAAGCGGAACAGGTTTCTCGGGCGTGTTTATTAGAGAATCCACAACAAGTCGTTCAAATTTTCATTTTAATCTCAGCTTGAGTTAACCAGTTGCTATAAATTCGTTTTAATTGATTACTGTTAATTTACTAAAAAACGAACCGCCTCACTATTTTAATTGCATTTACAATCATAAATATTCTTGTTACTTCTGGCAAGTGTATTAAATGAGAAAAGGATCAATAATACCACATCATTCTTGCCGTGTAGTGTCGGCTTAGAATAACACTACCCCATTTCTATCCGTGGGTGATCGTAAGAAGCGACTAAGGGTACAGGCTTTTTAAGTAATTTTTGGGCGATGTGGTTGGAGACCCGCCACCAAAAACATTTATTATTACCATATTTTCCCCAATCACCTTCCAAAAGTGGCTATGGAATTTTTCATTCCAAGGCTCTGGCTACACCGTTAAGGGATTTATAGCCGTGAGAATATGTATGTATCTATATATTCTCGAGGTATTGAACTGGTTTGTATGCAATCATGCTTTGCAGATCTTAGTCACATCATAATCTAAGAAGAATAGATAAATTTCAAGTGTAATCTCTTACCAATTAAATGTGTAATAACAGATGCTATCATCTTACTCATTCGTATAGATCGATGAACGTTGATATGAAAAGGGTTTCATATCAAAACTATATTGATTCCTACAATTATTTTTGATGACTTGTGCTATATTGGACAATAAGAAACGTTAGGTGTTAATGATATGTCTTTGTGTCTACGTAATAGCTATGATATGATTCTTACCAAACGAGATGGAGTAAGTGTTTGAGTCTTAATATACCTCTAAAAATCTATTCTATTTAAGGATTGGTTGTTTCTTTTAACTATGTATTGTCAGCTTAGAACAGCGCTAACCAATATCTTCCCTCGGATGTCATAAGAGGAATCATAGGGTTCTGAGCTTTTGAGTAATGTTTGGGCTATGAGACCAAAACCCAATCTGTCAATTTTTACTCTTAATTATTTTCCTTTCAATCTTTACTCTCAAATCTTTTTTTTAATAAACTTCCAGAAATAGCTGAAAAATTCTTTTTTTGGGATTCACAGCCGTGAATATATGCATTGTGTTATTTCCATATATTCATTCTAAAAGTAAGTTTTTTTTAAGTCGTTAACGTTGACTTCATCCCAAATAAGGTCCTTCCAATTATCCTACTTAAATTACCAACATATTTGGTCGACAAACCTCTATCATTAATTTTGTCCGGTACGTCATAAGCATCTCTCGTTTCCTTGTTCCCAGTTTCGTCCCATTCTTTCACAACTTAAGGATGCATCCGAGGGCAGCTAATGCAGAATGTATTATCTATTTTGTCTCAGCCGTGACAATAATTAATGAGTGGATTTAAACGCTTCCTCACGCCCGTGACATTAACATAAATAGAATCATCCGAGTTAGCCATACAGGCGGAGCCCCTTTGATTCCTATATTTTTAGCTGTGAACAGCCAAGAATCATATATTAATTTGTAGGATGTGAATGTGTACTTTGATGTTTTGTGTTAAATGGTGTTTGAAGATATTTAACTTTTCAGTCATGGGCTGATCTGGATAGTGTTGAGGTGTTTAAGATTAATTCATTGTTCTACTAGTGAGGGAAACTGTATAAAACTCAAGTGAACAAGTTATCTTTTAGTGATTAAATTGAATATTAAATAAAAAAACATTCTATTATATAACCGTGATGTATTAAATCGAGATGTATTGATTCTTAATTAATCTTTGAACAAAACTTTGTTCATTTTATTGTCAGAAAAGAACGAGAAAATGTAAATGAATAACACAATCAAAACACTCGATATTCATACCAACTATTACAGATAAATTTATTGATAAAAATAACTTATGATAAAAACGAAGCTAAAGAGGTTTGTCAGGATCTTACGAAGTGGCGATCGATAGTCTCTGCCTACCCCAATGGGAATTAATGGCGTGAGTATATGTATGTATGTAACTTGATTTTATAAAATCACAAAAACACCTCACACAAAACATAATAATATTGCAATGAGAAA
The DNA here is from genome assembly GCA_963576735.1 of Bedellia somnulentella. NCBI lineage: Eukaryota > Metazoa > Arthropoda > Insecta > Lepidoptera > Bedelliidae > Bedellia > Bedellia somnulentella. Next base: position 4,679,360 of record OY755180.1, read on the forward strand.
TCATCTGATGACAGACACAATCATAAAAAAGAACTAATGATTGCGGCAGACACCACACGACAAAAGAAAACAATGAACTGACGATGGAGTAAGAGTAATTGTAAATACGTGTATCTCTAAAGATAAGTAAGAGCAAACGACGATGAAATTATCGTCTCACTGTAGCTTTGGATGGATAGATCAGGATAGTCGGGGTAAATTAAAAAAAACTGATTTTTTATGATTTTGCTTTTTTTGTATGAGTTGGTTAATTATTTTTAGTTTAGTTATGTCTCTTAAAAAAAAAAATTGTCTGTTCTATGGAGGTATCATCAGGAAATAATACACGTAAGTCACACTAAAAATTGTGTTTACCGAAATAGATTTTTTAACCACTTATATAAATTCATGGCTTTTTTTTTCACCGTATGACATAGGAATATAAAATTCAATACTTTGTCCTAAGCATCACCAAATATTAATTTTATTAACAATCTTCATTTATAGTTTCGGTAGATTTACATACATACATACATATTCTCACGCCGTTAGTTCCCATTGGGGTAGGCAGAGACTATCGATCGCCACTTTCTACGATCCTGGCAAACCTCTCTGTCTTCGTTTACATCCATCAATTTTTTCATACATGCTCTTTTATTCTTCATACTGCGGACACCTGCCTTTTTGAGCACATTTTCTATTTGATCCAAATGTGTCCTCCGAGGTCGTCCTCTACTAACATTACCTTCCACATTGGCTCTATATATCTCTTTCACCAATTTACTGTCATCAATCCTCATTTTCGGCAGATTTATAACTGCTATTTATATAACTTACCAATTTAAATATAACTACATTGATCTTAAAGTACATTGATTATATTCAATCGGAATGTAACATCAGCGAGTACTTTTGTCCTTCCATTACAATAAATTCACGCACGTCCATTCGAATATATTCATAGAACACAAAGGAAACTTGTTCATGAACATCTTAATTAACAAGCGGCAGCTGGATCGCAAATAAATGTCTGATAGACATAACAAGGATCAAAACTGTCTAGTTGCCTTTTGGTGTTCCTGTTTGAGAACGAATAAGAATGTAACGTAAGAACCGACAGAGTGAGAGATACTGTGATTTCTATAGGAGTAAAAAATATGTTCAAACTTATATAGAAAACAGAATCCTATGTTGGTTTTTGGGCATGGAGCAAACGGTAGTAATAGTGGCGAAAAAGTTATACAGATGGCTCTGTATGTAGATGTTTCTTTTAGTAGAAGGGGATCACTGATTTTGATGAATCGATAGAAAAGTCTGTCACCAAATCAGGAGGCTACAGTGTGAAATTATACGAGTGTATTATACTTATTTGAAAGGTAAGTGGGGAAAATATTGTTGTTTAGTTATAAAAAACTTGTTCTTATTATATATAGTTTTGAAATAAAAAACACTATTTAATGGCTTTGTAAAGTATTACATTTTTAGCCATGCAAAGATGATTGGAAAGTTAACAATAAGTCTTTTTTATTGTTATTAATTTATATGTAACATGTTTTCCTTCATGAATGCCAACATTGAAAGCAACGTATATAAATAAATCCAAAATTATTATACATGTTTTCATAATTTACTTGTGCATAAATTTTGTGCCTGCAGGTTTTACCCGTCAAGCCTTAGGCGGCCAACACCTTAAGATTATATTTTCTTACGTGCTAACCATTCTAGCGAGACGTATTTATGTTTCATCCAACGATAAAATTGTCAATAAAATTTTATTTATAATTCATGCTGCGGCTCTTTATTTTGCTATTTTTGGCTAGTGCGGTATAATTTAGTATACTTGCTCATGTTCAAATTATTATTTGAGAACGAATAAGAATGTAACGTAAGAACCGTACAGGTTAACTTAAAACTGTGTTTTTTTAGACACAAAACACAATTGTGGTTTGTTGCAAATGAACAGTAGTAATAACATTCTCTAGTTTCAATGCTTATCCCATTTTCTTTTTGTTGCACTTAGATTGTCAACCTCCACAATATTTGAGAAAACTATGCGAAATTCTATTGCTGTGTAGTGTCGGCTTAGAATAGCACTACCCCATTTCTTCCGGTGGGTGTACGTAAAAGGCGACTAACTAAATTTTTGGGCGATGCGGTTGGAGACCCATCACCAACAACCTTTATTTTTACCATCTTTTCCCCACTCTACTTTCCAAAAGTGGCCGAGGAACTTCTAGTTCCTCAGCTCTGGCTACCCCTTGTAGGGATTTACAGCCGTGAGTATAAGTATGTATGTATGCGAAATTGTAGATTTTTGTGAAACCTTGTCTCACAAACAAAAAATGGTTTCACTTTACTCTCAATATATTTTATAATACTGATTATTTTCAAACGCAGCTCTAGCGTATAATAAAGCAAATAAAAAGCAATAAAAACTGGAATCCTTTCGTTGACATGCCGCTGTTTTTGAGACAGCCTTAGGACAAATACTTACAATTATTAAATTCTTTGCCCGCTTGATATTTATGAATTCATCCATATTATTATGGAATTCATGCGTTACGGTATGTCAAAGCAATGCGAACAATAGGTGGGAAGAAGAAATCTGAACTTGAAGAGTATGTTGACTTAATCGTAGCAGACAACTCATTATATTACACTCTTGATTCATCTTTGTTTGAGTCACATCGACAATATTGCTAATTTAATGAAAATTTAAAAAGTACAGAGCATTTATTTCGAACAATTCATGCAATACTTTGATTAATTGTAATATTGATTTGGAAATAAAGTGACGTATACTATTTTTTATGTTCATTTTAATATTCAACAATAAAGTAATATTTAGCTGCTTAAAGGTATGGTCTCTAATGCATTTATGATTTCAAGATAATTTTCCTTTAAGATTCATTTCTTACTGCATCAACCAATTCTTCAATCTTATTGCAACCAAGCACTCGAAAGAACATCCAACTTTCTATCATATAAACAAAATTAAAAGTATTACAAAATTAAAAGTTGGTAATCATCGTTAGAGACCATTTTAGCTCCCCAAACTGTGTTTTTGTTAATATCACTCTCGTTTCGTTATGATATAGCTCGGACCACTTCATTTCTGATTAATTTAAGCATATCTCTATGAATTATTTATAATCAGAACTCCACTTATATTCATTTCATTGTTATTATTAATTTATCGTCCATTTCGAACGTCGTAAATAAGTATTGATACATTCCGTGCTTTCAAATAAGTTTGTTTGCGGATAATTTATTGCGGTCAGTTTTTCGTTGTTACTCGGAGACTTGATTAGATTTTGAAATGTATTGGGATGCCGTTGTCAAGAACAATTTATATCAGAAATATGGTTAAAGAGAACTGAGTGGCGATAGCCGATGGGCTTTATTTTGTTTATAAATTATACTGTAAGTTTATAAGAATGGCTTATGAGAATGTCGGGTTTCTTATTTTTTTCTTTAAAAAGGATATGTTTTTTTACAAAATTACTAATTTATAATCGAAAACTTAAACCTAGCATTTATTGAAAGCTTTTTTTTAGAGCTGTGCATCTCGTTATCGTATTCGTCTCATTGAACCACCGACTTATTAGATTATTGTGTATTTAAATATATTTTTTAATCTGGAAATACTACGTCATTGTCTTAATGTAACACTTGTTTAACCGGTGAAATAGACAGTTTTGATGGAACTGAGAATAAAAATATATAAAAATTAAATAAATTCGGCAATCTACTCAAACTCAAAATAATATCTGCATACTAAAGTAATTCTAATATTTTGGTGTCAAGCCAAGGATGATAAATGACGAGACAGCCCCTATTCGGGAATGCAAATCTGTGGAAGTGGGTCAGCTATTATTTTTCACGAGTTCACTACAAGATCTCTCAACTCAAGAATGATTGATCCTTCATTGTCTCCTGACATTTTTACGGTTCGCGATGTAATAGAAAAATTTTACAACGCGCACCGTGCCCGAGTGCTTTCTTTGTGTGTGGTTTCCAATAACTGCATTGTGTCAGCTTCTGAGTGTAAATTGAAAAGACTTTTTTGCAGTTCCGGTCACCCGAAGATAAATCGATTTATCTTTAAAAAAACTTGGGAAGATTAAACAGATCGTAAGAATGTAAGTCAACATATTTTGGGAACTCAATCATTCCTAACTGACGTTCTGGAATGAGAATGTTAAAATTTTTGTTATGGATGACTTTACGACGCACTGTAAAAATAAAATAACCTTCTTAATCTTGTCCTCTAAAGATTAAGCGCCCGAAACGGATTATAAAAAATACGAATTCCGTCCTAATAACGCGATAAATATAATTATGAGAGAGTAAACCACACGAGATGTGAGTTTGCTTGTACCAATCATGCCTAAATTGTATGCTATAAAATGCAAAAAAGGTAAATTTGAGTTTTCTTAAAAGTAGAAGATGGTAGTAATGATGACTTTACTGTGTTGTGGGTTCCTTGGAAGTGCATCATTTAGCAGATTTTGCAATTTTACCACGCTTTACTGTGCTCGGAGCAATGTTATTTGAAGAAAAAATCATATATGGGATGCTGAGCCAACACGTAGCTTGTTGTTGTTCAGTTTTATAATTTTATTTATTAACAACAACAGAATGATATAGCAAGAAATGATTCATATACTTTATGTTTTGAACATACAGCTTACAATCATGACTATGGACCACATCACACAATTGAAAATTTCTTTGTCACTTTTGAGTGTTTATTAGTAGAGATATTGTAAAATAATGGATAGTTGGTTATTGATGGGTATATTTAGCCACAATGCCCAAGAATCTTTGCAAAGCCTAAATCATCTCTTACAACACCTGTAAGAAGAAATTTTCAACACTAATAATGCAATTCCAACACTACACAACTACTCTTACTACACACTACACAATTTTTGAACTGAATGAAAAAGTTATTATCTAATAAGACATTTAATATTACAGCTATCTCGCTCTAAATTATTACTTTTTTTACATGCACAGTCAAATATTTTAAGCCTTAACAAACTGGTGATGATACTAAAATAACCATTTTCATAACAACCATCACAGGATGGACGGGCATCAATCACATCTTCGTTCACCTTAAATAGCGACACATCCCAACTCAAACTAAATGTATAAGGGCCTAGTGATGAATAACTTGAATCTGATCTTTATCTTCTAACCTATAGAGATAAAGTTTGAATGATATTTTCTTATTCTTTAATGTTCTAAAGTACAGTGGACAAATGCGTCGGGCCTCGAAATGCGATGATAATGACTTATGTAATGCAATCATCTGTAACTTTTGACGCGAGAATCTCAAATACAGACAGCAAAGAAAAGGCGGAAAAATAAAATACAATAACCGCAAATTTTGAGACAAAAAAATGTAAATAGATTGCTAATTATATTTTGTGCAGGCATGAGAGCAGAGTGAATACAGTAGAGATGAGGTCCCTCAGAAAAAGAGATTTTAATATAAATGATATATCTGAACACCAGGTGACAAAGTCTCGTGATGTTCAGAAGTATTAGTACCTCTGCCAACCCCTTCGGGGATATTCGGCGTGAACGTTTATGATATGTATTATGTTATGTTATGTATGTTATGTTATATAAATGACTGCGTGAAAAATAGTGCTTTGTACTGTCGGTCTGAAATAGCAATCTCACACCTCCAAGGATAGCGTACGAGTCCAATAAAACCCATGGGGCTTATTGAGTGAAAATATATAGAAAAATTAATGCTAAAATAGTTTTGGAACAACGAAAATTTGGATTAAAAGTAAATTGGTAAAAGTAAATATGTGGATGATAATGTCAAAGGCCGTTAAAGTGAAAATAATTAAAGGAAATGTGTTTACACATTGATGAACGTCAATGAAATTCGAGAGGTTTGTCAGGGTAGTGACTGGTAGGCGGAGACTATCGATAGTCTCTGTCTACTGGAATGCGAACTAATAGCGTTAGTTGTATACGCATGATGTATTTACATGGCTACTTAAACAAACGTAATTCTTCCTTGTCAATTTTATTTATAACCAATAACTATTTATTTAATAATGCAATCTAATATGAAGGCGTAATATTTAACATAAAAACCGTTATAAACAAGCATACTCCAAAATTTTATTCTGAAGTTGTAGGCAAAGCAATAACTTGACTTTATAACTTTTATTGACAATATAGTGCCGGCGCTGACTGCCGGCATGGCATGGCAAAGGATTTAGGTACAGATATAGCATTTTTAATCCTATTACCATGCGTATAGAATTCATTTTGACACAACGATGCCGAGGGAGGCCGCGGTAGGACAGAACGTCGGCATCGTTGTGTCTAAATGAAGTAAAATGAATTCTAGACTCATGGTAATAAGATTAAAAATGCTATATCTGTACCGAAATCCTTTGCCATGCCATGCCGGCAGTCAGCGCTGGCCCATACTGAATTTTCTACTGAAAAGTTTCATTACTTTTAAATTAATATAGACAACGTGAATTATTTATTTATTTGTCTCTGACTGAAAGCTATTAAGAGATAATTTATAGAATACATTAAAATGGTTTTGGGTATATTATAAAATGTCTTATTTGATAGTCTTTAGTGTTTGTTATACTAAAACATTGTAGGCTCCATGTTATTTATTTATTCGGCACACAAACAGTATTATGACATGGCATTAGTATACGAAATTTAAAAAAATTATACATAGTGGGACATAATACCAAAAAACATTTTCTAAGTCTAAATAAATTTTCGGCCATGAAACATAATAAATTCGATTTCATTTCAACTACTTTTATCAAGTGTACAGTTTATCAAGTAAATGTATTTTAAGATTTGTATATATTTTTATTCGGTATTTAAGCACCTAAATTTTAATACCTCGTGACTCAGTTCTTGGAAAAAAAACTAACTCAAAAGATTGCGTTCTGAATCAGCAATTTGGTTTTTAACCGGAGATATCCTTAGACTATAAGTAAAATTGATATTAACTTAATGTCACTCGGGTTATTAAAAAAAACTAACTGTACCTCTTAACCTCAAATAAAAAATACCTCATACCTTTAGCAGGGAAAATAAAAGTCTGCATCAAAAAAACTCTCGAAAACCAAAACCGTACTTCTAAACCAGTACCAGTCGAATAAACAGGACAAATTCAGCAGTAATAAAATATTAATTTATTAAATACTGATTTATCATTCACTCAGTACAAAGTTAATGACGATTAAAGTAATAAAGCGAGCCACCATTACGCCATCGGCGCTCTTGATAGTAATCTGTGTCCGCGGGTTCCGTACGCAGGTAGCGCCGAATATTTTAATACATGTTTTATTTTGATCGTTATCTTTTCTCTTAACCCTGATAATGAGCAGTACAGTTATGGAGATAACGCTGTGCTTTAGTTTGTAAATAATATTATTATGACTCCGCTTTATTTATAAATGATTTTTTTAACTGATGTATAAAATTAAGACTTTTCTCAATTTAACCTTTTTTGTATGAAGTCACAATTATTCGTCGCAATGCGATATCTCAAGAGCTTTATCATGTTGAGGAAACCTCGAATACCTAATTGAAGTTGTTTTTTGTATTAAAATATTTCATTTGTAGTTGAATAAAAACGGGATACAAGTTCAAAATTAGAGCTCCTGCTTATCTAGCACGAGTGTACTTTTAACTAGATATCGCGTGGTATAAAACAGCCATCTCTTACGCACTAACTTAATATCGTATACCGTCATTTCATTCTAACCGATATCGTATCGATAAATTACCATTCGTACGAGGCCTCCTGCATGTCACAGGAAGCTACAGGCTAATATCTTGGTTTATTAGAAATTGGTTGTGCATTAACACACATTGATTTTTGGGCGATGTGGTTGGAGACCCGTCACCAAAAACATTTATTATTACCATCTTTTCCCCCATCAACTTCCAAAAGTGGCTGAGAAATTTCTCATTTCAAAGCTCTGGCTACCTGGATTTATAGCCGTGAGTATATGTATGTATGTCTGTACACTTAACACTTATAACTTATAACCAACGATTTTTATACTTCGTTTTTTAAAGCCCAAAAGAGCCGTGGAGTGGTTGATTCTGAGTTTACAAAACCAACTGTCTGAAAGGTATGTTCCTTAAATTAGATATTCATTTTTTTTAATTTTTGTAAACTAAACTGTATAGCACCCAAATAATAACTAGGGTGCCGTTGTTCTAGTACATTTTAACGAAATGTGGAACCAACTATTTTTTTTTGTTGTATATAATTCTCTTTCTAGTGGTAAAAATGAAGCTTCTTTTCAATTTCTTAATTTTTATATTCAGAGTTCTTTAGAAAGGAAGATAATCGAAAGGCAACATTAATTCTTAATCCTAAAATTATTGGAAAAATATATGTCTGTGATCTCCAATGTTTATAAAACTAAGAGATCTGACATTTAACTTTCTTAGAATCTCGCTTTTATAATTTTGGCTTTGCAGGCTCTTAAACATTCTTGGGGAAAACATACTTTACATAGTGGAAATATAACATACATACAAACACATACTCACGGCTCTTAATCCCTTAACGGGATAGCCAGAACTTCGGAATAAGAAATTCCTCAGCCACTTTTGGAAGTTTATTACGAAAAAAATATGAAAATGAAAATGTACAAATATAAGATGAAAGTTTAGCGAATAGTAACTTCAACTATTTACTAATAAATAAAGGATAAATAAAGGAAAGAAAAAAATCTACACAGGCGAGAATCGAACCCGCGACCTCGGGTATACGCCCCCGTCGCTCTGCTAATTGAGCTACAGTGTCAATGACTGCTAGTGCGAAATTATTCTATCCTTTGTTTCTTTATTTATCCTTTATTTATTAGTAATAATCCCCACATCAGGTTTTCATGAACAAAAACATTCAAATTCAATTATTTAATCATGATTTTTTGATAGCAGCATTTTAAATCTAACCAACATTACCTTCGATCTTCGATTCTTCCATCTAAGCCTAATATGATTCTACAAATATCTATTATTATGCAAATAATTGCTGCTAACAATTCGAAAATACCAACTGTCAAATGTGCAATGTGGAGTGTTATATTTTTATTTACTGCGATAGTAATGAATAAGCCATCTTCTTTCGTTCAAAAGAAACAACGCGGTATTTTGTCTTGTTACTCATTTTCATCATTATAGAAAGCCGCATCTAACTAGGCGAGACTAAAAGTAACAAGGAATATTATTACACTTATTACAGAAGGCAATCATTACGAAGCTTTGAACTTTAAACACTTTTATTACATGATCTTATTTCGTCGACATGCTTTGATAAGATTAGAATAAAATAATACACATTATTTTCATCAGAGTTTTTTATTTATCAACCCAGTCTATTTATGACGGTAAAATTAACTACTACTACCATGATAGTAGCAACTACTGAAGTTGTTTTTTATACCTCAGTCTTTCATTGTAACAAAACTATGATTGTCAATATTATTCATAATTTACACCAATTTTACACGACATTAATACTTTTTTTAAATCAACATGATAACCTTATTTGGTAGTGAACCAAAATAACATAGATAATTTTATTTTATTTTTTTACATTTTAAACGTTTACTGGAATTTGAAAAGGTCTGATATTCAAGTTTGAATGGACCAAGCATAAATATTGCTGAATCAATGAGCAATAAATTTCGACCATTAAATTTATTAGCAATGCAGGGATTTGGCTTTCATTATGAAGAAAAATGGGAGCTTCCATATGTTTTTTTTTCTTTAATTTTTAGTTATTGCCTATCACTGCATCACATGTTTTTTTACAAATTTCTTTGCGTTTGATGAACTGTAAATCATTATTTTAGTTTTTTGAAAACTCATGACGTTATAACTTTATAAGGGTGTAGGTGTCGTATAAAGAAGCTTAGAATACTTGAACTTTGGGAAAAAGGGGTTTGCAATGTGGCTAATTTTGAATTTCAATAATCTTTAATTTTGTTAAGATTTCCTCTGCAAACTGTGAAACGGAATTTTGAGATTTATTTTAATGAAGATCTAGCTGCCTTTTTGGTTAGCTAATACCAATGTGAAGTGGTTTTGTAGGGTTTATAATATTATAAATATTATTTATCACATGAAAAAAAAAATATATTATATGAAGCAATAAGTTGGCGAAGTTTAAAAGCATTACCTATTATCATGGTTTCTAAAGCGTTTTAGGACTCCTAAGCTATGAGGTTTAAAACCAAATATCAACGCTCCATCTATACCAATATTATAAAGAGGAAAGGTTTGATTTTTTGTTTGTTTGTTTGTTTGTTTGAATTGAATAGGCTCCAAAACTACTGGACGGATTTGAAAAATTCTTTCACTGTTTTGATGCTACACTATTCCCGAGTGACATAGGCTATATTTCATTTTCAAAAAAATTAGGGATCCTTACGTAAACTTCAAAAATGTAACCCAAGGTGTAAAAGAAATACCAAAAAAAATCCTTACATCGCATGCGCTGCGAAAACTATTGACAATAGAATAAAATTATGTACCACAATTTTATAGAACACATCATTATCTAAAAAAAATGCCCCGACAGCATGTCTCTAACTATTATAGTTATCTCACAACAAGCGTCATTATATAAAATTATTTAAAAATTAAATTAAAATCCTGCTTTAGAAAAGGCTCTTTATTTGTACCTATCTAATTCTTATAAAAAAACGTATATATTATTTTAGACTACTTCAATACCCTTATATTACTTTTTGAATTATTCGATTCGAACATTCCATTCGAAAGTTATCTCGAATTAAAAAAATAGATAAATCTCCGCTCGATTAGCTATGCATAGTAAGTTGTTGCAGGCGTCACGAAGGGGTACGGGAGGCTGCTTATCAAAGAGTTAAAGCAAAATTTAATTGCAGCGACTATTATCACTGGCCCAGCAGCCGGTCAATTATTTATTTATTTATTTATTTATTTGGCACACAAACAGTATTATGACATAGCATTGGTATACAAAATTTAAAAAATAATACAAATTCGGACATAATACCAAAAAACTGTGTACACAGCATGATATTAAATAATCAGTTGAGATGACAACTTAAAAAATATATTAGTATAGTTTTTTTTTTTTTTTTATTATTATTATCATTCATTAATTTACTAACATTAATTTAACTTACAAATAAAATGAAGACTATTTACAAAGGGAAAGGGAAAGGGGCTAGATTTTAACATAATAAGCACAACATAAAAACAACATAAGTAATAAATTATGGAAAATTATGAAATGATTTTATATATCCTACTAACTATATCCTTTATTAAAGTCTCGCACTGCGGTGAGACATTTTATTTTGAACGTGCGTAGAGTGTGTTGATAGACGTCAGGAGCGTTTGTGTCTTTGTCTTTGAATAGGGAGTTGTACAGTTGACACATCCTATTTAAGGGGTTATTTGCAATGACATTCGTTTTAGGTGTAGGCATAGCAAGGGGACGATGGTTTCTAAATGATTTACTGGGGATATTAAAGTTTATTCTGGATATGATGCCAGTTGAAATTGAGCCATGTATTATTTTATATAAAGTGGTAAGGTCATGCATTTGCCTACGATTTAACAGATTGTCTAGATGAAAATGACTACATCTGTCCTCGTATGAACTTAAACGCCGTCTCAAGCCAAATCGAGAACAAACATTACGAACGAAACGTTTCTGAATAGATTCAAGTCTGTCTATGTGTACGTTGTAAAAAGGTGACCATATAACTGAGGCGTATTCCAAATTACCCAAAACAATCGACTTAAAAATACGTATCACACTAAAAGGGTTCTTGAAATCTTTGGATACTCGCGATATGAATCCAACAAGTTTTAAACATTTGTTCGCCAAGCTTGAACAGTGTTCGTTAAAAGATAACTTCTCATCAAGTAAAACCCCAAGATCCCTTACAACTGTTTTTCTCTCAATTGTAAAATTATCGATGGTGTAATCAAAATTGAAACGGTTATGTTTCATTGTAAATGTAATGACGAAACATTTTTTTATATTTAAGCGCATCTGATTCCGGTGACACCAAGAAGTTAACGTATTTATATCCTCTTGCAGGCTAATACAGTCTTCAAAAGTGCGTATTGTTCTAAATATCTTTAAATCATCTGCATAAAGTAAACATGGATTTTTTAGATGCAATACGAGGTCGTTAATAAAGATATTAAACAATAAAGGACCGAGCAACGATCCTTGGGGAATTCCTGATGTAACCAGAACAGGTTTGGAAAGGTAGCCTTTTAGTGCAACTAGTTGACTACGATTATCCAGGTAAGAGTCGAGCCACCGAAGCAGGCTGCCATGTACACCATATGCTTCAAGTTTTCCATGTACGACTCTATGTATTAAAGTGTCGAAAGCTTTCATGAAGTCGGTATACACAGCATCCACCTGGGATCGTTCACCAAAAGCCTTGTGTATATAGTCGGTGTACTCGATCAAGTTGGTAACAGTTGACTTACCCTCGGCAAAACCATGTTGCTCAGAAGCGAGAGAGTGTTTCATGTGCGAGTTCAGAGCATCAAATATGAAGGATTCAAAGATCTTTGAAAAACTACACAATATACTTATTGGCCTGTAATTCCTTATATCTGCTGAATTTCCTGATTTGAAAACTGGCACAATAAAGGCAGTTTTCCATCGAGATGGAAATATTCCCTCCCGTATGCTACGATTAAAGATGATGCTAAGAGGATAGGACAAAGCTTCCGCACATGACTTTATAAAAAAGGGGGGGATTCCATCTGGGCCAGCACCTTTGTTTTCATTTAAATGTTTTAATTTTATGGCAATACTCTCTTCCGATACTTGAAAGCTGGTAAGCGTTGAGTGGGAAAGAATATGAGAGTAACCACAATTAGATTTACCGTCATCCTTAACGTATATAGAAGAAAAAAAATCAGCGAACATATTGCAAACGTTCTGCGCGCCGCTGCAAGAATCATCCCCTAGAAACATTGTGTCTGGAATAGAATGATTCGACTTTTTAGACTTAATGAAAGAAAAAAACAATTTATTGTTATGTTTTAAAGAGGACTCTATATTATTTATATAGCTCTCGTAACATTCTTTCATTAGACGTTTGGAACGCTTGCGGAGGGAAGAAAACTCATCATAGTCACGAGGGTTACCAAATTTTTTGAATCGCTTGTGAACTTTGTTCTTCTGTTCTATACAAAATTTAAGTGGTTCAGAAAACCAAATAGGGTAAGCATTACTATTTAATGTTTTTAAGGGAGTTGTTTCGCTGATAACACCGTTCAGAGTTTCGTAAAAAATATCCAGGTTAGTATCAATATCAACAGTAGTCGACAATATAGAAGACCAGTCCATTTCATTGAACATTGATATACATTTTGATATGTTACATTTTCTAAAGTTTAGAATTTTACTACGCTTGGGTTTGATAGGTTTAACAGTATTTATAAGCTCATATACCGAGGATACCGATGATCCCAACTGATCTGCCAATTCCATTTAAACGGCTACAATTTCCGGTTAAAACATCTTTTGCTTTAACAATTAATAAGTCCCAAGGCCAAACCTTCAAATTAGTAGGGATAGGGATTGACCTGCGAAAGAATTGTTTTACTCACGGTCAACTGTACGTTGGCCTGTCGCGGGTGGGAGCTCCTGAACATCAATTTATTTTGCTGCCCCAAAATACAACAACGTCAAATATTGTTTACAGGGAAGCTCTAACTCTATAAATTGAATGGCTTTTGATGTAATTACTCAGAGTACCCACGTTTTGCATGGACAGTGTACTCACGTGATAGGGGTACTCTGAACACCATGTGACAAAGTCACGTGATGTTCAGAAGTATTAGTACCTCTGCCAACCCCTTCGGGGATATTCGGCGTGAACGTTTATGTTATGTTATGTAATTATGAAAAAATATAACATACATACATACATATACTCACGGCTATAAATCCCTAGAAGGGGTAGCCAGAGCTAAGGAATCAGAAATTCCTCAGCCACTTTTGGAAGTTGTGTGGGGAAAAGATGGTGAAATAAAGGTTGTTGGTGATGGGTCTCCAACCGCATCGCCCAAAAATCCATAGAAAGCCCCAAAACCGTTAGTCGCCTCTTACGTACACCCACCGGAAGAAATGGGGTAGTGCTATTCTAAGCCGACACTACACAGCAAAAAAATATAACATAGCTTAAAACTTACAAAAAAAAATTAAAATAATAATACATGTAATAAAATAAATAACAAAATGTTAATGATAATTTATGCCCGAGCGAAGCCGGGACGGGCTGCTAGTTATTTATATATTTATATAATAATATTTTCTCGATTTTTTTTAAGTCGCATATAGATTCTCCAGTTCCGGCTACTCTATGATTTTTAGCCACGACGAAAGGTAAGTAACACAAACGACAAAATTGACAGACTAAAACGAAACAGACTAAAATGATGCCTAAAGAACTTGGTTCCAATTTCATGCAACTATTATTGTACTTTTAGTACTTTCATTTGCCAGTGTTAAATCAGAGCTGAGTTTTTAGAGCAATCGTCAAATCATTGTTGTCGGTAGACACACCTATTAGTTCTGCTGTCAGAATCGGTTCAATATCTCAAGTCTCAAGTTTGAAACATTCTTGGTTTTTGTTATCTATCGCATAAGTACAAGTTTCACTGGTTTATTGGAAATAATTGGCGATCCGCATTTTTATACATAACATAAACATTCACGCCGTTTTATCCCCGAAGGGGTTGACAGAGGTACCAATACTCCTGAACTCATATGGCAAGCGCCATCTAGTTTCCAGAGAAGGTACCCACGTTTTGCTTAGACAGTGTACTCACGTGATAGGGGGCAGGCCTATCGCCGTTTTGTACGAATGCACTGTCACATGACTAAGTACAACTCAGCCATGTGGGTTTCCTCACGATGTTTTCCCTCACCGTTAGCAACCATGATAAATTAACCACACATATGAATTTAGAAAAGACAAATTGGAAATTTTTATACACTTTGGAACTATAATATTTTACTACACACATACATATATATCATTACTCCATTATTCATTTTGGGGTAGGCAGAGACTATCGATCGCCACTTTGTACGATCCAGACAAACATCTCAAGCATATTCTTTAGTGCTGGTTAAATTTTGAATAACCGTAATTCTTTTTAGCTCATTATAGCATAAATTATATATTATTTATTCTTACTATCTAATGATTTTATAGCAATTTAGTTTTGTAAATTGGGATGTATTTAGCAAGCGATGGCTTTCAAAGCGAATATTTTATACTTATATACATACATACATACATCTCTTGTACTATAAATCCCTAAAAGGGGTAGCCAGAGCTGAGAAATTAGAAATTCCACAGCCACTTTTGGAAGTTGAGTGGGGAAAAGATGGTTGAATAAAGGTTGTTGGTGATGGGTCTCCAACCGCATCGCCCAAAAATCCCTTAAAAAGCCCCAAGTCCGTTAGTCGCCTCTTACGTACACCCACCGGAAGAAAAGGGGTAGTGCTATTCTAAGCCGACACTACACAGCACTATACTTATATATATATATATATATATATTATATAAAAACTGTTGTCTCTCATAATCGGACGCTATCATCATCATATATCTACTATAACCTGTAAACATCCTTTCAACTTTGATAAGTATTATATTTTCTTTTAGCAAATTTTTAAATAATTAACTTTATAAAGCAACTAAATATCAAAAATTATGTACGGATCCCATTTCTAAAAGTATATTTTTTACTTGACATTTCACACTATGATATTAAATCGTTTCGCCAATTAGTTTTTATTTGTTAGCAATTTTGGTACTTTATAACGTGTTACAGTAAAATTATCATGGTTGTTAACAGAGAGGGAAAACATGGTGATGTAAATCACATGGCCAATTTTTACTAAGTAATGCCGCGGTGTATTGGTACAAAAAATTGTGATACACCTGCCCCCTATCAAGTAAGTGCACTTTCCAACCAAAACGTAAGAATATCAAGTGATATTAATGTCGCGTGATCATCATATGTATCCGTACCTCTGCCACGACTTCGGGGAAATAAGGCGTTAACATTTTAGTTTAAGAGTTAAACAGAAAACCCCCTATAACATTTTTATCGACACGCTAAAGACAAAGCAAAAACCGATAATGCCCAGTAAAGTTATATTTCGGGAACAGTAGTTACTTTTTAGGACGGTCATGAAAATAACTTTTATGATTGTTGGAAATTAATATCTGAATAATGGCTGCAAACCCTTATTATATTTACCGTCTCGCTAAGCAATAGATTCCTTGATACTTATAACTTTAAATTAGTATTGTAATAGAAGCAAGAACAAATTGGTTTGAGAGCGGGATATAAATTTAATTGCTTTGTGTCAGTGAATTAAAGGAGTTATACCAAAAATTTAATAATGAAAATGTGTAGGGAATTAGATTGATCTATCGCGGATCTAGTCAGTATGCTCATTAAGGCTTCCAAAACATAGTTGCAATATGCAAAGCAACACAATATTTCTGTCGCATCTTTGGATTACTATTTTTCATAAGGATAACGTAAATTGGACACGTGCTGCGACTGTGTAGTGTCAGCTCAGAAAAGTACTGTCTTGTATCTTTCTATGGGTGTTGTACCAGGTAATTAAGGGGTCTGAAACTAGTTATACGTGATATATGATCTCTATTCCACCATATTAACTGTATTTCGTGACAAGTAAATAAATGTACATATTTATATAAGTGGCTGAGAAATTTCTGATTCCCAAGCTCTGGTCAACTCTTTTTCTAAGTAAAGTCATGAAAATTGGTAGGTAAAAGGAGATGGAGACGACCCATACTAAAGTTAAATACCACGATCGCGCGTAAGTATTATTTATTATTCTACTTCCGAGAAATTTTCGTCAATTTGTTACATTATTTTATGAATCTTTAATTTAATAACTTACTTTCATTAATCCACTACTTCACTTTAGTTCTTTTGACTTTGCAATTGGCTTACATAATATGTATACGCAGTACCCTACTTTTTCAAACAATATTCTCATATACGCCAAATAACAACTGATTTCCATGCTTCAATGTGAAAACATCGCTCAACCACAGGCGGTTAACCTAATTCTCATTTTTCACGATATAAAATATCGTTTCATCGTCTGTTTCTATAACGGATGAAAAACATAAAGTATTGCAGGAAGCAGTAACAATGAACGAGCATTGTATCCGGAATCTGGTCTTACATGCATATATATACACATTACAAATGGGGTCTTGCGTTTTTGAGCTAATGACGTTAAATTTTTAATGCTAATATCAAAGTTATCTGAAAGATGTTTATAATTTAAATAAACATGTGCTGTTTGAAAATAGTTTCATATTTACCGTATAGTATTTGTTGAATGGCTTTTTATCTCACTTGTCTTGATAATATATTATGACAGTAAAATTGCGAAGGAAGCAGTAAGTTAAATCAACAAATCCATCGACACAAGTGTTTTTTGTTATTTCAAGCATCGGTCCAAACAAGCGGCGCCTAAAAAGGGCTTCTAATTTGGCAGTCGTAATCCAACATTATTTCGCTCCACAATTGTTTGTGTTACGATTACCGCAAGGGGTTAAATCGAGCGTTCACTCGCAGAATTTTTCATCTAAACTTTCGCGAAATTCTGAAAAGAGTTAGGAAAGTCCAAACTCTGCTTTCACAAAACCATTCAGAAGTTTTTTGCTGTTCGGAATTCAGAAGTCTCCAGAGCCTAATTTAACAACTCAATTAAATCAATAACAATTTATCGCTAAAATAAAATTTAGTAATAATAAAGTTCGTAACACTATCCTTTGGTTTTTTTCAATTTAAATAAACCTAACTCAAAACTCATGCCATTTATCTACACAGGTTTTGCAGAGGTACTCATTCTTCTAAAAATTAGGTGACATTCTTGAAAAGTGAGTTCATGGTATAGGGAACAGGCCATAGCAAGTTGAAATGTTGACATTTTAATTGAGACGTTCTTATTCTTATTGTATTTTCAGATAATTTACTTCTTAACAAATAAAGAATAAATAAAGAAAGATAAATTTACTACCTCGTACCTCGGTACCTCGAGGCGTATACCCGAGGTCGCGGGTTCGATTCCCGCCTGTGTCGAGATTTTTCTTTCCTTTATTTATTCTCGATTTATTAGTAATAATCCCCACATGAGGTTTTCATGAACAAAAAGATTTAAATTAATTTACTTCTTATAAATCAGTACATTTCAATTTGATAATCGTATTCACTTGCAAATAACAACATTATACAATGTCAATATATTGAGTTGGTGTTGCATTACGACACCGCATGATGACGTCCGTGGCCGAGTGGATAGGTGACTAGCTTCTCAGTCCGGAGGTTGAGGGTTCGATCTCCACTGAGAGGAACATTAATGTGATGAGCGTCTTGGATGTTATTTACATATGTGTTATATAATAATACAAATTTTACTTGGTTTAGGGCTAACTTGATCTCTGTACAATATGTCCGTATATTTATTTATCATTTATTATATCAGTGCTGTGTAGTGGCGGCTTAGAATAACACTACCCCATTTCTACCCGTGGGTGATCGTAAGAGGCGACTAAGGGTATAGGGGCTTTTAAGTGATTTTTGGGCGATGTGGTTGGAGACCTGTCACCAAAAACATTTGTTATTACCCTCTTTTCCCCAATCAACTTCCAAAAGTGGCTGAGGAATTTCTCACTCCAAAGCTCTGGCTACCCCGTTAAGGGATTTATAGCCATGAGTATATGTATGTATGTATGTATATCAGTAGCTAGCATTGATCAATGTATTTTGACGGCAACGAAGCAATAGCCATCTTTATATATGTGTTAACCACTATCACCTCAATGAGAGTACTAAGTGGTACTCACAATTAATCCATGCTGGTGTATCTACTCATATTCGTTACGTACGTTTGCACAAAAAAAAACAAATTCTTTTTCTATTAGGAAAGTTAAAAGCAAAAATTATAGTCGAACAAATCTTTACTCTAAATATAGGATTTTAAGAAGAACCGATCACCGTTTCCATGAATTAACAAAACGTAATTAAATCACAACTCCAAGAAGCTCAATCCTCAAGCAAGACAATTTCGCTGCTAATCCAGGAGATAGAATCCAAAATCAAATTAAATAGCAAGCAAGGAGCTTGGTGCATCGGCAAACTCATTTTGGCGACGACATTTTGCAAAATATGTCCCGATAACAGAGTCAGGGCTCCAGCTTAATAAGGTGTGAAGCTTCGTACAGCTTAACTAACCCTTTATCTTCAGCGCAAACCGAGCTATCTCTTTATCAACAATCGTTGTGAGGGTTTGTCTTGGTATATGTCCCGCTTTAATTAGGGAAAGTACCTCGACGTTATCTCAACATGAATCTTTGATTTGAATGCAATTATTGTTCTCTTGATAATATAAAGTGATTGTACGGCAGTGTATTTATTGTGTTGAACATGAATTAGCATTGACTATTAAACACGGATTGAGAAAGTTTCTAATCGATATTAAATAGGTTTTGCTTTCGCTCTTTGATAATTGTCAACAAGAATACATATAACTACTAAAACTACTAAACTAATAATAACGGTTTTTTTATAAAAAATGTTTTTTTTTCTAATTACAAAAAAAAATAGATTTATTTTCAAATATTACCTAAACTAGTAAATTATGAAAAAAAATAAAAAAAGAAATTTGCTTTTTACGTACTTCTATTACAATACAATACAACCCTATTCAAATAGATACCGCACGAGCATATTCCAATTATCTGATCTACCTAATCTTTAGTTATTCACTGAGATGTGAAAAGATCGACCGTACATTGTATTTGTGCAAGGGCTTATTAATATTAATTAAATTTGCTTTTCACAGATATTTTGATGCTAGGGGGATTCTAATACAACGTTAGAGACTTTTTTTAATAAGCTTGCTAAACACGTTTCAAAATTAGCTAGAAGTATAATCCTTTTACGGAAGATTTTTGCAAAGCAACCATAATGATAAGAATATGTATAAAGAGATTGTGAATATAGTAATATTTTTGGAGATGGCTTTCTACCCCCGTCCATGAATCGCTTAAATATCTTCGTAACCTTAGTTAAGTCGTATGATACCCACGGGAATTTATTTTATAGAACCATGGAATAAATGTTCAAATAATTATTTCTGTGATTATTTGAATTAAATAAATTGTTTGAACATTTAGTTGTTTGGAACGACCAGATATTAAATTCTTTAATTAACTTTATACTTACTATCGTTGAAATGTAATTTTTAAATTAAATATGTGACAGAAAAAATATTTTCTTATATAGTGTGGTCAACAATTATTTTCAATTATTGAAAAATTATTGAATATGATGATTTGTACTGGATACAGAATAAAGTATACAAGTCACATTTGCGGTATATTTGTTTTATCTAGCACAGATTAAAATCATAGTACTAGTCTAAAAGTGTATAAATGTAACCCAACCCAATTGGCTAGCAAGTGCTTTTAACGAACCCATATTTTACTATCCATTCAAATGTACCCGACCAAAAATAAATTTAAACGACATTAAGAAGAAATTGATGTGTTCAAACATTTCTTTTCATTTATCGACGTATTTTAAATACACGACGACACAAAAACCTTCCAATTCATTAGCTTATCTATTTAAAAGCGCGGCTCGTTCGGGATGCGATACATTCAAACCCACTGGAGCCGAATGTCACAAACATCGGCTTGGATCATCCATTCACATGTATTCAGTGTATAGCTGGATTTTTTACACTTGGTATATTTTCGCAGAGTGAGAGGCAAGAAGCATATGAATGTAAGGGTT
Source organism: Bedellia somnulentella (assembly GCA_963576735.1). Classification (NCBI taxonomy): domain Eukaryota; kingdom Metazoa; phylum Arthropoda; class Insecta; order Lepidoptera; family Bedelliidae; genus Bedellia; species Bedellia somnulentella. The sequence continues at coordinate 4,700,273 of OY755180.1, forward strand.
ATAGAGAAAGTCATACTTAATATTGCTTATAAAAAACGATGTTCTATAAAATTTGAGTTCTTCAAAAGTGGAATATTAATAAAAAAACTCTTATTATGCCATTTTAATATTTTTCAATTTGACAAGTTTACATGAACCAAGTATACAAGCCTATGCACGAAGCGAATACAGAAAAAAGGATAATACACTCTCACACTGATCGACCAAGCGAAAATTTCATAAAGAGTAATATTAGACGTGTATTTAAAATGTCGTTAGATGGTATACCTTTTTGTGGTTCATAGAACTATTTTATTATTGGATTGACAAAAAAATATAATGTTTTTATTACGGATACAATTTTGAGTTGAGGTCTTTATTTCAACAAGAAAGTGAAATAAATAACATCATTTTTCATAATGAGTACTGTAATATAATAACTGGATATCACCGGGAAGATGGCAGAGATACTAAATGATGAGCTTATTCAAGAGGCCGACTAACTGGACCCTGATATAACAGTTAGATTGATACCTTCTGAATATAGAGATAAACACATCGTAAGACTATGAAAAGGTCGCCAAAATGGACGCTTTTTGGGTGGTACTTTTAGTCAGAAAGTATTCATTTTTATTTCTTTTGTGCCTAAATCTTTACTTATTATCAGCAACGGCAGGCAAACATTATTTATTCTTATACAACAAATAGACGTTTTTTAGTGTAGACAAATAACCGTTACACAAACTTCAATTGTGTCAAGTGCCAAGTTTCCAAACATCGCCCTTTGTGCAAAGTGGTGACAATAAAAAACTAGTCTATGTCCAAGTTGTGAAGCCTTTTGAAGCCAAATAGTCTGTTATATCTGCCAAGCTGGCACTGTGGCGGAATCATATTGCTTCTGAGGAGATAGTATGCTCGAGCCTACAGCGGAAACATAAAAATACCCCTCCCACTTCGTACAGCAGAACCGTTTCCTGCATACGTGGAAAAGACGCAAAATGTAAGTAATATTCACCATTTATTCGGCGAAGCACCCATGAATGCCTTATTCTTGTTATCTAAATTATCTACTTGTATAAAGTGCTGTGGCGATCGATAAAAATGTTTACCTAGAAAGCCTCAATCACTTTCTTCTGTTTTAGGTTTATGGTATTATTGTTGTTTTACCTAAATCTCAATTTTATGAGATCTGTGTATTCAAAAATGGATTATAAAAGACGTTTTTGTTTTAGTAACACATCACGTTTTGTTAACTAAATAAATGGATTGAAATATTTTACGTTCTACGTAATTTGATTAAATTATTATTCATAGTTCTTGAGTGGAGACCACGCACTGGCAGACGCAGTGTGGGGCGCCCTCCAGACCGCTGGACCGACGACCTAAAGCAGGTGGCCGGGAGTGGTTGGATGAGGCTGGCCGAGGACAGGAAGAGGTGGCGTGCCATGGGAGATGCCTATGTCCAGCAGTGGACGAGTGTGGGCTAATGATGATGATGATTATTCATAGGTTGAGGAAAATTATGTTAATACTGGTAGTGCCATTTCAAAAAACTATATACGATATCAACTAACTTTTCCATGCCTACAGAATAGAAAGCATATACTATTATACTAATGTTTGTATTTGATTTCTAACATGTCAAAAGATAATCTAATATTCATATTAGACAGTAAAAAATTTGGATGCTATCCGGTAGTCAGTCGTAGGTGTTAAATGAACAGTAGAGTCTTATCTGCACGCGTCAAAAGTTTAGAATAATATGACCAATATTGATTGGCCTTTGGCTACATCTATAAAGTATACAAAAGAAAGACTGTTTAGCTGGTGGATAATGTCACGTGTGTAGTTCGTAGTACGTGGGATGGAGTTCGAAAAGAAATCAAGATCGAACTTGCAACGGAAGCTAAGGTGATGCATTACCTCGGGTACCTCTCGCCCTCTCGATCGCAGATACCAGATGAAATCGCATTCGCTTTCTAACGTAAACTGCTTCGAGAAAACTAGTTGTTTGCTCTTTTAGTGATGCATCTTTTTCTTTTACACGGTATTCTGATCGATGAGATAATTGAAATTGTATGTGCATATGTTACGACTGTAAAATACATAACTATATTAATGAATCGACCTAGATATGTATGCGCTTGCAAAAAGTTCTCATTTTATTGAGTGAAAATTACCAATAAGTATAGCTAAATAACAGTGCTATAATTGAGTACTGTAACTGAAAAAAATGCTACTTTCGGAATAGTTTTGTTTTGCTAATAAATAAAGGAAAGAAAAATTTCAACACAGGCGGGAATCGAACCCGCGAAATTTATTAGTAATATTACCCACATGAGGTTTTCATGAACAAAAAGATTTAAATTAGTTTTGTTTTGTTTGTAAAGTGATTGGTCCCATTATCAAAACTGAGATATTGACACAATATATCTATTAATATTTAAAACTTTAGTCACTACAGTAAAAAAAACAAATAAATATGTTCATTATTTCATTTACACAGTATAGGCGTCAAAAGCTTTATTAAAACAAATGTTTCTGTAACTCATTATATCGTACAACAGAATCTCCATAACAGTGGGCTATTCAGATGGGGCAATCACGAAAATGATTAGCTTTATTTACTTGTCCGCTAACGCATTACTTTATTAACATTATAAAAGGTCGAACAGATACTGAGCGTCTTAGAAAGCGTTTCTGTCAAATACAATGACTGTTTTTTACGATATTAGTTAGTAGTTATTAGGTATTGTTTTTTGCCTACTTTTAGGTTCGATTTAGTTGGTGCAAATATTGGTTTATTTCAGTTTTAGTTTTTTCACTTTAGTACTGTCATATTTTTGTTGAAGTCGAATCTGTCGGCTTACAAAATTATTAGTTACACCTATGCCTCCTTACAAATTTCATGAAATTTAGTACACAGACAAGAAATAATAAGGATTTGAACAAAAAACCTTAGTAGTCCGGAAAAACAAAGGATCTCAATTTGATAAAACAGTAATAGAGTGGCTCCTTTCTTAATATAAAAATGATTTGCATAACGACATCAATCTCTCACCAGTTTTTCATAAACGTTCTCCATTGACCTTGATATAGGAAAAACACTATACAACGCTAGTTTAAAAGCGCCAGCTTCTGACGCAATATGTCTACACTAACCTTTTCAAATCCTCTTGTATTCCATACTAAACGGTTTGTGTTTCTACACAGAATATATCAGTGTAGGTGTTCGATTTTCATTACAATGAAACAAGAAGTGCTTGGATATCGAGTTACGGGGTCCCAGACAAGACGTGTAATATAATGATGGATGGTAGATATTCGATACCCGGTCGAATATATAAATGGTCGATTAAAGGTTTTAGGTATGTAGAATTTAGGTTAGAAAAAGCAATCTAGATCTTCCTGTGGGTGTGGAAAGGGACGACTTAGGGATATGGGGTTTTTTTGTGTACATATTCTCACGGCTATAAATCTCTAGAAGGAGTAGCCAGAGCTAAGGAGTTAGAAATTCCTCAGCCACTTTTGGAAGTGCGGCACAGCAGTTTTTTTAAAATATTTCTTACATTTTTTTATTAACCACTCGTTAGGGTATGCAGACAATTTTGATCGTAACTTTGTAAAATCTAGACAAGCGCTTTCCTTCACACTCATCAACCTACTCAACTTCATGTTTTTTTAAATTTGGAATTAAAGCAAACCAAGTACCAACCTGTTTTTTACTCGCAAATCTCGCTATACTATACACTTCCAAAAATTAGGTAATAAATAAAAATGTTTATAAACCTTTTTACGAAGAGTAATTATTATCAAGTCTTGAGTATTCAGATTTTAAATCATTAAAAAGAAGCATAACAATATTGCCATTAGTAACTAACCAAATATGTTTTCCATTGAAATGAATTGGAACTTTAATAAAAAAACACGTTTTATCGTTTTGTACAAAATAATGAATCAAATTATAATTTAATTAGTTATTTATCACAAGACAGCGAGATACTTCACGCTTTTCTTAAAATTTTGTTCACTTATCCCTCGCTTTTAACCTTTACTAATTCCTAAGCTACAAATCGGGTAATAAATCTTCACAGGAACTTTGCTTAAGGCACTTTAAATTTAGAAGCCTAAAAGAGGCCTTTGGAAGCTTAACTAAGTTATGTAATCGCGAATAATTGCGATAAGCCTTTAACGAACATTGTCGCTGCATAGTGTTAACGCTTCCACTCTTTGTATAAACTTTAATGCATTCTTATTATCTCTTAACAAGAAAGTCGTTGTTCGCTGTTCCCTATCTTTTGTCTTAAAAAGTACTTTCCTGGTTTTCGTTTACATCCCATACACTTGAATCAGATACGGGAGCCTGCACGAAGCAAAAGGCTGTACCAACTCATTTATTATAAGCTAGAGAACGATTATTTACGATATATGGCGGGTAATAGCTCGGTCGTTTTTTTATAAAGCGAACAATGTATCAAATATATTGTTGCGTATCGATTTACAATATTTACAAAAAGTTATCTTGTGGAGTTGAAACACTTTAACTTCAGTTCTATCTGATCAGAACCATGATACGTTGAGTTTTTATTAGTTGTCTTTGAACTAAACTATATTTAATCTCAATAGAAGGTACAAAATTCAAGCATAGGTAATTTAATATTACGATATGTATGGGTAACTACAAATTTTATATACATTATTAAGATATCATACCACAATATAAATATTTGTAAATGTGTAACAACGACAGCATTTTCCATCTTAAATAGACCTCTCATCGATGCACAAATTAATTCTGTTTGTTATGATCAAAAATATTTAATTCACAAACGGAACAAAACAATTTTATATATTTTTTAATTGTAAATGGTTATATAAGTTATGCACATTCTGTGCAAGCATTTCATTGTGAAAAACACACATCCACACTGTTTATGTTTATGAAACGCCAAAAATATTCGTCTCTCTTGTACTTAAAATAAGTATTTTCATAATTTCTGGAATTCATCCTAAGTTGTGTAATAAAAAATACGTAAAATATAAATAAAGAACAATGTGTCCGAAGTTACTTCTACGTAAACAAGATAAAAAACAAATTCATTTTTTTAATAATGTTTGGAGCCTCGGAAAAGTGTCATAATTCTTTAAAATTACTCTTACTTTGTACAACCTCATTCTTTACGATAAGAGAACAAAATACTGTCATAGTAAAAACCTTGTTAAACTCGTGAAAGGTGAAATTTTTAGGAAATAAAATAAAACAGATATACATTTCTTTGAATACTTTTTGCTCCACCAAGTATCTGGTAAATTCAATCTCTGCATTTGATTTCGCTCTAATTGCTCTTAATGATTTTGGGTGTCTTTAAAACTTAATATATATCATGAAAAACATATATATGATAAAATCTCATGATTTGTCCAAGAACTGTATTTTTTTTTCAGTTAATTCGAATAGTTGACGAAATAAGAAATCATTGATCAAGGTAGACGCAGTGTGGGGCGCCCTCCAGCCCGCTGGACCGACGACCTAAAGCAGGTGGCCGGGAGTGGTTGGATGAGGCTGGCCGAGGATAGGAAGAGGTGGCGCGCCATGGGAGATGCCTATGTCCAGCAGTGGACGAGTGTGGGCTGATGATGATGATGATGATCAAGGTAGAGGTGGGTGACAAGTCTCCCACATTTCATGGCTCAGTGTTCATATATTCATAAAACGATGTTTGAATGAAAGACCGTGTACCTCTTCCACTCTTTCTGGAATATAAAGCCAACTATGTTAGTGTTACCATATCACTAATTTTTACTTAAAAAATGTTGTTACTCCTATTTGTGTACTGTTGCTTTTGTTGTATGGTGTTATGTTAACATGATTAAATGAGCAATCTATCAATCTATGTCTATATGAAAAATCACACACTTAAGATCAGACAGAAAATGTCGGGGAAAAAGAGAGTCAAAATTCTGTATTCAGAGGTCTGGGAGGCGATACGGCTCTTGGTAAGCGTTTTTTTTGGGTGCGCTTTTTCTTACATAACTTTTTAACTCCTATCATCTGAGGTCCGAAAATATTTCACATACCATTTAAAATCATAATGATAAGTCTCCATAAAAAAAACAAGTCATAAATATTAAAATATTAAATCATTGAATTGCATAATATCACTAATTATACAGTTTGAATTTACTAATATTTGTTTTAATATATTTGTTTATACTAATGATCGACACTCATAATCATTTCAATAAATAAACAAAATATTCATAAATGAGTTAGGACACATTAAGCTAGGTTAGGTTATGTTTGAAACGAGCGAGCGAAGCGTAGCGGAGTGAGTACCTAAAATGCACAATCTGTATTTTAAATATATGGAAAATGATTATATTGAAATAATATTACTCTTAATATTTTCAACATAACAGACAATATTATCCTAGTAACAATATTATTAGTTAGAACAATATGGTCATTGAACGTTATGAAGAAAAAAGCTCTTGAAAAAAATTCTAGTTTTAACAAAAATCTTGGTAGTAACATTATTAATAAAAAATATGATTACTAACTGTTATGAATTCCGTTGGTAGTATTAAAAATTTATGAATAAATAAAGTATGACAAAAAGTTATAGAAATTTAAGTATAAAGAGTGATTATTATGAACACAAATCGTTAGAAAGACAATGAATATGATTTAGAATTTTATGTGAGCCAATATGGACCCGTTTTTTTAAAATATTTTTGTTATGTTCCAGCAAAATCTTTGACAAAACAAATAATATTTGCATGTTAACCATTCAAATAAAATAAGGAAGATAACCATATTGTAATCTAAAATCACCGTATAAATCAAACTAGAAATCTCAACTGTGTCAAACAAGCACAGTTGTCACGGAACAGTGATAGGATAACAAGGCTTACATGTTTATTAAGGAAGTCATGAAATATGCATGGACGGACATCCCATCAATTAACATTTTGTAAACAACTGAACTAACTTGAACTCAAACAATGTAAATATACATGGTATTGATGAGCAGTGTTCTAAAACAGCAAATACTGTCGATATGTTTTCATTGCAAGGCCAAGCTGAAATGATTTGCTTAGCCCGGTGAAATATTTTAAAAAATTACATAACAGTTCGTGTCGGGAATCGTAGCTGCGATTCGAGATCGACTTACTTCTCAAATAAAACAAGTCCTTTTAAAATCACTTGACTGAATAAATTATGGTAAAGAATTAAATTGGATACAAATCACTAAACTTCGGTGCAGAATTACATTACATAGAAAACAAAAATTTTAAACTAATTCAGAAAATATGAGATTTAAAGTTCTTGAATGCAATTCTCACAATATCGATGACGTTAACATTAAAATTTATAACATGCACACATACAATCATGGCTATAAATCCCTAGAAGGGGTAGCCAGGGCTTCGGAATTACTATTCCTTAGCCACTCATGAAAGTTTATTAATTTAAATTTAAAATAATATAGAAAAGGTTTTTGGAGACACAACAAAATCGTCCAAAAAACCCCAATATTCACCTCTTATGAACCTCCTCGGGAAGCAATAGGCTATTGCTATTTCAATAGCTGAGTTGACTCTACACAGCTATGTAATTAAAGTAAAATTGTATAATACGCCGACGCCGTGTAGTGTCGGCTTAGAATAACACTACCCCATTTCTACCCGTGGGTGATTGTAAGAGGCGACTAAGGGTATAGGGGCTTTTTAAGTGGTTATTGGGCGATGTGGTTGGAGACCCGTCACCAAAAACATTTATTATTACCATCTTTACCCCAATCAAATTCCAAAAGTGGCTCAGGAATTTTTCGTTCCAAAGCTCTGGCAACCCCGTTAAGGGATTTATAGCCGTGAGTGTATATATGTTGTAATATATAATGTATGTATGTTGTATATCCTTGTAAATCTGCTTTTTCTAATCGAGTATGCTTTTGTTTGGGTAATTAATATTTACAGACATGATATTACACATACGATTTAGATTTATGGTCTATGTTATAATTAGAAGGTAGAAAAATAATTTAAATAATTTAAAAGAGTATAGAGAAATAGCTTTGAGTCAGTTATTGTGGTGTCACAATTTATTATATTTAACGAATTTAACTATATTTCGAAATTATGCTACCCTCTCTATCATTAATACCATATCATGAGAATTCAAATTCTACCATATTATTAATATCCAATAATAGTTCATTTAGTGGTTTCCATTTAACTTAAAGAAATAGGCTTTACATATCAATAAAACACTAAAACTTCGTCACATTGTTATTTAAATGAACATTTTCAGGATTCGCAAAATACTTTATTCCAAGTAAATTTCCAAGATTTAAACGGTCATCTTATAGGCAGCATAGCTTATAATCAATGTTACGAAGCCAACAAAGATCACGATACTCCATTGAAATACCTTTAGTGAATGACTTAAAACCCAGTAGCATTTCCAAAAAGCAACATCCAAACCGAACATCAACATTTACTGAAAGTGCCTCTTATTCAAGTAAGTACCTTTTCTTTCTCTAAATGGCCTTGTATGCAAATCAGGTACAATTTTGGCTTTCACTTACTATCAGCTTCCCCATAAATAACTTGAAACTTATTTGCGAAAAACATTTCAAAAGGTCTTCCCAAGCAGCGGAGCCACGATCCTAAAATCCTTTGTGATGGAAGAGAGTAAAAGGCGTATCTTATTGTACGCCATAAAACGCAAAAAATCTTAAAGCAATATTCGAAGGATGACTTCGTTATGATGTAATATTGTTCGGATTTAAATAAGGGACTTTCTAATCTGTTTCAAAGCGAAAAATGAAGCTTGATTGGTATAATTGGAATTGTATTATCTATCTTTCAATAGATGGCAGGTTACATACAATATGTTCCATTACTTTGACTAATGGCTGATCTACTAAATTCCTATGTAAGTTCGTTTGAACGAACAAGCGGTGCGGCGTATAGGGCTTTTCAAGTCGTTTTACTTTATACTTAAGGTTAGAATTATAAAGTCATCAACATTTATTATTGAATCAAACATATAACTTCTTCTACCATTGAGAAGACTGAATGATATTTAAAGTAACCACCGGTTGTGATGGTAATGAAAAAAATGTTTTCTAATTATTATACAAAATGGTGGAGTTAAAATACCATAAAAAGTGTGACCTAACTCATTTAAATCTCAGAACGTATACAATGAAACGAAAGCTGTAAAACAGAGGAACTGGTTTTAATTTAAAATAATGAACATGCTGCGCGGGAACAAAATTAAATTTTAGCAAAAAAACAAGATGCCTATCTCGGGAAGTATTTAATTTTGCGGCAAAAGATCATTAAAATATACTTCATTAAACAGGAGCGGATCTTACCGATTTAGATTACGCAAATCCACGTAGATTCTTAAGCCTTATAGGGTGAGGTCCCGAAGGATCAAGCAGTAGTTGGCTTCGTCTTTATGTGTTCTAGTGAAGCCGCTTTACGTTTAGTTACCTCTAAGATAGAAGAATTACAATCCGCAGCTTAATTACGATGCCTTGTTTAGAGTAATAAAAAAGAAATAAAGAAACTGATGGAATATTTAATTGGCGGAGAACTTTTAGTGCGACTCATTTGAATAACACAACATAGCCTTCCTATTTATTTCTACTAATTTAAATTATAATTACTATTTAAAAGCTGTGTAGTGTCGGCTTAGAATAGCACTACCCCATTTCTTCCGGTGGGTGTACGTAAGAGGCGACTAACGATATTGGGGCTTTTAAGGGATTTTTGGGCGATGCGGTGGGAGACCCATCACCAACAACCTTAATTTTACCATCTTTTCCCCACGCAATTTCCAAAAGTGACTGAGGAATTTCTGATTACTTAGGCTCTGGCTACCCCTTTTAGGGATTTTTTGCCGTGAGTATATGTATGTATGTATTTTAAATAATAGTTTTAAGTAGCTGAATGAGGAAAATTTTTACTTATTAAGTTATTAAGCAGATAACTACTTTTTCTCATAGATTCACTACCGGGATTCATGGCAGTTTTAAAAATAGTTATTGTACGTTTTTAATAACGTATTTTCTTAGGTTTCTCCTTAATACATCAACTAACAAAACGTTTTGTTCTATTAAAGTGTTTTAAAACATGGTTCCAAAACATATTGAACTAATACTCCTACATAACTAATAATCCTACTTATTCAAAAAATACATAAATCATTTTTCAAGTACGAACATAAACAACTGCTAACAATTGTTCCTGATATTTATATAAATATTACTCAAAAATTTTTGGGATTTGCGTATAAGTGATACCCGGAGGTCTTTTTTATGTAAGCGAAGACATTCATCGTGCACATGATAATTTAATTTAACCTGCGGCGACAAAGGAAAATATCACTATTATATTGTATTTATGGTCACTAGGAACGTTACTCGGCAATACTCGTATAGCTTTTAAATTATACTATGTTGCGTTTAAAAATGTCTTTACTCAAAATTTATAAATATGATACTATAAACCGTAAAGTTCAATTTTTTTACCATTACCAAACTTTACTTAAATGTCCTAAAGTCAGTATTATATTAGATGAAGATGAAATATTTGGATTTTAGCATTTGTAGTACAGAGGTTCTACAATTACCAAATTACAAAGATTAATTTTGGTAAGTTCTTGAATATGCTGTAATAGCCAAAGATAAAGCATTATAAAGTTACTGTATTCAGCAACTTCTGCGCCATAATAGAAACCTAAGATATCTGTTTTGTGTTTACTGTAGTGCAGAAGGATGCCGTGTGGTAAAACTATTACTGATGTATAGAAATCGAATTTACGCTCGATATTTGGTAAAACCGAGAAACTTCGGAAGTATTTATAAGTTTACAAGATAATGCGTGTGATAATATAATATCCCTAAACAGGATATAGTTCATATGTAAATCATCATGAGTTTAACAAATTAGTGATATATGAAAAAACTGTAATTAATGAACGTTTGTCAGTTGAACTTTTTTGTTTCAATAGTGAGACTTGGCTCTAATGACGCAGCAGATGTCAGCACCATGCCGAAAATGAAACAGTTATTTTAGCTTTGCTTATTTGAAAAGTTCGTTGAACTTGCTCATGGTAGTACAAATGCCATTAAATAGATGGTTTCAGAAAAATGCGCTATTTAATATATTAAACTAGGCTATAACGTTTGATTTATAGAAGCTAGTCTCAATGATAGTTTCGATACAAATCTAAGGAAATAACAGTCTGTTGGCAATAATATTTATAGGAAACCCGTTTCTGTTACGTAGCTCATCTCGGGATCCCATTAAAACACAAAACGTTTCGACGCAGATTCCCAAAGGGCACGAACTTTGATTAAAATTTCATAACACTGTTTAAGCAGAACCGCCTCATTGTGAGTTATGGCAGCGCGTTTTCAAATTTTAATGAGCATTAGTCAACCCCTTGTTTTTAACTTTAGAAGAATGAAAAATATTGTGCGCCTAAAGCATGTTTAAGTCAGCCTTCTTTTTATTTAAAATATTTGTCAATTGTTAAATAAGGATAATGCCACCGAAGTCAAGTTTATTTCACGGGTCTCTAATAAAACGACTCTTAAGTAACCTACCTCGTGGGAGTGAACCCAGCAATAACTCATTCAACTAGCGGTCGTCTCAGGGCGAACGGTCGCTGAGAAAGCTATATATCAACTTTGATAGTCAATTATTGGCACTTGGTTCGCTCAAAACCGCTGTCTCTGGGTTATCTTAGATGTGTAGTTTGGAACCAGCTGGGATTTGAATAAACTGGCTTTAGGATGTTTTAAGTTACCTAGTGGAAATGGGTTACGAATGGCAATATCTACATAGTATTGGGTCCAATATAAGTTTCAAACTTTCCGTATTGTATTTAAGCTAGGGTTAATCTCAGGGCAATAAAAAGGATTTGTTACGGTTGAAATAGTTATCATAGAATTCCCATTAATGTACGAAAGGATCCGTATTTGACTTGAATGTTAGAAAACTTAAATCAAACCTACTGTACATAATGACAGTTGATTCGTCGAGATATTAAGTTACGTAGATGGAAAAAGGTTTTTTTTTATTATTTCAAAAGCCAACAAATTACAATTTAATCTCGACTCAACCATCTTTACTTTTGAGCTACCAAACATTTATTCTATCTAATGCAGGAGCGCATGTGATTAAGGAATGGGACAATAAAATGCACTCTTTTTGTCCCTCGTTCTTCTTATTTGCGGTCTGCGGTCGACATTCAATCTCATCGAATGATAATCATTCCTATTCTCCTTAAAATAAGGTCTCATTTATAAATGTAAGGAGAAATACAATTTATATCGTATTACGTAAATTCTATGCTATTCAGTATTTGAAAACTGATATCTTAGTGACATTCCTGGATTACCAATAAAGGATTATTGAATGACAACGCTCTCGAGTACTTTGTATACATTGATACGGCGTATTTTCTAAAGACCAAATGTTTAACCAAGGGTATTATTAAATGACATTGCGTACAGCCTTTTGTTACGTCACATGACTGTAGGGCAGATGTTGGAACTTGTACCTTTTCATAATTCTATTAACATACCCGTAGGCTGCTGCAGTTTTGTAAGAATACAATTGTGTAATCTATTAGCAATTCAAAACTTAAGTAGGCACAAGGGTAGTTATAAGATTTTTCATGTTATAATTATATTTTTTCAAGTCGGTAACATAAATGTTAAGGATTAAAACTTTGCGTAATAGATAACATGTATAGCTTTTAGACATTGAAATTATGAATTCCAAGTGCCCTTTTAAAACAGTTTTTTGAGTTAAAAATATGGAAAACCACAAACTAATTCCATATTTTGTATTTCTAGGTTTTAAATTGTGAATAAACTCACATATATGTGCAAATTAAAAAGTTCAGTTTTTAGGAGAATACCACTAACATTGGCCGGAATTGTTTTATGAAATATTAGTTCTTAAAATTCAGGATCGTGGACTAGAAATGTTTTTCTAAATATTTAAGAAATAACAAATTAACTGTTGTTAATTTGTTATTTCTTAAATATTTGGACCTGTGTGAGTCTAGCCATCATATTTTTTATCTCATGTTTAGTTTAATAAAGGCTAACTGACTCAGAGTTTGCTTTTTCAAACTATCATTACGGAAACCATTATGTACCTACATACAAACATTAGCAAATATAGTGTCAACTCGTGAAACAAGTTTCCCCATTATTTCCCCACTGACCCGTCTCCCTACTTTGATAAGGGTGAGAATGACAAAAGTACCAATGTTGATTTCATTTTGATTTGTCGCCACCCGGATAATATCTATTTTATGAGTTCAAGCTATGTTTTTATATACGTATCGTTAGACATTGAGCCCATACAAGTTTAGAACATGTTTGACGAAGGAAAGCGGTATTAAAAGATATTTGTAAGATGGTATTTGGTTGATATGAACCTGCGTTATCTATTATATTGGTCTACATTTAGAATGATTTACTATCTTTCTTACATACTGGATTATTTTTGGCTTATATGCCTTCAAACTCAACTTATCTTGTAACCATGAATCTACGAAGGTAAGTTTGTGAAATTCATTTCTTGTTTATATTAAGCATAAAATTAAGTGTTACTTGCTAGAAACTTAGTAATTTCTGCTTCACCATGAAGCAAAGTTACTAGAGTACAGATTGGTTTGACATTATACTAAGTGCATAGACCTCAAGTATATTGAACACACTGCTTGCTTGCTCGTACATTTAACTTGGAGAGTGACTTTCAATTTTCAACATGTTTGCATATTGACTAAGTTTTCCGCTGGTATCGCGATCTACTTTGGTTCACTTAACTGTCTTACGGCAGTTTAACTTAGAAGTTTGAGAGTGAGGAACATGAATATCAAAGTAAGAGATATAGTCACAAATATTTAATCTGAAAGGCAGGATAGTTTCATATATTTGTGCTTTTAGACACTTGAAATGAATATAAAACAAAATTTCATTTCGAAAATTGTGTATTTCATTTCATAATTTTTGATTCCAAATTTACAGATATACATGTATTTTATATACAAAATTGGTTTTATTTACAGTCTTTTACGAAATATTAAGAATATAATCAGATTTAACAAAATAATTATTTTATAAATGCATTTTGTACAAGTATAATTTAAACTTTGGCATTATAACATTTCAAGCGATTTGAGATAATAATACTAATGGAATAGAAAGGCTGTACATCAAATATGTATTTACAAAGTAAACAATCAATCTTATACATTATTATCGCAGACAAAACAATTTAATAACAACTTAATAAGTAATATATCTAGCCGCCCTAAAACGTGACTATTGCATTAACGCTATGTAAGGGTTAATATGGACACTAGTTACATGGAATAAATTACAATAATAATAACTTAAACATAATTATCACTTTTGTTGGACTAATACGCTTAAGCGCTGCAAGTAAACTTACGATTTTACCTGCGTGGAAGTATTTGCTATGCCCAAAGTTGCGCGTGCGGTGGTAAGCGATGGGTGTGCGCGTCGCGCGGGTGAACGCTAGCGGAAAGCGCGAGGCCGTCACCGAGCAGGGGCGGCAGCTTGCCCGGTGGCGGTGGAGGGGGCGGCGCCGGCGCCCGCCCGGCCCCCACTGGTGACACCGATGCGTAAATATTCACCGTTGAACGATGATATTGGCATTTTCTTAAGTCGGGCATAGCAAATCTAAGTTTTTGCCAAAACTGCCTATCACCCCAGGATATACAAGTATTAGCTTTCAAACATAACCTGAGCTCAGGATCTATATCCCTATTTGGCAAGTCACCCAGTAAAATAATTATCAGTCTTCGTCGTCTCTCTTTTAGAACTTCATGGAGTGCTGTTTTGAATTCAAAACGGCACCATTCGTTGTTGATGAAATTTTTAGATAAAACTATAATCGTTCTCTTAGATGACTCTACAGCTTCTATTATTGTATCTGCCACATAGGCTGAAGCATTGAAATCTCTATAGTGAAGACAAAGACGAAAACTTGGATCGCTCGCTTCTAAGCCGGGCGCCAGCATTTGAGCAACAAATGCTTCGTCTTTCACGCTATAACTAATGTAGGCGTCAAAAAGACGATCCTTATCGGCCTCTTCATCGAACGCGGTACTTTTGTAACACATACGGAATCCACAATGATAATAAATCCAAACTCTAAGCTCTCTACGATAATAAAAGAGGCCGCATAAAAATACTGAACTCAAAACAAATACACAAAGAGATATTAAAAGTAATGGAAGATAATCATTAATAACTTGATTTTCAATTATAAAAGAACTTCCACCAACAGTGCTTGTGCAAATAGTTGAGTTAAAATCGGACATAAGTGGACCGACAGAATTAGTGATATTATCAAATAAACAAGTTATCTTGTTGGCGTCTTCTACCTTGCCTATATTATTTTTAAACCAATTTCGGAATTTATGTATATATTGACAGTCACACGACCAAGCATTGCGAGAAAGACTTATCTCAACCAAATATGGATTTAACGTGAATTGCCAAACAGCAAAACTGTAAATACTGTTTCCTTCCAAACGAAGAACTTCTAAGTGCCTTAACTCCATGAATGTTCTATTATCGATGTAGTGAAGTTTATTGTCTTGTAAATGCAACTCTCTTAAATTTTCTAAAGGTGATAATTCAAACCCTAACAATTCTTTGATATTATTATTTTCTAAATGCAATACAGTTAAGCGTTTTAGTCCACTAAACGTATTATTATACAAAGCGTCTATATTAGAATTATTTGCATATAAAATTTTCAAGTTTTTACGACCAATAAAAGCGTGACTTGTCAAGCCACCAAAGTTATTACCATCTAAGTAAAGTTCTGTTGCGTCCATAGGTATGCTGTTAGGTATTTCAGTATAACCAGCAGCTGAGCAGTCCACAATATTAGCTGACCATGGTTGGTCATGATAACAAGTACAGTTCGATGGACACGTCATTTCACAATCACACGCGTCAAAATCACAACACTGACACAACGCAAAACAATGAGTTTTATAAGTACACAAGAACTGTGAAGATTCAGCTTCTATCAGAGGAACGTACGTTCGTTCTCGATTATACAATAACTTGCAATATATGCTCTCCAAATCCATCACTCTAGGGTGCTGTCTCAGGTGATCTAATTTGTTTATACGTTGCAACCACTCCATAGTACAATCACACTGAAAAGGATTTCCGCCAATATAAAATTCGGGTAAGGGGCGTCCAGGATCAACGGGAGTTAGACGGAGCGCATTGAGATCCATGCTAGTTATCTGATTAGCATACAAATCGACTCTCGTTAAATTGGTTTTTCCAACAAAAGTTTGAGCTTCCACTTGCGTAATTTGATTATCATTGAGAAACAGTAACTCGACGCTGCTTGGGATAGAAAACGCAGATATTTTTGTCATTTTGTTAAAGCTGGCATCTAAAGTCTGTAGGCGCAGTTCTTTATCTAAACGATAATTATTTCCCAATTCTTTGAGATTATTACTATGAAGATCTAACCATTGTAGTCCTTGGGGAATCACAGCATAATCAAACCATTGAATTTGGTTGTCTGACACATTTAACCACAGCAAAGATGGTATATTGACGAATAAACCTTGAACGTCTGTGAGTTGGTTGGCATCCAGGCGAATTGCTTGCAAATTAGTGAGAGTTTCAAATGCGTTCATATGAATTAACCTCAATTTGTTGCGGGCTAAATTAAGAATTTGCAGCGATGGTAAGTCTGAGAAAACATCTTTGCTTATATTTTCAATTTTGTTTCCTATAAGACGTAATCCATACACATTATGAAGTCCAACAAATCCTGGTTCATCTAAAGATGTTATTTGGTTTTCTCCAAGATCAAGAGTTCTAAGTAATCGCATATTTCTCAGTGCAAGGGGTACTTTTTTTAGCCGATTACCATTTAAGTTTAAATCTTGTAAAGAGGATGTGTTTCTAAACGCTTCGGGATGTATTTCTCCAAGCCGATTGTTATCAATGGATAACAAAGACAGCACATATAAACCATTAAGAGCATATGCATCGATTTGGGTGATTTTATTATTTGACAGAATTAAAGTATGCAAATTATTCATTGGTGCAAAAGTATCAGCAGCAATGCTTTCTAGCATATTATGTTGAACATTCAATATTTGTAGAGTGTAAAGGTCTTTGAATATTTTTGGATCCAACTTGGTCAATCTATTATTTGATAAATTCAAAAGTACCATTCTTATTAGACCTGTGAATGTATTTTCATTTATCCACGTACTTGTCAAATGATTATTTGATAGGTCTAAAGCCAATAATTGATCAAGGTTTGCAAATAAACTTGGAGATAAAACACTTATTGAGTTATTTTGTAAGTATATTTCTTTTATAACTGGTCTGCTGTCTCTGAACAAGTCTTGTGGCAATGCAACAATTTTGTTATTTGACAAATCAATAATTTGCAACTGTTTTAAGCCAGCTAAGGCTTTATCAGCCACCATTGATATTTCATTATCATGAATATGAAGTTCTTTTAAACGTCTCAATGCCATAAATCCATTTTCAGGCATTAAAACAAATTGATTATTTGAAGCATCCAATACTTCGATATCTA
Organism: Bedellia somnulentella; assembly: GCA_963576735.1. NCBI lineage: Eukaryota > Metazoa > Arthropoda > Insecta > Lepidoptera > Bedelliidae > Bedellia > Bedellia somnulentella. The sequence goes on from OY755180.1 coordinate 4,717,913, forward strand.
ATGAACAGGCAGATCTTGGTAATGTGGTCATTGATGGTATAGGTTCATCTTGATCACTCATAAGTGCTTGGTGGACGGCTTTTTCTCTAAATCCAAGATCACTAACATCTTGTAAACGATTTGATGACACATTCAAATAAACTAGGTTTGTCAATGGGTAAAATAAATTCTCAGGAAAGGACCAAATGTTGTTAAAACTGAGGTCTAGTTTTTCTAACTGTTTGACAGCACTAAAACTTTCAGCAGCAATTTCAAGACTCATTGCTGCCCATTCCGTGTTTTTTGTTCTGATTGTTAAGTTTCGTAGATCTCTTAGGCCAGATAGAACACCAGGTGGCCATCTCCCAATTTTGCAATTGTCTAATACGAGCTCACGTAATTTGACTAAATGAGCAAAGCTTCGATCATTTAGCGAACTTTTATACATCATTTCTTCGTTACATTCTATCCTAAGAGATGTGGTATGTTCCGAAGGGATGACACTAAAGTTAGTCGTGTCGAATTCACTGTTGATAGTTCTAAGTTTGCACATAAGGGACACTTCATGGGAGTTATTTGGCCCCCGTAACCACCATTGGCAATCATCCGGAGCTTCATACTTGAGAGGAACTGTACTTTGATCAGAAAAATTAAGTCCAATCACGAACCAAAACAGGATATGAGCTATTATTCGTGATTTTGGAGAGTCGTGTAGATGAGCCATTATGAGGGAAAATCAAATATCAAGTAAGAATGAAAACAAGACACACAGGATTAAGTGTCATGTTTTTTCCGACGGAGTATGTTGGTTGTCCCCCTTGACCGGACGTAAAGAATCCATCAATTGATCATAAGTATTTCGACATCACTTTAACAAATTGTTCACTCATATTATATATTTTTAAGTCACATACACACTGTTAATATAAGTTTTTGTAATTTCAACTTGTAACACACGTAATTGCACTTGGAAACTCAGTTCTGTTGATGTAAATCACTAATTTGAATATCCTTGTTAGTTCACAATATTTTTTGTAACATGTAATAATGTGAAAAATCGTAACGTTTCGCAGTGGTATAGAGCTTATAAGAGCATTGAGCGGCACGGCCGACTCTCAACGCGGCTTCGAAACGACTGATCTGAGAAGGGGCATTGCTGTAGTTAGTATACGTTCGGCAGTGGGGAGCGCGGGGTTGGAGCCGAGCGGTGGCGAATACACACGACAACTTGTTAAAATAAATTATTTTTCACTAAAGCTCCACTAGACCCAACGCGCGTGTGATCATTTCAATGAAAAGTTCTTAACTTACTTCTTACTTTGGTGCTTAATGTTCTATAATGGATTTTTAAAAATCCTATTGTATTTTAACTACCATAACAGATATAAAGTAGTATATCAACTTATTTGAATTTATGTATTTTATTTATTTATTTCACATATTATACATAAAGTGCCCATTTTTATAAGATAAAAGATACTATACTGTAGATGCTACTTACATTTTGCGTTTAATGAATAAGCTCTTGAAGCAGCATCCTATCATTTGCGAAACAGATCTATTTAAAAGTTATATATTTTTTACTTGTTTTCATTAACATTACTAAACTAACTTAAATCGCTTTTCTCTATAACATGAAAACAGTCCACATTTATTTTCATTTTAATACGAAAAAAGAGGACAAATAGTTTTCAAGAGTAAATTAATGTTGATAAGGGTTGATATTCTTATTAGAAATACTAAATTTAATTTCATTATTAAAAATGATTATCATGAAAGCGAAATGAACGCAGTGGAATTCAGTGTTTGTGACACAGTGTTAAATTATATAATTCGTGAAGGATGTGGTTTGTAAGATTCCATTGAGCGCTAGATGGAAGAAGGCAGAATTTTTGGGCAAATAAAGCGGATGAATATAAGTAAAATGGCGAAAGAGATATATAGCTCCAATGTAGATGGTGTTTTAGTACAGGACGTGGAAGTGAAAAGAAAAAAAAGAGCATGTATGAGCAGAATGATAAATGCCAGTTAGCATGAAAAAATTGTCAGAATCGCCCAAAAAGGCTTTGAACGGTTCTACCTACCTTAACCGAAATCGATGGCATGAGAATAAATATTAATAATGTATTATACTTGGCAAAAAAATGAATTCTTACGTTAAAATATTGAAATAGAGATTATTATAGAGATGATTATTATAGAGGAAACCTGGCAAGTAGAACGGTTGCAGCTAAAAATGAAAAAAATATTTTACCCCTGAAAAGGATATTAAGAGGTTGAAACTCATTTATGAAAGAACTGTTTAATGTATCAAGGTTATCAAAAGTGAGAAAATATTGCAAGGCAATGTAAAGAGGGATACAGGGAGGCAAGATACAGGGCCTTAAATCGTCAAAAAATGTCAAACACAAACCGGAAAAATACACACCGTAGTACTATTACGTAGATTCATTTTAGTACAGGTATGCAGTATGTATTTAAACTCCAAATTGCAAAATTCAAAGAAAATACTGCCTCAACCTTACTAGATAAAACGAAGTAAATTCTTTATAAGAACTGATAAGCTAGTTCATACCGAAAATTTTCAATTCATTTTTGTTTCGAAAAGAGGTTTTTCAGAGAGCAATAAGTATTTTAATAAACCAATCGGACCTTTGTTAAGTTAAATTATAATAAAAACCACACAATTTCTACAGTGTCCGAAACTTTTATAAGTAATTTCAAAAGATTATACAATACAATAGCAGCTAACAATAGAAGCCTAACACATTTACCTACAGGAAAGTGGGATTAAATCAACCCTTTTATTCCCAATGCTAAAATTAAAAACCGACTATGGCATAAAAGTATTAAAAGCTTAAGGTAAAAGAAAATTTAAAAGGTTTAACAAAAGTTGCTATGTTCACGCTTGGAAGACCACACTGGCTGTCAGACGACGAAAAGATATCATTTTAATCCTTTTAGTTAAGTTGACTATGAAAAGACAGATGCCTCAGACTTTTGTGATATACTTTTGTCACCGGTTTAAGGTGTTTTTTTTTCATTTTGATGTAAGAAATTAAATCTCCGAGTTATATTGCCGAATTTGTTATTAACGCGGCCACAATAAAATATATATTATTAAAGCAATACATATTATATAGGTATATAATTATAGCAAATTTGTTACAGTTAAAAAAACACATATTTTACTTACTACTTTTTATCAGTAACCCAGTACATGTCTGTAACATTTCCGTGTTACTCTGTTAGACTTTTGTGCTTACAGGAGCAAAGACGTTAAATATTTAATATGGATAAAACTCATCATAAAAGCACAAGAAAAATTAATAGTAATAAAATTATATTGAAAAAAACATGTCTCAACGTACTTTTAACATACAAAGCTATAAAATGTAGAGCTTTAGTTTATTAGCCAAATAATCTACTTATCTCTGGCCCAGGTCCCAAGGTTCTAAACGTTCCTATCCTAACGTAACAAGTGATACAAAAATTCATACGAGTATTTATATTGTTAGTTTGGACTAAGCAAGGTTTATAAGGCAAGAAAAAGCTGACTAAATGAGCACAAAACGAGTCTTCCGAACAATGTAAAATAAAATAAAATAATTAAGTATATTGACATCTATAACATACAATACAAGAACGTTTTTAACAATAAAATTAATAATATAACTAATAAAAAAAATTACTAATCTACTCTGTAATCAACGTTAAACTTTCGGTCACTATACTATTCAACTCTAATGTATCAATGAAAAGTTTAAAACCCTACAGTCACGCAGTAGAATTTGCTGAGGCAGCGTTAATTGTTTTGAAAAATTAGCACTGACAAAGTTTTTCCCATTCTTTGTCTCCTAACAAAAAAGAAATAAAGATAGAAAAAGGAATGTTGAGATGGTTTGGGCACATAGAGAGGATGGATGACAGTAAAGTGGTGAAAGAGATCTATAGAGCCAATGTGGAAGGTAATGTTAGTAGAGGACGACCTCGGAGGACACATTTAGATCAAATAGAAAATGTGCTCAAAAAGGCAGGTGTCCGAAATACAAAGAATAAAAGAGCATGTATGAAAAGATTGATGGATGTGAATGAAGCTAGAGAGGTTTGCCAGGATCGTACAAAGTGGCGATCGATAGTCTCTGCCTACCCCAATGGGAACTAACGGCGTGAGAATATGTATGTATATGTATGTATGTCTCCTAACATTTTGCATACAAACCAAAGGAAAAAATTGCTGTAGTTATTTCAAGCCCAAAATACGCAGCATATTTGTGTTTCCGTCGAATTTATCAAAGTAATCGGAACCAACTATTAAAAAGACCACCAAAAGGCATAAATTTTAAATAAACGTTCAGCCAGTAAGCGATAAATACCAATACTTATATCCGTCTTAACTTTTTTCTACTGTGTTGACATTCGCGGCTACCAATAAATAGGGAGCTAATATAATATACGATTCAATACACAATAGCCAAACCGTGAAGGGTAAACATCGCATTATAAGAGAATTCCTTAGCTTAGAATTCTCGCAGACCGTACAAAATCACGAAATATGGACCTTGACATAATGCGTGAATCACTAAATTAATATCCTCGAAATGCAATCGAGCCAATTAAGAACATCATCCATAGTCTATTCGTCTCTTTTTTTCTCTGCGCTTTTTTGTATCTTTTACCTTTTTTTCTCTACGTTTTCTGTTCTTTATTCGTAGGATATGTGACATAGGTTGGTTGGCTATATTTTACGTTTGGTTTTTGGGCACCCAGTCTCAGGTAGCTAACATTATCACAGTAAGCGTCATCTATAATATCAAATGCGTTTTTATACCAATCTGAACACTAAATGACATGGAGCAGTTTGCATTAAATCAGAAACAATATTTTATGACACGACGGATTTAGAGTAAAAAATTAAACACGTAAGTAAGCGACAGTCAATTATCATTTAAAGACATAAAATTAAGTGTTGATTTAACTGATTAACTTACTTAGTCTTCGTTCTACTAAATTAATATAAATTACATCCTGCTAGGACAGGTCCTCTTAAAGCAGGTGTCATTTAAACGTTTTATATAATTAAATGTAGGTCTGAGTATATATTATGCATTGAGGCGAAGAATATGGTTATTATCATACACAGACATTTGGTATTTTATAAATGCAATAATTAGATTAAGAAGGAGGTGGGTCCTGGGACACCTGTTAGATTTATGTACTGGTTTAATTAATGTCGTTTTGATAATTTTATTCATATTTTCCAATACTTCTCGCTTCCTGGAATCTCCGAAATTTTAGAACTAATGAAACTAAAAGAATAATGTCTCATTCTTCTCATTTTAAAAATAATTGTGAACTTGAAATATTGTGGCCAACAAAAGTCCCTACAATTTCTGTTCCAACATTATTATAATATTCGGAGACGCACAAAAATTGAGTTCATCCTGCCCGGCATTGTGATGGTAAAAAACTGAACAAAAATATTAATCTTTGAAGAGATAAAGCGCGAACTATTCGAGGTTCCATTGAAAGATTGCCATCTTTTGTGCCAATTAATTTGGACATTTTTTAACATAATGCTTTGATATTTTTTTTAAGATATGTACCTGACGACTGGTGAGAACAACATTCAGACCTTTGCGATAAAATCTTTACCGTAACTTTGTTTGTAACTTATGATTTTTTCATTAACAGTGGCATAGTTTGTTTGAATTTTAAAAGTTAATGCTATAATTTACTTTAAATAATGATCATTATATTTTGAGCCATTTGACGTTCTTTACTGGCCGTTGGCCTTCCCAAACTTAATTTAGTCAATATATTTATTAGTACTGAAAAAATAACTATTTTAGCCTACAATATGGATGTAAAAATATATGAATCACGGGAACATCCTTTACAAAAACAATTAGAAAAAATACAAAAATTTGGTACAAAACAACGAATTGACTTTCACTTGAATAATTTACTTGTGACAGCACAAAAGATTCAGGTAAAGTTAAAACTAATCTCGCAGTTAAACATCAGTAGGATGAAGACAACGTAACAGGCGCCGCCAAGATTAAATTAGCATTATGAGATTACAAAGGCATTTCTAAGGAGTGAATAAGCATGGCGAAATTGCCTTTTCAAATACGTAATGAAACAACTGTTTTCTTTACGATGATTCAATAGCTGATAATGGCATAGGTCTTCGCTTTGTAGATTACTGTTTTTGCATTCGAGATTACTTATTTAGTCTTTTAACTAGTCGACTGCTACAACTTCGCATAGGTCGTCTGATTTAGAAATATGTAAGGATTCTTCAGTTGTTCGTCACCCCTTAAATTTTAATATTGATAAGTTTAGTGTGGTGGTTTCTTAAAATAATTATAAATTTCCATATAGGCCTCAAAAAACAAGTCTCTTATTAATTAAAACAATTACCGAAAATATTTTTAAAAGCAACTGTTTGTATGTAAACCACCAATTTGCAAAAAAAAATGCTAGCTAATGCTAATGCAATCTATTTTCAATTTAGGTTCGGAGCATTTATTTCCAAACACATATAAGAGTGTAAGTTGCTGCTTAAAATTATTAAATTATTGAAGAACATGGACTTTTTATTATGTTAATCATAAAAATATACACTGATTTTGGCAAACGCAACATCGATATACTTTTACTGTCGTATATCAGAAAAAATCATTCTTAAAAATGTCTTAGTCCTAGGACTTTAAAGTAAGTATTTTCATTATTACACTTTTAAAACGTACTCATATGTAACACAACTCAATATAAATGAAGTATCAGTACCAAGTCTGATAACGAGTGAAACTTGGATGTCCGATAGCTGTAAAGTTCTCGGTGGTCATGGGTTTAAAGGAACACAAGTTTGCCGCAAACAGTTCATATCAGCGTGTGTTTGCTGAGCTGTCTGCGAGACTGTAATTAGAATAGGAGTTGATTTCAACGTGAAAACTTGTTGGCAGTTGTTGAATCTATTGGGACGTTTTGTGGGTCTGGCTTTAGAGCAATAGGAATAGAATTGTGTATTAGCTTAAAGATGATTGTTTTTGGTATTGTAGATGAAAATATGGTTAAGAGATGACTACAATTCATTTTACTTGGATTTTTTGGAAAATCAATTTCGTTTTGGCAATAGTGACCAATACAGGGATATTATTGTTTGTTTTTGTATCTAGGCATCTAAATATGTAATTAATAACAATACTTAAATTATAACAAATAAAGGGACAACATTATTTGAATCTAGGCGTGTTACTATGGTTGAAGCAATAAGAGAGTAGTTAAAAATAACATACATAAACGTTCACGCCGAATATCCCCGAAGGGATTGGCAGAGGTACTAATACTTCTAAACATCACGTGACTTCGCCTGGTGTTCAGAGTACCCACGTTTTGCATGGACAGTGTACTCACGTGATAGCGGGCAGGCCTATCGCCGTTTTGGACGAATACACTGTCACATGACTAAGTACAACTCAGCCATGTGGGTTTCATCACGATGTTTTCCCTCACCGTTAACAACCATGATAAATTAACCACACATACTTGTATGTCTTTAGAAAATACAAATTGGTGTAGACTCGACCCGGGATTTGAACACTAGTCGCTTACACGATAACCGGTGTTCTACCCATTGAGCTATCACGTCGTCAAAAATGATGCATAATACATATAAAAACACCTTGATGTAACATTGAAACACATAGAACTATGTGTCTACCATACCGCTTATAGATAGCCACGGATATAAATTAACAGAGTTAGAAAGTTCTCGGCTACTTTTGATAGTTAAGGTGGTAAATATTATAATATAAAGAAGGGCTGGTTATGAATTTTTATCCACATTATCCATTGCCCTTAAAGAGAAGTAATGGGTTAGTACTATCCTAAATCAAACTAAACTAAAGCATAATAAGTGAAAAACATCCAACATACGGCAAGTTCATGTATATTTTGAGCATTGAGTCTCTATTGAAATAATAACTACTATACTCACAGCTATAAATCCCTAGAAGGGGTAGCCAGAGATAAAGAAATAGAAATTCCTCAGCCACTTTTGGAAGTTGCGTGGGGAAAAGATGGTAAAATAAAGGTTGTTGGTGATGGGTCTCCAACCGCATCGCCCAATCATCCCTTAAAAGCCCTAATACCGTTAGTCGCCTCTTACGTACACCCACCGGAAGAAAAGGGGTAGTGCTATTCTAAGCCGACACTACACAGCTATTGAAATAATGAGTGAGATGATAAGCATTTTTGCGATATCGTATATTATTCAATACTTTCTCTCCAATCAATGCATAGTACTGTTAGTTCAAGAACAATTTTAACTCCAGGAAAGTTAATCGGACGTCGAATGAGACGATTTTGTTTAACTGACCAAGTTAAATTCAAATCATTCCAGTAGAGTTCTAAGAAATAAAATGTTACGAAATGTATCGAGAACAAATAGTGAATAGTTGAATCTATACAATGGTCATTGCATTGGATTACAATTCTACTAAAGCTTTATGAAAAGTTTTTACCAACTTTAACATTAAAAATCAGAAATTTCGTCACAATTTTCTTAGAATCATTTATCTCAATGAGAAATTGATAATCTAAATAAGCCAGGAGTATACTTTATTTATATTTAACCAGATTTCGAATACAGTATTCTAATAGCAACCTTGTAGCCACAAGGTGTCATATAACAACCATACCTTATAAAAACAGTAAAAATAAAGCTGAAGGAAGTAAGTAGAATTGTGGCTCCAAATCGAACCGATTCTTTTGTCAGTGAACATCGATGAAAGCTTCGGCCGTGACGAAACATCGTCATGGGATCCAATTCGGAACAACAAACCTATTTTCTTGGCAGCATCGTCCAAGTAGCCAACCAAATGCTGAGTTAAGAATTTTACTGAAAGTACTCGACTACAATATCATAAAATGGTTTATAAAATGTCTTTGAGACGTAAAATTGCTATTTATTAATTGAACTAAAATTGCTACTTACAATTATTTTAGATTCATCTTACGTTATAGTGTACTCCGTCTTATAATGAAATTTTGACCTTTTTTTTTACAGAAACATAAAAATGACAGTGTTCAAGAACTCTTCTATTGTTATTCTTGTTGCTAAAACTGTTACTATAGTTGATAAAGCCATTCAGAAAGCTTATCATAGAACGCCAGTAACTAAAATGGCTTTCGCTCTAAATATAATTCGATGGGCATCATTAGTAGCTGTTTATGTAATTTAAAGAAACTATTTAAAGTGTACTTCTATATTAAAGTACGACAGTTAGTGATGTCATTATAAACTAAGGCCAAAAGGCCATTGACTGCTTCGCTAGTTATGTCGCTGTAACTAATTGATTTTATACGTTTCCGCAAGAAGTTTTTGAGACCTGTCCCGATACCATCAACAAGCTAGTAGCTAAGTGTCGTAATAAAAACTATCAACGTATTTTTATTTGAACTAAACAAATGTAGAAGTCTTAATTAACTGAAAATACGGACAAGTTATCTGGCTACCGACGAAATCTTTCATCAATCACGTGACGTTTGATTGATAATGTTTGGTGAAATACTGATAGAGGAGCCGCGTTGAGAGCGATGTTTGGACAATTTATTTACATGTGTGCGTAATGCTTGTCAGTGTTGCTGTAATACATTGTTACACGGAGCTAAGAAAGTGAGCTTTCGATACAATTAATATGTACAAATAAATTTGTAATTATGAGCGATCATATTTTATTTTATTATGATATGTGTTAGCTAAAAAAGTAGCTGCCTTTGTGTTGTTCTGGTAAGAATAAAGATCCCAGGAGTCCTAGGTTGACACTACGAAGCTTAAGATACAAATCCAACCCCGTTTGGTAAAGACATTGCAGACTGATTACATATTTTTTTGAGTCATTTTTACATAATAGCCTTGATACCGGGTCACGCTTTTATCAACGGTGCAAAAATGTTCCAAACAACAGCGTGGTGAGCTATGGTCTAATCATCATATCAAAGGAAATAATCTCTGATTCTAATGAAGAAAGTTGAAATTTCTGGACATCACGAAAATAATGTTCAGAAAAATGATTGAACAGTTTTAGTATAATGTCTATAATGACAACTAAATATATACATAATTACTACTCGTCAATTAAATACATTATTCGTATTGATAAACTAGCAAGTTCTCTACGTGGGGAGTGATGGTTGCTCGTTTTATCACAAAATAGGCTATTATCCTATCCTTTTAAGAAATACTTATCAAAGTTATTTCAATAACCCCGTAATCTAAACTGCGGCTAAAACTACTAAGATAATATTTGTGGTGAGATTTTCTTCCAATTAATTACAATTTAAATGAACCTTCTCAACAGAATTCACCGAAACAAATTCAAAATAAGCATTATGGCTTACGAGAAAATAAAACTTGAGAATTAATTGTTATAGTTGTGTTCGTGTAATTAGATTTTTTTATTATGCTGCTGATAATATCAGTTTAGTGAAAGATGTATTCACAAAAATATAACGGTGTTACATTAACTAGGTTTTTGTTCTAAATATTATTGTATGATGTTTTAATTTATTTTGTTTCTTGACTTCTCGATACTACACATTAACCATTGAATCATTGGTTTTCATAGGGTAGAGAGTTTGACTGACATTTTTTTCGAAACAAAAGTGAATAACTATTTTTAGCGGTTTAGTCCTAATTTTCTTAATCAATCTTTCCGACCATTCAGTATAGTGAATAATAAACACTTATATGTACTCACATGTATAAGATATTGTTTTCATAACATTTTGTGCCACATTTTTATAGTTTTTCGATTGTCTACTTAACTTATATACATACATATACTCACGGCTATGAATCCCTAAAAGGGGTAGCCAGAGCTAAGGAATTAAAAATTCTACAGCCACTTTTGGAAAGTTGAGTGGGGAGCTGGTGAAATAAAGGTTGTTGGTGATGGCTCTCCAACCGCATCGTCCAAAAATCCCTTAAAAGCCCCAATACCGTTAGTCGCCTCTTACGTACACCCACCGGAAGAAATGGGGTAGTGCTATTCTAAACCGACACTACACAGCACTTTAACGTATATCAGACGATATAATATAGCTTTAACATCAGTGTTACTAAGGGTATTGGTACTTTTAAACAATACAATTATTGAGCAATGTTTAAAGACCCATCGCATACCATCCTTCACATTTTTAACTTTTCTTTACTCAATTTCCAAAAGTCGCTAAAGACATTCTAGTTCTCAAGCTCTAGTTCTGCCTTTTTTGTTCTCTATGAACAATTTTATAAAAAACTACATCAGTTACCAACTCCATATCTCTTACTCTCGGTCAAAGATCATAGATACTCGTATGTCGGCTAACGAAGCGTCGGATGTGATTGAAAATCATCACCAAAGAACGGTGTCCTATACGGAAGACCACAATTAATCATTTTCGGACGGTAGCCCATACATCAATACACCCGATTATTCTGATAACTATTTGAAATCATGACCACTCTTGGTGTAGTAATAAAAACTTATAGAGCAACGTCGTGAGACGAATAAAAATAATTGGGACTTAGTCGGAAGTGTATACTGATATGCGTTCTTGAAATATGTATTTATTGTCTGAATAAGTCAGTTATTTTGTCGACAATTGCTTTATTTATTATGCTATGTTTACCATAATGAAGAAGTACTTGTTTATATAGTATGTGTATACATATTGCACATTTTTGCTGTTATATCGCGGTAAGTTAAAAATATAAAATATATGGCATAATCGGTAAAAAAGTGATATTTGGATAATGAACTTGACTTACTTTTGTGTTTTTTATTGATAAAAATATGGCCCTGTGTCTTAATGTACTATAATGTATAATTCAATCACCAAATTGTACTCACTCTTAAGGTGTATTTTTATACCGAAGTACAATCACTCTTTAATATTTAGGCAACATATTATTTGTTCATAACATAACTCACACTCAAGAGAGAAGTTCAATTTTCATATTGACCATTGACTCTGTTATGTAATTATGACGAATAATTATTCGGCATACAGTTATACAATTAACAATACTAATTATAGTAAATCAAAATTTGGTAATTAGTGATTTTAATCGAATCTGAAAGCAGGTGCCGCGAGTCGTTCGAGATCACGACCGAGCTTCAACCGGACATCGATTCGATACAAATTTGACCATTTAGTTACACCTCGTTGAGTCAAGGACTCTCCGACTCATTTCGAGTACAATAAAACCAAAAAAAAGGTTACAAATTAACTGATTGAACCTGTTTTGTATGAGGACCCCTAAAGAGCGAGGCTCTGTTATACTAAACTAATTTATACCCATCTGCATCATAAAAAATGAAATGGAGTAATTCGAGATACTCGAAATTGTTTGCCATATATTTGAGGCAATGAAAACGCTTTTAAAAAGACGTAACTGTTTAAACCATGTTTTGTCGCTCAAAAGGTGCTTTTATATCGTTTTCTTATTAGGTATCCAGCTGAGTTTGTGTCGAATCCGCGTGACTGAATATCGTCTTGACTTAAATGTACATAACATCTAATTTTATGACAACCAACGCCTTTTTCTGTGATAAATCGTAACATAACATTTCACCGCGGTTGAACTTCTGAGATTACAGTTTAGAGATTTCATTGACCTTTACTTTCAATTAAATATACAATTTGTGTGAACTGGGAGTAGTAAAGGGAGTAAATGAAACTGTAGAGGTTCTTTATTAAAAGGTTGAATTGGGTACGTTGGTGTCGGCGCGAGCGCCACGATATTCCATTTCGCTTGCCAGTGGGGGGCTCGGTCGTTCAATCGTAGGGACAATTAATCACGGAGAAGCTATGTCATCCAGCAACGTACCGCTTCCAAAACATGCCCGACGAATTTATTGAAGCAACTTTTATTCTTTTATTCGCAGTGTGAACGTAATATTAAAAAAAACACTAAAAAACACGCTTTTATAAGTGCACTTAAAAGTCAAAAATAAATTACGGCTAGTTCAAGTTGTCTCTATTTCTGGGCTGAAGATTAAACTGTGTGCTTTTAATTATAATATTTGATTGTAAAAGCGTGGGGCGCTGGAAAAGGAAAGATTTTTTGTTTACCTTGCTAAGAAATCAAGTTAAGCGATGTTTCAGGAAGCAGGTTACAGAGATCGGCACTCTAACTAGAGTTGCAGCACCACTAGTTGGAGGCTCTATATTAAACAGTCTGTTCAAAGTACTAGTCAACAGTGGCAAAATGTAGAGTTCTTGTTCGTGTATTTGTTTACAAGAAAGTTTTTCCTGCTCCAGCGCCCCACGCTTTTACAATCAAATATTATAATTAAAAGCACACAGTTTAATCTTCAGCCCAGAAATAGAGACAACTTGAACTAGCCGTAATTTATTTTTGACTTTTAAGTGCACTTATAAAAGCGTGTTTTTTAGTGTTTTTTAAACTATTAATTTATTTTATGCTTTTTAGTCTTTGCTAATGGCATATTTTAAACATTGAGAGATTAAACATGAGCCCGCATCCTCGCCATCTCCACCAGTGCGTCACTAAACACATAAATGTCTTTCTTAAAAGTCCTAGCTCTAGCTCTTTGGGCAGCTCTAGCAGCAGCAGTATGCTCACGTAAGTGCTGCAATCGCATACTACGCTCTTCGTCCGTTTCCAAAGCTCTTGATTGAGTGATGTATTCTTGCAAATATTGAAGTCTCGCAGCCCGTTCTTCTTGAGACTCTTACGCTCTCATTTGTGAGTTGTGCTCACGTAAATATTCAAGACGAGCCGCACGTTTTACTTCAGTCTGCGATGTTCTCATCTGAGATTCGTACTGTCCTAAACTTTCTAAACGTTTATTTCGTTGATCTGGTGTCTCTCTAGCTCTATATTGTTGCATGTACGTTTTGGATATTTGTTTTTGTAGAGAATTTTCGTTTTCACTGAGTTTTCTTTTTTTTTGGTCGCTTTTTTCCTTTTCTTTTTGTAGTCTCCGTTTTCTTTGTGTTGTTGTTTCTTTATGTTTAGTTTTTACCATAGTATTCCCACGAGTATAAGACAATTAAACGGTCAACCCCCCCAGAGGTCCGAGTAGAGGAGCAAGGCTACTTACAACAGGGTTTCGCCCGGTTCCCTGAGGTGACGCTAGCGACATGACATTTTTAACCACCCTCATGCCATTCAGCCCTCGGCACGTTTCTCACCTTGGCTTGGGTGGGATCTTTAACAAGCTACTGACCCATTTACACGTCAATATACATCGTATCGTAGTAGCGCCTGTAGCTCAGTTGGACTGATGTGATCGTATTTACAAGTTAAGCAACGCGAGCTGCGGTCCGTCCACGGGTGGGTAACCGCCTAGTGGTATTTATCTCGGGCGCTACCGTGCTTCTCAAGGCACGTAAAGCCGTTGGTGCCGGTTGTTATCGTAGGATAGCAGTCGTCAAGCTTTGTCAGAGACCCAAACGGGCGGCTTGATAACATCTAACGGTAAGGTGACCACTAGCCTTACGAACCTCCACCAACCCGGCTGGCCCCCGTGGTGAAGTATGGCTAATACCTTCCTCACGGAAGAGCCCCATGCCCAGCAGTGGGACGTTATGGGTTGGTAACGATACATCGTATGCTAATATTCATAATGAAGTTCCAGTTCAAATCTTCCGGCTCCATCATCAGATCAGTTCGATAATACCATATTATTGTATTCAGACCTTGAAACCTAATCGTGGTCAAAGTTCATTACAAGACCTTTCTAACAAGTCCAAATACGGCTATAATACGATCATCCATCATTAAGTTCCAGTTAATATCTCCCGGCTCCATCATCAGATGAGCTCGACAGTACCATATTTTTGTATTCAGACCTTGAAACCTAATCGTGGTCAAGGTTCATTACCTTTCTAACAAGTCCAAACACGGCTATGATACGATATTTCATCATGGAATGCTAGTGCCTATCTTCCGGCTTCATTACCAGACCTTGAAACCTAATCATGGTCAACGTTCATTACAAGACCTTTTTAACAAGTCCAAACACGGCTATGATACGATCATCCATCATGAAGTTCCAGTTCAAATCTTCCGGCTCCATCATCAGATCAGCTCGACACTACCATATTATTGTATTGTCATCGAAATCACATACAACTGCCAATTTTCATAACGCTATGACCTTTAGAAGATGGTTAAATTAGTTTTCTTAGATTTGATTACATAGTTACATACATACAGGTCGACCTAATAAAAGCGTGTTAAAAACACGATCGCTTATTCAAATTCTGTTCATTTGCCAACGGCTTATTGTGAGGTTAGATGTTTTTCAATTGTTTGACATTGTTCATTTTGTAGATGTTTTGTAGGTTTGCTTACGGTGTAAAGTCTTTTTTTGAATATAGTAGCTCTTACTTCAAAACATTACCATTTCTTTTCATAGGATGTTATTTGTAAACTTCTCTACTGATATTGAGCATAAGACATCGAGTAAAATGTTAAAAATGGATTGGAAATTACTCCGCCTCGCATAATTATCTGTTAATATTTTTCTAACTTTCATAGAACAAGAACTACAAATAATTTAAATGCTATAGCGATAGAAAGAAAAACTCAAAATATATGAAGAAAAACTTGTACCTCACCAACTCATTATGGGATCTTTCGTGTAATTTTTTATAATCATATTTTTGTGATGCACATGAATATGTAAAACCGTACAAATAATAACGAAACAGTTTTAATCACATATTCGAGAACCTAAATTACATGAGACTGGGTTTATTATAGATGATGAATACAAGAAACAAATCTTATTAGCTGTTATGAGTATAACAGTGTAATAATCTAATGATCTGATACTTGCGCACCTTATCAAATCGATAATGTTGTTATTAAGAAACGATCTCGTCAGCCCAGTGGTAAAATAGTAATATTAGTTTTAATTTTCTGTTTTTCTAAGTCATTAAATGAGAAAGTTTTTTAAGGTAAACTCCATAGATTAAAAAACGTTAGATAGGTCATTTACGAGGAAACCGGCGCTTACGAGTGGCACCGATTGCGGCAGATGAACGCACACCACTAGAAATATATCCAAACAACACACCAAGAAATATATTTGAAATGTAGGTGAGATAGCACATCTTAAAGCAAGCGCTAAAAAGAGATAAACATATTTGCTCTGTACCGTCGTGAAATATGACACTAAGACGACCGTTTGACAAAGAATAATTAAGACCAATACACACGATTTATTATAAATTATAATTAAAACGTTGTAAATTTATAATACTTACGAATGATAAGTAATCTCATCATTTTAGTAGTTTTTCTACTATAGTTTGTGCAAAATCTCATCACACACGACGGCATTCTCGATTATTTTGATAAACAAACACGCCAAAACAGGTGAACGATTGCGACGGCAGCTAGTGCGCGACTGAAGTCAGATGAGCCATTTAGCCTGTTTTTTAAGTGCCACTTATGAGCGCGCATGACTTATCTACGGTTTTATATTAGTAAATCTATGGGTAAACTCCGTATCTTGAAGATGTAGTACCCTATATTGTCATTATATTCTAAAAGAGGGTAGCCAGAGAATCAAAATAGCCTTATTTTGCCACTTTTGTATTTTTTTTTATTTTATGTAGTAAGAGATAATAAAATAAAGGATTATAAATAAATGTTGATCCTCTAGTCAAATTTTAAGGCATATAAAGGAAGTAATAAAGTAATTTAGTTTTATGATTAAAAAATGTGCTCTAAAAGGCAGGCGACAAAAGTATGAAGAATAAAAGGGCAAGTCTGAAAAGATCGAACGATGAAAATGAAGCGAGGTTTGCCAAGAACTTAAATTTTATATTTGCCTCAGTCAAGTTCCAAACGCGGCTGAGGAATTTTTAATTCTGAAGCCCTGGTGAACCCTTTTTGCGAATTGTAGCGATAACAATTTGAATGTATGCTTACGATAGGAGTGATTATATATAAGTAGATGGGTTAAATATAATACATCACCAAATTTTTAACTAACCATTCTTTTTTTATATAATAAGATAAAAAATAATGATTTCCATGGTTTTACTTACAACTTATTGCTTACTTCCGTTGTGTTAAATAAACAGCTGCTGACTGCAGAAACGCGTCTTGCATTATGTTAATCATGTAAACTGTAAAGGCTACACTTGAAGTAACTTGAGCTTTTGCTAATCAAAAGTGTAAACGCAATGTTAAGCAAGCATCATCTTGCAAGTTTAAGGATCATATACTACTAGTGGGTAACCCTGGCGCGACCACGTCACGTACAATAAAATGAGTTTATTTTGAAATTTTCCGACCAATCACAGCGCAGCTCTTTTGAATTTCTAGTGAATTTTTCTGATAGGCCGGATTGAAAAAAATACGACCAATCGCACGCATCTCTGATCGACTAATGTTTGCGCGCGCCTATGACACTCAAGCAAAGTCTATGGGCCAAATTCGAAACTTTGAAATTCTATAACAATTAACTTAATCCAGTTACATCAGATGTCTGAATTTTGTGCACACCACGGCCGCGAACTGTACAAAACGATACCTGAACCAAATTTCTAGCTTAACTCATCGCGTCACAGGCTTCCGGGCAAGAAAGAGGCTTACAGAAATAATATATAAAGATACTACGCTGCCTTACCGTGCAATCGTGCGTGATAGCTCAGTGAGTAGAACACCGCTTGTCGGGCAGACGATGAGGGTTCAAATCCCAGAGCGGGTCTACACCAATTTGTCTCTTCGAAAGTTTTATGTATAACACACATGGCTAAAGTTGTTTTTAGTCATGTGACAGTGGATTCGTACAAAACGGCAATTCGTACAATGTTAGGTGAAAAAACTGTCTTACTTTTGCTTACAGTAATTTATTACTTTTGCCCACGCAACTTCCAAAAGTGGCTGAGGAATTTTTATGCTTCTGAAGATCTGTCTACAACGTTATTGATTAGGTGATGTAAAATTTTTACCAATGTTCTTATAGAAAAATGTGAGTATAGCTTTAGAATGTTAATAGGTAAGTGTAAGAGGCTGTGTCGCCCAAAATAATTATTCAGACGCACTATCAACCACGTTTGGCTAAAACTAGAATGAATCGTTCGGTTTCATTAGAATATATTATTTTCTAAACCAAAATTTTATGGATTTACTCTTTGTGTAACGATTACTTTAGATATCTGTGTTTAAAAATGAATGTGAATTAATAGCCGAAAATAATAATTATACATTACTGTCTGCCTACTCAAAAGAGAATCTGTGGCGTTTGTAAAAGGAAATAAGTAAGAGAGTTTATCAATCAAGCCGAAAACCAAAATAACAAAATAAGAACGCAAGAAAGTTGTAGCAATAAATTAAATTTTAAAACGCTCAATAAGGCTTACAATTTTGCTTCTTAGTTGCAAGAGCAAAATTAAACAATAAATTTTGTTCCGATCGAGATGGAAACTTTATTAATGATTACTTATTAAAGGAACTGAGTGCTTTACGCCCGGTGTACATAATTGTGAACAGGAATTAACTCTTCGTATGCAATTAAATAAGCATTTGTCATGTTAATTTGAAACGGTGCTTTGTAATAAAACGTCATTAATGAAATAAGCTATTATCATCTAAAAGTTTTGTGATGGGGTGTCACTTGAGCGTGGAATGTGAAACTTTGAGGCTTTTAAACTTCCAATTCTAGCTAAGATTACAAGATAATAGAAACACAAAGAAATTCATCATGAAATGTTTAAGGAGTTAATAGTTGACACTCGGAGTTTTCAGTCTTGCCGGGTTTACCACAGCGTTTAATTTCCGTCACGAGAAAATTACCAGGAAGAGTTAAGACTTTGAAAAGGCGTCAACTAAGCGGCTGATAGCACTGGCTGCTATTTTTATGACGGCTTGGTTTCATAATGTCAGCTGCTTCTTTTGCTTTGATATTATCGACGACATATAGAAATGAAAGACATTTCTGTCAGTATGTGTAACATTTTGTTCCTTATTTAAATTAAACTGTCCTCCACCATTGTGATTCACTTACCTGTCATTTGTTCTTTTAGTTTTGTTTTTTTATTATCAATATTATTGAGATTTAAGGATGAAGTTAAATATTTATATTTTATGAAGAAGATTACCGAAAATATAGACTCAAAAAAATCAAAGCTTTGAAATTTTATGAAAATCCATATTTTTCAAAAACATTATAACTGTGATGTACCTTAATTCATTTAGAGCAGTGATGATGTATGTTATATGCATGATGATATTATATCAAATTAAAAAAGAGACATATGAAAAGCCTTACGTTACCAGCAGTTTGGCTAAGCGTGGTAAAGTATAAAACTGCAGCGATTATAAACCTTCGTATATTTTTTTATCTCTTAAAACATCTTGTCATTATACAAAAATTACAGAACCTTTACATAATAAATAAGTAAGTACCCGGAAATAAAATAGCAGAGACTTCATATTTACAGCAATTTATAGTTTCCATATAAGCAACTCAGCTTTAATAGCCACAACATTTCAATGGTAAAGCTGCAATCTATTTAGTATAAGCTCAAAGCAATCTAATATTCTCAAACGGTAAACCGTGAAAAAGCGCATCTCACAAGGAAGCGCTACACTACATCTGAGTCAAATAAGCAATTTTCTAGACGATCTCGATCCGCCACTTTTGCTGCAATATTCCGTGGTTAAATCCTAACATACCATGTGATCTATTCAGATTTTTGCTCACGCGCGCTCGTGGGAAGAAAAAAACAAATTACGTATAATTTGGTGCTATATCCTTATTGAGGAGTAATCCGCTTAAAGTTATGGATAAAGTGGTAAAGAGATTCTTGTTAAGCCTTTGAGTTTGTAGAACTATTCTTTACCGGGAACAAAGTGAAAGAAGTATTTAGTGGAAACGTGATTCGCATGGTTTTTTTACTGCATTCTTTAGGCACTGATTAAAAAAGTGATAATTAAAGTGTGATGTTAAGTTTATTCCGCACACAAAATGATTGTTTCAAAAATATTTTCATTGCTTGAAAATGTAACAAAAAACAGTCAATTTATACATGACTACGAGTATAACTAAAAAGTAGAGATAATTACGGAAATTCTTTAGCTCATGTTCATAAGACCTGAACAAAGAACTAATAAAAATTCCTCTGTCATTGTTAATGGATTCTGAGGCTAGACAAAATATACCCACATGCGCATTAACCGTACGCGTGAGGTCTTTAATCAATGCTTCAGTAAAACAACTCTGTGTAAGTGATATCGCTTAGGCGACTTAAACTAGTACATTCCAGCTATAAAGCCATGAATACGCGTAAGACGAGACTTAATGGCAGACAATGTTTGTTCCCTTATAGCATAGGCTTTAAATTGTGGCGCGGTTTCAATGCAATGTGCCACCGACGTTAAATTATTGTCTATACGCGACACTGCACAGTGTCCCTACACGTGTGTACTGAGCTTAAACACTATTTATAAGGATTTATGTATGCAGATATTGCTTGTTAATATATCGGACAGTAATTTGATCGTAAAATGTAGTTTCTAAGGGTCTCCTTGTATGTGTGCGTGTGAATTTGTATTGTTACAAGTGTTTTTCTTGGTCATTATGTAGCCAGAGATGTGATGTCTAAAATTAAATTTATTCAATTCAATGCTTGATTTTAGTCAAAATATATACGGTATGACAACAAATTTGGGGACTGAGATATATATAAAAAAACAATACATTATTTTCAAAGTAGACGCCGTGTAGTGTCGGCTTAGAATAGCACTACCCCGTTTCTACCGATGGGTGTTCGTAAGAGACGACTAACGGTATTGGGGCTTTTAAGGGATTTTTGGGCGATGCGGTTGGAGACCCATCACCAAAAACATTTATTATTACCATCTTTTCCTCAATCAACTTCCAAAAGTGGCTGAGGAATTTTTCGTTCCAAAGCTCTGGCAACCCCGTTAAGGGATATATAGCCGTGAGTATATGTATGTATGTATGTGTATTTTATCACGATATAATGTCATTTAACTAGAACATTTACGAGTACTAAGTAGCTTAGATATCAATAATGTAATACGCTACATGCGATGATTAGATATTATTTTTAGTATTGTCTTATGTTTCCGCTCCCTTCAGAGATTTAAATTGCATGTAATACCATCTAGTTAATATCCAAACTAGGCTACCTCAGTTCCTTAGTAGACCAAACTGGCGGATTCATGGTAGACTCGAGTTCATTTTCAGCAAAATATGTGAGTACTGAGTAATGCTTAAAGCGGTTCTTTAATAAAAAGACACGTAGAGATATTTTTATGTTAAATCCCTCACTACATGTCATTTACATGTATAGCTAAATTGTAAAAAGTATTCAAAATTTGTTTTGTTTTTGCCATTTTAGAAATTTTACTAGAGAAAAGATGGTCATAAAAAATATTGATGATGGCCATCTTTCAATGGATTGTCATAACATAACTTAATTTGTATTTTAAAATTAATTGTACCTGCAAAAAGGGTATGCTCACAAATATTTTCATACTTATTATGGGCAAGCAAAGAAACACGATAGTGCTCTGTAATTGGAATGATTTTGACCATAGCGTTGTTCGGTCATGCGGTTAGTTTTTACGCATGTTGGTCGGGTTATATGCGGTAAATGCAGGCATTTAACTTGCTCTGCGGGTGTACTGGCTACAGTAACCACACTAATGGATGGACTATGAATATACCTGATCAGTATTTTAAGTGTGATTTTATTTGCAAAAGATGTAAGATAATAAAGATTAAAAGCTGTCCAGAGATCGAAAGCTTAAAGAATTTAGTATGACTAAATTGTATCTTAATTTGAATGTTTTTGTTCATGAAAACCTCATGTGGATTATAAACTTCCCTGTCTGGCAATATACAGATACAAAAGGCATAATATACAGATATAGTGAAAGTTTTTGTGAACGTGGTGTGCTAATAGATTACTAACTGAATGTATTTAAGTAAGTTAGTAAAAATAAAGATTCAGTAGCAAGCAACATGCCTGAGTTTTGTGTTACAATCCAATAAAATTTAAAAAAAATTGCACATCAAAAAAAGTAACACATACACAAATACGAATTTAATAAAAATAAAAAAGTACAGTTGGCGGTCTTATCACTAAAAGTAATCTCTTCCAGACAACCTTTGAATGGAATGACCTGACCTGAACCTTTGTTATATAATGAACAAAATCATTTTCGGCTCTAAATTTTATTGATCCGTCTTCGAAAGTGTATGAGATAAATAAGAATCTATGAATGCTTATTAATTGCTGTTAAAACTTAATATCATTCTATATTGGCTTAAACAAAATATGATGATCAGAAAGAGAATGCCGACTCCTCATTTCAGTAATGCTCACTTTAGTTGAACATACCGGTTGAACGTTAATTTTGTAATTAAGTGAACGATCGAGTCGATTGTTTAATTCGTTTGAAGCCAGTCGATGCAGTTCCGATTATTGTCGTACATCAATCTCCGTGACTTAATTTATTATAATAGTATCGATTCAGTTGACGAGTGAAACCTCCTTTGGTTTTATCTTAAAAGGATCGGTGGTGTTATGAAATCTATGTAGTAATATCTTGATTTTATGTAACTATTCTTTAAAGTAGCTGTTTGATATTAACACGATAACGTATTGTAACTCAAAAAAGCCGGCTGCTTGTACAAAATGTTGTTACGTTCCGCAAGCGATAGAGAGTCACTTGAAACAAGTGATAGTGAGACTCGATTTGGTCTGAATGCTGTCGAGCCAGGATCACTAAATAAGCAAGGCGTGTTATATTTATCGTCTTTAAATCAAAAATCTAAATCAAATGTTTTTGTTTAAAACGAAATCATCACCAACAACCTTTACTTTACCATCTTTTCCCCACTCAATTTTCCAAAAGTGGCTGACGAATTTCTAATTCCTTAGCTCTGGCTACCCCTTCTAGGGATTAAAAGCCGTGAGTATATGCATACGAAATCATTATAGAAAGTTTTTAAAACTCTATCGTTAATGTATTCCATGTTAAGTCATTCTCCATAAATTGAGAAACCAAGCAAAAAATAAATACGAACATATTACACAAATCAAGTTAGCCCCAAAATGTATATAAAAATAAAAATTTTCACTAATTAAATTTATATTATTGATGTGTTAAACAATCAATAATGCAAATTTAAAAGCAAAACATTCAATACCAAGAAATTAAAATACATCATAAAAATGTTGTCTCCAGTGAGATTCAAAACACTAGAGCAAGAAGCTATTCACTAAGCCTCTCATATGACTTGCGAACGAATGAGAAATGAAAATAATATATTATTGAAGTGCTCAAGTTATAATTAGCTTTTCAATTCTTACAATTGTCACTTATGTCACAAGGAAGTCACGAAAAAGAAAGCAAAAGTAAAACATCTGCATGACAAGCATGAGCGACCTGTTAACTAAATATCGCGTGGTATAAAACAGCTATCTCTTACGCACTTACATAGTATTGTATACTACAATCTCATTCTAACCGAGAAAGTTACCATAAATTACTCTCGTGCAAGGCGACAAATAATCATTTTGAGCCACATAACATAAAAATCATAGTGTTATTAGTTTTATTGCTCTGACATAATCATTTTGTAAGAATGGAATATGATAATGACAGTATTAGTCCAAATAATAACGGACGAACAATAGAATATGTCCATACGACTCAGTATGTTACACAATGCATAAATAACTATTACGGTCCGTATCACAAGATTTTTTTGGTGGGATTATTTAAATTTCAAGTATTTGCTGTGTAGTGTCGGCTTAGAATAGCACTACCGGAGGGTGTACGTAAGAGGCGACTAACGGTATTGGGGTTTTTTGTTGTTTTTTGGGCGATGCGGTTGGAGACCCATCACCAACAACCTTTATTTTACCATCTTTTCCCCACTTAACTTTCCAAAAGTGGCTGAGGAATTTCTAATTCCTTAGCTCTGGCTACCCCTTCTCGGGTTTTATAGCCGTGAGTATATGTATGTGTCAAGTATTTAATTTAAATGAGAAATGTGTACTGCATATTATAACTTGTCGAAGTAAAAATATAAAAACAATAACTATAGTATAGGTATCATAAAAGGAAAAACTGACTGACCAACTAAGAATCAAAGTACAGCCGAAACTACTGTACCTAGAAACTTGAAATTTATTTAGGGGTGTCTTTTATTATTTACTTAAGTAAGCACTAAAATTTAATATGTTTACTTGTTTCACTCCATACAAATAAATATTAAAAATAACATCAGGTACTCCTAGCTCCTACCAATTACTGTTCCTAACTATTTATTAAGACTCTACCTGCGTAAGTCTAAATAAATATTCAAAATATAGTACTTCCACATACATAAGTTCATTTGACTGTTTAAGATTGCTTCATTAATGAACTGGTTACGCTGTTTAGTTAAGTAAAACAAAATGCATTGTTTCAAAATACATTTAAAACGATTGCGGTAGCTTACTCGAGTGAAATGAAACTTTAAGTCTTAAAACATGAAATACAGTCAAGTGAGTGACGGGTGTCGAACATTATAGGGTTCCGTGAAAGCAACTTAAAAACCGGCAATGTTACTTAATATATAGCCAATTTAACTCATGTTATGTAAATACTTATTACATATTTAAACGATTAATCTAAACTATTCGTATAGTATGATAAATGTTATAGGGAAAAATATATTAGCCACAATCGTGTAGAGATGTGTCTATAAAACCTTATTATGATAAGAATTAATGGCGTGAGTCAATATCAAGGCATAATTTTCAAAGAAGTTTTGTAAATAACCAAAAAATAAAATTATATATTTTACCGCTCTGATTGATAAACCAATATGACAATAATGTGCTAATAAAGGTATCAGATAACAGTTATCTGGGTTGGTACTAACCATTGCTGGGAATCAAGGAGGTATCAACAGTGGACTTGAATCAAGTAGAAAAATTCGTTATTTAACTACGGAACCCTATAAAACACGTTCGGCCGGAACGCCGTAAGTCTTACAATTAAGTCAAACTAAAAATAAATTTGAAAAAAACTGCAATGAGCTCGCTCTACTGTTGATTAAATGCCATTTCACGAACCTCATCAATAACGACGCATTTTTAATGAAGCGCTTTTGTTCACGTCAAATAGTGAGCTGTAGTTTTGCTTTTATACAATTTTGCTTTCTCAAATTGTACTTCGGAATGTTCAGTTTATTGGGCTTTCATACACAATTTTTGCATAAATATTTGCATTTCAGGTATTATTTTCCTTGCTTTGCAGGATTCGTCATTCTTAACAAACTTTTAAGCTAGTTTTTATTAATATAATTAAACTAATTTAAATTCTTAGCAATAGTTTGTATGGTATGTATTTGTTAAAAATTTATATTGGCAGACTTTTCAAACATGTGAGAACAACAAACCTAACTTACCGCACTATGTATCACTTATAATTTGTAAAAGTGTGAGTCCGCCGTCTAGATGTCACTACAAACTTCTACCATGAATTGACAACATACAGTTAAACACGCCTTTCCGTTGGTGAAACAAATTTATATTGAACATTGAAAGAAACAGGAAAATACAAGTTTTCTATTTAAAAGTGTATAGTATGAATAAATTAATTATAAAAACGATATCTCTGCCAC
This sequence comes from Bedellia somnulentella, assembly GCA_963576735.1. Classification (NCBI taxonomy): domain Eukaryota; kingdom Metazoa; phylum Arthropoda; class Insecta; order Lepidoptera; family Bedelliidae; genus Bedellia; species Bedellia somnulentella. Next base: position 4,743,589 of record OY755180.1, read on the forward strand.
CATATTCATTAGTTATTCAAATGAACTGCCCAAAATAATATGTATCTAATGTGGTTTTTAATTATATTTACACTTTAATCAGAATTAACAACCATTACTATCTAAATTTGATAAGTTATTGTCTTAAGGGCATATGTTTTTGTTGAAAGCTGGCATAAAATACAACTATGGTAAAACGACCGTACTAAATAAGCAGAGCTTACTAATATAAATGACTCATAATGAAGTGAATTTGTTTTTATTTCCATATACAACGGAAATAAAAGAGATTAGCTTTTTACAAAATAAAATACTTTTGTGCCCTGAGGGACCACAAAACAACACAATGTTACATTAATTAGATTAATGGTCTGTTTGTAAGGCTATTAAATTTAAATGTATGTTCCAAAATTTTAACCGGAAAAGCCCAAATATAATATAAGGATTCTCCGATGTCTTCTTTAAAGACCCGTGACAAATTTTATGAAAATTGTAATAATAAACTTTATAACTGGTTATTATTGGCTTAGAACAGCATTATCCCACCATGGCTTATGGTATTGGGGATCGATGGGTCAATGTTAGGCGATGTGGTTGTTGTTGACTTATCACCAACTATCCCTTATTTCAGAGCCTTTCCCCCACTTAACTCACAACAGCGGTTGAGTCATTTCTAATTCTGAAGCTCTGCTCTACCCCTTTTAGAAATTTATAGCCGTGATATATATGTATGTTACTATATTCTGGATATTATCAAATGTTGACGCTTTTAATTTTACTTGCTTACTTTCTTATACTCACGCTCATTTTTCCCATTGGGGTAGGCAGAGACCATCAATCACCACAAATTATTTTAATTTTGATCTAGGTAATATGATTTCTCTTTATATATGCTATAGTGATATGAAGTTATTACATATGGATACAGAGGTTCATTCTGTGAAAAATGAAGAAAGTGTATTATTCATAAGTTTGGAGCTTAACGTACAATCACAAAACTGTGAAAACTGAACTACATAATAACTAATAAAAGAAAGCTAGAAATTTTAGTAAGTACTCGGCAATGTTATCATCATAAGTCTCTGCCAACCCCAATAGGAGTTTACAGCGTGAGTTAAAGTAAGAATGTATGACTTAAGAAAGGGCATAAATGAGATGGCTGTATTCAAAAAACAAACCAATGTCAGTACTATATACTTTCGATTCTCCAATATTCCAATCATTCGAAGCACTTCTTCATGTTTATTAGTTCATTTATTCACGTCAATTGAACTTGAAGTTCATACAAATAACATCCAAACGTAATCATGCGCAACATTCTTTATGAAGTATGACGATAGAAAATTTGATTGACATTTAGTTATAACTGTTGTTTCTTTAATTAATTCATATGAAAACCTGCGTTTGATTTTGCCTCCTATGTTTAGAACGGATTTGTTTTGGAATTTTGGTATAAAACGATCAACAAACGTGAAAACTTTATCAAATCATGTCTCAAAACTGATGCAGGGATTGAAAAAAGAAACAATAATTAATAAAGAAATCCATAAATGCAAAGTAGAGCCAAACTGTATATTTAATATGATTAGACCTAAGCCTGGAAACTGTTATAATAACTAGACATGATAGGTATGCTGAAATAATTTCTATATTAAAGTACTTTTTATTTATCTTTTGAATTATACACACATTTTATTGAATACCTTTTAGTTCCCAATCAGGCAAACCGCATCAAAACAATTTTTAATGTTGGAATAGAATAGCACATAATCAGTCTTGAATATACCTTCCTACAAATTCGATAATAATTAATCTACTTGCCAATTTTACTTTCTTGTTTGTCTATTTGTAGTTAGTAGTTTAGAAGTAATGGTGGAACCAATGGTTATACATATGTACTGGTACCGGATAAAATCATAAAATTTCCTTACTTCTCCAACTTCTTCGTACTTGGACGATGCAAAGCTCCTAAACATGCAAGCGCGAAGACGATTACGTCTCGCCACTTTGGTGTTCGATGTAGTAAAGCAAGAATCACCGGCTTATTTGTACAAAAAACTGCAATGATCAAATATTGGCTATCAGTTCAAAGTCAGGGCAATCTTGCCAATGCATCGGACTGCCGCATTTCGAGGTTCTTTCAGGTTTGCAGCGTCCAAGTGCTGGAATGATCTTCCACCACCAATCCGTGATGCGGTTGGCAGGAACACCTTTAGACGTAAACTAAGGGAGTTCTTGCTGGCCCAACAGTAACCGAAGGTATGAAATATATTTTGTGTATTTTATTTACTAGCATTATTAACAGTATAGTTAGTTCTCTAATTTAAATATGTATTTAATTTTTCTCGAAAACAGGCTTCGCTTATTTGATATAGCATTTTATAATTTTTGTAAATATATTCGTAGGAATTATAGATATGTATGTAGTGAATAGTATGGATATACATTATTAGATCGATATATAAATGTATTTATATATATACATATATATTATTATGTTGTAATTGTTTATGTTTTACCATTTCTGTTTCGTGAGATGCCTCTGATGTCACTCTGTCATGGTGTTGACTGAAAATCAGTTCTGTGAGTCAAAAGCCCACAGAAAATGCTGAGACAGCACCAATTCGCTGTTCAGGTGGCACAGGAAGTGCATGACAAATTTTTGTATGTTTTTATTGATTCTCTTTTTTGTTTTTTTTTTTATTTTATAATTAATTTATTTTAAATGTTGTTAACATTAAGCTGTAAAAATTTATGTGACTTGTTCTTCTTGTGCCTACAAATGGCAAATTAACGTTTTTCTTCTTCTTCTTCAAAGTGCGAATAAATTTATTTCTAATAATGCTTCTGGTAAGCTAGTAAGCAATAGCAAAAAAAGAAAATACTATAAAAATGATGAATGTCTGCATTTGCCGTAAATTATATCAATCAATATGAGATTTTGTAGATATAAAGGGTTAACTGACAATAATTAAGGCAAAATAGGTGTAGAACTCAGGGGTCATAAATTTTATAAGGATGAAGTAGAGTGCTGGTTCAACACGGGAAACCAAAGGCTGAGGGCAGTGCATTTGAAGGCTAAGACATTTGTCCTCGACTTTTCTTAACTAAAATGATGACGGTTTATTTGAATTAACATATATACTACGTAAATTCGAAGTATGTACATACACGCGTAGGCAAAGAACGCCATCGATTTCGACATTTCGAGCGCCACTTTGAACGATTAATCTTTGTTTACATTAAGTGATCTTTACATACAGTTCCTTTTTATTTTTCATGTGTAATACGTGGCTGTACTGTAGTGACGTTACTATTCATACTGCATCAATGTTTATTTTTTACCAACTTACTTGCATCCCTCCTCTTGTAAAGCTTAAAACGGCGACGAAGCAAACTATTTCTCACTCTATCAAAAAAACCATAGTTTAAAAAATTACGCAGTCAAAATAACTGCTTAAACTAATAATCTTAAAATTCTATTACAAAAGTACATAATGTTATCCCATTTCAATTCAAATGAACAGGCTGTACAAATTGAACCTTCAAAACTCATCTGCCAACATTACGCAACTCTACCTTTTCTTGATGCCACAAACGAAATACAAAAGTTTCATTAAACTTATTCCATTTTCAAAACTTTTCGAATATGGAAATTAAGTTGGTTGTAATTTCAACAATACTTTCTCTTAATAGCATTCTCACACACGTCTCTACGAGTAAATATATGAGCGCCATTATATAATTAAGTTTTATAAGGCGTGGTTCTTGGGATACCGTTTGCTACGTGACCTGAGCTTGGGTCATGGACTAAGATTATGAGAATATCACTGCTGAGTTCTACTACAATGTGAGCATGTTTTCAACTAGAGTAACTTTTATACGTAATGTTGCAAATTATATATTAATATTGTGGATAGTTCTCTTGTTGAGGAAGGATTTGGGTTAGGCCTTTTCTAGCTGTGGATGTCTATTGGCTGATTTTGTTTTATGATGCATTGCAGTTCAGAAAAAATATTTAACCACCTGATTAAGAGAACTAAAAAAATACTTCTCGATGGCGATTACTAGCAGAGACCAAACTTACTCTACTTTTTATGACTTTATGTTTTTATATAATACAAGGCTACATATAAGTACTTGGTTAATTTTTTTGTTTATTTCAATGGATTAACATGTAATAAAACGTTTTGTTTCGTATCTACGTATATTGTATTATAAAAAAAAGAGCAGAATGTATAAATGGTCTTGGATAATATTTACAATTTAAAAATTTATATTTAGGTTTGGAAGAGAATCACCAAATCACGATTATATTTAACAAACACTTTTGGACATAGCCTGTCTGATCAACTAGTTTTATTAATGTTTAATAAAAATAACATTCAAAACTAAGGCGTTACAGAATCTAACTCTTTGATCGTAGGTTAGTCCAAAAATAGACGCATATATCATTCAGCAGTACCGCCTCATAAACCGTAGAAATTGTGGATGACACATAAACCAAAGAAAGACATCAAAATAACTCTCACGATCATTTAGGACGGATAACAAATCTACTAAATTAACAGTACAAGACTATTAACTAAAGAGGTGAGCCGGCTTTAAGGCAATGAACACACTAATTCGGAGTAACATCTTAACTCAAATGATGAATATGAGAACGCCCATTGACGTGTAAGATAATTATCGGCAAGGCTCTCTTTTTACGCGGCAATAATTATACAAGTTGATATGTCCATTGGAGTAGGCATAGCGCTCTAATTTATTTACATTTTGACCCCTGTATAAGGTAATTACTATGAATGTGTTTCATTACCAAAGATCACGAGCGTCTAATAAATTGTAGAAATGTTTTTGATTACTAAATTTATTTGTGGTAGTACTTAGAACAGTTTGTTTTTGAAATGTATATTGTAATATTCTACGGTAAAAAATCATATTGCGTAGTATTACTTAAAAGAAGAGGAATTTGATTACTTACAGTATTTATGAAACAGTATTTATTGAATATTAAATGTAAATACCAAATTTCATTTCACTCCGGGTCTTTTTGTTCTTTAGTTTTGTGCTAAAACGTATATCTGTTTTTGTAACATTTTTGAAACAACAGACGTAACTGACCTAATTCAATATAAAAAAATAAATAGTCGAATCAAATGTGATACAAACCGTAAACAAAAGTTTTATTTAGCCCACAGTAATCACATCGAGAAGGAAACGAAGAAACATACACACTATGATTCAGGAAAGCAACATGATAATTACACCTTACTGGTGTAGCGCCTCTTCGACTTGATAGTTAGAATTTTTTCACCACAATGGATTTTTAAAAATGTTTAGAAAATAAATAGTGTAGTGTCGGCATAGAATAGCACTACCCCATTTCTTCCGGTGGGTGTTCGTAAGAGGCGACTAACGGTATTGGGGCTTTTAAGGGATTTTTGGGCGATGCGGTTGGAGACTCATCACCAACAACCTTTATTTTTCCATCTTTTCCCCACTCAACTTCCAAAAGCGGCTGAGGAATTTGTAATTCCTTAGCTCTGGCTACCCCTTCTAGGGATTTCTAGCCGTGAGTATATGTATGTATGTATGTATGTTTAGAAAATAAAATAAGATGGCGTTATATTACTTAAAAAGACGGATATTTTAAAAACACATTAATGATATGAAAAAAGTAAAAATATCACATTTGATTTCACTCTGTAGGTTTTTGTTCCTTGATTCATAATTTATTTATGTTTTGTACAATTTGTAAACCAACAGACGTAACTGACCTATTTCAATAATTAAAAAAAAATATCTAAATCGTATACGAAAGTTTAAAAGTTTTATTCAGCCCACAGTAATCACATCAAGAAGGAAACGCAGAAAGATACACACTATGATTCAGGAAAGCAACATGATAATTACACCTTAGCTGTGTAGCGCCTCTTCGACTTGATAGTTAGGTGCAAGCCGATAACAAGACAACATAATGATACGTGTCGCCTTTGTATTTCGCCACCTGCCCGAACGATTTCAATGTCTGTTTGCATCCTATGAAGATTTAAGAAGTGCAGTAGTTTTACATTACTGACAGGAAGGGCTGTGAATTGTGGTCGAATGTTAGTAGCGAAATAATTACTGGATTTATTTGGTACGCCTAGATATATTTACTGCTAATACATATCCTCACGGCTATAAATCCCTAGAAGGGGTAGCCAGGTGGCATTCAGTAGCTGAGGAATTTCTAATTCCTGGAATTAATACCACAGGTTTGAACACGTCTTAAAGTTTGAAGAATTTTATTCTTTAGCATAGTTTTAAATTGCTTTTAAATTAATGGAAACGAAATTTAAGACAATGGTTGTTTGTTTTTAAATTAGAATCATTTACGCAATATGGCTATTCCAGTATGCTGCTTACGTCGAAATAAATTGCAGATATTAGAAACAAACTGTGAATTATTTTGAAGCGTTTACTGTCATAAATACATTATTCAAAACAGGGCAAAGATAAACTAAATATTCCAAAAAACATGCAAAGAATTATTTTTCTTTTAATTTAAAATTAATAAAATAAAACCGATAAGTTTATAGTTATTAAAACTTAACATATAAATGAAAGACAAAGTTATTTGTATGTGTTAAACTATTTAATATGAATAATCGTAAATATATCTTATAACCTGTTAATGTGTAAAAATTGCAAATAATCTTAGGTTAGCAAATCGTTTAAAAACATTCAACGTAATTCGATATATCCTGTTGAAGTAAAGATTTATGAGTTGCTTGTCTCCTCAAATCTTCAATCGGACTAAAACTATTTTCTATTTTAAAACAGCCAATTAATCAAAAATATAAAAAAGTGTTGTTAGAACAGTCGCTGTTAATAAGCACTACATTATAAGCACGAACTTGAATAAAAATATGAGTTCAACGACCTAGTAATGATAATTGTTTGCAATTCCAGTTCTTTATGTGAACGTGTTAAGTAATTATTTCAACAACGCTATTAAAAACTGCCGACTCTCAGTTTTGGGAATTGTCATCGTCGCTTTTGCAAAATTGGTGGATGCGTACATAAACAGGAGTCGTAATTATTCTGGCATGACAACACGAACGTAATGATGTGTTAGAGCGAAAATGAAGTCTGCATGCTCGAACCTATAATTCATAACAAGGTGTCAAGGAATTATTCCTTTGCAACCGAAAACATCTTTTATGACTACCATATTCATATGTTGCAGTCATTGTTGATTTATATTTATTACATCACTTTATTTACTTTTGTAGTAGTAGCGGAGTGGACACTATAAATTACTAGTGGACCATAGCGGAGCTTGTCGTAAGGTGAATATCTTTCCTCTTATTATTTTTCGGGTATAAATTAAAGAGATTTATGTGTTTGTTAGTAAATAGACTACCGCGGCGGTTTCGTTTAGCAATCAAAATAATTGTGCTGGTTAAATGTTTCTTGATTGTGTGTGGGAGATTGAGATCGTATCTTACATTTGAAGGAAATAAAGTTCTACTTTTGCGGTTATGTGTACCAACCATGTTAATTATAGTTTTTGTTGCGAAAATTGCAACCCCGAAATAAAATGAATTGAAACACAAGTAGTTACTTACATTGACAATATATTTTATAAAGCTTTTAATTTAGTTTTTGTTACATATTACGAATTTGAAACATTTATTTATTTACAAAACATGGTTATATTACAGGTTGTAATTCGATATCATTATTCGAGAATCCATACATAAATACATACGTACATATACTCACTGCCATAAATCCCAAAAAGGGGTAGCCAGAACTTTGGAGCTAGAATTTCCTCAGACACATTGGGAAGCTGATATTCTTTATATTATAATTTAAGACTAATTATTTCCAAAAATAGATTACTTTTATATACTACAAGAAAAGAATCATTAATAATATTAAAAGTGATTGTATATATCTTAAAATAGAAATTATATTTCGATAACTGAATGAATTGAATAGTCTTAAGTATCAAAATAAGTGGCTAACATCTGCCTACTCTTGATACACAAAATCGAAAAGCTAATTAATAGGGTAGGTTGTCGATAGCCTTTAAAGGATTTATTGTTTTATAGTGTATTCTGATTATAAACTCCCTAATTGGCCCCTATTTACGCTCAACGGCTCTCAATTTACAAGGGCGCGCAGGAACAGTATCAAGATTTTTTACGTCGCTGTTAAATCTATGGTTCAAGACGATTTCGAAGCCGCCACACCGTAACCATGGATAACAAGGCAGCGATCGTATAATTTGGGAACGAAAATGCCCTGGCTGACTCCACTTTGTAATAAGGCAGCTGCTCCGCGAAAGTATTGACCACTATGTTGCAACATAATAATTTTCACATTTAAATAACAGTTTATGAATGATTATCTTTTATGAGACGTGTTTTATTTTATTATGTCAGAATTAGAGTCAGGTTCGAAATTAATATTAGTTAGACAGTAAAGTCAAATTAATTTGTGGAAACTGTAATAATGTAATTAGGATACAACTTTTCTCTGGCTATTGGTGATTGATGTTCGTGGTAGGCAACTCATGTCAATACCAACAATAATTTATATCTTTTCCTTTTGTATACTTATATATTTAATAGCTGAACCGGCAAACATTGTTTTGCCATATAAATTATTTCTAGTCGATAAACATAACATAAACGTTCACGCCGAATATCCCCGAAGGTTTGGCAGAGGTATACTTATACTTTTGAACATCACGTGACTTTGTCACCTGGTGTTCAGAGTACCCACGATTTGCATGAACAGTGTACTCACGTGATAGGGGCAGGCCTATCGCCGTTTTGTACGAATACACTGTCACATGACTAAGTACAACTCAGCCATGTGGGTTTCCTCACGATGTTTTCCCTCACCGTTAACAACCATGATTAATTAACCACACATATGTCTTTAGAAAAGACAAATTGGTGTAGGCCCGACCCAGGATTTGAACACTAGTCGTTTGCACGATAACCGAGTGTTCTACCCACTGGGCTATCACAGTTGTCGATAGAATAAAAGGTAAGGGTTTACAACCTTTATCACTTAGGAGAAAAAAAAAGTTATGAACCGTATGTGTATGCAAATATTTCATTTAAATTTGTTCAGCAGTTGCAGAGGAGTTTGGTGACAAATACTGTGACTCGTGAATTTTATATACTAGATACAGTTCAGATAATAGTATGCATATTTACCCTGTATATTACTGGCTAAAGTGGCTAGAATATCGATGATTCTGATATATTACCGAAACTAGAGCTATAGCTTGGAATGTTTCTATGAATGATTCAGCTGGGGTACTACGCGTGCGCATTGATTTATATCTATACTAATCTATACTACGAGTAATATTATAAAGAGGAAAGGTTTGATTTTTTGTTTGTTTGTTTGAATTGAATAGGCTCCAAAACTACTGGACGGATTTGAAAAATTCTTTCACTGTTTTAATGCTACACTATTCCCGAGTGACATAGGCTATATTTCATTTTCAAAAAATTAGGGATCCTTACGTAAATTTCAAAAATGTAACCAAAGGTGTTAAAGAAATACCAAAAAAAATATTTACATCGCGTGCGCTGCGAAAACTATTGAAAATAGAATAAAATTATGTACTACAATTTTATAGAACACATCATTATCTAAAAAAAATGCCCGGACAGCATGTCTCTAACTATTATAGTTATCTCACAACAAGCGCCATTATATAAAATTATTTAAAATTAAATTAAAATCCTGCTTTAGAAAAGGCTCTTTATTTGTACCTATCTAATCCTTATAAAAAACGTATATATTATTTTAGACTACTTCAATACCCTTATATTACTTTTTGAATTATTCAATTCGAACATTCCATTCGAAAGTTATCTTGAATTAAAAAAATAGATAAAACTCCGCTCGATTAGCTATGCATAGTAAGTTGTTGCAGGCGTCACGAAGGGGTACGGGAGGCTGCTTATCAAAGAGTTAAAGCAAAATTTAATTGTAGCGACTATTATCACTGGCCCAGCAGCCGGTCAATTAGCTCATATACCGAGGATACCGATGATCCCAACTGATCTGCCAATTCCATTTAAACGGCTACAATTTCCGGTTAAAACATCTTTTGCTTTAACAATTAATAAGTTCCAAGGCCAAACCTTCAAATTAGTAGGGATTGACCTGCGAAAGAATTGTTTTACTCACGGTCAACTGTACGTTGGCCTGTCGCGGGTGGGAGCTCCTGAACATCAATTTATTTTGCTGCCCCAAAATACAACAACGTCAAATATTGTTTACAGGGAAGCTCTAACTCTATAAATTGAATGGCTTTTGATGTAATTACTCATAATGAAAAATAAAAAAAATAACGACATGATAGTCCAGTGGATAGAACACCCGCCTGAAAGCAGAAGGGCGTGAGTTCCAATCCTGGGTCGGGCCTACACCAATTTGTCTCTTCTAAAGTCATATGTGTGGTTAATTTATCATGGTTGTTAACGGTGAGGGAAAAAAAAATATATAAATATAAATACAAAAAAATATAACATACATACATATACTCACGGCTTTAAATCCCTAGAAGGGGTAGCCAGAGCTAAGGAATCAGAAATTCCTCAGCCACTTTTGGAAGTCTGCTGTGTAGTGTCGGCTTAGAATAGCACTACCCCATTTCTTCCGGTGGGTGTACGTAAGAGGCGACTAACGGACTTGGGGCTTTTTAAGGGATTTTTGGGCGATGCGGTTGGAGACCCATCACCAACAACCTTTATTCTACCATCTTTTCCCCACTCAACTTCCAAAAATGGCTGAGGAATTTCTAATTCCTTAGCTCTGGCTACCCCTTCTAGGGATTTACAGCCGTGAGTATATGTATGTATGTTCTTTTGGAAGTTGTGTGGGGAAAAGATGGTGAAATAAAGGTTGTTGGTGATGGGTCACCAACCGCATCGCCCAAAAATCCCTCAAAAGCCCCAAAACCGTTAGTCGCCTCTTACGTACACCCACCGGAAGAAATGGGGTAGTGCTATTCTAAGCCGACACTACACAGGAAAAAAATATAACATAGTTTAAAACTTAAAAAAAATATGTTAAAATAATAATACATGTAATAAAATGAAAAACAAAATGTTAATGATAATTCATGCCCGAGCGAAGCCGGGACGGGCTGCTAGTCATACAATAAAGTCAGTTTAGAATTTGTCTTGTATCCTTCCGAAACTCTATATGTCAACTTAAATTTTGTATTGTATGCAAAAGAATAATTAAATTATCATCACCCGTTTAGTTAATAAGTACAACTACATTCTAAACTCTTAATATGCCTGCCAATAAATGCATCAATGGATCGGTCGAAGCCAAAACCCAATGTTTAACTTAAAATATTTTCATGCTAAGGAAAAGGATTTTGTATCAGGACTGAAAAATGTGTTACCTGCTATTTTGTGATTGGTTTTGTGATTTTATAAGACATGGCTGCTTAAAGTAACTCAATGATACCGTCCTATGAAACAAAAGTAACATTCACAAGCTGCATCGTAGAAGAGTTTCTAGATATCAAACAAATACCACCGGGAACCTAATGGAAACATCGTACTTTAACATTCCTGAAGCGGCAATGTAAATTTTATAAGTATTATTTTTGGCAAACATACAGATCCTGTAGCAGTAGTTTAAAATGCAATTTCTTATTGTATCGCGGTACAAAGTGTGCTAGCATTCCTCATATGTAGACAGACATCTTACCTACTTGAGATTTCTGAGCAGCAGCAATACTTGGCGGCTTCCGAGTGCACATAAAATATTCAGGGCAAAAGTCAGTCACGAAACAAAATGCTATGGTCAAAGCATTCTCTGACACATGCGAAGTATATTCGAACGAAGAAGCTGCTATTTGTATGTTACACCGACTTTTTTTTTGTGTGAATGCTTATGTTTTGTACACATTATTTTCATGCTTTATGCACGTTTTGCAATAAATATTTGTTTAAATTCAAACAAAATTAATGTTGTGTTTTTAACAACAATGCCTGAGTGGCACTCAAGCTAAACTTCAATCCAAAGATATTTTATTTTTAATTAAAATATTTGCCCAGCAAATTCAACGTACATGGAATATTTGTATTTGTATAGAAAATGAACCAAATACTTGGTAGATATTTAAAGATAGAGTTGTGTCACTGAATCAACGCAGAACAAAAATGCCTTAATTTTTTTAAATAAATAATTAAATATTTAATAATTAAATATTTCTATTCAAGACTGCTCAGAACTAGGAGCAACAAAAATCGTGCAAAGGGACCCGAAAATTAGTATTCAAAAACAAATCGTTTCGTTGAATCCGTAATAAATGTCAAACAAAGCAATATCAGTTTCTAAAAGTGAAACTGACTCATAAAAAGACGACCTTCAAAATCAAAGCAGAATTGTATTATTTGAGATTGAGACGAAACAAAATGTAACAAATATTTGTTTGCTTTTGCCAAACGTAAAGCAGTAAAAACGAAAGTGAGAATTTGTATAATTGTTGTTCGAGAGATAATCGTAAAACAATAAATGAAAGGAAATAAGTCGCAACTGTGTCGGAGATAAAACAAGTGGGTCGTAAAGTAATTGTTGGGATCATTGTTTGTAAACTTATTCCGCAAGAGACACAAACAAAACTTTTCCACAAAATGCCATGTTATGTTACCCTTTGGGTTTACTTCAATTGTGATCCCAGTAATAAACCCCGAGCCGGCATGGCAGTTTTATGGGGACTTAGTAGAAAAGATACAGAATCACCAAGGCAAGGATATGTTGCGTCTTTTGTTATTGCTTACTGTAATAGTAAAACAGTGTTATTATAAGAATATTTGGAGCAGTCCAGTTTATTGAGTTTCTAAACGGCAAGGGTTTTTCTAGGAACCTCTCTGGCTGAGTTGTACTTAGTCATCTGGCATTGTCTTCATGTATAGTAGCGACAGGTACCTGAAGGCACTATAAACGTCAGCAAATTAAAATTTAAGCTGATCATCGGAAGTATTAGTACTTTTGCCACACCTTCAGGAATTTACGTCTGAAACGTTAATTGAATTGAGAAGTTTATTTTAGCAAAATATTAATAATTATGATACAGTACAGCATCTCAGCATGCAACTAGAACCTTTATAAGGATCGTAGTTGCTTTGTTATCGCAAAACTGGCCGCCTTGTCATATAACTGCTTTTACTTTTTTTTAAAAGTTTATTTAGGGTTGGGGTGTAAGTGAAAGTGGTAAAACTATTGGTTTTGTAGCTTGAAAAAATCTTGCTTTATTTTCTATCTTATTTACTATCGAACATACAGGTGAGAACGAGAGGTGGACCTTGATAATGTACTGAGAAATTAAATAGCTTACTTGTAATTGGATATTATTTAAGCCATAATAGTAGTCAACAAATTTATTCAAGAATAATTAAAAATATTTACATAGACAATTTACAACCTAAATTAAAATATAAAACTAAATAAATACCTACTATAGATGGAAAATTTCATGAAATTCATTGCTCTCGCAGAACGGTATCGTGCCTAAAATACTGTCAGCATTTCCTCTTTGAATGGCTATACTAATTCGTTGGCCGAGGTAGCTGCCAGCTCTAGGATCACCACTGACTTCCACTAGGCGGGCTGAGGGATCTTTTAAGAAAACCCGAGCCTCGTTGCCCCATGTGCCGAGAGTTTCAACGGCGAATGGAATAAAATGATAATCATTCAATAACCCAGAATATTTTCGACTTTTGAAACTCTCAAAATTGGCTGCAGCAGCACCTGTTCGCTTATATAATATTATATAGTATTAAATATCGGTGTTTGTTATATATTTAATATAGAAATGGAAATTACAATCAATGCAAGTATAATAAACCAATTGCTGTAAATTTTATATCAAATATATCAAATTTCAATGACTTCAAACTATTTGATAATAACTCTATGAACTGTGCCTAAAATTTAGCCTAATTCATAGCCAATCAGGATTAGATACTAAGGTTTAGGCCTTTTCGCCGTGTAGTATTGGCTTAGAATTTCACTACCCCTTTCTACCTACGGGCGTCATAAGAGGTGACTAAGGGTCCATACCCTTACTTTTAGGTCCTTTTTAGTAGTTTTAAGTGGTTGGAGACCCATCACCAACAATACTTTATTTGTACCATCTTGTCCCCTATCAACTTCCACATGTGGCTGAGGAATTTCTTATTAGGAAACTCTGACTACCCGTTTTAGGGATTTATAGCCTTGAATATATGTATGTATGTATGTTTCGGACTACTTTACTTCTACAGCAAAATCACAACCAACAATCGCAAAAGATGTTCATTGTTATTGACACGATACGGAACCGTGATAAATAGAGGTAGAAAACTCAGGGGATGGCCATGGTTGCTTAAACTTGCTTTGTTCCGAATTAAGTTACAAACTTTGGTTTTGAAACTGTTAGTTGTTCAGTTTGAAGTGCATTGAGAGGAGGTTTCTACATTGAAGTGTTGTTTTTGACACAAAGATCAATATTTGGATAATTGTGACTCCTCTTTAGTGAATATTAATAGTTGTTTATTTGGTTACGTTTGAAATAGCATTAACGATTTTTATTTATTCGTGCAATCCTATTTAAGTATAGGTACATATTATGTACTTTAATTTAAGTTACCTTTCCGTGAATCATAAGTATGACCGACTGTTGTGTAGAGAAGTTAAAAAAAAAACAAAGCGTAATCATTTTAAATGGTTGTATATGTCATCTTGGGTTCAAATCCCGGTTTGGGCCTTAACCATTGTGAGTATACTGTCCAAGCACAACGTAGGTACCCTGAACGCCAAGTGACATTAGTTTTGCGTGATGTTCAAAAGTATTAGTAACTCTGCCAACCCTTTGGGTAAGATAGCGTGAACTTTTGAGTTTGAGACCATAGATACCATAAATTCAACATTTTTGTAACAGCGACTTTTTGGCTAAAGATCTAAACATACTCACAGCTATTTATCCCTTTACGGGTTAGCCAGAGCCTCGGAATAAGAAACTTTTCAGTCCCTTTTGAACGTTTGGAGAGACAAGATTGTAAAATCAATGTTAATGGTAATGGAGCTTCTACCGCATCGCTCAAAAAACAACAATAAACCCCAATACCCTTAGTCGCCTCTTATGAACACCCGCGGGTAGAAAAGGGGTAGTGCTATTCTAAGTCAACACTACATCTAGCTTAAATACATTCTACACAGACAAAACATTAACATATTTTTTTTGGACGTACAATCCTATTAAAAGTTGTTTGTATGATCATAAATAACTTTTGATTTCATATCGTACACAGTAAAATAAGATTTGTATAAAGTAAAGACTGTTTTGCATCAGGGGTGATAAATTGAATCCGTCTGGAAAGTAATTAGGTCGATGTACATGTTTGTGTAAACAGATTACACAAAATTACGCTCAACAAGAACAAAGGAACATTTTAAGGAAGACAGGTTAAGATTGCCGCTCCGAATAATTTCAATTTTCCAATTAATCCTGTAATGTTTTGTTGAATTAAAGCTATACATTTATAATTGATTTCATAAAAGAAGTTTGCTAATTCATTTTGTATGTTATTAAATTAAGACACTCGTTATCATACCTAAAATGAATAAACCATCTCATAATTTGTTTTAACTGTTAAACGAATTAGATTCTCATTAGCAAGTAATTCTACTCGTGTAGTAATAAAATATGAGAAAATCAGCGAGGCTTGAAATCTATGCACGTACGATCCTTCGAATTGCAGCATATTACATAAAATTGTATTTGAACCGCCTCAAAAAGGCGTTGTTGAATGGTAGGGGCAAACTTAGCCAAGCATATCTTACGCGCTTTTTATTTTATAACGAGACTTTGAGCTATCATTATGGCTTCAATGTGTCAAGCCTTCATCACACACGTCCTCTTTTATATACGGCCAACTAAATCAGATATACTTTGTTCCCAGTGTATTAAGCAAACAAGGATCTAATTTTCGTAACAACTTTACTGTACAGCTTGTTCTAAATCATTTGTAGGTAATTGAATATAATTATTTAAATGACAGTACAAATAAGTTTTAGAACAGCTGTTTTAAAATATGATTAATATTATTATAGAAATCACTCTTTCTGATTTCAAAAATGATAGAGTTATTGGACAGTTGAACTATTAAAGGCACCTGTTAAACGACGGAATTCCTTCGGCAATCTATTAATGCATTTTTAAGTAGATATCCTTGTCTTGATTGATGAATCGCTTTACTTTAAAATTTGAGTAAACAGAACTCTGGTTTTAGTACAAAAACTGCTTTCAATTTGTTTTACTTAATTGTGATAAATTTGCTGTTACTAGGCGCGGCATCTTCCTAATAATTAAGTCCTTGAGGCTGACTTTGTTTGTTGAAATATTCGGTAATACCGACTTTTGAATAAATCATTGTACTTAATTGAAGATGAAATAAATTTTGAAGGGATATAATTTTAAAATAGATCAGTTAGGAGTTGTATGAAAATTGTGTTAGCGTTAAATTAACTCAGAGAAGGACTCTACCGCCTTTCCAGCAGAGAGGCATAGATTTGAACCGAATTTAATCAGTTTGTCTAACTAAAATCAAATATTATGAGAATAACATTACATTAAATAAAACTTATGTTGTAATTCACTACACAATCTCTCAACCAATAAATCGTATGATTCTGTACTTTAAACTAAACTTCTCACAAAAATCACATACATCTCAGCATCTCAATACAATTAAATTTACAAACCTCACAGTATTTGCTAACTGGGCGGCTCTAGCAAAAGGTACCAACAATTTGCATAATCGACATTTCCACAGGTGCCTGCGTTGGTTTATTGGCAGCTGATTTAAGTCCGTACCGAGTGACAAGGGGGGTTGTTGAGTATGTTCAACTTATATGGCATTATGTCGCCTACCAGCCTTTATTTATCGGACTCTGATGAGACAAGACAGTTCTCTGTTTTACCTTTATATTCGCCGCTTTTTAGCGTTGCAATAGTTTGTTTCTTATACTAACTTACTTATACTCTCACTTTTTATTCCCGTGGGGTAGGCAGATTGTTTATTTGTACTTGATAAATCGGTTTTGATCTCTCACATTTATATACATACTGTTTCATTGTTTTAATTTTGGAATCTTTTTTTAGCAGCAGTGAAAATAATACTATTATATATTTAGCGAGCTTTTAATTAATCGAGCTCTCCTCCCAGACCTCTGGATTTGAAGCCGAGCATTTTACCACTAGACCAAGGAAAAATTTCTGATTATTTAAATGAGTTGAAAATATTTAACCTAAATTTCCAGAACTCATCTCTTCACTGAGCAAAGATCATAAACACTACACGGAGAATACAAAACAGCAACTTAAAAAAACGAATACAAATAAAAAGTGCCCTCTTTAGGCGTATTACCATAAGCACGACTCACTATTCAAATAACAAGAATGACCTGCAAAGTTGCGGACGAAATACGGACAGGGTAACACCTCTCGATCTGAATAAATAGGCCCTCTAACAAGCCTTAGTACACCTTAATGATCACCCATACCAATATCAAGATGTATTTAATTGGTCTTCGTTATGCCGATACTGCAGGTGTCTGCTGGAATATAGATGGTTAGTGATTTATGTGAATAAGGAATGGGCACATCGCTCTGTGAAATCAGCAACGTGGGCGTCCATATGCAAAATGTGTTGCTTTACTAAAAAATATTTGTTTATCGGGTGTGAAAGATGTTTATGGGTGGATTCGACACGCGCTCGGTTTTCTGGTAGCGAGTGTTTGTTGTACTATTCTATTTGTACGTTTATAAGTATAGTTATAAATTAGGGATTTTTGGGCGATGCGGTTGGAGACCCATCACCAACAACCTTTATTTTACCATCGTTTCCCCACGCAACTTCCAAAAGTGGCTGAGGAATTTCTAATCCCTTAGTTCTGGCTACCCGTCCTAGGGATTTATAGCCGTGAGTATATGTATGTATGTATGTATAAGTAGTGTATGTCATTGTTAGCATTGGCATACATGTATTTACGTATATGTATATCTAAACTAAAAAATATGTATGTAGTTTATTTTTCATCGATGTAATTTTAATAACGTTAACGACGTAAAGGTCCTATTAGGGTAGGCAGATACTATCGATCACCACTTACGTACGATCGATACTAACAAATTTCTCGAGCACAAACGTTTCGTTCATAAACGAAATTATTTAGATATTAGGTAGATATTTTTGTAGTTATATCATGTATGCAATGTATTATATTACAATGTTCTGTATAAATCGGATAGAAGTTAATGCACTGAACAGGAAAATGGGACTAAATCCAGATTTTAGCCATACCCCCGTACCTAAAAATCCCTTCAAAACAAAGTTTAGTGGGGAAAGGATTGAAATATAAAGGGATTTTTGTAATAGAGCTCCAGCCGCGTGGTCCAACAATCACTTGCAAAAATTGTCAAATGCTATTACCTAGACTTCAATCGAATTATTATTCATTTATAGAAAATTAACATGAATATAATAAAAATTACATAAGAGCTAACAAGTATCCAGAAACTTTCCATTCATCATATGATGAGATTTTGTGTTAAGCTGAACAAATGTAAAATCAAGAAAACTCAATTCAGCTGTCGCTTCGGCTAAAATTTGCTTTAACTTCGGAACAATTTAGTTGAAAATTTTAATTAGCTCTTTACATAACATTGGCTCTGAAACTTCACAGTTTCACTATTGCAATATAAGGAACTGGCGTCTGTACGTTCATTAATTAAACGTTCACCCTAGTTATTATCAGCACCTGGTCGTGAAAAGCATTTAATAATGACGTCATGCAGCAGATGTGTTGGAGCTGTGGCGTCTAACCAGTCCTTCGAATCGCAAAACATTAGTTTTCCATGTTGTTGGATCTGATGGAAAATTAACATATGATACTGACAGCATTTGTTCCCGTTGGTTTATGTGGGGTTATCGATTTCGACTATTCCAGAGGAAATTTATAGAAATTAGTTTAATATTTTCTGTCTCTTCGTACATGTTCTTCAGTACATGTTCTTTTATTGCAATCTATTCCGGCTCCTTTTCTTTAATAAAAAATAATATGGGACATAAATGGATAAATATTAATTAAATATTTTTTTTATTCTATCTTGAATACCATAACACAGTTATTCATACTGAATTCTTGATATTTCTGATTATATTTTAAAAGGTTTTTGTGATAATAAAGTTGATGTCCTACCTTATTTAATAGCGTTTTATTAACATTGCTTATTTTCTTTTAAAATAAGCTGCTATCATTTCTTATGGTACAATAT
This sequence comes from Bedellia somnulentella, assembly GCA_963576735.1. Taxonomy (NCBI): domain Eukaryota; kingdom Metazoa; phylum Arthropoda; class Insecta; order Lepidoptera; family Bedelliidae; genus Bedellia; species Bedellia somnulentella. The sequence continues at coordinate 4,762,934 of OY755180.1, forward strand.
TATAGTCTATAGACTGACTTGATAAATAGACTCATGCTACTCAAATAAAACAATCAAACATTCAGAAATGTACCATATTATTATAAATCCAAAGTTGATATATAAAACATACTGCAAATAACACTTATTATAACTATAAGATTTATACATATAGTCACGGCTATGAATCCCTAAAAGGGGTAGCCAGAGCTAAGGAATTAGAAATTCCTCAGCCACTTTTGGAAGTTGCGTGGGAAAAAGGTGGTAAAAATAAAGGTTGTTGTTGATGGGTCTCCAACCGCATCGCCCAAAAATCCCTTAAAATGCCCCAATACCGTTAGTCGCCTCTTACGTACACCCACCGGAAGACATGGGGTAGTGCTATTCTAAGCCGACACTACACAGCTATACTGAGAAACTAGTTTTTAAAGTTACTCAGGAACATACCGCTTATTACCATTGGGTTAGGCAGGTATTACATAAAAATTTGTCACCACTTCGTAAAATCCAAGTAAACCCCAAGAGTTCAATTTCCATTTATGAACTTTTATCAAGATGTTTGAATACTATCACTTCGAGCACATTATATAATCATATAATTATTTCTATCGGAAACAGTTCAGTAAAAAGGAACATTGCCTCAGTTGCAAAGGCAAGGGTTCAAATATTTTTGTATAAATATATTAAATTTTCATAAATATATTCAATTTGTATAAACGCGTCATTTATGTTTCAAAGATGTTTAGGGGTACGCTGCGTTAGACTTACTTATATCACGGGCAAAGAGTAAGTACTCTGAACACCAGATGACATAAATGTATCCACATTTTCTTACCTCTTCAGAGATACACAGCGTTAACAATAAGTAAGTATATTCATATCAAAGAAAAAAAATGCTATAGAAATAAATTTTATCATCACCAATGATGGTGATGATAAAATTAAAGCTAATGAAATGAGAACCTGAGGAAAAATTCTTGCGATTATCACCGCAACTAGTTTATTTGATTCAATACCCAGACATTGTATAATATATACAATTCTATTAGACATATTATTGCGGAGTATTGACTTCTTATCTCGGCAACATGATTATAAAGTAATGCCCGCAATGCAAAGTTCGCGCATAAGTGTGCTGAATCTTAAAACGCATTTTCAATGGAGACTTATATAGTAAGATACACACGTAGAAAAATATTATAATTAAAAGTTTATGCTAAACATTTAACTCCTATAAAAGTTGCTGCGGTTTTACATTTACATCTTCAAAGTATTTTTTATTAGCAATTTTAATGAATATAATAAAACCCACTTTGCCTTGACTTCTTGAGATCGCTCAAGAAGATAAAATTTAAAAAAGCAAATTGTAATCTTACACTACCTGTCAACATATTGGATCTATTAAAAACAAAACGATACAAATATATCATCTAATAAAAAGTTATCAGAAGAAAATCGATAGTAAATTAATACTCGGTAGTCATCAAAGGTAATTCGAATAGACGATTTAGTCGACTTCTAGATTACAAACCGGGTCTATTTTGTATTCGTTCGTAGCAACTACAGATTGTTAATTAGCGGCTTATCAGAATCAGATCGAGCAATCAAACGAATCGAATTTGTAATGCAGTCAGTTATAATAACTACTTTTATCCAATAGTTTCCGTAATGAGTAAATTATTGCTAAAGTTATGAGTCTGTTTTTATTTTAAAACTCCGTGGAAAACTAGAAGCTATAAATTTGAAGTTACATTTTCAACCAGACATTTTTATGTCCTTTCAATTCTGTATTCATTAATGGAATGCTAAAAATTAAACTCAAACTTATTTCCAAAGAAATTAAATAAAATTATAATGAGTCGTTAGCTTCCATTCAGTAGGGCTATAAACAAAACGGAGCGAGTGAGCATTTATGCTAAATAGTAAGAAATCGGACACCAATCGGAAATTCGTACAATCGATTAAGATCTAAGCCGGAGCGGGCATCTAAAAAATACGACTCAAAAATACGAACGTTCTGTTTCCATTTGACTAACACCAAGTCTCATTACCAGTGGCCGCTGATAATATCTGGAAGCCTCAAGCGGTGTACCTCCGTCACATTAAAAAAATGCGTCACCATCATAAAAAGACATAAACCCATACAAAACCACACTCGATTTTAACTCTTAACTCGATTCGCTAAAGATTTATAATAATATGAAGACCCACGATTTAAGAATGAACAAAATCCAAGTTTTAATCTTGAGTAAAATCTTGCTTGAGATAAAGCGCTAAAGAATAAAAAGTGTACTGAAAATTACAATGAAGAAATCAATTAATATGAATCCAAGTGAATCAATTTATGGGTTAATTTATAGCCTCTCAAGAATTCAGTCAGTTAGTCGGTCTTTTAGAATAATGGGCAACGTTTGACGATTATTCACGCACATGTTTTTATTAGATAGAACGAATTAGTATGTATCAAATTAAATTCGACTGTCATTCAAAAAACGATCGGTGGTTCTAACTAGAACATAAAGATTAAAAATCTGATTAATATGGAAGGCACATTTGAGAGGCCGCTTTTTATTACCTACCACCCAGACCTTTGATTACAAAGCTCGTTAAATGAATATTGATTATATTAATTACAAATTTCTTTTGAAATGTATTGAATTTAAAAATGCCACCGAATTTTTGGCCATATTAGCTTTTTATGTGGTTGTGAAAGTACGCCTTTTTAAGTTATTTAATTATTACTTTCAATTAAGGCAGTGATAAAACTGCTGGCATACATAATGTTATAAGCGATTAAGAACATTTTTGTTTTATTTTTTTACAATAAATGTGAAGAAAGTATTTTGCCAGTACCAAAAGCCAATAAAACGAAGCACAGAATATAAAACCTCTATGGACTATTTCTTCTTTAAAATACTGACTCGAAACTGAAATATTTTCCTATTCGTTGTACATTTTAGTGGAATTTCACGTTCACAGAAATTTATTTGTATCGTTATGATTTAGTAGTTTTTATTTTAATCAGTTTGTACCTGATATTTGACGCATCTCTAAGTGATGGTGTCTTTCAAACATTTTTTTATTAGAATAAAAGATTTCAACCATACAATACTTTGTACATAATCTGGTTGATAGAAAGCATTCGTAATGTTCCAAATTCGAGTCCGATTGTAACATATAGGATGGTTTGTGCAACCAGCAACTTATCTATGCAAGCCTGCCTGCCTGTGACACCCAGAAATGTTAGAAATAAGTACTGGGTTTCCTTTGCTGTATAGCTCTTCGTGAGTCTATCGACCTCAACTGCTTTTAAAATGAACGCTAATAAAACTACTTTTTCTGCCATACATTTTCTTTGTAGGAAAATGTAGCGGATATGCACAACCAACTTATTCTTCATATTTTTCCCACGCACTTCTTAAACCTCATTTTACCTCTTTTTTAGCATTTATAAGCGTAGGTACACGTTCGTATGAATATTTAACAAACATACGTAGATATGGAAATAAAACTGCTATAAAATCATTTATATTAATGTGGGTAATAAAAATTATCGCCTTCTATTGAACAATATTTTGTAATACTTACATTATAACCAATGTGTTTGAAATGTTCAAAAGTGTTAATTACTTAAGAATGTTTTCCAATTCATATAACTGTCATAATGCCATGTTAATGAATTGACTAAACGTGAGCTTATTTAATAGTATTATCTCTATAATATTATTCTAAAGCGGTATTAATCAAGCTTGTAATCGAAGCTACATTGACGCATATAGTAAAACATACGTGGGTGGGTATAGCAAGGTTATTCCAGTTTGTAGTTGTTTCAAACTAAATTCCTTCGATAATGTTATATAGGAAACTATGTTACATAAATACATACATTCCTGGGATTTATACTCACGGCTATAAATCCCAGGGAGGGGTAGCCAGAGCTAAAGAATTAGCAACTCCTCAGCCACTTTTGGAAATTTGAGTGGGGAAAAGATAGTAAAAATAAAGGTTGTTGGTGATGGGTCTCCAACTGCATCGCCCAAAAATCCCTTAATAGCCCCATACCGTTAGTCACCTCTTACGTACACCCACCGGAAGTAATGGGGTAGTGCTATTCTATACCGACACTACACGGCAAGGATACTATGTTCCTTTGTATATGTTCCTTCCTTACGCTTAAATATTTAACGGATTTGAGAATAACTAAGGATGAATGAAAGAGGTGCCTTGGTTTCTTTTAAATGTCATATAGTATTGTAAGGCGTATAATAAAAAAAATGTCGTGGTCAAATAGGAAATGAAATGTAAAAGGTTTCTACAAAGTTACTTGTATTTTAAATTATTTTACGACTACAAAAACTAACCAGAATATTACATCAAAATGAAATGATTATTCCCATGATATTATATTAAATTAACTGACAATAAAGTTAAATGAGTGTTAAATTTATGTACATTAGTCCATTTCACTACATTTAATTTAAACGGTATCACCAATTTTCATTGCGTGAAAATATCGAATATATTCATTATTCCCTGGAGTGTAAAAATTTTGTTGATTATTTTGCATAATTATTGGCATGCAAATTAAAAATGTATTTCTAATTTTAATTTCTATAAGTAGTCACAAATATTATTTTGGTAGATTTTTAGGATGCACAGGGAATAAATATATTGCCCTCAAAGCTAATAACAGGTTCCACCTGTAATATAAATATTAGTTTTTAAATATTTTTAATTTTATAACAGGTAAGGATGAATTGGCGTCGGGACGTGACGACCCCATCGCCCGCCGTGCGATCCAGTGCGATCTTGAAATCACACTGGACCGAACGGTGCAGTCAGTCTACCGAAAATGGCGGTCAATCCATTCCACACTAGGCGGAAGCAAATACCAACGTAGGCTTGGGCAGCAGCATGTCTGCGATAAAACTTCCGCCACTGCGATCACCAATCCGCCTGCCAAGCGTGGTGATTATGGCATTTTACTCTTATGGCTGCGACGAAAATCCAACGGCCCTCAATTCCCGGCAGTCCTGCCGGTCCTGGCCATTTTGGCAGCGGTCAGGGTCCCACCGGTAGGGCAGAGGGTGCTAAGAATCACCGGGTTAGAAACGGCTGCCAACACCAACTAGACCTGGCTACGTACAATGGACGCACACTGCGGACGGCGGAAAAGATGGAGGAACTCGAGGTGGAGCTTACCAAGATACGGTGGGATATCCTGGGACTATCAGAAGTCCGAAGAGAGGGGGAGGATACGATAGTCCTGGAATCCGGACACCTGCTCTACTTCAGAGAGGGAGACCATCAATCCCAAGGCGGCGTTGGCTTTCTCGTCAAAAAGTCTCTCATCAGCAGCATTGTGGAGATCAGCAGTGTGTCGAGCAGGGTAGCATACCTCATTATAAAACTTACTAAGAGATACTCTCTCAAGGTAGTTCAGGTTTATGCACTGACCTCGACTCACGCTGACACAGAAGTCGAAGCAGTATTCGAAGATATCTCCCGGGCTATCAACGATACCGCAAAGACTCACTTCACGGTTGTTATGGGAGACTTCAACGCCAGAGTGGGAGTACAAGAATGCGACGAAACGAGGGTAGGTCCACATGGCATTGGCTGCAGGAACCAAAGGGGGCAAATGCTGGTAAACTTTCTCGAGCACCAGGGGTTGTATCTGATGAATACTTTCTTTCAGAAGCGACCCCAAAGAAAGTGGACCTGGCGAAGCCCCGATGGTCGAACGGCGAACGAGATAGATTTCATTATGACGGATAAGCGGCACATATTTAGAGATGTCTCAGTGATTAGCAGGTTTAATACCGGAAGCGATCACCGACTTGTCAGAGGCACTCTAAGTATCAACTACAAGCTCGAGCGCAAACGTCTTATGAGATCCACTATTCGCCCTAACCTGCGCCAATTGCTATCTGGGAGCGAGAACTTCCAAATGGACCTACAGAACCGTTTCGACTCGCTGGAAACCACAGACGACGTTAACGAGAAGGCCAACCAGTTGATAGGAGCTCTACGTGAAGTGGGCCACAGACATTTTAAAACGCGGCGCTATGGCAAGGAGTCGAAGCTTTCCCAGGAGACTCTAGAGCTTATGAGACAAAGACGTGAACTGCCGTATACTCAAGACCATTCGTCGCAGCATCGGGTTCTGTCCAAGCACATTAAAAAGCTGATTCGACGAGACCTCCGGAGCTTTAATACGCGCCTCATTGAAGAGGCCATAGAGCGAAACCGGGGGTCCAAAGTGTTCAGTCAGCAGCTTGGTCGAAGCCAGCTGACGAAGCTTAAGAGGGAAGACGGCAGGATCGTTGTCTCGAAGCCGGAGCTTCTCCGTGAAGTTGAGAACTTCTACGGAAGGCTATATGCCAGTCATGCCGCACCACCTGAGGAACACGACACCGACCCCAGAGCTCCATTAACTCGCCACTTCACCGAAGATATCCCAGACGTCGACCTGGACGAGATAAGATCGGCCCTGAGACAGCTTAAAAACAGCAAAGCTCCGGGTGATGACGGGGTAACGACAGAGCTTCTAAGGGCAGGAGGTACACGTGTACTGAGAGCCCTGGAAGATCTGTTTAACAACGTCATCTACAGTGGAACTATTCCGGAGGCGTGGAGCGAGAGCGTCGTGGTCTTGTTCTTCAAAAAAGGAGATAAAACCCTTCTCAAGAACTACAGACCGATCGCGCTCTTGAGCCACGTATATAAGCTGTTCTCACGGGTCATCTCGAATTATCTTGCCCAGAGGTTCGACGAGTTCCAGCCCGTGGAGCAGGCTGGGTTTCGAAAAGGCTTTAGCACCGTAGACCACATCCACACAGTACGGCAGATTATACAGAAAACCGAAGAGTATAATCAGCCGCTGTGTCTAGCATTCGTGGACTATGAAAAAGCCTTCGACTCCATCGAAACCTGGGCTGTTCTACAATCCTTACAGCGTTGCCGAATCGACTGGCGCTACATTGAGGTGTTGAGACACTTGTACAATGCTGCGACCATGACCGTCCAAGTACAGGATCAAAAGACGGAACCCATCCAACTGCAGCGAGGGGTGAGACAGGGGGATGTCATGTCCCCGAAACTGTTCATGAATGCGTTGGAGGAAGTCTTCAAGATGATGAACTGGAACGGAAAAGGTATATGTGTCAACGGCGAGTACATCTCACACCTCAGGTTTGCGGACGACATAGTCGTTATGGCAGAAACGCTGGAGGATCTCGGTGGGATGATTAGTAGCCTAAACTCAGCCTCTCGGCGAGTGGGGCTTGGCATGAACTTGGACAAGACGAAAATCATGTTCAATCGTCTTGTTCAGCCAAGACCAGTTCTTGTCGAGGGAGCAGAGCTCGAAATTGTGCCGGAGTACGTCTACCTAGGTCAGACGCTACGACTCGGTAGAAACAACTTCGACAAAGAGGCTGCAAGACGCATCCAGCTGGGCTGGGCTGCTTTTGGAAAACTTCGGCATATCTTCTCCTCGGCCATCCCACAATGTCTGAAGACTAATGTTTTCAACCAGTGCGTCCTGCCAGTGTTAACGTATGGTGCGGAAACGTGGACACTCACGGCTGGACTAGTCCACCAATTCAAAGTCACTCAAAGAGCGATGGAGCGAGCTATGCTCGGCATCACTCTGTTGGATCGCATCAGAAATGACGCGATCCGACAGAGAACTAAAGTAGCCGACGTAGCTCAAGTTGAAGTGGCAGTGGGCTGGTCACATCTGCCGAAGAACCGATAACCGCTGGGGAAGACGAGTTCGAGACCACGCTCTGGCAGACGCAGTGTGGGGCGCCCTCCTGCCCGCTGGACCGACGACCTAAAGCAGGTGGCCGGGAGTGGTTGGATGAGGCTGGCCGAGGATAGGAAGAGGTGGCGCGCCATGGGAGATGCCTATGTCCAGCAGTGGACGAGTGTGGGCTGATGATGATGATGATGATGAAGGATGAATAATTATCTAATGAGTTTTCAAATTTTGATAGGATCGTATTCTTTTTAGTATTGGAACATGATTGTTTTTAGTAATAAGACTGCCAATTGTACGTCATAGTAAAATATTATTATTTTTGGAAATATTTTTTATTTTATATATTTATATTGTTATTTAAATTAAATAAGTTAGTTTTAGAATTTATAATTCCTTAGCTCTGGCTACCCCTTCTAGGGAAATATAGCCGTGAGTATATGTATGTATGTAAGTTAGTTTTAAGTAAGCCTAATAGATTATTATGTTTTTTTTGGCCTTATTTTTGTGCACCTACCCAAATAATTAATTTATCGATCTCACCTTCCAAAAGTTGTCTGGAAGAGAACGCTTTTAGCGATAAGACCGCCGATTGTACCTCACTGTAAACTGTTTGATCATATTATTATTTTTATAAATTTGTATTTGATGTGCAATAAAGAGTTATTCTATTCTATTTTAGTCTATTGTATTAAAATCCCGAAAACAGAAAGACGGCACTAGAAAATTTATATAATTTTTACACTTCTGTATAAATAGGAGGAACCCTAGTAGAAACAGTTGCTTTACTAGTTTCATCAAGCACTGTGGGACTTATCTATCCGCCGAACTTCCCTTCTCAAATATCGCGAATGTTTGCGAATTTCACAACTCGCCTCACAGCTCGCTTTGAGCTGGCTTGAGTTATCTGCACTTGAGTGAATCATTTCCTTAGTCAACTTATTATTTTCATATAATTTAAATCTTTTTGTTCATGAAAACCTCATGTGGGGATTATTACTAATAAATAAAGAATAAATAAAGGAAAGAAAAATTTTTTTTTTTTTTCGACACAGTCGGGATTCGAACCCGCGACCTTGGGTATACGCCCTCGTCGCTCTTGCCAATTGAGCTACCGTGTCAATTCACACACTAAGGAATGATTGACACGGTAGCTCAATTGGCAAGAGCGACGACGGGGGCGTATACCCGAGGTCGCGGGTTCGAATCCCGCCTGTGTCGAAATTTTTCTTACCTTTATTTATTCTTTATTCTTTATTTATTATTATTTTCATTTCATGTATCTTAACACTATTTTAAGAAATAAATAAATAGAAAAAAGGAATGTGTGTCTCTGTATGTCTTGAAGCTGCCAAAGATTTAACACAAAATAATATAAAGAAACTGTGTGGAGTCGGCTTAGAATTGCACCACCCTATTTCTGTCTGTAGGTGATCGTAAAAGGCGACTAAGAGAATAGGGGCTCTTAAAGTGATTTTTGGGCGATGTGGTTGAAGACCCGTCACCAACAATTATTTTTTATTACCATCTTTTCCCCACTGATGTCTCAAAAGTGGCTGAAGAATTTCTCATTCCATAGCTCTGGCTAGCCCGCTTAGGGATTTATACCCTTGAGTATATGTATGTTCGTAATAAAAAGAAGAAATGTTATTTAAGTATAATGTTTACGTACATAAAACATGGTCATCTTAGCATACGTAATAAGTAGAATTGAAAGCAAATATTCATTCAAATTAATATTTTCTAAAGTAGAAAATTTATTGCCAAAGTGAGCAATAGAACTTTTAGCTTTTAGATCAATAGAATAGCCCTGAATAACCTTGCAGCAAATTCTAAAGTAATTAATAAGTTTTGATGAGACCTAGATTTAGTTCTGGCTCATGTATTACACGTTAGTGGTTTACTTTATTAATTACGCATGTCAGCTTTCAGCCAAACGTTGACTTTTAAATTAAATGAAACATACATACGTACATATGCTCAAAGCTATATATCCCTAGAAGGGGTAGCCAGAGCTTAGGAATCAGAAATTCCTTAGCCACTTTTGGTAGTTGATAGGGGAGAAGATGGTAAATAAAGTATCGTTGGTGATGCCTTTTACCTTTTACCCGTGGGTAGAAAAGGGGAGGTGAGCACAAGCAAGCACTACATGGCACTTGAATTAAATCGTGGACTGCCAACAGTGACTATAGAATGATCAACTGTTCTAAAGTTTCTTCAAATTCAAATTAAATCTTAAGCTTATGTTTGAGTAGGTAGTTGAAACATACTAGTATGTAATATCGACATCAAAAATGTTACTTATAAAATAGTAATAAAGTTCAAGGTGCCAGCTTAGAATGTCACTATCCCATTTCTTCCCGTGGGTGTCCGTAAGAGGCACCTAAGGGAATTGGAGATTTTTAATGGATTTTTGGGCGATGCGGTTGGAGACCCATCACTAACAACCTTTATTTTACCATCTTTTCCCCACTTTACTTACAAAATAGGCTGAGGATTGTCTAATTACTTAGCCCGCCCCCTTCGAGGGATTTATTGCCTTCATTATATGTATGTATATTGTATTTATTAGAAAACACGTTATTGTACACTGATGGCACTATCACAACCAGAAGAAACTTGTACAGCAAATGTACATTATTATTTAATCAGGACCCCGTTACATGGTGCTTGTTAGGCGAAACAAGTCTTTATCAATACAATCATGCGGTATTATTATAACTGAATCTTCAGTACATTCTTGCTTATTTATTATCCGTTTGTGATATCAGACGAACGAAAGCTGTAATGAAAGTCTAGAGTCCCATGATACAGTAGTTAACGGGTCCCTAAGGCAAACATGGTGCGTTGTCTGTTTTGTGAGAAGTAGCGATAAGCATACGACTGTATAACATACCTGTGAATTGCAAGTGTTATACGAACACTGCTTACGCTGTCTGATATTTAGAGTGATATTATATAAAAAAAAAATATTTGATGGTTTTAGCTATCAATTGGTTAAAGGATATTTTAAATCGGTTATGTAGTTTCGGAGCTTATTGACTACAAACACAGATACAAACCTTTTATTATTTCCAGAGCAGCATCTACTAATATGTAAAAGATATTATAAATCCTTAACAAGTATTTTTTTTTCTTTATATACCCCATGACACAACTTAAACAAACTCTATACTACCTACTATTCACGACGGTGAATATAACAAAGTCCTTAACAATCTTAATACAATGCAAACACATAAATAATGTATCAACTCAAAAGCAATAACTAATTTCCTTGAAATAAACTTGAACTAAATTCAACCGCTTGTCTCTTGTAATAGTACCACATGTAGTTAAACCACACACAGATGATTTATACCGAAAACGCCTCATATGTTTCCGCGAACGTGGATAAGCAACCCTGACCTCAGAAGCTCATCAGCATTCGTTCATCCCTCCCCTCGGCTTTGTGGTATCCTTTGATCCTATATAACTTTTGTTAGGAGAGCTTTGCGGCCGTCTAATCTAAACTTTCGATGTATATCCCAATATAATAAACTAATATGCGGCGTGAAATATCTATATTTCCGGTTGGGCAATGAGTTTTCTTTTGTTTTGAAGTGTTGGTTTGAAGTTTCAATGGATTTTTATAATGGTATTTTTACAACAAAAAAAAGAGAGTTCTTATATATTTTATATATTAACGTTAATGTTTTTCGATATTCTCTGCCTACCCAAATGGGAAAAAATGATGTGAGTATAAGTATGTATGTTTTTCTTGCCTATCAATCTTCTATTTCGAAAATAATATAGACGATTTTGTTGCTTTTACCCAATGGATAAAAGGAATAAGGTCAGAAAATAAAGTAACGTTGGCCATGATTTCTAACCTGTGTTTAACCATATATTTATAAACTTATGGTAAAAGATATTTAGTTAGATTTCAAACTTACTTGCATCACATAACGTGTCATGCATTATCCAGACAAAAATTTGGTCCTCTAAACACCATGAGACAATAAGTTCACGTCATATTCAGCGCATTTCTACCAACCCTTCAAAGATATACTCGTAAACGTTGGCGTACGCACCAAATAAATCTGCAAAAATGGCCTTTGAACTCCGGAATAAATAAACATTAGGCAAAAAGGGATACATATCAATGGCAATATATCTTAGAAAATAAACACGCACCTAGTACTTGCTGAAGTATTTGCACGTCGACGGGCAAAAGGAGGTCCAAGCTGTAATCTTATCTCCATTTATAGAGCAGTAAAATAACGCTCCTTTGCGAAACATAAAGGACCATTTATCATCCTCTTTACAGTTTGGCGAGGGACCAGCAACGTATAGATAGGATTTGCTCGAAAAAATAAAGTAATGAAAACTATCGTGTTTTACGAAATGTTATCGTTTAGTGTGTTGCCAGGTTTTATAGTATTCGTTCGATGTGTCTAGATATGTGCTTTATTCATTTGTTTCATAATACAATATTTATATAATTCAAAACTTGGAAAACAATTATACTAGTCATATAAATTTTACTCTCAGCAGGGTCCAAACTGCGGCCAAGAGACCAAGGGAGAATTAAGTCAAGTACCAACTAGGCAGCGTATCAGCAAACACTGTAAGATAAACTACATCAGAGTGATTAAAAGCACTCGTGGAAAAGAGTTCAAAATAGCTATGTACAAAACACACATCACCAATATGTAAATACTAACAAGAATTAGTTTGGGAGCCGATGCGTGGGATAGAAAACGTTTCCTATAGTATTCTCAACATACATTACTTCGCAGTAAATTGTCTGAAAGCTAGATAACAAAACGAGTAGCTCTGAGAAGGAACGATCGAAAATCGAAGCAGAGTAGAGTAAATACATCTTAAAATTGGCAACAGCGTTCAAGTCAACAACGAAAACAGATTGAATTGTAACAGTAGCTCCTAGAACGCAATGAGGTTAAAAGCTTGTGAAGAATGATGTTCAAGAATTGGATGTACTAGCATTATGTTATATCCGGAGAATTTATTTGTTCTAGCTAATGAACAACGGGTATTTTTTAAAACAGTTGGTTTTTGAGAAATGACATATATATTAATATCGCAAGCCATTGTGAATTTTAATTTAAGGATTTGAAACATTATTATAAATTTAGTCCAAACCTTAGTATTGCAATGTTAATAATGAGGGAAAACATCGTGAGGAAACCCACATGGCTGAATAAAGTTAGTCATGTGACAGAGTATTCGTAAAAAGTCTTTCGTTTAGATTCTGAAAACCAGGTGTCAAAACTGACATATTATTATGATGATGACAAGTATTAGTACCTCTGCCACTTCTTTAGGGATTTGCTGCGTGAACAGTTAAAGGAATATTTGTTTTGCTCTGATTGAATAAGATTTAGTAAGAATGTATAACAACTGCTGGTATTTTTGTAAATTTTCAACGACTTAATGACTTTTCACGGAACATTCAGCAGAGGAGAATAGAATAATTTTGATAGTTCATCGTATACTTTGCTTATTTTACGGTTTAACTGAATATTAAATTGATTGGCGCTTCTGATTAGAAACTATATTTTCATGACCAGTTCTACTATATTGAAGAGAAAGGAATAGTGATTTGACTTGAATGCACTACAGCAATATGTCTAAAGTTCAGCAACTTGTTGCAATTTCTAACAAGACCAAATGCCGAAGCAATCATAAAATTCCATATCGATCTTATAGGTGCTACATCAAAATCAATCGCCTTACCCTATCACGTAGGTCCCATTACAACATTTTGACATAAGTGCGGCTGGTTGAGAGTATTTTGAAGTTTTGCCGGATAAATATCGAGTCGTGAGCGAATATGGCTGTTAACACGTAACGAGGTGTGGAGTATAAGCCCACCAGTCATGATCATGTCTTAGCGAGTTATTCACCGACCACTGACCTCCGGGCGAAAGCGAAAACGACTTTCATTACACTATTCTAAACTCAAAAAATGAACTCTATACTTATCCCGATAAGAAAGCAAATTGAACACGTCTGCAGATTTACTTAAGAAATTTCATTTTCGCTTGCAGCAGACGTCGGCACAAGCGATAATTTGTATGCCTCATTGTAGTATTATCTGTACGTGAGCTACGTATAACAAGTGTAAAAGAAGGAATAAATAAGGAAATAAATGGGTTGGAATTACGAAGCTGACTTACAAGCGTATCAGACGTAATTATAGTTTTATGTATTGGAAAAAAGGAGGAAGACGCTCGGTGAGATATTGGCAAGTGTCTGAGTAATTGGAATTTAAATAAAACCGTTTTGTTATCAAAGGTTTGAACTTTTAATTTCATAGGCGTGGTTTGGTAAACATTTATCTTGTTTTATAAAACAAAAGTCAAACATTATTGGTATTTTTTGGTACAGATGGCTAAGTCGTTCTCAGTCGTGGGGCAGTGTATTTGTTTAAAACGGCGATAGATTTGCCCCCAATAACGTGAGTACACTGTCCAAGCCAAACGTGGGTACGACGTTCACCAGGTGACGGTAATGTTCTGATTTTCAGGTGTATTAGTAACTCTGCCACGCTTTCGGCAAATACGACGTAAATTTTTGCGTTTTTAATTCACAACCAAGGCCTATCAGAACGAATCACTTTATTTGACATAATAATATTTTAGTGGTTTAATATGATGAGCTATTTTAACTAGATTTTTGTTATAATTCATCATTGGCAGAGGTACTAATACTTCTGAACATCACGTGACTTTGTCACCTGGTGTTCAGAGTACCCACGTTTTGCATGGACAGTGTACTCACGTGATAGGGGGCAGGCCTATCGCCGTTTTGTATTACTTACTACTACTACTACTGTATTAGTACTATTATTATGGATGTGACAATTATTATGGGGATCATTTCATTTGTGTAATCTTCCCGTATGTTTATTTATTGATACCACCATCCACCGCCTATATCAAATCAATCTGGCCATTTTCAAAGTTACCATTATGTTTATTGCCATATCATTCTAGTAATTCACCATGATTTGAAGAGCAAATACAATTTAAGTACGAGTACCTCTAATCAGAACTATTGGATTTTCCGGGATATTCAAAAGCATCAATACTTCTGTCTAGTATATACATACATACATATACTCACGGCTATAAATCCCAAGAAAGGGGTAGCCAGAGCTAAGTAATTAGAAATTCAACATAACATAACATAACATAAACGGTCACGCCGAATATCCCCGAAGGGGTTGGCAGAGGTACTAATACTTCTGAACATCACGTGACTTTGTCACCTGGTGTTCAGAGTACCCACGTTTTGCATGGACCGTGTACTCACGTGATAGGGGGCAGGCCTATCGCCGTTTTGTACGAATACACTGTCACATGACAAAGTACAACTCAGCCATGTGGGTTTCCTCACGATGTTTTCCCTCACCGTAAACAACCATGATAAATGAACCACACATATGTCTTTAGAAAAGACACATAGGTGTAGGCCCGACCCAGGATTTGAACACTAGTCGTTTGCACGATAACCGAGAGTTCTACCCACTGGGCTATCACGGTTGTTGGTTTCTAATTCTATTTCTAATTTCTAATTCCCCAGCCACTTTTGGAAGGTGCGTGGGGAATAGATGGTGAAATAAAGGTTGTTGGTGATGGGTCTCCAACCGCATCGCCCAAAAATCCCTTAAAAGCCCCAATACCGTTAGTCGCCTCTTACGTACACCCACCGGAAGAAATGGGGTAGTGCTATTCTAAGCCGACACTACACAACAAATCTAATCAGAACTATTGGATTTTCCGGGATATTCAAAAGCATCAATACTTCTGTCTAGTCTTTTAAGATAAACGGCGTAACGACATATATGTACTAGTTGCTTGGTTGTATTTGACACAATTCAACGAGAATTCAATGGAATATAGTTCAAGCAGCAATGCACTATCCTTTGGTAGAGATCCTTTGTTGCTCCTGTAGTGTTGATACAACATTTGCTTTAAGGTGTATGTTTTCAGTTTGGCTCAAGTTGTGATATGAATTAATAACATTAAATTTATTCTGTCTAAGATTATAGCTAGATGAAAGGCGATGAAATAATTACAGCGTTAGTTTGGACGCCTAGATGAATATCTTTATGATGTTGGTTGTTAATTGACTATGGGCTACCTACTGTAATTTTTTTATGTATAAATTAAATTTTTTGAGTAGATGTAAATTATTTGTTACTGAAAATAATGATAATAACGCATGTACGCTTTTAACAACAAGATGAATGTATCTGTTGTGTTTAAAAAAAATATTGTACTTAAATTGTGGATGTTTAGTGGTTTCAATTTTGGTACCTATATCATACCATACCATATCATTTGGTTTAGTCAATTTGGTATTTGAGATTAAAGGTAAGTGTTTCAGAAAGTGCGATGGTTAAAAATATATAGAGCGAAAGAGTTTACATATTAAAGCAGTTTACAGGCAGTGTATACAAGAAGTATTGAAAGAGTAAAAAATAATAATGCAGTAAATGGAGCAGTGAATAAACTAATGTCTTGCCAATTGGTGTCTGAAAAAGCCCAAATTACAATGCACGACACTGTTAGTTTCCGACATATAAAGAACAGAAGGTATTGTGAGGCATTTGCCCAGCAGTGGGAAACAAATTAGGCTCTATATAAAAAAGAACAGAAGGGCATACATGGAAAGATTGATGTACATAAAGCTCGAAAGATTTGCAAAAATCGTACTTAGTGACGATTGATAGCATCTGCCTACCCCAACGGAACCCAATTGTGTGAGTTTTTGTGTGTACGTTATTTGATAGTTTCGCCAGAAACTTGTATATTGCACCAAAAACAAACAGTTTACATAACATAAGCATCATGCACCCTTTCGCCACTGAACTCACTTCGCGTCCTCTTTCTATCTAACGAGTTAACTTAGTGTCAGGAATAATGCACCCGGTTAATGTGCCGAGTTTATTTTAAATGACTTAGATAATGAGGTGTAGTGTGCTTCTATGTAAAGTTTCACAGCAGAGATTATGAGCGTTGAAGTTGCCTTTTTGATTTAAGATGTTTTAGCTGTAAAGCTGCTTTAATAAATAAGTTGAAACGTGGCTGCCGAGATAAAAGTGTCATGAGGAAGCAGTTTTCAGTATTTCACTTAAACTAACTAAAGTTGTGGCATTTTCGTGGTTGTATAACTTTTAAAGCTTATGAAATGCTTTTCGTGGCGTATTAACCAAAAGGTAACAGACGTGTGTTTATATTAAAACGCTATTTTTATTTTCTTATGATTTGACTCGAGTATGACTCCTTTTATTCCCTTTTTTATTGTTATAAAACAAAATATTACTTTAACTTCTTTCGTTTAACTTCTAATCTTTTCGTTTCCATTTTGTCAGAAAAAATAACATTATTTTAACGTTAAAGGTTGAAACATAAAGTTTTCTATTCAATTCTAAATTGGTGAAAATTTTGATATAACAAGATCATTTGGACGATAAAGGCAAAAGGTAAATTATATGCTTTACTGCAACATGTTATACAAGTTGGCCTCATGATATATTTGTGGTAGTCATAGAAGCCAAACAAAAACACAACAATGAAAAAGCGCATCGCATCATACATGAAAACTGCGATTTATTCTAAACTACATCTAAAAGGCCTTATGCATAGGCAAAAGTGGTACTTAATTTTTACGATAATCGCGTCTGCATGCAGTAGGCGGAAACATTGTTAGCACCCAACGTTGGGACTTATGCATTCGCTACGAAAGCAATTTGGAGAGAACCTTTAATGAAACCGCCTTTAAACACGCTTGCAGTACATTATGCAGATGATTTGGGTATGTGTGAAGCCAAGGTTTGTTAATATTGTCTCAATAAACAAACAGTGCAAGAATATGAATACATTAGTAAAGTCTGCCGACTCTTTATTGTATATTTGTGAGTTAAAAACTAGTACAGTCTTTTGTAACAATTTTTTACATAATGACATAATTTTAAATGCAATTCATAGTATTTTGCAAAAGATAGCCTTGCGTCTTTATAACTCTCTTGGAACAACCTATTTTACTTTAAAAAAAGTAAGTGTTACTACAATAAGAGTAAAAAGTAAAGTACAATAAAAGTATAAACTTAGGGCGGGGGGGCTTTCAGATCTTTAGTTAGTTTATGTATATTAAGGCCCTCTGTCAAACCGAGACTGAGGACCTCCCTAGCTTTGGATGGTCAAACCTAGTTTAATTATTCAAAGTTGGCGAATGGCCCTGGAGGGGTCGGTTTTGAACCTCGTCGTTGCCGCCTGTTACGCGCTCTGCATCACTCTGATGCAGGCGTCAACCAAAACCTATGCCGAAAACCCCCCAACTTCAAACCAATGGCGCAACAAAGAAGAGATAGACTAACCCAGGAGGGTACGTGTCCCAAACGGGACCGGGAATCCCTCCCTGAAACCTGCTTGCAGGGTTCAGGCTGCCCCTCGTATTCTGGGGAAGCAATGTTTCGCTGGAGGAAGAAGCAAGAAAAGGAGAGGAGAGGAAGACTGAAGAGGCCATGACGTCTTCCGCAGGGTCTCGGACGTGCAACCGGGACCAATTCTACGGCACTTGGGAAACCGTGCCCCTAAGGCAGGCTAGAAAGCCCCGCCCCAAATCGCCGTTGCCCGATCCACGCGGGCGCTTTGCGCACGCGCAGGGCCGAGGCAACGGAAATTCCATAAGCGGCCCCGACCAGGGGAGAACCCGCCAAAGATCCCGAAAAAGCGGCGCTTATCGCCGCGCAACTAAAGCCCGGAAAGCTGCGGAGCTCACGGGGGGTGTCGCGCGGCCGTCACAGAGCCAGGTGGGTTGTGGCGGAGGAGATGGATCGCGCCCCCAAGCTCTGCGAGGGGACGTGAGCCAGCTCAACCGCGGGCAGACTCCAAGTGCGGGACCGGCAAAGCCTAGCGCGCCGAGCTCTCGCCCCCTACCACCCCAGGGCGCGGGTTTACCCCCGCGGGCTGGGGGGTCGAGGGCGGGATCCGGCGGCAAAAACCCCACACAGGAGTCTGAAGACAACCGATACCGGCGCGACGCACCCCATGGGAGCCGCGGTAAACGAACCGGTAAATCCAATCGCCCCTTGGATGAATCGGGACCCTCCAAGGTTCACGAGGCATCTTAGAGAGGTCGACCGGACGACAGCAGATCCCCCGCCCAGATGGTTGAGCCCAAACGGGCAAAAACCACCAAGGGAGGGAAAACCTACGCCCAAGCCGCTGAAGACCGCTCCAGGTTCGAAGTGGCACTCACCTCGACGTCCCTGAGAGATTTGACCCCCTCGGAGGCCGAATACCTCGGGAACCTCATTGAGGAGAAGGTCTTTGATACCGTTGACAACGATGTCGCGGTAGCGCCGAGCTTCAGAGGATGCCCAAAGTTGTCCGGGGGCACGCTGCACATCCTGTGCGAAGACGAGGTTGCGTTGACCTGGATACAGGAATTCGCATCAAACGTCAAGCTCCCCTCTGGCGATAAGATCCGGGTTGTCAGCCAGGCTGATATCCCCACCCGCACCCGAATTGCTCTCTATATCCCCAGGTATGCGGGGCCACTGAAACGGCTGCAGACTCTGCTTTGCAAGCAGAATGGCCGCTGGTATAACATTCCACAGTGGCACCTATACAAGGCGACTACCGTCGATGGGGAAAAAAAGGGCACCCTTCTGACATTAGGACTACCACCGGACGAGGTGGAGAAACTAATGAGCAGGGATCGACGAATCGCCTTTGGGTTTGGGCCAGTGTACGCGAGGTTTATAGTTGGGAGGAAGAAACTGAGTGACACACCGCCCGACACCAAGGCATCCGCAGAGGCCCCTGGCAACCAGCCAGCTACCACCATTCCAGGGTCGGATGAGCCAAAACCCTCCACCAGCAGGCCTGTGGAGGAACCGGAGGCTCTCCAAGAGACCGTCGACAAGCTTGGCCGGCTAGCATGCGGTGAATCCGTCCCGGAACCCTGGGACGAGGCCATGCTTACATCATCACCCAGGGCTATATCCGAAATAGACCCGGAGGAGGAACTAGAGGGGGAGATTCTTAGCGATGCTCCCCCCTCCTAAAGTTCTTCCGATCCTCCAAAGTAATATCCAGCATAGTCAAGCGGCAACGGCTACCCTATGCACAGTGCTGGATACTTCACCTAACAGCATTGCACTGATCCAGGAGCCGTGGATCAGGGCAAACCGCATATGTGGTCTCAGCAACATTGGAGGTAAGTTGTTATATGATACCACATGCACAAACCCGAGAGCATGCATTTATCTTCCTAGATGTATTCAAAGCATGCCACTAACCCAATACTGTTCTAGAGACCTGATAGCTACCAAGATCACCACAGCCAGCAGGGGGACCCTAGATGTTGTCCTAGCGTCCTGCTACATGCCTGGTGACGACGACTGCCCACCCAAAGAAATAACCGAGCTGGTGCAGTACTGTGAGCAGTCCGGTACTGAGCTCATCATCGGAGCTGATGCGAATGCGCATCACCCGCTGTGGGGCTGCCACGCGGCCAACCAAAGAGGAAAGGTACTATCCACATATTTATTATCTACTAACCTTAACATAGCAAATATCGGATCGGAACCCACTTGGGTCACATCCCGGGGCCAAACTATAGTTGATATCACTTTAGTCAGCACTGGGGCCTCGCACTTAGTCTCCAACTGGCATGTGTCAAAGGAACTAAGTTGCGCCGATCATCGGCGGATCTGCTTCAACCTAACTAGTGACTACACACTACCCCCTTTTACGTACACCCACCGGTAGAAATGGGGTAGTGCTATTCTAAGCCGACACTACACAGCCTATTTAAAAATATTTAAAATACAATATATTGTTAAGCATCATAACCATAGTTATCTGACCGAGTGTCCACCTACAAACCCTATTTATAAGGTGACTGATTCGACGACAGACCTCAGTTGGTTCCACCTTAATGAAGCGGTCGCCACCGTGGGCTGGCTTTGTCATGGTCCTCATCGTCACGACGTTTATGCTTGAGTAACGAGAATTGATTCACTGCTACTATTTTTTATACTTACGAGACGTTTCAGGTCTTTTATATTGAAAGTTATTTTTAGTTATTTGCCGTGTAGTGTCGGCTTGGAATAACGCTACCCCATTTCCACCGTGGGTGATCGTAAGAGACGACTAAGGGTGTAGGGGCTTTTTAAGTGATTATTGGGCGATGTGGTTGGAGACCCTTCACCAAAAATATTTATTATTACATCTCTTCCCAAATCAACTTCCAAAAGTGGCTGAGGAATTTCTCATTCCAAAGCTCTGGCTACCCCGTTAAGGGATTTATAGCCGTGAGTATATGTATGTATGTACTAAACCGTGTTATTCGAGGAGGCTCACACACTATTACAAAAATTAGTTACAAAGCTCCAGCTATTAATTTGAATCCGTAAACCATTTCATGAAAAAGGTTGTGTAACTGAATGCATTCAATTCCAATCAGTGCGAAATGAATCCACTCGGGGACCCTTTTCATTCATTAATTAATCCCACGCGTATGGAATCCGCAAATCATAGACTTGAACAATTGCCCTTGTTCACGTGTCAGTCAGTAATAAACTCTATTTTCAGTACTAATTGTTTTAATTAAAGTTAGAAGGCAAAACCAGAATATTTAGATATGGATGTTATACCCGTATGTATATAAACTTTATCGTTTGATTAGATGGACACTTCCGTATCTCATGCTAGATACGTGTTCAAATCCTGAGACGGGCGTAGGCTGATCTCGGCTTTTCTTAATTTGTAATTATGGACACCGAATAAAACATCGTGAAGACAACATGGGTGAGATGTACCTAGTTATGTATCGGAGCTGAAAATGGGTTTTTAAACGCCAGGTAACAAATAAGTCATGTAAAGCATTAGTACATACATACATACATATATTTACGGCTATAAATCCCTAGAAGGGGTAGCCAGAGCTAGGGAATGAAAAATTTCTCAGCCACGTTGCGTGGGGAAAAGATAGTGAAATAAAGGTGAAATAAAAGTTGTTGGTGTCCAACTGTATCGCCCAAAAATCCATTTTAGGCCCCATTACCGTTAGTCGCCTCTTGCGTACACCCATCGGAAGAGATGGAGTAATGCTATTCTAAGCCGGCACTACACAGCTACTAGTACCTTTCTGTAATCTCGAAATTTACGCTATAATTTTAGTTTATTTGAGTACAGTAAATGTTCATTACTTCCTTAATTGTCAAGAATTGGATCATTAGACTCACAATCCACAGGACTCGGGTTCAATCGCCTAAAGGTAAAATTAACAATTTAATTTCTGAAATTAAACCTAGTTTGGTCGGATATGGCTAGCTGCAACACCAGATAAACTAAAAAATTTACATGATTTAGTTTTTCGGCGGGCGATTGATGGCGTCTATTTTCGGTTATTATTACGGTAGTACTCGTTAGCCTGCTAACCTACTTTAGGTCATCATCATGAACTTTGACCAAAGCTTTTTTTATAGTAATACTGCATTTCTGAGCCAACTGTTGAGGAAATAAAGGTATTTTAGTGGATTTATAAAAAAAATAAAAATAGTAATTGTACCAATAATCTGAAACTATCTGTATTTTTAATCATGACAGTTTTTTTGTAATGTTACAAACATTCAATTAAGTAGCATCAACAATCATTAAGTAGCACCTTATATGAATTTGATTCTTCTTTTACCCTATCTGATTGTAGATTGAAATTATACTCTGAAGAACTATCTCAGATTTTATTACATATATATCCATGTTTCTGTATCAAAACTTCTATATATATTCTATTCTTTACTTATGTGTACTATTAGAGTGTCGGTTTGTAATAGTCGCTACTCAAACTCGTATGTACATGCATATGAATTTTTATAAGTGACATATACGTTTGTCGTTTGCCGTGTAGTGTCGGTTTAGAATAGCACTACCCCATTTCTTCCGGTGGGTGTACGTAAGAGGCGACTAACGGTATGGGGCTATTAAGGGATTTTTGGGCGATGCGGTTGGAGACCCATCACCAACATCCTTTATTTTTACTATCTTTTCCCCATTCAAATTTTCAAAAGGGGCTGAGAAATTTCTAATTCTTTAGCTCTGGCTACCCCTTCCTGGGATTTATAGCCGTGAGTATATGTATGAATGTATGTACGTTTGTCGCATTTTCTTTGCCGTGTAGTGCCAGCTTAGAATGTCACCACCTCTTTCTACCCCCGGGGCTTACTAAATGGTTTTTGACAGTTGAGGTTGGAGAGTTGGTGACCAATCACCAAAACTACTTTATATCTACCATCTTCCCCCCCATCATCTTCCAAATGTGGCTGGAAAGGACTTTATTTTATTTTATTTTCTTAGGAAGATTTACAGACAAAAGTATACAATTTAGAGGTAAGATAGATAGTTCAACGGTATTAACAAATCTCCACAGATAGAATGTTAACAAACAAAAACATAGACAAAAACATCGAGGAATAGTCAATTAATTAAGTAATAATATTATATTATATTATGTATGTATGCTTATCTATGTATCTATGTATGCTTTCTGAGCTTCAGCTCGAGTTGCCCCTTTTTAACCGACTTCAAAAAAAGGAGTGTTCTCAATTCGACCGGTATATTTTTTTTTTTTTTTTTTTTTTTTTTTTTATGTTTGTTCGCCGATTACTTCGCCATTTATGAACCGATTTTGATTATTATTTTTTTATTCGAAAGAAGATACTCCCGGATTGGTACCATGATGAGGATATTAGGGTCTGATGATGGGATCCTGGAGAAATCGAGGGGAACCCTCAAATTTTATAGACAAATGTACCGCGTTTTACATATTTTCTGAACTTATATTGGCATTTGCTTCTGAAAATCATATTGTTATGCTGCTGAGCTGATGATAGAAGGTGTGGATCCTCAATCACTAGGTATTAGGAAACAGTTCTTTCCACATCCTACATAGATTTATACTCCTCTTCGTAGCTTTTATGAAGAGAAGTACAGGTTCACTAAACATTTCTTTTGTTATGTTATTGTTACCGAGAAAGAACCATGAGACCAGGATCTGATGATGGCATCCCAGGAAATCGAGGGGACTGTCGAAACTCACAATTATGTGACAGTGTATTTGTTCAAAACGCCGATAGGCCTGCCCTGTATAACGTGAGAACACTGCCTAATAAATCGTGGGTACTCTGAACAACAGGTGACAATGTCACGTGATATTCAGAAGTATTACTACCTCTGCTAACCCCTTCAGGGATATTCGGCGTGAGCGTTTGAGTCTTTCTTGAGATGTAGAATTGAAGACCATCGCCTTTCGAAGGATTTTAAGAACAATGTAAGGTTACATATGGTTGAGCCTATTTAATATCGTACTATAATAGAAATACCGGAAATACGAAGAATAATACAGTAATTGTCGCTTCCTCATCCGAGAGGCATCTTTGCCAGGTCTACCCATCTCTAAAACTCGTAAAATAAATATAATTTTTAACAAAAAGAAAACCGACTTCATAGAAAAACAACCGAAAATAAACAATCTAGTACTAAAAAGTACGAAATAAGTTTTTTAATTGAATATGAGTGAGTACTGTGATTGATACCTTAGCAATTTCTTTATTCCACACGCGTCAGTTTAACCTACCTAAATATTACAATTCTCTTAAATTAATTTTTGAGTCGGTGCCAGACAAACAAAAGTAAATTCACCCTGCTATCTATCTCTGATTATTACAATCTAAAAAATATTATATCGTACAAAAATCAATTTACCCTACAACTACAAGGTACCCTACATTTTACGTGTATATGAAGTGCGAAATACACACTTCTTATTATCAATAATCATCGAGGCTGGCACCGGCTCACAAATTAATTTAAGAGAATTGTAATATTTAGGTAGGTTAAACTGACGCGTGTGGAATAAAGAAATTGCTAAGGTATCAATCACAGTACTCACTCATATTCAATTAAAAAACTTATTTCGTACTTTTTAGTACTAGATTGTTTATTTTCGGTTGTTTTTCTATGAAGTCGGTTTTCTTTTTGTTATTGATATTTATGGCTTAAAAGGGATTTTTGGGCGATGCGGTTGGAGACCCATCACCAACAACCTTTACTTTACCATCTTTTCCCCACGCAACTTTCCAAAGGTGGCTGAGGAATTTCTAATTCCTTAGCTCTGGCTACCCCTTTTAGGGATTTACAGTCGTGAGTATATGTATGTATGTATGTATCAAAATCAATTTTAATTAATAAATAATTATAATTTAGTCACAAGAAAATTCCACATATATTTCACTTGCACTGCTTTAAAACTCATTTACGTTACGTAATACTTTTCCAATGATATCGAATAACCAATCTTAAGATTCCAATCAACATCAGAAAGAATTTCTTCCTTTTATATAACGGCATCTTTGATTGGTTTTTATTTTGAAATCACATAATAGAAAATAAAACGATAATCAACATTGAATATAGCCAATGTACTTTGACACGGGCAGGTTACACTTTAATTGTGATGCAAAAAAGCATGTAAATACAAATACTAAGATATAAAATATTAAATAATTTGAACGATTTTAAGAGTTGCTGTGTAGTGTCGGCTTAGAATAGCACTACCCCATTTCTTCCGGTGGGTGTACGTAAGAGGCGACTAACGGTATTGGGGCTTTTAAGGGATTTTTGGGCGATGCGGTTGGAGACCCATCACCAACAACCTTTATTTTACCATCTTTTCCCCACTCAACTTTCCAAAAGTGGCTGAGGAATTTCTAATTCATTAGCTCTGGCTACCCCTTCTAGGGATTTACAGCCGTGAGTATATGTATGTATGTATGATTTTAAGGCTATTAGAAGTATAGGAAATGTAATTATGTGTAACTTTCCGGAAATACAAACCCTTTACATCCAGAAAGCCCTAAAAAATCATTCCATTTTTATAGCACCAACTAAAATACAAACGGTTTTTTGATTTTCGTAGTATGATTAAGTAGAAAAGGGGTCGCTGTTCATTTCATTCAATCATCATAAAAAGTAAAGACTCACAAAATTCGGTATCTTGGCTACTATCCTCAGGTGTGCCAATTAATGTTGGCACATCAAAGAATTGAATTGGGGTTCTCTAATTGGCAATTCCCTCGATTCCACGCCACTTTCCGATGCACTGAATTGTGGAGTCCTAATCAGAAGTACAATTAGTAAAGCGCCAAATGTGATTGCCGATCGTAACCGCCTGAGCTGATTGATTCACTCTCATATGCAGTTACCGCCTTTGTCGTGTTTTTATTGTTCTGGATACTTCGTGATATTTATATATAGGGACATATTACAGAGAGATCAAGATAGCCCCAAACTTAGTATGACTTGAAGTCTATCCTATCCACCGACTCTACGACAGTTGTGGCCCGTGGATAGGATAGATGACTAGCTTCTCGGTTTGGAGGTCTTAGGTTTGATCTCCGCTGAGAGCCACATTTATGCGATGACTATAATGATTGTTGCTTAGTCTTGGATGTTAATTATATACGTATTAGTGTGTAGTAATTAATATTTCGTCGAGTTAGTATCCCATGATACAAGTCATACTAAGTTTGGGGCTATCTTGATCTCTCTGTAATATGTCCCTATATATAAATATTTTTCCAATAAATCAGACATTTATTATAATGTGAAGTAACAAAGTTACTTCCATAAACTATAGCCGATGATATCCAGATGCGAAACTTTAAAGGGTTGGGAAAAATCGTAATGCCCAAATTTATTGATGATGATTTAAAATAAAATGGTACATGGTGTTATAGTTTCTTTATTTCATTTACTTAGCTATTAATTTTATTTTGATCCATTGAAAAACTTATCATACACACAAAACTATTCACGACGATATTCATTTATACTAATCAATATTACTTTTAACAGACGTTATTGCTTTTACCGCAATTTTTCAAAGGATTTCATACTCTACAAAATCGAAAGCCTAATTAGTCGAAGACCAGTAAAAACTGGTTTTATACAGCACCTGACGTAGCAGTATTTAATTTTAATTACCCAAATTAGTTTTGGTGGGCAACGACCCCGGCGATGGTGCAGTGTCAACACGATGGGAAGCGAGTGCAGGCCGGTGGAGTGTGGTCAGTGTCCACAAGATAGTATTAGGTTACGTGGATAACTGAAACGTGAAGCTATAAGTTTACATTGTTTTGGATGTGATAGCACAGTACGGTGATGAGGTTGTGGGAAAACCACTGTTGTTTTGCAGGTTGTCCTTTTCTGTCTTTTATGCTACGAAATTAGAGATATTCACTAAAGCATTAGCCAAAAGAGATCGAAGGAATATGTTTAGGTCACATTGTCCAAATTTCCTTACTAAAATTACGTTAATTTTACTAAGCAGCGTTATGGAAGATTTTGTTATATATGAACATATTTTGTTCTTAATTTTTGTATTGATTTATTGTTTAATATTCAATTATTAATAAACAATATTGAATATTATACAAAATCACCAATGTGCTAGCATGAAATCCAATGAGCAAACTTAGGGAATGTGAGCTTTCATTAATTGCCGCATCAAAACATTCTTTGTTTTATAGTTCCCAGTATTACCTGTCCAGATTCTCACACGCATTGTAACTTTATACAGAGTCCGTCGAAGAGACGTTTGCTCGAATTCTCTGCTTGGTGGCGATCTCATCTCCCACTTATGTCGATGTTCATTGATCATGAATGAATAGGACTACTATGGAATGCGGAGATCTGATGTAATCATTAGATTTATACTAGTGACAGTTTCTACAGTCAGTAAATGGTTGGAAAGAGATGACGATGGTTGGTAACTTACCTTATGCATACATATTATTATAATCATGACTGTAAATCCTGAAATTTTAAACTTCAGAATCAAAGCTTTAGAATTAGCCACATTTAGAAGTTAAGGGGGGAAATGATTATTAGAATAGAGGATGGTTGTTGATGGGTCTCTTTAATCCAACCATCTGTTTAAATACCCTAAAACCCTAGGTAGTCTTTTACGACACCGGCGGGTAGAGAACGGTAATTGCCATACTAATCTCATTATAATACTACACAGATGTTTTACACACATATTTTAATTGTTTATACTTATACTCTAACGCCCGATTTCTGAATTGAGTATTCAAGCTGAGAAAGACTTAAGTATTGTTTTGTCTCATTCAGTTGTTAAGATTTCAATGCGACAGAACGATACTTAAGTTGTTCTCAGCTGGAATACTCAATTCAGAAATCGGTCGTAAGTCCGATTGGCATAGACTATATTGATAAAGACTTTTTACTTTACTTACCATTTTCTTTTACTCCATTCACATTTATACATCTTCTATTTGATGTCATTTTATTAAAATACCAGTGTTTAGTGGAATATATATAAAATAAATCTCTGTTCTTATAATAGTTCTTTATACTTTTAATGAGATTGAATGTGCATTTAAACTTTTTTGTTTAAATTACGTTTAGCCACTTTGGCATCTATCAAACACAAACACTTGATACAAAGTTTCGCAATCATTATATTAGAAAGATTTAATATTAAATCCGCAAAAGGGAAACAAACAAGGCGCATTGTTAGAAAAAGCTTAACTTTAAATCCCTTTTTGAGGGGACTAAAAATTTGTAGTCTCAAGGAAATTTTCGTTAAATCCTGATTTTTGAGGATTCTTTAAGGCAATGGCATTTTCGGCTGTCTCAATTATTATCATTTCATTTTTGTCCAAGTATCTTTGGATACATCCCAAAAAAATGGTTTTACATCCATAAGTTTAGGGTATGTTTCACGACCCAGCTTAATGGTTATCAAATGAATGGGCTGGTCATTTATAAACTTTTTCATATATGTCCTTTTATTCATCACACTTACGAGGAAGATGACTATTATTCACACTAATAAATAAAGAATAAATAAAGGAAAGGAAAATAAAGGAAGGTAGCTCAATTGGCAGAGCAACGGGGGCGTATACCCGAGGTCGCGGGTTCGGTTCCCGCCTGAGTCGAAATTTTCACAATGTCGAAAGTCACATGAGGTTTTCATGAACATAAACATTCAAATTATATTATTCACACTGCTATTAATGTTATGTTATATAAGTTGTATGTGTTTGACCTAAAAATCTGTTTATTCTTAATGGTTTTTATGAAATATTTTTTATATAAATGTTTTTTGTACAGCTTTAAAATGCTTTTAACCTTACATTATAGGTAATAAGTCGGTGGCTGCATGAATGATTTTGAATGAATCCCTACGTAAAGTAATGTCGCATAAAATAGCAGTGGCTCGGGCAAGCGAACATCCCTTTTTTGAGGTCTGACACTTGCAAGTCATACATTGTCTGTAAGCTGAAAAATAAGGGTCCGTGGATTATTGTTTTAATATAAAATGATTGCAAAAACTTTAATCAACTCGAACGTTTACGTCGATTATCCCCGAAAGAGTTTGCAGAAATACCAATACTCATGAACATCAAGTGACATCTTTACCTGGTGTTCAGGGTACCCACATTTTGCTTAGCAGTATACTTACGTGATAGGGGGCAGGCCTATCGCCGTTTGGTACCTCTGCC
Source organism: Bedellia somnulentella (assembly GCA_963576735.1). NCBI lineage: Eukaryota > Metazoa > Arthropoda > Insecta > Lepidoptera > Bedelliidae > Bedellia > Bedellia somnulentella. The sequence goes on from OY755180.1 coordinate 4,792,291, forward strand.
AACCCCGTTCAACTGCCTTGGAAACATACCCAATTGAACAGAAAAATCGCGTTACATATATTACATACAAAAATGAAATATCAATCGAATTGAGTACCTCCTTTTTTGAATCCGGTCGATAATGTAAATTAAACAAGAATTTCATAAATATTACGGAACCCTACCATTTTAAAAGAAAAGAATAGCGGTTTTATAACCTGTAATTTAATACACTAACCGAATCACCGTGGACAATGGCTATGGTATGGTAAGGTGCAAATCTTACAAATGTGCACCTTAAACTTTTAAAAATATTTAAATAATGTTTTTAAGAAGTTAAAGGAACATTATGAAATTGCTTATAGCAAGTTAAACACAGCTGAAGTATATCCTCGAGGGGCAAAACGGGGCTACTAATTTTAAACTTCATATGATATCATGTCAACATTTTACTTGACATTTATTTAATATATTAAATCCTCGCTTAGTTAATCTACGCACTAGTCTGTTTTTTTAATATAATCATACCTATAAAATTCTTTAAAGGGTAGACAGAGATTCAGAATAAGAAATCCTTAACCACTTTCAGAAGTTGAGTGGGGAAAATATTGCAAACAAAGGTAGTTGGTAATGGTTCTCAAACCACATCGCCCAAAAAATACTTAAAAGCCCCAGTTATTGCTGACACAACACAAATTTTTCGGTAACTGACCAAATTATACATATTTAAATCCATTCAAATAAGCACATCAAAATTCTTCAAAGATAGATAAAAACACAGAGAGTATTCGACCGTATTTAAGTTGGTAGATTGCATAAGTTTTTAAATTAGATCGAATTTCAAGTTGGGCTACGCGGATTCTTCAGAGTTTCACTTCTATCTCGCTGGACACCAATAAATCGTTCAAGGGGAACAAATAACTTACTGTGAAATTAGCTCCGGGCTAATTATTAGAAACAAGAGCAGGTTCTTAATGAACGAAATATTCTGAACGACTGATTTTCATTAAGTAGCGAAGAAATGTACTAACGAACTCGTTTTAATTTGATTTTACTAGCTATTTGACACTAGGAGAGAGTTTTAATATATTATATTGCTTGTTGTGAACTGATGTAAAGGCATAGTTTATATCACACAATGTGCATGTGAGTAATCCCATGCATTTATATACGTGCCTTGAATAGCCTTCCGTAGCACAAAATATTAAAAGTTACTTATTATTGGGATAACTCAGAATGTTATATACTTACCAAACAGGAATTTATCCACGAGTATCGAACCCAAGACCTCTTTTTCGTGAACCAAATGTTTCAAACATTTGGTTATATACATACATACATATACTCACGGCTATAAATCCCTTAACGGGGTAGCCAGAGCTTTGGATTGAGAAATTTCTCAGCCACTTTTGGAAGTTGATTGCGGAAAAGATGGTAATAATAAATGTTAAAGATGGTAAAAATCACTTGAGAAGCCCCTATACCCTTAGTCGCCCCTTACGATCACCCACGGGTAGGAAGGGGTAGTGTTATTCTAAGCCGACACTACACGGCAAGTGTATTTGGTTATATATAATATAAATAAATAAATTAGCACCGTACATTCACAAATAGTTTCAGAAGCACTTTATAGACTTCGAACATTATATGATTTTTACTCATTTATAACTAGATATGGTTAAATAAGTATGAATCAAATCAAAAGATATAACCTTCTTGTCTGTTTGTAGTTGTTTCTTATCCAACTAGCAAAAAGAAAAGCGTAGTAAATCTAAAACGGCAAACATTGTAAAATATTGTAGCATACAAAGGTACAATTATTTTAATATAGAATACATGCACTTTGGTATTCTACTTATACTCTCCGTTCATGTTCAGACAAATTAAGTTTGCAAAAGTAAATTATCAAACGTACGTTACAAGAAAACAAAGTTTCGCTACTAGCGCCCAAAGTATGCGGTAGGTGAGAGAAAATGAAGCAATTTGCTTAATAACAACAACGCCATGTAACTTTTATGGACTTTACCTTATTGCTCGCAATTTGCTCCGTGTTATTCGTCCAGTACATTTCATGTCCGCCGTGGAACAACTTCATCTCTGCGGTTTATTATAAAAATATAAGCTTTTATTTTCCTCGAAAATCTTCTACGTGACTCTTCCCACGGGACAGTAATTTTGAGAGAGGACTAGCTTTAAAATTTCATTTTCCTTAAAAACTTTTATCTGGGCAAAAGCTTGTGTAGATATTTGAATCATGCCTAGGGAATAAGGCCCCGTCAAAAGTGGCTGAGATCAGCCGAGCAAAGCGGGGAGTTTGCGCTCAACGTTCTCATCTAATTGAATTTTACGCTCGTGGAGATTTCCCCTTTGAAGGATTCAGATCTGATGAGAAAGACTAAAATATCTGTGTCCTATAACTTGAACGAAACGCATATGCTATGAAGAATCGTTGGCTCGAAAACGAATGGAACTGCATCGATGAAAGAGCTTTGTAGCCTTTGTATGGCATTGTATATATTGCTACGGTACGCTTAGAATGAATTTGCTTTGATATTTTTAAAAATCATACATATTTTGAACCTGTTTCCATAGTCTAAAAGCTAGAGTTCTCAGTGCATGACCCAGACTGGCTTTCAATTCGATACCCGGGCAAACAATTCCTATTTGTAAGAGATCTCAGTTTATACTTTATTGCCCAAAAAGTAACAATTTATAAACAGATACATATACGAACATGGGACAAAGATCAATTTAGCTCTTCGAATAGTATAAAATAATGACTTGGGGTAAAGGATGCTCACTTACCTATTATATTACAAGCTGACCCAACAGACTTCGTACTGTCAAAATATAATGAGCATTCACTTGGTGGATGTCACCAAATCATCATATTTAGACGACCCGCCAAATATTTTGTTACTTCTAATACCTCCCGAAATATGTGTACAAATTTTCATGATGATCAGTTCAGTACTGTTACACAAAGCGTAACAAATAAACTTACACTCACATTACTAATAAATAAAGGAAAGAAAAATTTCGACACAGGCGGGAATCGAACCCGCGACCTCGGGTATACGCCCCGACGCTCTGCCAACTGAGCCACCGTGTCAATTGGCTGCCAATGCGAAATTCTTCTATCCTTTATTTCTTTTACACGTTTAAGTAGTGTTTGCGTTTCCTACCTCCGAATTTTAACTAATTCGGAAGGCCACTTGTCTACCTTTTCAGATAGAATGCAAATGTTGAAAACGCCTAACTATCACATAATTTAAATCTTTTTGTTCATGAAAACCTCATGTGGGGATTATTACTAATAAATAAAGAATAAATAAAGGAAAGAAAAATTTCGACACAGGCGGGAATCGAACCCGCGACCTCGGGTATACGCCCCAACGCTCTGCCAACTGAGCCACCGTGTCAATTGGCTGCCAGTGCGAAATTAGGAGGTAGGAAACGCAAACACTACTTAAACGTGTAAAAGAAATAAAGGATAGAAGAATTTCGCACTGGCAGCCAATTGACACGGTGGCTCAGTTGGCAGAGCGTCGGGGCGTATACCCGAGGTCGCGGGTTCGATTCCCGCCTGTGTCGAAATTTTTCTTTCCTTTATTTATTCTTTATTTATTAGTAATAATTCCCACATGAGGTTTTCATGAACAAAAAGATTTAAATTACACTCACATTTATAATATTAATATTAGTAGAGAAGTAGGTATATACAATACGCATCTAAAAGACACATAACATTGGGAAATTATCGGAGATGATTCCACGCTTTGAAAGGCCCGAAAAGCCGTCTGTCTCGGCTACTATCATAGAAGCTAGCCTGCAGTAGGGCTGCGTATAGCACTATGACCAAATTATCCTACTCATCATTGGCTAGTACAAGCGAACTTTCAACTAGATATCGCGTGGTATAAAAGAACCACCTATTTCGTACTTACATAATAACCTATACTTTTATCTCATTCTAACCGACAGAGTCAAGATAAAATAGCACTCGTGCGAGGCCTCATGCTATAGACCAGCGTATAGTGTTATGTTCAAATAATCTAAATTAGGGCCGAATCTGGACATTCTTACATAGGCCTAACTGACAAATATTTTGTACCATAGTGGAGCGTTTTAGTATAAATAGAATAAATTTCATAAATTATTTTTTTCACACCTAAATGTAAAATATTAACAAAAAGTTAAGTGAGGTGAAATATCGTACGCAACATGAAAAAAAAAACACCATTGTTTATTTAAACCGATTTTTAATCATTTATTAATACTCTCCTACAGCTTATTTCCCGAATATATTATTGTATGAATTGAAATACCTCTATGCACCTAGATCCTTATTTAATAATAGTCTGCTATAAATAAACACACACTCTGAAGAGTCCTTTTCGAAATATATTAACATGAACCCGTGGAAACTGTGAAGTGGTCCTAGAGGTTTCTTCTACGTTATTTACTTGTTCCCAGTGGAACTCGAGAAACATAGTGTTTTGCACTCAGCGGATGCTTTTTAAATATTCTATGAATAACCGTTCCTCATTTCAGCTTTTATTCAAGTTTTATTCGTAAGATAACTTTTGTTTCGAAATAACGAACCTTTATTTTTATGGAGCTTTTCATGTACTGGAATTAGCTTTCATTGAAAGGATTTATTCAATTGCAGATGTATGTTTTTTTAAATTAGTGCAACGATTGGAGTTATGAGAGACTTTAATTAAATATGATTCTAATTTGTATTGAAAATAGGACTGTTATTTTTAATTTTTGGCCTATGTTTTTACATAATGATTTAAATAAAAGTCCCAGTATCACATTTTTATTACTTTAGTAAAGATACCTATAATCACCGGTGGCCAAAACTTTAAAACAACGAAGAGTAAAGAAGAAAAAGAAATCTAGTTAACTAAGGAAAGAACGCAGTAATGAAGCAGTAAAATTTCCTAGATTATTGTGTTTAAATATTCTCCATTCTAAAACAAATCGAAATTGTAGTACATTAGACTCGTTATATAAGAGAGTTGGTATCAAGTATCTTCTTAAGTAACGTAAATCTTCAAGTAGCTAACATTACGAGACTATTTCCCATTACACCGCCAGTTTGGGCTGCAGTAGATTTTGGAGTCAGGCCAACGGGAACATTTAGATTCTTTGGAACTATTCGTTATGGAGTTATGCCCAAAACTTGAGTGGTACTAGCTGAATATTTATTCAGTTTATATTAATGCGGTGCTTGAGACATTGCCTTGTTAATTTTATATTGAGGTTGGGTTCAATGGGTGGTTTAATGGTGATCTATTTATAGGATAGACTAGAAAATTCTTTATTCTACATCACAATTCACAGTCAAAACATTTTACATAGACTATGTTCTTAAATAAAAGTACAATTGTCGGTCTTTTCGGTTGAAGAGATCAGTTCTAGACAACATTTGAATAATGAGATCAGTACGTTAATGAAATCAATAGGTAGATGTGCAAGACATAATGTTAAGGACATAATCTTAGTTAATGGAATAAATAGTTAAAAGCAAGTTTTAAAAAAATATATAGATCTTTTATGCATTGCTAACGAATGATGTAAATCATGTAACCATCTACGGAAAGTTTTTCCTAGGATAAGTAAATACTACAAAAAATAATATCTTAATAATTATAAGGCTTAATATGCGAGGCTTAAAATACTTAATAAAATGGAATCAATAAAAATGCTTGCAGCTTCTAAACAAAATCTAAACAATCGTTGTTCAAATATTCTAGGTTAAGATAACCCTTTAGCTTAGACTATATGAAATGATAATGATCCAGGTTCTAACAATACCGTTGGAGCCCCAATTCTACAATTAATTAATAAATTAATAATGCAATTCACGTTTCCGTAGAAAAGTTTATATTGATCGAGTAATAAATGACGTGATTCGTGAAAGGTGCGGTGTGAAAGATGATAGATATTGTAAGAAATATAGATAAAAGTATGTGAGGATAGTTTACGCACATAGAGAGAATATATAATTGTGAATTATTGGAAGATATTTATATAGCTAATGTAGAAGGTAATGGTAGTAGAGGACAACGACGAAGGACATATTTAGATCAAATACAAAATGTGCTTAAAAAGGCTAGCGTCCGAAGTGCAAAGAATAAAAGAGCATGTATGAAAAGATCGAAGAATTCAGACGAAGCCTGAGAGGTTTGCCAGAAACGTACAAAGTTCATGAGTATATGTATGTCAGTAAAATAAAATGTTGAATTTATTAATACAAAAGAGAATAAAACAACATATGGTCCTGACGATCAACACTTTGAGTGGAATTGGTATTCTATTCTCAAGCAGCAGGCGCTGGTTTGAAATGCCCTCGGGTGAGCCTCGCGTTTCTTTCAACACGTTAGTCTATGTGTATTTAATACCAGCGTTCAATATCAAAGACGTCAGACTTTCCTTGAAAGGGTTCAAGATTCGCAATAGTGTTGGCGTAAACAAGATACCATTTAGCCACGGGCTAACTTCGCCGAGAAACTATTTTAGCTCGCTGTGTAAGGATAAAAATGCCTATAAGACATCAGTGGAGCCTAGAAAATTATTACATCGGTCGGTCTTTCGTCAAGAATTCCAAAGTAGACACTAATTTCCTCAGAATTTAACTTGCGAGAGTAGGACATCAAAATGCTTTCTAGTTGCTAGATGCTAGGAAAAATGGAAGGAGGACGGTGATCATAGCCTTTTTTGTAATCTTATAATATATACTATGATATATTTTATAAGTACATACCAATGTGTTTACTTCAAATATATGAAATTATATTCCTTAAATTAGCACCCGCAATAATATATAGAGTAAATACTGTAATTAGAAAATACTTTTAAAAATCTTTCTTTAAATACTAATTAATGATTTAAGATGGAAGAAGAATAATATTTTGATCTAACTGAAATGATAAATCAGCACCCGTTTATCATACACTTCAAGTCTTAAAATAGGATCACCAGTGCTTAATATTAAGAAGCCACTTTAAGCAGTCAGACAGGAGAGTATTATCACTTTAAATATAATTTCAATTACTTAAAGGGGGGCAATAATTCTTGGTTATTACCATGACTGCCTGTTTCATTGAATTTATAGCATGTGTATGCCATGTACATAAAATATTGAGGAGTTAATCACATTTTGAATGTTATGTATGGATGTATAAACTAAAGCCTGCAAGCTCTTGTCTCCTTACAACGCGCACCCGTGCATTCCTCAGCGGGATCCAATAAATAACTGTTTGCTGATCAATTCAGCTTTTACATTGAAAAATTGAGATATATATTATATTAAAGTAATTTCAAAGTTCTTTATTAAACTTATACTTAAATTATTTATGCTAAAATTATTCGACGTTATTTTTTTATCACAGAACTTATTTGCAGGTAAGTCATTTAATACTTACATAAATACAAACTATTATTTTGTAATACAATGTTTCTAGCCACTAAGTTTTATTGTAGCACAAATATTCATAAAACGCATAAATACAAATATGTGTGACAATGATATAGTGTTTTTATCAAACAATCACTTGATGCCATTATCTTAAAGATAAAAGTTAACTAGCCTCAATTGTATGTGAGCAATGTGCATCCCTGCAGTATTTTTTTCATCACATTTAGAGCATAATAATATAAATAAAAATATTGATTTATACGAGAGCTCGATTTGTTTGCCATGATCGTAAAAAGTGGCGATCGATAATTTCTGCCTACCACAATAGGAACTATTGATTTGGAGCATTCAATTTCAATAAGTGCAAGATAAATTACATACAATTGCGAACATATTGAAGTTCAATGATATTTTAAACTTATTTTTTGTTTCTATCTTCTTACGTCAAAATACTACACATTGGTATATTGGGAAATGCTGTGTAGTGTCGGTTTAGAATAGCACTACCCCATTTCTTCCGGTGCGTGTACGTAAGATAAATAAATAAATAAAATACATAGGCTTGTTTCACACACAAATTTCCAAAAGTGGCTGGAAAATTTCTAATTCTTTGGCTCTGGCAATCCCTTCTAGGCATTTACAGCCGTGAGTATATGTATGTATGTTTAACAATCTCTTCCCCACTCAACTTTCTAAAACTCTACCATCCCCTATTTTTGATTCACAGCCACAGTGTATATTTTTATGTGTCCGTGTTTAAAAACCCCACAACAATCAACTTGTGAAATTAAGTACTGAAAAATCGGACGATCGATCATCGCAATTTACACTACATTTATAAACGTCCTAAGATGAATTCGTAATAAATAGTTTGGCTAACCTACAAAGAGTTTATAAACGAAAACCAGCCTTAAAAGGAATGAAAATACCTTTCGATACATTTGCGATTGATTTATATGTAGGTGTTGGCCAATTTGCGAATGTTTATACATCAATTATTTTTAGTTATGAGCTTGCAGACGGGATTGTAATTTGTTTATGTTCGCATTTATTTTGGAATCTGCGTTTTGTCTTGTTGAATTTATCAGGCCGATTTCTCGTGAACTCTTTTAGGTTGAGTTCGAATCAAAAAGTTGCTTATATTGCTTAAGTTGAATATACTTTATTAGACAAACTATTCAAATAAATAAAAAATAAAATAAAAAATAAAAATCATTTATTTAAGACCACTCTGCACGGTCCATAGTTTGTTAGTACCAATAAACTTATCACAATGTTAGTAAGAACTTAAAGTAAACAAAACTAATAATTAAGACAGAAAATAAAAAAATAAGTTAATTAAAAAGGAAGACAAAAGCACAACACATAATTAACATTTATAAAACTATAAATTACAATTATAATTTATAATTTAAAAATATAAATTACAAATTTAGCAATTTTTAACAAAATCTTGAGAAAACACTGGCAATCACCACAATAACTTTTCTTACATCATATATTTCGATACTTGATCATTAAGTAATACTCCTAAAGTGTATACAAATCCAGTTTTAGTACAAGGTATATTTGCCATTTCTGTAAGTAAAGTATTACAAGACGTATCAGCTATCTACAACAAATACATAACTAATACAAAAAATATAAACATACATTCAAATATGCCGAAATACCTTCTGATCGATATCATTGTAATTAAGGTAATTTTAAGAAATCTCACAGCGTAATCAAGAATGTGGCTCTCCGTGTCAGCACCACTCGTAATATATTGCTGACATAAAACGTCGAGATTCGGGTAGATATCATTTCTTAAATAGTTGGTTTCCGCTTAAGAAGACCACGATCCTTCTTCGACCAAGTTCCATAAAAATGTGGAAAAATTACTAAGATAACGTCAGCACAAGATCTATCAATGTCCGTTTTTTATAGTATAATAGCCTGCGCTGAACAGTTTGAGCAAATGATCCACTTAATTTTATTTTATTTGTTGTCGTGCATTTAGTTTGAGTTTTTTTAATAGAACGAAAATGGTTGTCGAAAATATTCGAATGGTTGTTTTGACGTAATGGTCCTAATGACGAAGTGAGCACAGTAAATGCTTATTATAAGATTTCGATTTTTACGCATAAATAAATAACAATCGATAAGATTTATCATTTCGTTGCACCTAGCAACCTAGGGCATATAGAAATACATTTCAAATAAAATAGGTATGGTTGGGTCTGTACATATTTATTCAATCTCAGAGCCTAGCGAGATTGGAGTAAGGCGTTTTTCAAAAGAAGAAAATGTTAGGCGTTATATTTTCTGAGCAGAAAAAGTAGGACTATACAAAAAAAACTGTTATATACTAATTTTAATCTTTTTGTTCATGAAAACCTCATGTGGGGATTATTACTAATAAATAAAGAATAAATAAAGGAAAGAAAAATTTCGACACAGGCGGGGATCGAACCCGCGACCTCGGGTAAACGCCCCGACGCTCTGCCAACTGAGCTACCGTGTCAATTGGCTGTCAGTGCGAAATTCTTCTATCCTTTATTTCTTTTACACGTTAAAGTAGTGTTTGCGTTTCCTACCTCCGAATTATTACTAATTCGAAAGGCCACTTGTCTACCTTTTCAGATAGAATGCAAATGTTGAAATCGCCTAACTATCACATAATTTTAATCTTTTTGTTCATGAAAACCTCATGTGGGGATTATTACTAATAAATAAAGAATAAATAAAGGAAAGAAAAATTTCGACACAGGCGGGGATCGAACCCGCGACCTCGGGTAAACGCCCCGACGCTCTGCCAACTGAGCTACCGTGTCAATTGGCTGCCAGTGCGAAATTCTTCTATCCTTTATTTCTTTTACACGTTAAAGTAGTGTTTGCGTTTCCTACCTCCGAATTATTACTAATTCGAAACTACTTTAACGTGTAAACGTTCGATCCCCGCCTGTGTCGAAATTTTTCTTTCCTTTATTTATTTTTTATTTATCTGTTATATACTGTTCCGTTGCTTTTATTTAAAATATAAAATTGGATTAAAAAAGATATAAAAGCGAACATCGGCCCCGATAGGATTATTTAGTTATTATGTAATTCTGTGATAGGCTTAGCAATGAATCGGTAGCTCATCCACTCTTAAATAAATACTTGTTAACTTTTTTTAATATTTAAACCACAAATCAATTGAGAGACTTACCTTTATGACTATATTAATTATGAATGTATGTTGTGTGAATATATATCAGAAATGTAAAGGAGTCGCTATAGAGCTTAGACTGATTTTAAAAATGTATTATTGACTTTGATTATATGCAAATAATGTGAAAAATGTATATTAAAAAACGATAGACATTATAAATGAATTCAGGAATTATGAAGTCCCAGAATTTTTATGGATCTCATTTTTAGTCGATTGCTACACATGACGATTCGGTAACGATATGTCACGATACTTATGACAAATTGTGAATTGACTTAGATAATAGAATAGAATGATGAATTAGATAATAGAATGAAAATAGATAATAGAGATAATAGAATGACAGTAATAGACTAAAGTTAGTTTTATTGTAAGGGAAAATACGTTATAAAAACATAGTGGTTGAAAGAATTTCGCTGATTAAATACATAACACCCTCTTAAATAACAGCATGATGCAATTTTCTTATGAGCTGTTTTAACATAACATTAACACAAGAAACAGTATATAGTGTATATTTAATCCATACTAATATTATAAATGGGAAAGTGAGTTTGTTTGTTTATTTGTGGCGCTTTCACGCCGCAACTACTTAACCGATTGCTTTGAAATTTTGCAGACATATAGTTAGAAGTCCAGATTAAATTATAGAGCACTTTTATCCCGGAAAAATGATATTCCCGAGGGATAACAAAAATATTGTTTGCTTGCGCTGTGTGTCGTAACAAGGTAATATTTAGTTCTCGAGGAATGCAAGAGATGGCGCTGGGTATTTTTTAAAACGTGGTAACGATGTATTTTTAAGATACGTAAGTAGTGGGTTGATATCTTACGCTTTAACCAGCGGCCGGAAACTTTCCGACATCCTCACTTTGTGGATTTTAGCAGCGCAATCTTCAACCTTTCAGCTGAATCCTTATAAAAACGCGCAGCGTTGTTTGCATGTTAACCAATAGATGGCGCTGTCTGAACTTTCTACATCGCTGTATGATTTCTTCTTTATTAGAGTACATAAAAATTATCTTTTATACAACTGACTGAAAAGTATGAAGATTTGACATATTATGATATATGTCCATGTAATAGATCATCGTTACTTTACTTGCACTTTTCGTTTCGAGTCACTTACTTTACTTAATGTACTTAGTTACTGGTATTGTGTGTGTTTTTTAGGTAATCCACCATTGTATAATGTTTGTATTGTAATATGCATTTTATAGATTTTAGGTTTTTCGCAGTAGGCTGAATAATAGTTAGTGCACTTTGTTCGTCGTATAGATTTTTATAGTTTAGTTTGGTATATTTTTTGGTTCCTAATATTTTAGATTGAACCGTGTTTGTTATAGATTTTAGGTTTTAGGCAGTAGTTATATAACAGTTAGTTTAGTGCTTTTTTCTAGGTGCTGTGCAAACGCGCAATATTAGCACCAAAAAATTAAACGGTCACTAAAATAAATGAAAATATTTTGAATGATGAAGTTATGGGAGAAAATACTGAATATTTGTCTGTAGACACAGTGATAGAAACAGAACATAGTACGTCATGTCCTGTGGAGTTCTTAAATTCTTTGGATCTATCTGGGGTGCCTTCTAATAAAATAAAACTAAAAGTAGGTGTTCCGGTGATGCTCATGCGCAATCTCGATGCCCCTAGACTGTGTAATGGTACCAGGCTGCGTGTCACTCAGCTTGGGCGGAACATTATTACAGCCACTATTTTAACTGGCGCAGCCAAGGGTGAAAGTGTACTCATACCTCGGATTTCAATTATTCCAAAAGACCTCCCATTTCAATTTAAAAGACTTAAATTTCTTATAAAGGTTTCATTTGCAATGACCATTAATAGAGCACAAGGCCAAACTCTAAGGGTTGCTGGAGTACACTTAGAAAAGTATTGTTTTTCAGTGTCCATAATCTGCATGTTTTAGCTCCACAAGGGAAAACATTTAATATAGTGCACCATTCAGTTTTGGTTTAACAACTGAACATATCCAGCGATACATCGCTCTTCTTAGAATTTTCTGTGGAAATGAGAAGTTTTAAACTTCATACCGCAATATAACCGAATTCCACGCGGGCGAAGGTATGGGCGGAAAGTAAATTTGCCACCGCCGCATATTTAACTAGAACTATTATGAATCAATCGTTCCGGATTCGTATCTCAGGTGATTCAAGCATTTTGTATTTTTTTTTGTTTTGTTAGCTTTGAATAGCAATCTATATATTATAATAATAGCAAGCTCTATCCCTTCACTTCCGCGATTATTTTGTATGGAGATCCACCACTAACCATCCCCATCTTCCCGAGCAATCGCTGCAAGCTCTCCCGCGATCACCAGCGGTCAGTGGCGGCAGCACCGGATTGCCAAAGTACTATTCGAATTTGTATTTGTACTCACTAAGATATTCTCATTTTGAACATAGAAACTTGGTACAAAATGTTTTGGTTCATGATTCTTATGAAAAATTAAAAAGGGTTTTTTTGGAACTCAACCCCTAAGAGGTTGATAGAGCAAATGAAAGTTAATATAGAGATTTTTGTAATTTTTGTATCAGAAACATAAAACTTGGTGCGATTGTATTTATGAAATTCATCTATCAATTATTCATGAGTATGTATTAACGTCAATAAATTCCATAAAAGGGTAGCCACTGCTTCAGAGAAAGTAATTCTTCATCCAGTTTTGGAAATAGACTAGGGAAAAGGTAGTTAAATAAAGGTAATTAGTGATGGGTCACCAACTGCATCGACCAACAATCACTTGAAAAGCCTCAATGTTCTTTATATCCTTTACAACGCCCGCGGGAATTTAAATATAAAAAACAGAAGTTGAGATAGTGTTTCGGTATTTTGAATGTAAACCGGATACAAAAAATGAAGTCCACGCGGACGAAGTCGCGGGCAAAAAGCTAGTTTTAAATATAAATAAAATTGTAGGTTTTGTGAGATCTTTAAATTCTCATAATGAAATGGTTTTCTGCCCGTAAATGCCAGAGCAAACACTAGTGCTACCGCAGTGTATGATAAACTTAAATGTATGTTAAGCTTAATTAATGAGACATATTATTTTACAAACAAAACATTTTCACTCTGTTATGATGACAAATATTAAATCAAATATGTGTCTCCAGAAAAATGTAATTGTTGTTTTTTATCGAACAACTTTCATTATCTGTAAAAAAAACTCTAAATATAAAAAGAAAGTAAATATAACATTTACGAATATTTCAGTGGTTTATATTGTTTCTATTACATGGGCAAGGCGCAGTTTACGGTTGATATATTTTATGTGAACTCTGTTACAGTAGATAAGATTGCTACGTTTTACGATCTCATGGGAATTGAGGGAAAACAATAACATGTGTCAAAGTCTGTCAGCAATATAAACTCGGAAATAAAGTTGCTTGTTTGTATTCCTATGTTTTATTATTAGATGGATTTAGTTTGTATTGTACACTCACGTCAATATTTCCCATTGGGATAGGGAGAGACTATCGATCCCGACTTTGAACGATCCTGACGAGCTTCATATCGTTCCATCAAACTTTTCATACATGCTCTTGTAATCTTCATTCCTCAGACGCCTTTCTTTTTGAGCACTCTCTATTTGGTCCGGGTGTGTCCTCCGAGGTCGTCCTCTACTCACATTACCTTTTACATTGGCTCTGTAAAATATCTTTTACCAATTTTACTGTCATCCATCCTCATCAGTGTTTCATTTACTTATTCAAAAGTGTAATTAGTTAGTTTAATTAGCAACCGTGATAGCCCAGTGGGTAGAACACTCGGTTATCGTGCAAACGACTAGTGTTCAAATCCTGGGTCGGGCCTACACCAATTTGTCTTTTCTAAAGCCATATGTGTGGTTAATTTATCACGGTTGTTAACGGTGAGGGAAAACATCGTGAGGAAACCCACATGGCTGAGTTGTACTTAGTCATGTGACAGTGTATTCGTACAAAACGGCGATAGGCCTGCCCCCTATCACGTGAGTACACTGTCCATGCAAAACGTGGGTACTCTGAATACCAGGTGACAAAGTCACGTGATGTTCAGAAGTATTAGTACCTCTGCCAACCCCTTCGGGGATATTCGGCGTGAACGTTTATGTTTATGTTAAGTTTATGTTTATGTAATTAGTTGACTCTCAATTTGAGTTATTACTTTATAATGTGTATGACGTTAAAAAAGATGTCTGTTGATTCTATACAATTACTACCCCGCAAAGATAAAATAAACTATAGAGTAAATTTTCAATACCACAAGTGCCGCTATTGGATTAACTTGGAGCTAGCTTGACCTATCTGTTGTAAAAAACTAATTTTAAATAGATAGAGTATAATATACATACATACATATACTCACGGCCATAAATCCCAAACGGGGTAAACAGAGCTTCAGAGCTAGAAACTGTTCAGCCACATTTGGAGGTTAATAGGGGAGAAGGTGCTAGAAAGAAAGTATCATGGTGATGGGTCTCCAACCACATCGCCCGAAAATCACTTAATAATCCCCATGCCCTTAGTCGCCTTTTACGACACCCATGGGTAGTAGTATACAATAGAATTGAACTGATGGTGGTGGTCGATGGATGGTGGATTTTAACAAAATCACGTTTCAACTTAGCCGCGGCTGCTCGGAGATTATAAGGTTCAAGCTCGGAAATAACACTCCGTTAAAGTTTATTATATATTCATGAATATTGGTGTTACTTTAATAATAAAGTATAAAAATAACAAGACAAAAACAAAGACTACCAAATATGTCCGAAATAACTAGAAAACAGATTTATTGGAAACATTATCCCTCAGGCTACACAAAACACTTTGGATAAATAATATACCGGTCGTCACAAATCAACATTGATTCGACTAAATTGGAACTTGTTACAGCAGCTATTTAAGACACTAAAATAATCGAGTCTAAAAACAAGTAGGTGTTAATCGATTACTGATCAGCCGTATCGTATTCGAATAACGGGTTGTGTCAATTTGTCACAGCCATAAGAGTGTTATCGCTCGTCAAAATATTGTGACTTACCTTTTATCTCGGTAGCTTTAGGTCATCATGCTTATTAAAGTAGCTACTATATATCAAGTCATTGTTTTCGAAGCTAACAGATTCATCAATCAGGAATGTACAGCTAATGCAACGGTTGCTGATGTCGATTTTGAATCGAGATTGTTATCTTTTCCTCTATAGCTAGGAATCCGAATCATTATACTTCTTTGAAACGATAATTTGCTTAATCTTTGTTTTTGAATATTTTGTTCTTTACTGGAAACAATTTAGTCCCATTTTAGAGTCTACAAGATGTGATATTTATTAGTTGTTATAATCCTATAATTTTTATTTAATTATATGTTTTGTTACAACTTTATAAATGTATACCTTATTTTTATTAAAATGCCATTAAGTAAGGAGTTTTTAGTGCATCAGATTTTCTGGCTACCTACTATTTTTATTAAAGCTATGAGCACAGTTAAGGCAAGTGATGCAAAATAATAAATATTTCTGATTCTATTATAATAATATTTCTCCACTATCAAACTAAGATTGGGAAGGTAGCAAACATAATTTATTCTTCGGTATTTACTCAATATTCGATAAATGAAGTAGTTTGTAACATCAAAGTTGATGGTGCCTGAGGTATGAAGAATAAAAGAGCATGGCTGACAAGATATAAAATAAAGCACTTTTATTCACATTTTTCTGGGAGTTACTATATATTACTGTATACCTAGATAGTGTTGTTGTGTTGTGGCGGCTTAGAATATCACTACCACTTTCTACCCACGGGTGAACTAAGGGCCTTTTTAACTGGTTTTGGGCCTTGCGGTTGGAACCCATCACCAACGATACTTTATTTCTACCATCGTGCCCTATTAACATCCAAATTTGGCTAAGGAGTTTCTGGCACTAAAGCTCTGGCTAGTATAGTGTAGCCATATTATATCGCAAAAAAACTTTTATAATACTTGTTTTTCTATAATCTGTGTCCATCGCTTACTGAAGAAGTTAGTGATAATAATGCATCGACGAAGGGACTTGTCACTATTTAAATTTGAAATGGCTTAGGTGCCGAGCCACTTAGATTAAAATCAATTTTCTCAACATCACATTTTTGGATTTGGACCTTTTACTTTCATATCTTCTGAACAATAATTATCCTTTGTTTCTATTGTTTTTGGCTCAGTTGCTCATAACCAGAAACCTTAATGATTTCTTTATTTTGTGACATTTTTTTTACAAAAATATGTAAATAATAAATTGTGCCTGATGTGTATACAATGTTAAAAAATGCACTAAGTGTTGATATTTGGCAGGCAGAGACTTTCAAACGCCACAAAAGTATGTATGTATATTGAACATCAATGGTTGTTGGTTTATACAAAATCATAACTTAAAGATACTCCTCTTCACAGTTGATGTCTTCCAATCAAAAACTTTGATAAAGTTAGTTTTTGAACATTATAAATGGTAATAGAAAAAAAATTTTCTTTTTAATTTATTCCACCTTTTTAAATAAATGATTACGGGTATATTAGTTGAAGGAGATCACATTCAGATCAAATAAGGAGTGTAAAAAAGATAAGATTCGAGAATATAAAGCATTTATGTAAGTATTATTATTAAAAATTTAATCCAAATATTTGCCTAACAGATGGAGATCTTATGTAGTGTTTTGTTCTTAGAAATAATGTTTTTTTTATTTATTATTTAACATTTTCGTCCGTTATGTGAACATAAAAAAGTTTTCCATACATCAATCTCTTATTGCAAATCGATCAATAACTCTATTTTCGAAGTTACATATAAAATTATCAAACTCAATAAACGAAAAATATTAATGGATGGTGGCCTATCAAAAAGCTTTGCAGCCACATTGATCGCCGCCACGCATCCTTCTGAACATGGCCCGACACACTGCAATTATGTACGTCCGCGGTCTCCGCGTGCCAATACACGCCCGCTGCTGACAGAGCCTCTGCATTCGCGACACTCTTTTTTTTTTCTTGGAACATTTTTACTGAGCTTCTTTGCGGTGCCTAAGAAGTTTCGACATAAGTTGTATGTTTTATTTATATTTATTCATCAATAAGGTGGTCAGGTGTACTAAGGTAATGGGATATGTAGTAGAAACTGTTACTGTGAAGGATATAGGACTTATAAGAACAACAGTACTGTTAAATTATGTTTAAATATACAAAATAGATGACATGTGTTCTTTTAAATATCAAACTCGTGTTCACACAGTACGGCTATAAAAGTGAGTTTCCGTAAAATGGGTCTAATAATATCGATGTATTGTTTCTCAGAAAACCAATTCGATGTTAGTCGTTTTGTTTCCGTAACAATGAAATTCAAATTGTGATTGTTTCGATTCACATCGACGAGTTTTATTAAAGTTACTTTTATTTGTTGGCGTGAGTTTTTGCTCGAGGACACGTCGCTTCACCTCGTTCAGGCGCTAACAACGACATACCACATACTCCAGACTTGTGAATTTCGACTTTTTAATACTATTTTTGAATTTCTACGTTAACCTAACTCGTTAGAGGTCTGCATGCTTGGAGAGGAGTTTGTAGCAACGCAAATAGTTTGCACCATCTTCAGACATCCCGCAAACAGTTACTCGGGTTCTGAATGTAAGATGTTGAAGATTTTTAACATGGAATTTGCAAATTATCTACCGTGTAAAACATTCAAGGAATGCAGCTCTCTGAAAGTTTTGCTGAATGCTTTACAAAATGTAAAGAATTAGTTTGATAACATTTTTGTTTGTGAAAATGTAGAATTTGTTTTTTGACCCATCATTTTGAGAATGGGAGCTTGTTAATGGTTACCATAGCATTAATCTTTGCAATAATAATATACTGTTTAGAGTCAGGTAAGAATTCACCTAACCAATTTTTTCCCATGGGTGTCATAAGAGGTGACTTTGTGATTTTGGACTTTTAGCCAATGTGGCTGGAGGGGGAGACCCATCATTTATTTCACAGTCTTTTCCACACGCACTAACCCAAACCTAACTGCAGAATTATAATAATTATGACACACTAGATGTTTTTTTTTTTGGTATGTAAGGCCATGAGTATAAATCTGTACGTTAGTATGATTATGATTATTGGAGCATTAAAGAAAGAAAGAAAGAAGTTATTTATTCGAAGCCTCTTATAAAAGAAAACAACATTTTTAACCCTCTGCGACTGACGCGGTAGTCCAACAGACACCGCGAAATATAAAATTCCCTTTTTTATTAGCAATTTTAAACTTTGAGCGCCGCCGTTACGCGTACCTTACCGTAGCGGGTCCGCGCGGGGTTCTGTGTGCAACGGGCGGTCGCAGTGAGTGCGAGTGTGTGTTGCGGTAGGAAGGTGTCCACGAGACTACTACGTCAGCGTTCAGGTAAGTGTCTACTATACTACCACCTCAGCTAAATGGTAATATCTCCATAGTGTCTCCTAAACAACCACCTCAGCTAATAAGTTTAAATATGAATAAATAATAATATAATATTAAATGTATCTATAATTATAGTACAATTAGAATATTTTTACTTTTAGCCGATTTAAATCTTTTTATTCATGAAAACCTCATGTTAGCCGATTTTCAAATTCTTTCCCTAATAGAATTATATACCTACTTACATATCAATACTGATCTTTTTTTAGATGGATGGCCCTAGTAATAACCACACACCAAGGACTTCTGTTCGTAAGAGATCATCTACTGGAACTTTTATAAGTCACGAATAGTGAGTATCGTAGGTGGCTGGAAGAGGAAACTGAGAATGACTTCAGCGGTATTGATGACGAAGTCGAAGATCCAAGTTTGCTTGTTGCAGATACCTTTATATTGTATCAAAGTTGTAATGACAGTGATAGCAAAATGAGGAGAAGAACTTTTTTATTGCATATGGCCAGATATTTTGTGCTAAATCATATAACAAAGCGAGTATACAATGAAAGAACCAAAGGAGCTCCGAATGACTATCACTAGAGTTCTAGGCAAGGATACCCCCCTCCACCACCAGTTGTTCTGTCTGTTCCACCAAGTGGTAAAAAAAATAATTCTAATTTGTCCAACAAAAATAAAAAGGCAAACTAAATACCGTTGCTGTGATTGTCCGAAGCCAATTTGCCTTCAGTGTTCCAAGCCGTTGTGTGATAATTGTCAAACAAAGCTGTGATTTTGAAAGTCTCTAGTTTTAAACTTAACCAACCAATGTATCTCATATTTTGTAGACTGATTAATATAATTGTTAACTGGGCGGGGGGGCTCCCAGATCTTTTGAAAATTTTCTTTTTAAGACCTTTTGTCATCCAAGGCTGGGAACCTCCCTAGCTTTGGTTAGTTAAACTAGTTTTAAGTACCCAAAGTTGGCGAATGGTCCTGGAGGTATCGGTTTTAGAACCTCCAGGACAAGGCTATAGTCATCGTTCACGTCGTTGCTGCCCGTTACGCGTCTGCATTACTTCAATGCAGACGTTAACCAAAACTTATGCCGAAAACCCCCCAATCCCAACTTAAAATGGCGCAACCGAAAAAAGATTTTTTACCCCAGGAGGGTACGTGTCCCAACCGGGACCGGGAATCCCTCCCTGAACCCTGTTTGCAGGTTTCAGGCCGCCCCTCGTATTCTGGGGAGGGCAAAGTTTCGCCTGATGAGAAAGAGGAGAGGAAGACTGAAGAGATGCAGACGTCTTCCGAAGTGCCCCCGGCGCGCAAGCCGGAGCGCTTCTACGGCACGTGGGAAACCGTGCCCGTGAGGCAGGCTAGAAAGCCTCACGCCAGAAAATCATTGCCCGAACCACGCAACCACCACGGGGGCGAGGGACGTGGCAATGAAAACCCTATAGGCGGCCCCGACCAGGGGAAGACCCGCCATAGAAAACAGAAGAGCGGTGCCTATCGCCGCGCCGCCAAAGCCCGAAGAGCTGCCGAGCACCCAGTGGATGTCGCGCGGCCGTTCCAGAGCCAGGTAGGTTGCGGCGGGGGAGATGGCCCTCAACCCCAAGCCTTGCGAGGGGGTGCGAGCCAGGTCCCCTGCGAGCAGGCTTCAGGTGCGGGGCTGGCGAAGCCTAGTGCGCCGTTCTCTCGCCCCCGATCACCCCGGAGCGCGGGCTCACCCCCGCGTGCCGGGGGGTCGGGTGTGGGACACGGCGTAAAAAACCCCGTACATGAACGTGACGGCAACCGTTACCGGCGTGACACACCACGCGGAAACCGTGGTAAGCGCGTCAGTCAGTCCGGTCGCCCCGCTGATGAATCTGGACCCTCCAAGGTCCCAGAGGCATCCAAACGAGGAAAACCTGATGACAGTAGGTCTCCTGCCCAGATGGTCGAGCCCAAACGGGCAAAAACTATCCAGGGACAGAGAACCTACGCGCAAGCCACGGTAGACCGCTCCAAACTCTCGGTGGCGCTCATCACCACGTCCCTGAGGGACTTGACCACTTCGGAGGCCGAGTACCTTGGGGAAAGTATCGAAGAACAGGTCTTCGCGGCTATGGACTCCGATGATGTGGAGATAGCGCCAGCCTTTCGGGGTTGCCCAAAACTGTCCGAGGGTACGCTGAAGATCCAGTGTGAGGACGACTTCGCCCTTACCTGGCTACAGAAATTTGCATCCGCCGCGACGCTACCCTCGGGCGACAAGATTCAGATGGTCAACCAGGCTGATATCCCCACCCGCACACGAATTGCCCTCTTCTTCCCTAGATATATGGGGTCACTGAAAAAGCTCCAGATTTTGCTTTGCAAACAAAATGGACGCTGGTATGACATACCACAGTGGCACCCATACAAAGCGACGACTGTCGAGGGAGAGAATAGGGGCACTTTCCTTACTTTGGGCCTGTCATCGACGGAGGTGGAGAAGCTGCTTCTTCGCGACCGCCGAATCGCTTTTGGATTCGGGTCGGTGTTCGCTAAGTTTATAGTAGGGAGGGGTAAACTTAGTGACACGCCGCCCGATCCGAAGGCGCCGATTAAGACCCCAGCTGACCAACCTGCCCCCACGCCCCCAAGGCCGGATGAGCCGAAACCCTCCACCAGCAGGCCTGTGGAGGAACCAGAAGCTCTCCAAGAGGCCGTGGACCAGCTCGGTCGGCTGGCATGCAATGACCTCGTCCCGGATCCCTGGGAAGAGGCCATGATGACTTCATCGCCCAGGACACACTCCGAGTTGGACCTGGATGAGGAGCTGGAAGCGGAGATCCTTAAAGATGCTCCCCCCTCCTAAAACCATCTCAATCCTCCAGACCAATATCCAGCACAGTCAAGCGGCGACGGCTACCCTACGCACAGTGCTGGATAAAAACATCAACAGTATTGCTCTGATTCAGGAGCCGTGGATCAGGGCAAACCGTATATGTGGTCTCAGTAACATCGGAGGTAAGTTAATCTGCGACACCACATGCACAAACCCAAGGGCATGCATTTATATTCCTAAATATATTCAAAGCATGCCACTCACCCAATATTGTTCCAGAGACCTGATAGCTATCAAGATCACAACAGCTAGCAGGGTGATCCCAGATGTGGTCCTAGCGTCCTGCTACATGCCCGGTGACGCCGACTGCCCACCTAAAGAAATGGTCGACCTGGTGCAGTACTGTGAGCAGTCCGGTACTGAGCTCATCATCGGAGCCGATGCAAATGCGCATCATCCGCTGTGGGGCTGCCACGCGGCCAATCAAAGAGGACAGGTATTATCAACCTATTTATTCTCTACTAACCTTAGCATAGCAAATATAGGATCGGAGCCCACATGGGTTACATCCAGGGGCCAAACTATCATTGACATTACACTAGTTAGCACCGGGGCGTCCCACTTAGTCTCAAATTGGCACGTGTCAAAAGAACTAAGCTGCGCTGATCATCGGCGGATCTGTTTCAACATTACCAGTGACTACACACTACCCCCTCCTAAACGTAACCCTCGAGTTACGAATGTACTCTCATATAGATCGTCTCTAAAAAGTAAGCTAAATACACTCACCAACGAGAATATAGATGGCCCTACACAAATTGAAAATGACCTTAAAGTAGTAACCGCAGCTATAATCGAGTCTTATGAAGCCTCCTGCCCACTTAAGCAACCAACAATCCCAGGGAAAGAAACCAGTAGGTGGTGGACCCCGGAGTTGGAAAAAATGCGCGGTGAACTACGCAAACTTTTCAATAAAGCTAAAAACTCCAGGCTACCTACAGACTGGGAAAACTATAAAAACATGTTAGCCACCTACAAAAAACGAATCCGATCTAGCAAAAGGCAAGCTTGGCGAAAGTTTTGCGGATCAATAGAATCGAACAATAAAGCGGCTAGGGTTCGAAAAATTCTGTCTACCGATAACAACCTCACCGTAGGGCCGCTCAAAACACCTGATAATACATACACCACGACAGATACAGAAACACATAAATTGCTCCTAGACTGCCACTTCCCAGACTGTCATCATACTGATGATATTGACTGGAATGAGGAGCATATTACGCCTCCTACCGAAGCGGACAGGCTCTTCTCACGAGACCTTGTCACTAATGACCAAATTGAATGGGCGGTTAAGTCTTTCAACCCCTTCAAATCACCAGGCCTAGATGGAATCTTCCCTGCTTTGCTCCAGTGGGCAAGAGACATCCTATCCCCCTGGCTGGTCAAAATATATCAATCATGCATCGCTTACAGATATGTACCGATACCATGGCGCGAAGTCAAAGTAACTTTCATACCCAAACCCGGTAAGTCGGACTATACCGACCCGAAGTCCTTTAGACCCATCAGCCTCACATCCTTTCTCTTAAAAACTCTGGAAAGACTCTGTGACAGACATATAAGAGAAAAATCACTTGCGAAAAAACCCCTCCATATAAACCAACACGCTTTCACTAAAGATAAATCAACTGAGACTGCACTACACAACGTTATATCTAAAATTGAATGTGCACTCAGCACCAAGCTATCCACACTAGGCACCTTCATAGATATTGAAGGTGCTTTCGATAAAACTAACATACCCTGTATCGAGAAAACTCTGAAAGACTTCCGTGTTAACTCCACACTCAGGGGTTGGGTTGTTAACATGTTGAGACTCAGAGCGGTCCAAGTAACCCTAAAAGACACCACCAGAGCCATTGTGACAAGAGGATGCCCCCAAGGGGGGGTCCTCTCCCCACTCCTATGGAACATGGTGGTCGACTCTCTACTTAGGAGGCTTAATGCCCGAGGCTACTTTACTGTAGGCTACGCGGACGATCTCACTATCCTACTAAATGGAAATCATGTAAACACGCTCTGCAATCAAATGGGTCAAGCATTAAGAGTAGTGGAGACATGGTGTAACGAATACGACCTGAAAGTAAACCCTAAAAAGACTGAACTAATTCTTTTCACTCACAAAAGGAAACTCCCCCCTTTTGAACTTCCAAAACTCTTTGGAACCCAACTCACTCTTTCCAAGACTGTTAAATATCTAGGAATTACCCTAGATGACAAACTGAGCTGGAAACCACATTTAGATAACACTTTAAAAAAAGCCAGCGCTATGCTATGGCAGTGCAAGCGGATACTAGGTAAAAACTGGGGATTAAAACCTAAGATCGTACACTGGCTTTATACCACCATTATTAGACCTGTGATAACCTACGGCTCACTGGTCTGGTGGTCGAGAACTAGATTAACAACAGCCCAAAACGACCTAGAAAAAATGCAACGGCTTGCCTGTATGGCCATCACGGGCTGTATGAGAACCGCACCCACGGCAGCTCTTCAGGTGCTACTGAATCTGCCGCCCTTACACTTACACATACAGCAAGAGGCAGCGATGTCCTCACTTAGGCTGAAAAAGGCAGGACACCTCAAAAATGACTCCAGAATCCTACACACTAATATTTATACAGCGGCCATCCAATACCAGCCCTTACTTACTGCACCATGTGATAGGATAACAAAAACCATTATAACCAAGCACAATTACACTGTTGTACTCGAAGAGGAACAACATGACTACTCCGATATTAAAGAGGTGCGTGTGTATACAGATGGCTCCAAGACCAACCAAGGGACTGGAGCGGGCGTATACTCACAAGACCTCAATATCAAAATCTCCAAAAGCCTAGGCCACCACAATACGGTATTCCAAGCGGAGTGTCTTGGAATAATTGAGGCGGCAATGGCAATCAAAGCCCGTGCGCTGTCCGATATGCATGTCAAAACCATCTCGGACAGTGCATCTGTGCTACAGGCTCTGGATCGTTGTGTGTTCACTTCAGGACTAGTCCTGGAGTGCCACGGTGCTCTGGAGGAGGTAGCCGGGAAAAACATTATAACCCTTCAATGGATTAAAGGTCATAGCGGCTCATTGGGAAACGACGCGGCTGACGAACTGGCTAGGGCGGGGTCGGCCAGGAACCTGCAGGGTCCTGAACCGATTATCCCCCTGCCTTTTGGTCAGCTGCGTGCGTGGCTAAGAGAACGCACACACTCTCTCTCCAAGTCACACTGGCAGGAAGAGCCTGGCTGCAGACAGTCAAAGGAAACTATGCCAACCCTTGACATAAAGCTGACCGGGCGCGCACTACGACTTAGTAGGAAGAACCTGCGGACAGTGGCGGGAATACTCACAGGACATACCACATTAAACAAACACTTACACACTATAGGCATCACCGACAGCCCTCTATGCCGTGCGTGCATGAAGGCTGATGAGACGGTCGCTCACGTGCTCCAGGAATGCACTGGAGTGGCCGATATCCGAAAAAACACTATAGGAACAATAAAGTCGCTCCCAGGGGCGGTAGCTGACCTGGATAAGCTACTTGCCTTCTGGACGGAATTAGGCTGGGAGAGCTAGTTGACCACTTGGTCCACGTACAATGGTCCGCCATGTCGGGCTCAGTGCGGAAACCCGTGGCGTTTACCGCCCGTCTAATAATAATAATAATAATATAATTGTTAACTTTTGAAATGTTTAATGTTAAATTAAAAAAAACGTTGATTTTGTAATTTTTCTATGACATTATGTGTAAGAAGAAATTTATAGACTTATTTGTATTAAGTAAATAAACACTTTTTAATTATGAAAGTACTTACTGTTTTTTTTTATTTCAAGTAAGTTTTATATATGAAATAGGTTCAAAATCTAATAAATATCAAAAACTCAATTGCATTCTTAATTTCAACGTGTATATTTGTCGTTGAAATGGTTTCTCGTGGACTACCACATCAGTTGAATAGTAAAAGTTAAGCCACGTCAGCCGCAGAGGGTTAAAACAAGTATAAAAAACAAACAAATGAAAAACAAAGTATAACTAGAAATAAAAACAAAACTACATATTCAAATTTAGTTAAAACATAGTGTAATGTGAATAAGAGGCAAGAATTGAAGTAAAGGGTTAAACCTTGGTTACAGTTAGATCTAGACCTAACATATACTTTAAAACCAATTTGAAATAGAAGGTTTTTTCCTATATGGGTCTTTTAATGTACTGTTTCTATAATGTAGCATCACATAATGGAATACAAGTTGAGGTGTGAAGGCGCAAGTTTTTACAAAGAAAAAACCGAGACTTAAACGTGTCAGAATTGATGAAATTCAACGTTGGGCTGAAATACTTTTAAAAAAACAACCACAATTTAGCACAAAGAATTGTGTCTGCGTTCAGAATCAACATGTATACATACATATACTCAGTACTCACGGCTATAAATCCCTAAAAGGGGTAGCCAGAGTAAGGAAATTAGAATTTCCTCAGCCACTTTTGCATGTTAAAGGGGGAAAAGATGGTATCGTTGGTGATGGGTTTCCAACCGCATCGCCCAAAACTACTTAAAAAAGCTCCATACGCTTAGTCTCCTCTTACGACACCCACGGGTAGAAACGGGGTATTTCTATTCTCAACCGAAGCTTTACAGCTATCAGACACTATACAGAATCAACAATTTGTAAAATAACAAGATTAAAACTTGAATCAAACTCGATCAATTCAAATGAAACATAGTTTGTTTTGTTCTCGTAGTAAACACTTGAGATCTGTGTTCTATTTTTGTTATACGAAATGAGATTAATGGCGAATCTTTGAGTGTTAAATCATTATTTGGTAGTAAAATCCATCTGCTCTGTAGCCGATCCCAATAATGTAAGTTTTATTGCCAATCGTACGTTTTATGTGATTCTGTATTACTAACTGCCTTGCCAAAATTAACAAGGATTTTTTTTTATACAATTGACTTCATTGGGCTATCCTCAGATACCTCTCGGGATATTTAAGCTTGGTAGATTAAACTCTGGCAAAAAAGGACAAAGTAGGAAACATAATAATTGTATTGAATTGAAAAATAAAACATTTGTAAATTGTGATTATTTCTTCTATTTATTTCCGCTACAATACAATGCTACTCGTACTACCACCCCACATTATGCCAGCGTACCTAAAACAGTCTGTACAGCTTTGCTTTATCGAAAAACCACTTTGCTCAGGCTAAGTTCAACATCTTTGCGGACATAATATATGAGCTGTTGTTCAAAATATTCATATTTAATAACGAAAACAAAACTATCATGTAAAATTATATCCATCCATACCCAAGAAGATATAGATAATATTGAGGTTTTAAGTCCTAACAAAATCCTGAGTCAGAATCATCTTCGCTGCTGCGCATGAGAAGTAGTATTAGTTTCCAGGAGTGCATTTTTTTTGTATGATTTATCAGATTTTATGTTTGCTATCCTAATTCTAAGTTTTTTTATGCAGCAGCGAATAAACGTGTCCTGTCTTTCTTTAAATACGAACAATTGTAAGGAAACTCAAGATGACTTAACTATAGTCAAATTCGTAACTCAAACATTTGCAGTGATAAAAATTCATAGGTATCATTCAAGTTTGTAACATTTTGTTTATTGTTTACATTTCATGAGGCGATGTTTGCAACGGTTGCCAAAGTCGTTAACACTACGCAGACACACTTTGTAAATATCAAGACTTGTTCAACCGACATAAAATTATTATTATGGCTATGATTCTTTTCATTGCTTTTTTTGTTACTGCTGCTGCTGATTGTGGAGTGAAATATGTTTTTTAGAATTCTTCTTTGATTAATATACGTTTTATGTGTTTTGTAATCTCGTAGCATTCAAAGAGAGAAGTTTTATGTATGTTTTCTCTTAATGATTAATGTAAGCAGGTTAACGTTACAGTTTTTATGTAATTTTATATTATGAAACAGCCGTTAAAACGGTACCTAAACCATTATGTTTTATGAATTATATCAAGAGTATTAAGCTTGGTGTAAATAATTTTAGCATGGCATGAAATTGTTAATCAATTGTTCGACAGTGTTCGTAGTGTAGTCGGTAGGAAACTGATAAATTTCGGGTCCGGAGGTTCTAGGTTCGAATCCCGAAATTAAACGATGAATATATATGTATCACGAGTATATAGTATGAAATAGTGAATATGTGTATTTCTATATTACTCTATGTACATTTTTTGGTTTAAAATGTTTTAAATATAAAATATTTTACTTGGCGGGTAATGTTCTTTGATCACAAAAAAAACTATCTGCCCCTGAGCGTTGAGGGAACAAATAAAAAGATCAAAAGCATTTAAATTTTGACTTGTCGGTTAGCGATATAATTAGAGACCAATCAGTCCTTTTCTTAGCCTTCTGATTTTCTTAACAATATTTCGAACCAATCGCGGCTAGTAATGAATTTGAATTGAAGAAGTTAGTAACCCATTTGTAGCAAATATGTAATATTTGTAAAAAAAAACATCCTATAGTCGTACAATTGTATCCCTGTAAAATCTTTTCATAATTAACTAAGCAGTAGATTAGATATACACTCCAGTTGTTGGGCAAATTAAAAATATGAAAACGTTAAATTTACATTCTATTTCGTTCCAGTGAACTCATTATGCAAATTAAGAATTCTTTTGGCATATTAAAGCAACAATAACAGCCTATTCGTTTCCCAAAAATGTTAGTGAAGCTTCATTAATCCTGCATTCCTCTAGAATTAATTACTATAATATAGTGGCTTCGGCCACAAAATTCATATTGTACGGGTCGCTCTACATTCCCCCGTTTATCATGAACCTCGCACGTTTCTACTATTCATACAATGAGATATAAATTTAATAAGTGTCATTGAAAGACCGCACATACAAGACGTTGGAAGTTGGCCCACTGAAACATATTAGATAATTAATTTCATAGAACATACATACATACATACATACATATACGCACGGCTATAAATCCCTAGAAGATGTAGCCAGAGCTAAGGAACTAGAAATTCCTCAGCCACTTTTGGAAGTTGCGTGGGGAAAATATGGTAAAATAAAGGTTGTAGGTGATGGGTCTCCAACCGCATCGCCCAAAAATCCCTTAAAAAGCCCCAATACCGTTAGTCGCGTCTTACGTACACCCACCGGTAGAAAAGGGGTAGTGCTATTCTAAGCCGACACTACACAGCAATAATTTCATAGAAATGTATGTCTAATACATTCTGACATTATGTATATGCCATGTAGTGAGTTTTAGAATGACGCTTAGAATGTTACAACCCCTTTCTACCCATGAGTGTCGTATGAGGCGACCAACGGTAAGAGGCTTTCTTAAGTCGTTGTTGGGCGATGCGGTTGGAGACTCATCGCCAACGATACTTCATTTCTACCGTCTTTTCCCCTATAAACTTCCAAATGTGGCTGATGAGTTTCTAGCTCTGAAACTCTGCCTCACCCTCTTTACGATTAATAGCCGTGAGTGTATTTAAATATGTTTGTATATGTTGAATAAGTTTTAGGATAGTTTATGGAAATATCAGGTATCATGAAATGGAGTACTGACATTGTCACGTGATGTTCGGAAGTATTAGTACCTCTGCCAATCCCCTTCGAGAATAGATATGGCGTGAATGTTTGAGTTGCGTTTGAGAGATTAGCATGAGGTGACTTAAAATAATGGGGCTTTTTAAATAATTATTATATTAATAAGCCGTATTAACAATTATAATTGTTAATACGGCTTGAGGCCCGTCACCTATCATCTTTTAATTAACTTTATTTAACCTACTCAACTTGCGAAAGTGACAGAAGAATTTTATTATATAAACCTCTTGCTCTCTTTTATAGGATTCAAAGCAGTGAAAATAGGTATCGGAAAAGCCAGTGAAACGTTCAGAATAAAATAAATAGGACATTTCTTTTCGCTACTCTCAAGAACCACTTTATTTAGTAATTTTCAGACATAAAAATACAAGGACCTCTTTCAGTTAAACATTCGTATTTTATGCTCACTTTAAGACAATAATGACCTTTGAGGGATTGTGACCCCTAGCCTTTTACTTTTGAAAGTATCTTCTTTAAAAAAACGAAACGTAATGACAGAGGAAACCACTTCCCATTTTGCCGTCTTTCACTTCAGGATAAATCAGGAGTTAACGAATAAGAAAATCTTTTTTGCATTTCAAACGACTGCGGCAGTAATGCACATTTGCGATTTAAAAGCTTTTCTTGCTTCAAGTTTTTATTTCATCTTTATAATGAAAATATTAGAGAATGTTTTAAGAAAGTCGGACAGAAAAAGTAACCAAGTAATCAAGGTTTAATTTGTGAGTATAATTTTATGTTATACTTTGATTGCTGTAAAATCGTTTTAAAACTTTATCAAACTCAAACGTTCACGCCGTATATCCTCGAAGGAGTTGGTAGAAGTACTAACTAATTCTTAACATCACGTGATACTGTCACATAGTATTCAGAGTACCGACGTTCTGCTTGGACAGTAGACTTACTCGTAAGTGATAAGGGACAGGCCGATTACCGTTTTGTACGAATATACTGTCACATGATTTAGTAAAACTTAGCCACGTGGGTTTCCTCAAGATGTTTTCTCTCACCGTTAACGACTATGATAACTTAAGCACATACAAAGTTGATGTAGGCCTGACCGGGGATTTCAAAACCCAATCGTCTGCACAATGAGCGGTGTTCTACACACGGAGCTATCCCGGTTGCTAAAACAACAACTCTAACAGTACATTGATTACCAAAAATGGAATAGCACTCTCTAATGAGGAAACGGTTCATGAATTGTCCAAGTTTTTTAGGTCTGTATATGCAAAACAAAAACCTCAGCTTAGGGTTTCGGAAGCGATGGCGGCGGACGTGGCGGCGGCGGGCGCGGCGGCGCGCGTGCATCTCACCGCGCTCAGCCGCGACGAGGTGCGCGCGGCGCTGGCGCGGCTGCCGGCCAAGACATCAGCCGGCCCGGACGGAATACCTGCCTTTATAGTGAGAGATTGTCGAGCAGTACTGGAGGAGCCACTATCATTTATTTTTAATTTGTGTCTTACCGAAGCTGTAATTCCAGACTGTTGGAAAGTAACTAGAGTAGTACCCGTACCTAAAGACAAGCTTATTTCAGAAGTTAGCAATTTTCGTCCTGTGGCTGTACTATCATCTTTCGCCAAGGTATTTGAATCAGCGCTGCATAGAAATATTTATGTGGCGATTGGTGGTCAACTGACTGATAGCCAACACGGTTTTAGACCAGCTCATAGTACGGCTACAAATTTGCTCAACCTTATGACTTTTGTAACGCCTTATGTAGATGCGGGTAAGAGAGTAGATGCGGCATACTTTGACATCAAAAAGGCATTTGATACAGTCGATGGTGACATACTTCTAGGGAAACTAGCTGAATTCGGTTTCACACCGCATTCTCTTAAACTTATGACGAGTTACCTCAGAAATAGACGTCAATATGTGGACTATGGTGGTTTTAAATCTGACGAGTACCTTACAAACTCAGGCGTAAGTCAGGGTAGTAACCTTGGTCCGTTGGAGTTCCTCGTTATGATTAATGACTTACCAAAAGTGCTCCAACATGCAGAGTGCCTTATTTTTGCGGACGATGTGAAATTGTTACTCCCAATCGAGAGTGAAGTAGACTGCAAATACCTACAGAATGATATTGACAGGATTGTCAAATGGAGTACAACAAACAAGTTAGAATTTAATATAAAAAAGTGCTCGACTATTACTTTCAGTAGACAACGGGGACCGTTTCAATATACATATAATATAAATGGAATTCCACTAACTAGAGTTCAAGAAGTGAGAGATTTAGGAGTCATGGTTACATCTGACCTTTGTTTTCATAGTCACATTGTAAGAATATGTAAGGCTGCTTTTAAAATGTTAGGTTTTGTGCTTCGCACAGCACGCGGCTTTACGAATATAGAAGCAATAAAAGCTCTATATAATGCATTGGTTAGGAGTAAACTTGAATTTAACGCAGTTATTTGGGCTCCACATGAAACTAAATATAGTCTCATGGTGGAGAAAATACAAAATAAATTCTTAAGATTTCTTTATTTTAAAATGTATAGGGTCTATCCCTATTACCCGCTTATGTATCCAACAAAATTTGTTTTAGGGATGGTTGGTTATAATACATTACAAGTTAGAAGGGATTTAAATCTAATTTTATATTTATTGAAAGTTATGCGGGGTATCATTCCAAATTCTTTTATACTGGGTCAAATAAATTTGAAAGTGCCGAATGGAACGCTGAGACGACGACAGGGAAAAATTTTTGCCTTACCACAGTCGCGCACTAATTTATTGCAGCAGTGCCCTCTGGTCAGAGCACTAGTGGCTTTGCGGGAAATTGCAGAAGATGTGGATGTTTTTGCATGTCATCTGGGTGACTTCACAATCGTTGCCTTGAAATATCTATGTTACAATAAGTAAAAGAGTACCATAAATTTAATATGTTAAAATTTAATTTAAAATGTTATCGCATTAGGTTTATGCCTGTAATGATTATGTTTTTTGGAATAAATAAATAAATAAATAAAAAAATATATAATATTGGCAGGAAAAATATCGCTGTTTTATTTCAATGCACACTTGGTCAACATTTCAGCCTGTTTAGCGTCTGAGTGTAAGAAAACAACACTTCAAAAGTTGAAGCAAACAGGTAAAAGTTTTACGAGAATAGTGGAGCGTTATCTGTGAACACCCATCCTGCTAGTCGGCCAACTTTTAGTTTTCTTGCTAAAACATCGTATACATGAGTGGTGTTTCGATCGTTCAAGGGGACAAGCGTCAAGTGAAAACTTTGAGCCCTCGTTTTAGGGGTAGATTTTTATGTTCAAGTCATACAATTCTGTCAGTATTTTTGTATTTGACCAAATTTTCTTTTGAAAATGAGTGGTCGATATCGGTTGATAAGAAGATTGATTCTATAAATGGAATTTTAATATTGATTCTATTTTTTACCTTAAATATATTTCAACACATAGTAAACTCTACATAGTTAAAAACAAACAAAATAAGAGTCTAAATTTCAGTTATGCTAATAATTTCATAAATAGTGTGGTTCTCAAAACACTTTCTACGTCAGTATAACAAAAAAGAAAGTAAAACAACGAAAACCACCAAAATCTTGCTCTTATCTCGCATTTAAACTTTTAAATTTCAAAAGTTAAAACAATAAACAAGCCATCAGAATGTTGGTAGATTAAAACTCTTAATTTCTTTTCATTTCGAAATCTCTTTGTGGAACTCTTAATGAATCACTTCAATTTACGCTTTTTATAAAATACCTACCAACCAACCAATATTCATAGCCAGAGCTTCAAAATTAAAAACTGTTCAGTCACTTTTGGAAGGTAAGAAAGGAAAAGATTGTAAAAGACAGAATGGTTGGTAATGGGTCTCTAGAAATATCTGAAGCTTATCTGATTTGGAAAATCGTTTACTAATGGTAAACTATGTCATCAGAAGGAACACGTGCTATATTTATTACTTTATTCATATATTTTATATGATTCACGCTTATATTTTCAATGTAACACTGTACGTGCAATACGGGGTGGACGATTAGTAAGACATCCAAATAACATTTTTATCACTAACAGTAAATTAAGGCTTATTCATCTTTTAATTCCAACTCAAACGTTCACGCAGTATTTGCACATAGGTGTGGCTGAGGATTCTACTATTATTGTTACCTATTGTTCTGATTACCCACGTTTTGATTGGATAGTGTACTCATGTGATAGGGGGCAGGGCAGGCATATCGCCGTTTTTTTATTAATACGCTATCACATGTCTAAGTACAACTTAGCCAAGTGGGTTTCTCTATAGGTCAGTTTCTGTCTCAGTCTTATAAATGCTCTTAAAAATATTTAGCTAGTAAGTAATCCTAAATAAAGAATACCACATACCTAAAATGGCACTACAAAAATATAGAAATATACAATCAGAAGTTTATTGTGCCACATGGCGTTTTTCAATGTTGAAGTTCACTTAGCTAAAGCACTACTTATTAATACTTAATTTGCCGATAGAACGAAAGAAAAGTACTCTATTCAAAGCCCCGCAGTACTCTATCTTACTATAACTTAAGAAGCTTAAGCGTCGTTTCTCTAATACAAGCGCTTGGTGGTCTCAAAACATTAAAAACTTTCCGAGGAAAATATCCAACAAAGTATATTTTATCACAGTTTAAAGTTTGCAGTTTTCTTTGCACATACGCTCAGATAGCTTTACGCTTAATGATATAAAATATTGCCGATATAATAGTGGGAACGTCTTTTGCCAAAGTAAGATGAAACTACGAAAACTGCATAGGTATGCCAGTGGCATAATGCCACCTTAACATTTTACATACATACATATGCTCCATTGGGTGGGCATTTACATTATATTTTTGAACATCACACCACATATGCGTGAGTAAAATGCTTCTGTTAGACAAAACAATAGAAATGAGATAGTATTCATGAAGTATTACAGATAATTTTAGAAGCATAATTTGCTTCATTTGTAGTCATCCAGTTGAAATAAAAGACATATTTATATGGATGAATTTTACGACTTTTAAATTAAATTCAATAGTTTCCTGAGAATAACAGTTTTATTTTGTAAATGACAAATATTTTTCAAAAAGGTATATTATATATTTTCTTACCTACACACACGTTCTACACGTTCCACGTTCTAATTATAAACTAAATTATGAACTACATTCATATTAACATAAATATTTGGCTCAATAAACTTTTTACGCATCAAAGGAAAACCCTTTAGGCGATGAGATATTAAATTTTCACAATTTAAGAGGAAAGTTATCAACACGCAGTCGACGCAAAGGCGAATGAGTCCTATCAAACTCATAACTCATCCTCACGGGAATAGATACTAACAAAATTTAAACGTATATGAAGGTAATTTGAAATTCTAAACTTGATCCAACTTTATGTGAATAAACAGAAAGTTTTACAAAACACGTCTCCTGTATTAGATTTTACTTCTTTAACAGATTGGAAAGGAGTCTGTGATGCGACAAGCGATAAATGAAAGAATTTATTTTTGTCTTCTAATTTTTTTGTTAGGGAAACTAATCATAACATTTGAACTTTGAGCTACGAATAGAAAATATGCTTTCCAGCTAAGTTAGTATTCTTAGTTTTATGTATTTAATAGTTTTTCATATCTGCTACTTATTTTGAGACAAACGTCTTAGCTCGTTGTTCTATCATGTCAATAGCGTTGGCTTAAAATCACGGTAACCAATTTTGTTCCCTTTCCTGAAGTGGAAAACAGAAATTTAATTTTGCGATGGATTTCTTTTTAGGTATATTTATGTTTGTGAATTCAAGGTGTGGCCCACTTTTGTAACTAAGGGGTATTGAAACTGCATATACTCACGGCTACAAATCTCAAAAAGGGTAGACACAACATCAGAATTGAAAAATCCTAAGCAACTAGACATGGAGTGGAAAAAAGAATGTAACACATCACACAACAAGGTTTTTATTAAGCCTAGTATATTCTTAGGGATTTATAGCCGTGAGTATATGTATGTATGTATGTATATTCTTCTGGCTTTTTAGAGTAGAATCAAATAACTCTCTAAAAATAAATTTCTGCACAACTGTCCCTGATAAATTTTGAAACAAACACATTATTTACCTATCTATTATATTATTTTTAATTTTACATCTAAGATTGTTCGCTTGTCGCGTCGTTCGTTATCATATTTAGCCTCAAGACAAATTCAACGTGTGTTTGTGCCAGTGTTGCTTTCATTTGCGTAACAAGTATCGTAATGAGTTTTCCGCGTTTACAAACTAATTTTATTAATTAGTAAAGTATTGTTTGAACTCCCGCTTCTCCTTTACGTGACACTTGGATTGAATCTTGAATTTCTCTCATTCACAATAGATACCTATAAAATCAATACTTGACATTAGGAACAATACATTAAAGTACACGTATTTCTATTTGTATTCGTATTTCTATTTGCTGTGTAGTGTCGACTTAGAATAGCACTACCCCATTTCTTCCGGTGGGTGTACGTAAGAGGCGACTAACGGTATTGGGGCTTTTAAGGGATTTTTGGGCGATGCGGTTGGAGACCCATCACCAACAACCTTTTTTTCCCTATCTTTTCCCCATGCAACTTCCAAAAGTGGCTGAGGAATTTCTAATTCCTTAGCTCCGGCTACCCCTTCTAGGGATTTCTAGCCGTGAGTATATGTATATGTAAATAAAATTATTTTTAATTACATAAGAATAGCTAACATGTATATTCAGTACTTAATAGCTTAGTTCTAGTGGTTTCGAAAAGCACTATCCCATTTCATACCGAAGTTGGAATGGTCGATATTTTTAAAATAATATTTGGGCGGTTTTATTGGCAAAGAATCATGTTGCATTACTTTATATTACTTCTTTTTAAAAAAATATCTAACAGCAAAGCCCAAACTATCTAATATTATACTCGTTGCAATAGGTTGGCAGGAAGTATAACAATATAGGTTTTGGCCTTTCATTGAAGCTTTGGTTGTATATATTAA
This sequence comes from Bedellia somnulentella, assembly GCA_963576735.1. Classification (NCBI taxonomy): domain Eukaryota; kingdom Metazoa; phylum Arthropoda; class Insecta; order Lepidoptera; family Bedelliidae; genus Bedellia; species Bedellia somnulentella. The sequence goes on from OY755180.1 coordinate 4,828,779, forward strand.
TTTAATTAATTAAAGTTCCGACAGCGAGGTGAAAATATCCTGAGTGAATATAACTGTGCCATATGTATCCTTGCGATTTAATAACAAAGACTTACCGGGATCGTACAAAGTGGCGATAGATAGTCTCTGCCTACCCCAATGGTAAATATTGGCGTGAGCAAATTCTTACAAAGAATTAATAGCAGCGCTTCTATGAATTACTTTGTATTCTCTATCCAGGAAAATAGTGCTTACTTCAGACACCTAGTCTTCGAACTCAAATTATCATTCCATTTTTAAAAGCATTAGAAAGTTTCTCGAGGTTCCACGATAAAACCCAATTCTGATGATATAAATAAAAATATACATCTATATAATTAAAACAAACAATATCGCAATTTTAAATTAAGCCAATAAAAACCAATTCAAAGGTCCAATTATTTAGCAATTAGCTGTATTCTGATATTGCCCAATGAAAAACTCCAAGAAAACCCGTAAATCTTTGTCAATGTCCATTTATCGCAGAAGCTTAATCCGTTTGAGCATTACGAATGTATTTCTGATAATATTTGTCGGGCCGTACGTTAAGACAAGACCACACGCATATCATTGTACTTTATAATTAAATATCTTTTACATTAATGGATTTTGCTGGGCTAAATAGTGATATGATAATACAGATTCCGTGACGTTAACTTATGGAAGTTTATGCGTCGTAATCTCAGATGAGTCAAAGAGGTTCACTGATGCATTAGCTTCATTTATTTATATAAATGATTTTTGGGCGATGCCGTTGGAGACCCATCACCAACAACCTTCATATTTAAGTCTTGTCCCCACTCAACTTTCAAAAGCGGCGAAGGAATTTCCCATTCTAATGCTCTGGCTACCCCGTTAAGGGATTTAAAGCCTTGAGTATATATATGTATTTATGTATCCACATGTATGCAGATGACCTATCTCTGTTCAAGCAATTGGGGTTCTAGCTTCTAGATATATTCAATTTGCTTTCGATTCGCGAAAGGGACACCTTTCACTGAGATTGTTAAATCAAAAGTCAATCTTAATAGAGTGTTTTAGCCATATACATACATATACTCACAGCTATAAATCCCAAGAAAGGTAAGCCAGAGCTTCATAGTAAGGAATTCCTCGGTCACTTTTGGAAGTTGAGTAGGGTAAAGATTGTGTATAAAGGTTGTTGGTGATGAGTCTCCAACCGCATCGCCAAACAATCATTAAAAAAGTTTATTTCCCATAGACGCCTCTTACGAACACCCACGAGATAGTGTAGTGCTTTTCTTATCTGATTCTCCACAGCTCTGCAATAATACTTTAATTTCTCAAAAATAAGTAACTTATTTTGAAATTTTTAAAGACAAGTTATTATAATGAATGGTTACAAAAGAACTGATAGAAAAATTGCAAAAAATTTAAAACCAAAGTAGATTATATCAAGCAACAATCACAAAACGCTGGCCTTATCCTAAAACAAAAGTTTCAGCGGAACCTAATTCACTTTGAATTGGAGGATTACTCTTTGGGATAAAACATCTAACTTTTTGTCCACTCTATGTTTCGAAGTGAAATACAAAATGCGGGAACAATGTTATTTTTATAAAAACTTTTTTTCTGTTTGTTATTTTATTCAACTTTGTTTTCCTTTATTCTCGATAAGTGATTTATAATTGTTTACTAAGCAAATATAAATATAGTCAAAAGTACACCTATATGTCGAGAGATATCAAAAATATACAAAAAATAATTCGAATTAACGGAATGAAAGTGATCTTATCTAGAATTATAACTAGATATATTTTGTCTCAGAGACGATAAAAACCCTTCACTGGGTACTGTGAAAAGCGCCTGTAGAATAGTTTAGTAAGGATATGTAATAGTGCCGTGTAGTGCCGGCTTAGAATGTCGCTACCCCTTTCTACCCACGGGTGTCGTAAGAGGCGACTAAGGGTATTGGGGCTTTTTATTGGATTTTTGGGCGATGCGGTTGGAGACCCATCACCAAAAACCTTTATTTTACGATCTTTTCCTCACTAAACTTCCAAAAGTGGCTGAGGAATTTCTAATTCCTTAGCTCTGGCTACCCCTTCTAGGGAATTATAGCCGTGAGTATATGTATGTATGTATGTCTGATGTATGTATGTAATAAGCAGTTTATGATTGAAAAAAGTTTACTTATATTTTGTAGAACTCCATGACTAAATAAGACACTATCGTATGCATGTATGAGTAGAACTGTATTTTGCCATTTATATTCCGAAGGCGCATAGAAGAGCAATCCAATTTTCATATATTGGCCAAATCTGAGCTGTAGGGATTCGTCAAGCACATTCTGGCATATAATTTGTGAAAGATATTTTTATTTTTCCCTCAAATACGAGCATAAAACGCTGAGATCACGAACAGCCCGCTGCTCTAAGAGTAAAGTTTGATCAAGTGGGAAACGTTCAAAAGTTTGTACTTCGTACCCGCAGGAAGTGAGATAAATATTCATGAGAGTTAACTCGGAGAAAACTTATTTCCTCGTCAGGGTCTGTCCGTCTGTACATTTGTAATGAAACGCCTTATAACAGACTGTTTTAATTTGTGCGACTTCCGAACAAGACGATTCTGTTGAATTAGATTCTTTAACGAGAATCCTTTTATTAATGTTTAAAAGATCTTTTTACGTTTATTTTACGGCTGCTCTAACTATAAATCATCTATATTTGTATTTATAAAAGGTTTTGATAATAAGAATAAAATCACTCCCTTTAAAAGCGGACAATCAAAACTTTCTCGTCTCGGAAGTTTATTAAAACTCCTAAAAGCACCCAAAAGAGCTAATCGCAGCCACTTTCATCATTATAAAATACATAACTCGGAATCCTGTGGAACTCGTAAATAATGAACTGACTTTAAATCGTGCAAAATGAGTGCCGAAAAGCGGACAAACTGAAAACTTTTCGTCGGTAATTTGTACACGGCTCTCGTAATCAGGTAAAAAGGGGGATGTAATACCTTCTAATGCTCGACTTTTTTTAATTAGCAACTCTAACTTTTCCTTTAAGCTGGAAACGCGTATTTTGTGCTTTTGACTAAAATGGAACAACTTTATAGACATTTCGACAACCGTGTTTTCTATGTTACGTTTAACGTAACAACTATGTATGTAATGGGCCTATAGAGTGAATCTGGAAAAAGTAAAAATTAAGATGTAGTAAAAAGATCAATCGACTTAATAAACGTAGTATGTGTTATATCTCTATTTTGTATAGTTTTTTGTACATAATTTCCAAGATGAAAAATATATTAAATAATTTGTAATTTAGAAATACAGAGACTTAAAAGTCTATCCGTACTATTTGAGTATCCACGTAAATAGCCATCTACGGTAAAACGCTTGGCTTACAACTCGACAGTCTCGGGTTCGATACCAATGAATTAAACTCCCAAATTCAATTAGTAAGACTTAAGCAAGTTGGACAAGATATTGCAGGCTTAAACGCTCTGTGGTGACTTATCTGAGCTGTGATGAAATAATTCAAAGAATTTTACGAAGTGTTTTTAAATTTTTATACTAAAAAGACAAATTCATATATTTTTCAAATTTTTCAAATGTGTAGCCATATTGTTATACATTTTTAAAACGATGTAATTAGGGGCAAAGTTTTCATTAATAATTGACAAAAAAATACCAGTAGGAGGTTATGTATTTGATGCATATACCGCTTTTTTTTTAAAGAGGTTCAAGTTTTGTTTAGTTGCTGAGCGATAAATATATGTACTAAATTAAGGACACATAATCCATAATTATAACATACAAACACTTGCGTGACACCAATACAGTGAAAGCCATAATTATTTAACCCTAGGTTTCAATAATTAGTTACTGAGAATTTTCAGTCTATAATTTGAACATAATATACATCCGTCGTATACACAAAACCTTAGCCTAGATTTACTCAGTCAATAGCAATCTGAAATATTTAATTTAATATAAGATATTTGCAACAACCTCAAAGCCGGGTTCATTACTCACTAAAATTAGACTGTTTTGAGTACGTGAGTGGTATCTAATTATACGTATAATTTATTATATTAAGCTTGATGATGCTTTCCACTCTCACTATATAATAAGGTTTTCAGGAAATTGTGCGTCAGGGATTCGCTTAATGTGAGATCTTTAGACGATTACGTGACATGGCATTTATGTGAGAATCCCTGCACTTCTATTTTATGTTTATACAATAGAGGTTTACATACATACATACTCACGACTATTAACCCCTAGATGGGGTAGCGAGAGCTAAGGAATAAAAATTCCTAAGCCACTTTTGGAAAGTTTTGTGGGAAGAAGATGTTAAAATAAAGTTTGTTGGTGATGGGTCTCCAACCGCATCGCCCAAAAATCCCTTAAAACACCAATACCGTTATTCGCCTTTTACGTACACCCACCGGAAGAAATGGGGTAGTGCTATTCTAAGCCGACACTACACAGCAACACAGACGTTTCTGAGTGTTAAAATTGGTGAAGAATATGTATTCTTCTATACATTGTACACGAATCCCAAAAAGGGTAGCCAGAGCTCCAGAGCTAGAAACTTCTCAGCCACATTTGGAAGTTGATAGGGGACAAGATGGTAGAAAATAAAGTATGGGACTCCAACCACATCGCCCAAAAAAACATTCATAAAAATCCCGTTCCCTTAGTAGCCTCTTATGACACTTGTGGGTGGACAAGTGGAAGTGACATTCTAAGCCACCAATACACGGCACGGTAAAAAATTTATTGATGAAAATTTAAAGCTGGCTTTTCAGATCTAATGCTAACATATAATTTCAAAATTTGAGTGTTTAAAGTAATATAATTTGATTTGAATTCACGGTGATAGGCTCTAAAATGAAACTGCTGTAGGGTAGCTTTGACATATATTAAAATATTTAAACTAAAGACGACTGTACTATGGTACCATTTCTATTGAAATTAAATTCTATGTTTAATATTTTTAATATTATTATTTGAGATAATGCTGACTGATATTGCTTGTGACCGAGTAAGTTTTTTTTATCTATTTTGTTAAAGGTAGCAAGAGCGATCTTTTAACTGTGGTATAAAACAGCCAACTCTTTACATACATACACATACATACACATATACACACGGATATAATTCCCTAGAAGGGGTAGCCAGAGCCAAGGAATTATAAATTCCTCAGCCACTTTTGGAAGTTGAGTGGGGAAAAGGCGGTAAAATAAAGGTTTTTGGTGATGGGTCTCCAACCGCAACGCCCAAAAATCCAATAAAAAGCCCCAATACCCTTAGTCGCCTCTTACGACACCCGTGTAGTGCCGTGTAGTGCCGGCTTAGAATGTCGCTATCCCTTTCTTTACATAGAATCTTATATATCTTATTCTAACCGACAGAGTGACAATAAAATAGCGCGTGCAGGCCTATACAGGTAAATTAAATAATATATCTTTATAAACCAATTCAGTTAGCGTGGTGCTTTGGCCTTTATTTTTTCTTGATTACTGTCATATACTCGCTTATTTTATACCCATTGGAGTATGCAAAGACTAACGATCACCACTCAGCACAAGCCAGACAAATCTCTATTCCTTACGTCCCATTAATGATTCTTTTCATGCAAAAATTGGCGGGTTTAATTCGGTGTTCATATCATTGTACCGTCATTATGTTATTGCGTATCGTCTATAAACAGTCTATACATTCTCTCAAAATTTTCACCATAATGTCTTTGAAAGAACTTTCACGTTCAATATCAAAGTTTTGTGTTTCTTCTTAGATCAATTAAGAGATTGCGTGATATATTTATTTATAACCAATACACCGAAACTCGTGGCTAAATTAAATGTTTACACACCCGTAAATTTCCCAAGTTTATCGCTAGTGAATATTTATTACGAGCGTAATTAGGTTCGTGCCTTCAGGTTTGCGCAACGGGAGTCTATCTAAATAAATTATACATTCCTACTGAGTAGTGATGCCGCATGAGCGAATAATATTTGGAATCGTCAAAGGAACATGCTTAATTCTATTTACTTACACAAGCTTCTTAGCGTATAAGAAACACAGTCAAAGTCTTATAAATTACGGTTGAAAACGATGTCAGTCATGTTGTGTTTGATTAGCAAAGATAAAAAATTGGTACTTATAACATAAACATATACAAATTGAGTATTTTTTTTAACTTATCAGTAATTGCTGGAAGCTTTGGTATAATTAAGGATTGTTGGTGTTATGTTTTATAACACAGTCCACCATTTACTTCTTCCCTCAAGCTAGAAATGGGGTTATGTTTGACCATTGCTCATACTTACATGTTCTCACCTTATTGATTTCCATAAAAGTTAACATTTAGCGAAATTTTATATTTTTCCTAAACAATAAATAACAATATTGCTTAATACTATTGCGATTTATTTATGTATATTTTTTATTCTTCACTTTTTTAAAACTAAAATATCCATAAAACGGAGCATCAAAGTGGAGAAAAAAAATATAAAAAAAAGTTGATGCGCTATGAAATGCTTTTATTCTGTTAATGATTTTCTACAAGACTGATATCCGTAAGTTAACTGACATTCTATAAACACACACATAATAACTTCAAACAACCTACCTCACATACAACTACCTAGTAACACAAACCTATTAACAATTAACATATACTTAACGCAATACATATAAATATAAATATATATTATTATTAAGATACCTAGTTATTTAAGCTAATACAATATGTTTAAAAAAGAAAGGAAGATATCTTTGTTATCTAATGTTTAAATTTAAATGTTCTTTTGTAAATTATTTTACGGCATTGCAGTGCCCTTGCAGGGCTCATGTTACGGCTACTTCTATAAATTGTACCACCTATGTATACCACATGAAGCAATAAACGAATATGAATATGAATATTTCCTTAGACCGTGTACAAATATATATTATTAAATTGCGATCCATTATAATTGAACCTTACAAACAACCATAGTGACTTTTCAGTAAAATTAAATATCTTCTCATTTTTAATTGTTTAATTGCTACTTCAATGATCTAAGCCCAAAATTTAAAAAGTTCTAAAACAGTTGTTGTTAATGTTCATAAAAAACTTTGTTACTTAGCTGGAACTTTTGATAACTTCTTTTATTGCAAAAGTTGTACTAGGAACGTTATCTAGAGGCCAATTCCGGAACATAATATTCCGATTAGTGAGATCGACGGGTACCGAATAGATTGAAAGGAATGAGATCGCCTCCGGCCTTATCCTTCATCAACTTTTTCGATTAATACCAAAAACCCTTTACGCTTTCTTTGTCTAGAACACCATTTACGGATCAGTTACTTTTTGCGTTATATTATTTAAATCGTTTCGGCAATATCAATGGAAAAAATCTCTTTAAAATCTTTGTCTTAAAAAAAGGCTACTATGTGCCACCATGACACTGTACGTCAAATTAACCAACTGTTGCTGATATTATCTCGATGTTTATTGTTTTCCTTTTAACAAAACATATGGTGCTTTTTTGTCACCAAAACGATTGAACACCTTTTAGCTTCAAGCAAAACATTCACACTAAAACGAAATTTAAAAAATACGAGTATGCTTTCAGCAATAAAATAATGTATGTAAAAGTAAATGCAATCTGAAGCGCTGCGCAAATACGTATAGTTTTTGCTAGGCCCATCATCTATTTGCTATCGCGTTCGAAGTTATGCATTTAGGTCAGCGGCGTCCTTTTATTTCTTGGCAATCAGTTGAAGTTGGATGCCATGTTTTTCTCGGCAAAGACACGAAATCAACGCGTGTTAAGTTTTTGCCGCTGTTCGTTGGCGCGCTACCGTGTGACACCAATGAGTGATGCGATCGTATCTGTCAGATTCTTCGGCGACTTCGAACACTTAGAAACACAATAGACTGGCTTACATACTCGTTTCAAAGCAATTCCATTACGCCCGCTGTGTTTCACTGATTCGAATTCATTATACATGTGACAAATAAAACATCGGAGCAACTAACTGTACCACTGTTTTTTTGTTTATCCAAGTGGTATTTTATTCAGTAGATTTAATTAACGTTTCGTATGCTATGACTAATTTAATGTTTAAAGTTAATTAAGCGGTGATTTGTCAACGTTGAACGTGTCCAAAATGTAGGCGGTTATAATGAGCGAAAAAAAGGTTTATAGTCTGAACGCGGAAGTTGTAACAGGTAATTCATTGGGCTAATTGAAATGGCTTGAATTGCTTTTATAAAACCATATATGGTAAAACACGGTTATATAACATAATATTTTTTGGCTATATACTGATTAAACACAAAAAGTCAAAATAAGATCAATTAAATTTTTAACATACATAAATATAGTCACGGCTATAGATCCCAAAAAGGGGTAGCCAGAGCCTCAGAGCTGGTAACACCTCAGCCAAATTTAGAAGTTGATAGGTGACAAGATGTAGAAATAAAGTATCGTTAATGATGGGTCTGCAACCGCATCGCCTAAAAAGGGTAGTGTAAATTTTTAACAATAAAATAAATTCACAATAATTAATCTTCAATATTGAAAATATATTATTTTATTTTTAGTTCTGTTTCTTTCTAGATCTATGTTATTTTAACAACCGCAAGAAGCCGACAAAGACGGCGGTGGTTCAATGCGTGCAAAATGTCCCACAAGTCGTGAGTTAACACATGGTCGTAATACAAAAATATTTTACTAATTCTTAATAATTTTAAAACCGATGTCCCTAATTATGGCAAACAATAGCGTTGACTTCTTGCAAACAGGAATAATGTTAAGTTTTGCTTTAAAACAAATTCCTTTTATTTTAGATGCCAAAAGAAGTTAGATACTCTTTTCTCATTAAAATGACACTGGTAAGCTCTACACCTATATTAAGCAATTGATTTTTTGTTGACATATTTGAATATAGAACACACTTCTTTTATTTATTTTTTATTTGAATGAGCATCATTTTTCCGAGAATCTGGCTGGAATCCACTTGCAACAATGGAGCTTAGTCGACGTGATTTTCGCGCTATGATTTATTATGACTTTAAAAAAGTGTGTGAGGAAAGAAAGAGAGATTTGCCAGGATCATGTATACTATATATGCATAGTATTCCTTTATCAAGTAGGTAGTGAGCACAGTTATTTTTTACTTAATAAAATTTTAAAACTCTATTTTACATAGATTATCATATCTGCGTTTTCATACAGCTTATTTCTACCAAAGTTGGAAGAAATATGGAGAAGGAATAACAATAGAAAAATAAATAAAGAACAAATAAAGGAAAGAAAAATTTCGACACAGGCGGGAATCGAACCCGCGACCTCAGGTATACGCCCCGACGCTCTGCCAACTGAGCCACCGTGTCAATTGGCTGCCAGTGCGAAATTCTTCTATCCTTTATTTCTTTTACACGTTTAAGTAGTGTTTGCGTTTTCTACCTCCGAATTTTAACTAATTTGGAAGGCCACTTGTCTACCTTTTCAGATAGAATGCAAATATTGAAAACGCCTAATTATCACATAATTTAAATCTTTTTGTTTATGAAAACCTCATGTGGGGATTATTACTAATAATTAAAGAACAAAATACAGGAAAGAAAAATTTCGACACAGGCGGGAATCGAACCCGCGACCTCGGGTAATTGACACGGTGGTCGAAATTTTTCTTTCCTTTATTTGTTCTTTAATTATTAGTAATAATCCCCACATGAGGTTTTCATGAACAAAAGATTTAAATTAATAGAAAAATAAAGTTTAGTGTAACAAACTAAACCAAATCTAAGTTAGCTTATTATCTACACGTTAACTTTCTACCGCAATCTTTGTACCATATCGTGTAATACCCACTTAAACTTATACAGAGCAGAAAATTGTAAGCAGAAAACCGGAACTTATCTTTAACTTCATGGAAATTAAAACCACTGAGAAAATGTATATACTTGAGCATAGTTTTCTTATTAAGTACTTACAAAGAATTTATATATATTTATATTTCTTATTTTGAGGGACTCTTTGAAAAAGAGGATGCATCCGTTACTTCGCCGATCGACAGTAATGTTGATTGGAACGATGAGATGGGTGCCTTTAGTGAAAGTGAGATCAGTATGGAAGAAATAATGAAAGCAATGAAGAGTATGAAAATAGGGAAGGCGGCAGGGTATGATAGGATAACTATCGAAATGTTGAGGGCTGGTAAAGGGTTGGTGGCTTCTTGGTTGTACTTCCTTTTCCAAAAGTGCTGGTCTAGTGGCAAAGTACGACAAGACTGGTGCAAGGCGGTGATTGTGCCCCTGTATAAAGGAAAAGGGTCACGCCAGGAGGCTAAAAACTACCGCGACATTAGCCTACTCAGCATTATCGGTAAATTGTATGCAAAGGTATTGATTGAAAGAGTGATGAATGAAACTGATGAGAAAATATGGGATGTGCAAGCAGGATTTAGGAAAGGAATGGGATGTATGGATCAAATCTTCTCTCTAAGGAGCATCACCGAAAAGTTCTTAGCTAAGAACCGAAAGGTGTATTGCTCCTTCATAGATTTAGAGAAGGCGTATGATAGGGTGGTAAGAAAGTGTTTATGGGAGGTGTTATCCAAGTTCGGTTTGGGGAGCCGACTTATACGTGCACTGGTATCACTCTATGAGGATTCCAGTGCATGTGTGAGAGTAAACGGGGAAAATCACTTCCGCTCGCTTACGGAAAATTATTTTTGTTATAAGGTCTCTGCGTGAAGTAACGCATGGCAGGATACTACGCACCGTATATTTGGCTTTATGCCAATCTATACTTAATTATTGTATATTGGTTTGGGGTGGATGTGCAACTACAACCATGATTGTCCTAGAGAGAGCCCAGAGAGCTGTGTTGAAGACATTACTAAGAAAACCTCGAAGATCTCCACTTCAGCATTATATGAAGAAGCTGATTTTCTTAGTGTGCGCAAACTTTTTATTCAGCGAGCTGTCCTAGCTGCAAAACAAAATATGTGCCAACAGCACCGCAGTGATATGTTTAGCAAACGTTTATTTCCTACGCTTATGTATGGCAGTGAATGTTGGGTGTGGCAGAAGAAGCATGAGAGCAGAGTGAATGCAGTAGAAATGAGGTCCCTCAGAAAAGTGTGTAATGTTAGGTTATGTGATCGTGTGAGGATGGATGTGATTCGTGAAAGGTGTGGTATAAAAGATGATATTGTAAGAAAGATAGAAAAAGGAATGTTGAGATGGTTTGGGCACATAGAGAGGATGGATGACAGTAAATTGGTGAAAGAGATATATAGAGCCAATGTGGAAGGTAATGTTAGTAGAGGACGACCTCGGAGGACACATTTGGATCAAATAGAACATGTGCTCAAAAAGGCAGGTGTCCGCAGTATGAAGAATAAAAGAGCACGTATGAGAAGATTGATGGATGTAAACGAAGCCAGAGAGGTGTGCCAGGATCGTACAAAGTGGCGATCGATAGTCTCTGCCTACCCCAATGGGAACTAACGGCGTGAGAATATGTATGTATGTATGTAAAGAATTCCAAATATCTCATTTCAATTCATTTCAAGAATATTGTCGGTAGATTATGAGTTCACTGTGGTATTAGCTATAGCAGAAGTACAATTGGCGGTCTTATCTCTGTAAGCGATCTGTGCTGGACTACTTTTGGTAGTAATATTAAACAAAATATGGTATTCTCAAGAAAATTTATTAAATTAATTGACGCAAATAGTTTTACTTCATTCATCTTACTAGCTACCAAAACTTTCGGGCGTTCTTTCCATAATCCGAAAGCAAAGGGTTTAAAATTTAAAATTGCTATTTTGAGGTTCAGAAGAGGAATTATTAAAGCTTAAGATAATGATAGGAGCATTGCCCATTGGGGTAGGCAGAGAATAGCAGTATCCACATCGTACATTCTTAACCAATGGTATACTTCTCGAGTTTTTTCTACATTCATTAATATTCTGATCCATTTTAAAACATCAATTTATTATTTTTATACAAATATTCCGATAAAAGGTATAAAAAACGAATCGTTATCGTCTGTCCTAGTTTCCAAACTAAAGAGACTACTGATTAATCCAATGAAGCACACTAACGTAACCCGGTTCGACAGTTTATACCCCTTCAGTTTTCCTGTACGAGGATTATTGGGTACGTTAACTCTATTGATTTTGTGGGCCCATAATGTAGTTTGGAACTTTTGAGGCTGAGCCATTTTCATGTTCAATTGCACTAAATTATTATTAATTACATATAGCTGAGTGAAAAATTTAGTCAACGTTTTTTTTATTTATGACATCGTTGCAGTATTTGTATAATTTGTATTTAAAATGGTAGAATAGAATGCTACTAGATGCTAACATATTTTTAATTTAGAAATTGAGCTTTTTTGAAATAGTTACCGTCTTTTCTTGGAACAAATTGCATATTTATCAAAGGCTTGTATTACCATCTCAACTCAAACTAAAATACATACATACATACATATACTCACGGCTATAAATCCCTTAACGGGGTAGCCAGAGCTTTGGAATGATAAATTCCTCAGCCACTTTTGGAAGTTGATTGGGGAAAAATGATAATAATAAACGTTTTTGGTGACGGGTCTCCAACCACATCGCCCAAAAATCACTTAAAAAGCCCCTATACCCTTAGTCGCCTCTTACGATCACCCGCGGGTAGAAATGGGGTAGTGTTATTCTAAGCCGACACTACACGACACCTTCACTTCAAACTAAAATGTTCACGCTAAATGTCCCCGAAGGGGTTGGCAAAGGTACTAATACTCACGTGACATTGTTAAAGCTGTGTAGTGTCGGCTTAGAATAGCATTACCCCATTTCTGCCGGTGGGTGTACGTAAGAGGCGACTAACAGAGGCTTTTTAAGGGATTTTTGGGCGATGCGATTGGAGACCCATCACCAACAACCTGTATTCTACCATCTTTTCCCCACTCAACTTCCAAAAGTGGCTGGGGAATTTATAATTTTTCAGCTCTGGTTACTCCTTTTAGGGATTTATAGCCGTGAGTATATGTATGTATGTATGCACATTGTGAAAGTGTACTTAGGTGAAAACAGGCAGGCCGATCGCCGTTTTGGACTTAACACTGTGACATGGCCAAGTACAACTCAGCCATATGGGTTAGCTTGCTACTATCAGTCTGTAAAGTTATGTTTTTCTAAAATCAAGCCTAAAAAGGTATATAAAAATATTAACAAAATGTGAGTGAAAGTAAGAAAGTTTTTGATACATACTTAAATAGTATTTAACTGGAATTCTTGTAGAAGACCAATTAATTGCGTAGCACATGTATACAAATTAAGGCTCGGTGCGAGTCCAACAAAGGTAAGGTGATTTATTTTTACGATTGTAAATCCGTTATCTGTCTGTCAAATAGATACAAAGTACACTATCATTTGTCAGTCGGATGATTTGATTGATGATTTAAGTCTAATTGTGCTGTTATCTTTTTATGTAGTTACACATCTTTCACATCTGTTACTTTATTAAAATAATACATACATACATATATTCACGGCTGTAAATCCCATGAAGGGGTAGCCAGAGCTAGGGAATTAGAAATTCCTCAGCCACTTTCGGAAGTTGCGTGGGGAAAAGATGGAGAAATAAAGGTTTTTGGTGATGGGTCTCCAACCGCATCGCCCAAAAATCCCTTGAAAGCCCTAATACCGTTAGTCGCCTCTTACGTACACCCACCGGAAGAAATGGGGTAGTGCTATTCTTAAAATAATTAAAATAATGAATACTTGTATCGTATAGAACTACTACCTTAGTTTTTCCGGGGGTGTCGTATATAAAGGTTAATTAAAATGTTATAATAAGAGTTTTAAGAGTGGCTACAGATCCATCTCCCACAATATTTAATGCCATAATTATTTCGCCACTCAACTTCCACAAAGTCACGAATATGCACGTAGTCCCAGCTTATAATGTCACTACCCACTTCTGTTCACGAGTGTCGTAATAGGCGACAAAGGGTATTTTTAAGTGGTTTTTGGGCGATGCGGTTGGAGACCCATCTTCAACGATACTTTATTTCTACCACCTTATCCCCTATCAGCTTCCAAATGTGGCTGAGGAGTTTCTAGCTCTGAAGCTCTGGCTACCCTTTTATGGGATTTATGGCCTTGAGTTTATGTATCGTATGTGAATGCACTGTCCAAGCCAAACGTGTGTTCTCTGAATAAGCATACCTCGAACACGTCGTGAATGTTAATTTGCGCAAAAAAAGAAAACAAGAGAACTTGTTAGATAGAAATCAATTACATACATACATATACTCACGGCTGTAAATCTCTAGAAGGGGTAGCCAGAGCTAAGGAATCTGAAATTCCTCAGCCAATTTTGGAAATGTGTGTGGGGAAAAGATTGTAAAAATAAAGGTTGTTGGTGATGGGCCGCATCGCCCAAAAATCCCTTGAAAGCCCCAATACCGTTAGTCACCTCTTACGTACACCCACCGGAAGAAATGGGGTATTCTAAGCCGACTCTACACAGCCTAATCAATTATTGATCACATATTTCATATTTTGAATACAAGTAAGTAAAATAATATTTTAACACTGATATAGATAATATAAAAATACCACTTGATATACCATCATCAATATTAACACATCAAACATACAATAATGACAAGAACCAATCAGACGAGGTAAAAGATTTTGATACATTTGTGTTAGTCGTTCGAATCATTAGCCAAAACCAAACGCAACAATTTTCACAAGTCATTTGTAGAAGCTTTGAGAATAAAACGGTTCAAAATGATTTCGCAAAAACCAACTACCCGACTAATCATGATTGATAATATCGTTTCCGTAAAGAATACAAATATATATAGTCAGTTTTTTTATTATAAACATTTTGATAATAAAAATATGGTCATACATAATGTTACTATAAAAACATATTTTTTGTTGTGTTGTGTCCTAAAATGAAAAATATTTAACATGTTATAGATTCTAACTGCTTAAAAAAGTTGCGAATAAAAATTCTTGTTTCTTGTCTATGCACCCCATTTGACGGTATCTGTGTCCACATATATCCAGGATCGTACATAATGGCAATCGATATTCTTTGCCTACCCCAATGGGAACTAACGGCGTGAATATACGCAGGTATGTATGTTTGTTACTAATAATTAAAGAATAAATAAAGGAAAGAAAAATCTCGACACAGGCGGGGATCGAACCCGCGACCTCAGGTAAACGCCCCGACGCTCTGCCAACTGAGCTACCGTGTCAGTTGGCTGCCAGTGCGAAATTCTTCTATCCTTTATTTCTTTTACACGTTTAACGTGTCGAGATTTTTCTTTCCTTTATTTATTCTTTAATTATTAGTAATAATCCCCACATGAGGTCTTCATGAACAAAAAGATTTAAATTATATGTATGTTTGTTTGGCAGCCAATTGACACGGTAGCTCAGTTGGCAGAGCGTCGGGGCGTTTACCCGAGGTCGCGGGTTCGATCCCCGCCTGTGTCGAAATATTTCTTTCCTTTATTTATTCTTTATTTATAAGTGATACATGTTCTTTTATTCTTTTCACTTCGGACCTTACAATATGTAACTCTATGGTAATAATTCATTCATTGTAAAAATAACTACAATAAACGAATTTCACAAATATTTTCGTTTGTAATGTATATACTCTGTTTCATATTTTTTACTGTTATTTTACATACATACATATACTCACGGCTATAAATCCCAAGCAAGGGGTAGCCAGAGCTAAGGAATTAGAAATTCCTCAGCCACTTTTGGAAGGTGCATGGGGAATAGATGGTGAAATAAAGGTTCTTTATTTATAAAGATGGGTCTCCAACCGCATCGCCCAAGAATCCCTTAAATGCCCCAATACCGTTAGTCGCCTTTTACGTACACGCCCCGGAAGAAATGGGGTAGTGCTATTCTAAGCCGACACTACTCAGCAACTGTTATTTTAATATTCAGATAAACATAAATAAACTATAATATTCATACCTCTATTTGCACGTTTTGTATACACGTCGTAGATACAAATGTGTGCTCCGTGGTATTTTCTATAGATATCCTCATAGATACAAGTGTAAAACTTTGTAACCTAATTAAAATGTATAAAAAAGTAACGTATCATTAAACTTTAGCTTTTGGTTAGTTTCGTATTTCGTAATATATTTGTAACGTTAGACGTTGAAAGGGGCCCAAATTGGGGCGTGGTAGGGGTGGGTATATTTTTTATTTAACTCGTTAGTGAGAAGTGGGTAATGTGTGGCGCCCACATTTTACGAATATATTGATTAACCGTTCCGTGCCCAACGGTTAGAGTGTTAGATTCTAGCATCGGAAGTCTTGGGTTCAATTGCCATGTAATTCAATATGAAATAATAATATTAAAAATTTTGGGCTATGAAACTAATAGCTACAGGTATCTGCTATATTCTATACATACATATGCTATTTTCTATACGAGTGTAAAAAGTATTGCATCCTATTACGAAAACCCATTGAATCTAAGGATCTAAAGACTTCCTTTCAGTTCCTGAATTATTGTTGTGTTTTAATACCACACTGCTTCGGATCAAATGCATATCATACACGTTCTGAAACAGGTGTAATTTATATAATGGAAATTAAAACTACATAGAATAAAAATAAAATAAAAATACGCAACAGTGAAATGACTTAGTAAAAGCGTACACACTAAGAAAATACAGCTAAATTCAAAGTTCAAGCCAATATTATTTAAGTCACTAAAGCCGGGAGAGCGTGCAAAAGTCAGGCTGTCAGGCAAACTTGGTCCAAGATTAATGGTTTCAGGGGCGGGTCATCTTAAATCGGATGCACGCGGTGTTAGTGTCTCGCCCGGGCGATTAGGACTTAACAATTTAGACATGGTAACAAAACTAAGACAAACAAAATGTTTAGAACGTCACACATTGTCTAAGTCTAAGATACTGGAATCTATGAATGTAGATTGGCACCTGAAGTTGGTATTTGATGTGTTTTGTATTGTTTGTGTTTTTCACTATATTGCTATTGATTGCATATTTTATCTTGTTAAGGTTGTATACTAAGAGATATCATTAATTTTGTATCAGAGCTGTGTAGTGTCGGCGTGAAATAGCACTACCTCATTTTTCTCGGTGGGTGTACGTAAGAGGCGACTAACGGTATTGGGGCTTTTAAGGGAATTTTTGAGCGATGCGGTTGGAGACCCATCACCAACAACCTTTATTTTAACATCTTTTCCCCAGTCAACTTTCCAGAAGTAAAGAATTTCTAATTCCTTAGCTCTGGCTACCCATTCTAGGGATTTATAGCCTTGAGTATATACATATGTATGTATGTATGTATGCATGCATATTTAATAATTTTGAATGATATGCGCTCAAAATTTTATTGGTTTAAGTCACTAGTTATTTTGACTATTTTTTATGCTTAATTATTTTACAGTTTCAGTTGTTCAAGACAAGTATTGATAATAACATAGAATAGTGAATCAGGTGCAACCCACAAGTGAGTGTCTTTTTTAGTTTTCATATTTCACATTATAATAGGAAATGTTTATTTGTTATTATGTTCTGTTGAATTAGAATTTAAGGTACATAATATGCTATAATAAAAGTTATGTTTCTTAGTACAAGTAAAAGTATAGTTTGCAGTGTGATTAATTATTGCAATCTCTTTCAATCAAACCTATACCTCCCAATAATAAAATATGAATACACAAAACCAATCTCTATCAGTAAGCTTAAAAGTTACACACTCACTATACGCCTGTTGTGAACATATTTTTGATGAGAAAATCTAGCGGTCAAAAGACTTTTTGAAACTCACATTACAAGGTTGCGGCACATTTCGGTGCATCGTTCCGAGACAACATGCGACCGACAGTGTCCGGAACCGGCGGCTATCCCGGATATTGAACAGTAAACTCGACTTGCTTTGAAACCCATCACGTACGGTTTAAGGATTTCAGGGGAAATCTACTGCGGCTTATCGGCTACGGCATTTTGCGTTTTTATTGACTCTGATGGGCATAACTTCAGGTGTTAAGTGCTTGCTGGTGCTTGTTATATATTGGTTTAGATAAATATCAAAGTAGAAAACCCATCTTTTTCTTTCAATGGTTAACCATCATTTAAAATTGGTTACATTAAATTATACTCTTTTGTCATACAAAATACTTCAAAAAATACTTATATACATATAAATACTCACAACTATGAATACTAGAAACTTTTTATTGTTGATTGATGGGATGATACTTAGTCAATATGGAAAATAAAAAGATAATCACAGAGATTCCTATACTATTAGAAGTAGTTTAAGTTAGTAGTAATTGCTAGTGGTTAAAATTTGTGCTCTTAATACTGAAGCTGCTTTCTTGATTATCAAATTCGGGAGTATATTTGATTGTGTATGGACAAAACAAGGCTTTTAATAACATTAATAAGAAAACACATGACTATTAGATTCTATTTGTATCTTCAATGCTAATATTCTACTTACAATATCATCCGCATGGGCTCTATATATTCCTTTCACGCCTTCATACATCCTATCTAGAGTATGCGGTAAAAATATATCACTAACCAAGAATATTTTGCGACTGAATAAAGTTCAATACAATATTAATTAGCCATTGAAAGTCACAATGAGCAGTAAGAATAATTTAAAGGTTTTCCTGAAAATAAACATGTAAAATCGTCACTCTAGTGCGGCCCTGGAGGCGACGACACAGCTGTCCGGCACCGCGACATGTCCGGAAACGGCACTGGAACTGAAATAATACTCCTGTTATACTATTTAAATTGTATGTAATGAAAAATACTAAGGGTATGGGGCTTTTCCTAAGTGGTGGTAAGGCGATGTGGTTGGAGACCCATCACCAACGATACTTATTTCTACCATCTTGTCCCCTATCAACTCACAAATGTGGCCGAGAAGTTCTAGCTCTAAAGCTCTGGCTACCCCTTTTTGGGATTTATGGCCGTGGGTATATGTATCTATTTGGCCAAACCCATAAACCATATAAACCCACTTTGCTAAATTGTATTAAGTCATGTGATAATGTGTGTTACAAAAAAGATGAAAGGCCTGCCCTCTATCACGTGAGTGCACTGTCTAAGAAAACCATGGGTATTGTAAACATCATGTAAGATTACATACATACATACATATACTCACGGCTATATTTCCCTAGAAGGGATAACCAGAGCTAAGAAATTATAAATTACTCAGCCAATTTGGAAGTTGAGTGGGTAAAAGATGGTAAAAATAAAGGTTTTTGGTGATGGGTCTCCAACCGCATCGCCCAAAAATCCAATAAAAAGCCCCAATACCCTTAGTTGCCTCGTACGACACCCGCGGGTAGAAAGAGGTAGCGACATTCTAAGCCGGTACTACACGGCTTAATGTAAGATTAATTTTGCATTATAAATGATAATGTGAATATTTGCATATATTACGTGTATGATCATTTTCAGCAATTATCCTACATCGAAACCTAAAAGTTGTTATGATTCTTAACGCAACAATATGATGAAATTAAGGCTTGATGCCAAGAGATTACATTTTCCAACGTAATTCATAGACTATTCTCCAAACCCTGATAAAGTCTTAACAATTTTATAGTTATAAAATTAGTAACGTTTGTTATTATTTTATCCGTAACCAGAATAACCCCAAAGTTCAGTTGCAACTGGATTTATACGCTAATTTGGAACTTCGGTGCAACTGTGACTGTTTCGGTTTTATTTATAACTATATATAATATATTTATACATAAACATACATATACTCTTGAATTCAATCCCTAAAAGTATGAGGTTAAGCTTTAGAATAAAAAATACCTTAGCCGCTTTTGAAACTTGAGTGGAATAAAGATTGTAATACTAAAAACATTCTATATACATACATACATACATATACTCACGGCTATAACTCCCTAAACGGGGTAGCCAGGGCTTTGGAATGAGAAATTCCTCAGCTACTTTTGGAAGTGGAGAGGAAAAGATGGTAATAATAAATGTTTTTGATGACAGGTCTCTAACCACATCGCCCAAAAATCACTTGAAAAGTCCCTATACCCTTAGTCGCCTCTTACAGTCACCCACGGGTAGAAATGGGGTAGTGTTATTCTAAGCCGAAACTACACAGCTATTTATACTCGTATATATGTTATACATTTATGAGTTGGTTTCCAATTGCAGTAGTATTAACATTTATTGTTTAATCGATAGACTAGCTCCAAATTGATGGTGCTGGGAGCGCGGTGAAGTAACTCCTTGGGTGTAAATTTCCCTGGTGTGTCAAAATGGGTGGAAGGCAGGTTAAGAAGAGAATGCTTAAGATATATCTATTACGCATGTAAAATTCATTCGTGCAACAAATTACTGACATTTACACCATTTTTTATGTGAAATGTATTTTAATACACCCTACCTGAACTAAAAATACCTTTTGAACATTCTTTTGTCAATGTTGAATTCCAAGTGTGAGGGTTTATTACGCAAGATTATATCACTTGTTCTTCTCACGATTTTCACGTTAACCCCAACAACCCTCAACATTTCTAAGATTCTTTACAAGTATTTTACTAACATTAACAGTCCTACAATTATTTTTGGAAAATATTTAAATATTTTTGTACTGAAAAAAAATACATAGAATCAAATTATTGCATGTATAAAAAACCTTAGGCTGTAACGTCAAGATCTCATATAACTTATGTAGAAACAAAATTTAATATAAATATTTGTAAGGAAGTTTGCGACGTACGGAAAAAATAATCTCATAACAAGAAACTTAATATAAACATAAGAATTTCTACAACCCTTATCCGGCCTATTTTCCCTGAGGGTTACTCGCACACTATTCTGGTTTTTACATACTTTTACGAGTTTCGAGTTTCATGAAGTTATAACAAGAGTCATGATGGAGATTTTTGTTCCGGAAAACAGGAAATTGTAAGTATATTTTTGTCTCTTTTCTTGTTTTTTAATGTTCAAGTAAATTATTTAATTAATTTAAATTACCTACTAGGTTAAGATCAAATTAATGTATGTCATAATGAAGTGACAATGTATTTAAAGTAAGGGGTATTTAACAAGATGCACGCAAAAATGCAATAATTAATTATTTGAAAGTAATTTGCCATTATCTAGTTCACAGGAAAAGTCAGAAACAGTTGAAAAGAAACCAAAGCTAAATTTTATTCTTTAAGATAAGATCATTAGGATTAGGTAAAATTTATAAAACCAACTAAAGACACCCGACATTGTTTCTAATTACCAACAAAACTACGGATAGAAATTCATAAAATCTCATTTCTTTAAGGGACTTAGCTATTAAACTTCATTAGCGGTGAAGCGTAATCAATTTCGTAAGCGCTTGACATAAATTTGTAAAGACCCATATAAATATACGCAGAGTGAGCGTTTGTCATCAAATTGTGATCTTATCTAAAATAGCATGGCGGTAAAAAATAAAGTGTCCCTAGTAAATTTAGTACGCGTTGATGCACATTTCTCATATCAAGTTAAACTCCGTGTTAGCGTAGGTGGAAATGACGAAAATATCTTTTGACTTAATTGTTTACTTCAGTATAAGTTTTAAAATAACTTTAGTTTGGTTACCGTGTAGTGCCAGCTTAGAATGTCGCTACCCCTTTCTACCCCGGGTGTCGTAAGAGGGAACTAAGGGTATTGGGGCTTTTTTTTTTGGATTTTTGGGCGATGCGGTTGGAGACCCATCACCAAAAACCTTTATTTTTACCATCTTTTCCCTACTCAACTTCCAAAAGTGGCTGAGGAATTTATGATTCCTTAGTTCTGGCTACCCCTTCTAGGGAAATATAGCCGTGAGTATATATGTGAGTATATGTAGTTTGGTTAAGATTTTTATTTTTTGAATGTAGTTGATTTAGAAATATCACTAACAAAATTATGGATGACGACATGTAATGTTTGAATTTTATTGCTAGGTAAGTTGGTGGATATTATATTATTTTATTCTCACGCCGTTTGTTTCCATTGGGATCAGCAAAGGTCTTTATAAATGTGAACATGCATATTTTCTTTTTTTTTCCATGGTACATTCATTAAAAATATGTAAAATATCTAATCATATTTTTTTACCATAATATAAAAAAATGCATAAATTAGTATAAGTATAATAGGAATGAAACCTCTCAGAATTAAACGCAACATAAGGTTATATTCACTGCTAGAAATAAAATTTTATGTGAATGATATTCCAAGAAGATGACGAAATTAAAATTAACCTAGTTTTTGATTAAATATTTTTTTTAACTTCAAAATTTTAACTTGATTGGATCTTATATCTAAAAATGAGTAGGCTTTTATTACACTAGCTTTTCTTTAATTACTATTCATTTTGCCACCAAATTGATTTTCATTATCGGTCTTGTAATCAAACGCTTTTATAAGTAGTTTCCATAATCGTCATGCATAAAAACTAATTAATATATGTAAAGCATACCTATCAGATAATATGTTCTGTTGATGATCACAATGTATGTATAAGGCATCTATAATAGTTATGAGATATTAGTTACTCGGTGAAAATCATAAAGAAGCGACGGCGCCAAGATGATTTTCGATAATCTCTTTACCATCAAAAAGTATCGAATGACAATAAACGGACTGTTTATGTTGAAATAACGATCTATCGGCGGTCAAACGTAGGTGCGCATCCGAAAATAAAACGAAATGCTAACCAGGCCTAGCACGAGCGCTATTTTATCGTCACGATATCGGTTAGAATGGGATGACAGTATACAATACTAAATAACATACATACATAGATATACCCACGGCCATAAATCCCAAAGAGGGTAGTCAGAGCTTCAGAGCTAGAAACTCTTGAGCCACATTTGGAAGTTGAAAGAGGAGAAGATGGTAGAAATAAATTATCGTTCGTGATGGGTCTTGAACCATATCGCCTTAGTCGCCTCTTACAACAGCCGTGGGTAGAAAGGGGTAGTGACATTCTAAGCCGATACTACACGGCACTAGTAAGTGCGTAAGAAATGGCTGTTTCATACCACGCGATATCTAGTTAAAAGCTCGCTCCTACTAGCAATGCAGAGGACGTATAAAATAACAGACGATAAAAAAATTGGTAGATTAGAATCACAAAGTATTTATATTTGGGATACGACGAAGGCGAGCGTTAAAGGTTAACGATTTCTATCAATTAAGGTTATGGGACGACTCGACATCCCTGTCGGCGGCCTCCCGCTGAGTTTGAATTCGCACCTGTCCTTTTTGGTTTAGTTTTTCACAAAACTGAGCACCCATGTCCGACAAACAGGTGATTTTTATGTCGGAACCTTTAATAAGCTCTTGTTTATAGATATGATAATTTTAATAGAAAGTGCCAACGTCCTACTGAGATAGGGTGGAACAAATCGGTTTACTAATCGACTTTTCTTACAAGTTGTTCATTTAAAAGACAAATTGTATGGCGTTTTTGATATTGAATATCTTTGGTAGAGTTATTGATTATATAATAAATTTATTAGTTTTATTCTGTTATTTTATTATTGTCACTGCGAGTGCTTTTAATGCTCTGTTTAGTCATAAAAATATGAGTATTATAATATTTTCTAGTTAATTTTTGTATGTACGATGTGCCATATTCCAATTCATATAATTTTAGTCTTTAAAAATTGGTTTAATAAGTAATATTTCAAATGAACAAAATTTCCAAATATGAGGCAGAGATAAACGTTATTTGGCCCTATCCCGTCATACAATAGTTTTCATATGACCATCGTGGTTCATAAAGTAAAAAAACATTAACCTGGACAGGATACTCAGATAAATAAACACATATATAGCTTTGAAGTGTCGGCTTAGATTAGCACTACCTCATTTCTACCTATAGTTGATAAATATTCGTAAAAGATGACTAAAGATTTAGGGGCTTTTTAAGCGATTTCGGGTAGTGCGATTGGAGACCCATTGATCGCCAATAACCTTGATTTGACAATATTTTCCCCACACAACTTCCAAAAACGGCTTATGGGTTTCTTATTCTGAAGCTGTGGCTACCCTTTTTAGGGATTTATAGCCGTGAACAATATTAAATAAACTAATGGACAAATTACACAGTATACATTTTCAATTTGAAATTGTTTTCTTGCAATACAGAATTCATACTTTGTCGAAATGACTCTAAGACAAAAGATATTTTATAGCAAATTTAGAATTTTATTATGTGATGCGGTGAAGGGTCTTTTTTATTTTTATTGACGATATGAACAGGTGCATAAAACTTTTTATAAACCTCCTCTTATCCTGGTCGTAAATTGTGCCTTTAAGTAACAAGGTCGAGCTTTAACTTAGATAACACTGGCCACAAAAAATGCCGGCCTCATTTCGAAGTATCGGCGGAATAAACGATAAATCAAACAATTAAATTTAGAATAAAGAATTTCAAAGAGCTCTCCGTACCCTTTTAAAAGAGATTGCTGTAATTTGCTTATATTTTAAATTGATATAATGATCACAATAAATCAGTGTTTGTAACACCCACGTGCGTTATTATCTTGAAAATAATTTTGGTTTTTGAATCGGTATCTACATTTTCTTTACTGAGTTTGCATAATTTACGTATTTCAACTCGTTTTGAGTTCCCAAAAAAATTACGTGGTAATGACGATTGTATACTATTCACTGGAAAATGAAATAATATATGCCTCTGATAGCTATGTATAAATACTAGAGACAAAAACTTTCCAAAACATTTTTACGAATATTGCACTGTTAGAAGTATCTAAGGCATTTTTAGTCTGTATTTAAAGAAGATAATTAATGTATTACGCGCATTTATTCATCACTTTCCGCCTTCGTTTACAATTTATTTATTTATTGCTTTTCATAAATTGTGGTATTTCCTAAATAAAAATTTTGATACCCCTGAGTGGGGAATTGCAATAATACTTATATCTAAAATAATACATTAAAACAATTAAGATACTTCTTATCACAATATTTGCCCCACTTAACTCTGGTTACTATTTTTTAGGATTTATAGCCGTAAGTATATTTGTATTAATTTTATTTACTACTAGGAAAACATTATCCCCTTCAATTGTTATAATCTGGTACACCACTTCTTAGATATTTCTATATATTTATGAAACATTTGCTCTCTAAGCCAAAAAGCAGCTTAGCGAACACAATGGCAAAACAACAACAATAGCCAACACAAAACAGTTGCACCGAGTACGCACCTCTAACTCACAGTCGTGATTCTTACATTAGAACCTTGAACATGGTCCTATTATAATGTCGGTAGTCTTTATTGTCATGTTACCTCCATGTAGATGTCTAGATAAAGGAGACATGCGACCAAGAGGGAGGTCCCTTATAATCTTAAGGGTACTTCTATCACAATCGATGCGGACGTACAGATAAGATGTGTGATATAGTTCGGCTTAATGCTTTTGGCTGTTGTCGCAGCCGACCGGTGGATAGATGCTTAAGGAATGCGTCGCCGTTTTCGTCTTATTTTAGTCACATGTTATGTGATCCGTTTTGGTTGATATTACACTGTCATTTCGATATGAGATATGTGGAAACATTAGTTTTTGTCTCGTGGTTTTGATGCTTTGGGCTTATCGTTCATTTTTAATATTTAATTGTATTTGTAAGTTTTGAAAGGGTTTTCCGATTCAAATGCGTTAAGATACAATTTCTATATCCTTGTCTTCCATTAATGTCATTTAGATAACATTGGAAAAACAATTAAATAGTTATAATATGCTGAATATTTTTTTTTTAATACAATAACCACTATTTAATTTCTAACTTTACCAATCCTGACAAATATTAATAAGCGAGGTCGCGCGTATATTGTTTATATGTTTGCTAGCAAAACAATAAACCTTGTTCAAATATTTACAAACAACTATATACCCTTGTTATAAACCAACATCCCGAAATTTCAGTAGCTTGTCTAATTATTATGCTTAACGCTCCACTTACATCGAAAATTTGAAGTGAGCTAAACAGCGATATAAACGCATTGTGCGTTCAAACAACAGTTGTACATAGCGGAGATTGACGGTGAATATTGATAAGATCATGCCATTCGATTCATTAGTTGTAATGATATGGTTCGTTAATTTAGGACAATTGGCCCTTGCGCTAACCGCGGTCGTCAAATCTAATAGTTTATGGGATTTAGGATTGAAGTTTACGATTTGGAACTACGTTTTTCCTGCTTTGGCTTACAATTTAAATCGAATATATAATATCAAATGCAAGAGATACTACAAAGACAACTAATATAGAAAAGTTATTATGCTAGGTAGACGATGCATAATATATTTCTCATTATAATGACGAATAGACAGAATTAAAAAAGGGTATCCAAATGTTTAAAAAGTTGTAATACAATTGATGTGTTCAATATATATTCTGAGAAGAGTAGAGTCCAGTAGGGTGGTAGGGATTCACTAAAATATTATGATGTTTTTGACGCTTAGATTAATTCTCATCGGGGTAGGCTGCGACTATCGATCGCTACTTTGCACGAACCTGGAAAACTTCTCGAACTTTCATCAACTTTCCATACGTACCCTTTTATTGTTAATAATTTCTTGAGTTTATTCTCTGTCTATTATCATGATAAGAAAAAAATGTACTAATACCTTCTTCAAGGATGGCGGAAGGAAAGGAAGGAAGAAAAGTTATTCGCTATGAAATTGACGATACAAATTCTTCATTCTAAATCGAAGTGTGCATTCTTTATTGTTTTATATTTAGAACACTTAACTGTAAGATCTAACTGCAATTAACTTTTATAGAAACATGTCGTTTTTATGAGTCAGAGCAACAATTATACTGAGCCAATCTCGCAATTGCAAGATGACCCTAATGTTTAGTACAATGCAACAGATTGAACTAAATTTATGTGACATTGAACTTATTTTTAATCATTCTTGCACTACGGACTACGCTGAGTAAAGTAAAATTTTAAGTGTTGCGCAATTTTCCACATCATTTTTAAATTCCAATACTACATCATAATTGTATGATGTAGTATTGGAATTTAAAAATGATGTGGAAAATTGCGCAACACTTAAAATTTTACTTTATAATAATTATTTTTATAATAATTCTATAATACTTAAGATACTAATTTTGACTAGTTCATACTCATATTTGTTTTCACATATTTGTTGATACTACATAAATATAAAAATTCAAGGCTATAAATCTTAAAGCACCTTTTTACATTCATTTAATTTAATTTAGAAATTATTCGTACAAAGTGTAGTTTTGTGAGCTTATAAACTTCATGGGACAAAACGAAAATCGATACTACATAGAGTGCAGTATGACGAATCACTTTCTATACGAAATAATCAATTAAATAGTGGGTCAAAAATATCTAGATCAGATATTTATCAGAGCAATGTCGGCACATGGACAGATCGTGACGTTTGTAACGAGACTGTACAATAGTCATCTTGATACTTTAGTGAAGGTTTTGTTACATGTGGTAGTTTATTTATTTATTTATAACGGCACATTAATGATGCATACATAATAAAATCACAATATCACAATGATGTCCTACAACATACATACATACATATACTCACGGCTATATTTCCCTAGAAGGGGTAACCAGAGCTAAGGAATTATAAATTCCTCAGCCACTTTTAGAAGTTGAGTGGGGGAAAGATGGTAAAAATAAAGTTTTTTGGTGATGGGTCTCCAAACGCATCACCCAAAAATCCAATAAAAAGCCCTTAGTCGCCTCTTACGACACTCTTGGTTAGAAAGGGGTAGCGACATTCTAAGCCGGCACTACACGGCAATGTCCTACAACTGATGCATATATTAATTGTAAGTGTGCACAATAAACTCATTCATCAATTCATAATAAATAACATAAACCAAATAAAATCTACTTACTAAATCTGGCTACTATGCATCTATTCAAGATGACTATAAATATATTATGTACAGATTCAATGAACTTTGTTAAAAATAAATTAAATTACAAGAATATATAGTTGTTTATTTACACGAATTGGCTTTAGCTGAAACCGACAACGCTTTAGGCTCTAAAAGGTAATCTTACTTATTACTCCTTATTTTGAAAACAGTGAGTAATATAAAAGCTGGTTTGTGAAAATGGAACTAGAATGTATTGTTATGATATACAACTTAATATCGGCAACAATCTTTTATTGCATTTTTAACTAAATTCAACTTCAACTTTAATAACTCAACTATCGAATTGCAATAATTAAAACTTAGTTTTTAAAATGTAATATGGTTCATATCAGTAAAAAAATGAGTAAATTAAATTTATTTTTTCAATAAATAAATCAAGTATCAACTCAATAAGTATAGTGAGTGATGATGTTCAGAGCGTTTCGGTGGTAGACCGTGAACCGCCAGGCATCCAAGGTATTGTCAGGAACTTAATTGAAACAGCATGAGCCCAAGCGGCCGATCAACAACACTTTGAACTACAACACAAGAAACAATATTTTGTACAAAAAAACAAGTACAATTTAATTGCCTTCATATAGTTTCATTAGATATTCTGTGATTAATGTGCACCATAAATCTGGGACCGGTTAAAAGATGATTGTAGTTATAATGTAGTTTTGGCTTTTTATTTTGAAAGCACTGTTTCAGAAATTACTATTTTAAATATCTATCATTAGTAAAGGGTCATAAATATTTCTTTATTTTGGTTTATATTAATTTCATACAATTGAAGACAAGCGTAAAATAATCGTAGTTTAACAAAAAAACTATCATTCTTATCGTACATACATACATATACTCACGCCATTAGATCCCATTCGGGTAGGTAGAGGCTATCGATCGCCACTTTGTACTCTTGAGCTTCATTCACATTCATAAATCTTTTCATACATGCCCTTTTATTCTTACTATTAGTTATACAAGTATAGTTTGTAAAAAGTAATCAATGGTCCTTATCGATTTCAAATCAAAAGCTTCTCTCACCCAAAAAACTTAAACAAAATAAACAAAGAAGTAACGATAATAAAGTAACCGCACCAAAAATAGGGACAGCTATAAATCAGCGAAGATCTGACTGGGTCTCATTATCAACATACAGCGGGGCTTGATCAGGGGTAACAAAACTTAGAAGCAACCGGTTCACAGATGGTAGTAAAACGAAAATTTACTGTTGATCAGGACCGTTGAAACCTCGTAAATTTTTGTGTGAAACTAGAGAATAGATTGAAGATGCACTGATAATATCGCCGGAAATAATTGGGAAGGTTTATGGAGATACAGTGCGGTTTGGTGAGCTCGCATAACTTGTTACGGCTTCGGTTCTGGTCGTTGAGCATGTTTTAAAATTAGAGTTTGTTAATACGAGAACCGTTGTGAGCTTGTGGGTTCTCTGCTCCTGTAATAGCTTTTGTTCTGGATTATGACTGGAATGTGTCCAAATTATTTCAGTTTGCTCATTTTACTTGACAACTTTCTGTTATGCTTTAGTGATGGTCATTTTTAAATGAATAAATGTATAGCTTTTACCAAACTATTGATACTTTGCCGATATTTTCAAAGTTATTGCACAATTGAATTAAACATGCTTCCTTAACTTAACTTGCCATTTTTTTTGGAAAACAAGTCATCCCGTTATCTCATGGGAAAACTGGTACAACAGTCAATTTTAAATTCGATAATTTTTCCCACTTATATTCCGAAATTGGCTGAGGAATTCCCAATTCCTTAGCTCTGGCTACCCCTAATAGGGATTGATAGCTAAAGAATTGGGAATCGTAGCTAAAAAGATCCGTTTTGGCAATAAAAATTATTAGATACCCATTTTGCTTAGCATCGATTTTATTGTGTGTTTCTAGGTCAAATCGTCCACAAATCATTTTTCGTTATATAAACATGGCTAAACAATACACGTTGTCTTTTCTGAGGCAGGCCTATGTAATTCACTAGAGTGAGAATTAAATTTAACTTCTTATAGTCATTTAATAAGATTACACTTACCCTCAGATGCATTTGCTTTTACAAACATTCAACCACAATTTTAAAAAAATATTCATGCGATTAAGTTCAGCTATTACTTTTTATTCGGGTACAGGGTACATACATACATACATATACTCACGGCTGTAAATCCCTAAAAGGGGTAGCCAGAGCTAAGGAATTAGAAATTCCTCAGCCACTTTTGGTAAGTTGCGTGGGGAAAAGATGGTAAAGTAAAGGTTGTTGGTGATGGGTCTCCAACCGCATCGCCCAAAAATCCCTTTAAAGCCCCAATACCGTTAGACGCCTCTTACGTACACCCACCGGAAGAAATGGGGTAGTGCTATTCTAAGCTGACACTACACAGCAAACAGGGTACAGAATATAAATAATGTTATTACTACTTAACAGGCCATTGAACGTAGTATTATTTTTTTTTAAACTCGAATGGACACGAACTGAAATTAGTATTTTTTAAGGTTTTACCCAAACCATGCTCTCATTAGTACATTATTTTCAACTCCAAAATATGTCGTTTAATGAAGACCACCTTGATCGATTGACTAATTTAATTAATCTAAAAGTAGTTTAATTTAAAATAACCCAGTAATTATAACGAGATTGTATCCTGCCATAAAAGTTTTATCGCCTCAATATGCCTCGCTTCACTGTCGCGATGTTACTTACTATTCGACGTCCGTTTAATTTATAGAGGCTTTTATTGTTTCACTTTAATGTCCAAACTTTCGAACGAAAATATCTATAATCAATAAAACCTTTACATGGCACACTCATAAAAACCATACTACAATGAAACAATATTGTGGCTTCGAGTTCAATAACCTTCCACTTTCTTTTAAATATTATTAGCAAAAATGTATTAAATCAAAACGGTTAACAAAATAATTATATATTTGTCGAGCCAAAGCCAAATCTATGCAGAGTATCCACTGTCCCATCCAATTTACGTAAATATAAGCTCAAGTAATAGGAAAGATAAAGGTTTCACTCTGAATCACTGAAATATTTTCTGATAATATCTTGTCTTCTCATGTGCATTTTACGATGCTCAATATTCACTATAATTACTGTACAATCACATTTACATAAAATAAATAAAATCATCTTACATGGAATAAACCTAATTATTCATCTAAAATCTGCAACAAAAA
This sequence comes from Bedellia somnulentella, assembly GCA_963576735.1. NCBI lineage: Eukaryota > Metazoa > Arthropoda > Insecta > Lepidoptera > Bedelliidae > Bedellia > Bedellia somnulentella. The sequence continues at coordinate 4,859,984 of OY755180.1, forward strand.
TAAACATTTTTCAACTCAATACTAGTACAATGTTGGTGTATACTTATGCAAGGTAGCATTATTCCCGGAGTCTCGAATATTCTTTTTAACCAAGAGAAGATCCAATAAACCAAATGTCATATTTAAATGTGCGCTTCTGATTTGGTTTTGACAGCTGCACGATTTATTACTTTCACGTACTTTGTAAATATTCCACACGTATATTGATGTTCATAATAAATATACATACATACATACATATACTCACGCCATTAGTTCCCATTGGGGTAGGCAGATACTATTGATCGCCACTTCGCACGATCCTGACAAACCTCTCTAGCTTCGTTTACATCCATCAATCTTTTCATACATGCTCTTTTATTCTTCATACTTCGGACGCCAGCCTTTTTGAGCACACTCTCAATAATATAAATATATTTGGATATATGTTAGAACATCAACAACCAACAAAACAATATTCACTATGTATTCTTGACAACGATTCTTTATAAGTTTCTATTTTGCTCTTAGATTGAGATGCTATTAGAGGTTAGGATACTAGTTCTGTGTGAGCCATCATCTTTAAGCGTATACTTAAACTAATATGAGTGTTTTTTTTTTTATATAAAGGTTGTTTAAGTTGGAGGAACCATCGGTAGGAAACCCACATGCCTGAGACGTAGACGTGACACGATCATCTGACAGTGTTAACGTACAAAGTGGCGAAAAGTCTGCCCCCTCCTACTAATACACAAGATGTAATCAAAACACTAGATGACAAAGTTAGAAATTATGCTAATATGAATTGGTGCATCTGCCTTCTCTTTAACGTTATACCGGATAATCAATATGACATCACGATGTGAAAATACATCACCAGCGTAATTTTTTCTTTTAACAAAATAATTAATAGAAATTTGCTGTGTAGTGTTGCCTTAGAATAGCACTACCCCATTTCTTCCGGTGGGTGTACGTAAGAGGCGACTAACGGTATTGGGGCTTTTAAGGGATTTTTGGGCGATGCGGTTGGAGACCCATCACCAACAATCTTTATTTCACCATCTTTTCCCCACGCAATTTCCAAAGGTGGATGAGGAATGTCTCATTCCCTAGCTCTGGCTACCCCTTCAAGGGATTTATACCCGTGAGTATATGTATGTATGTATGTATGTTAATAGAAATTAAATAACAAAAACATGAAAAAGCTTTCAACCGGAGTATTTAATAATTTATTTATTTATTTGTGTATTCTATATTATTAAAATTATCGTTGACATAAACAAGTTCTACTTAGTTTGGGTTTAACTTGATCTGTGTATAATATGTCCGTTTGTAATATCGTAATATTGGAACAGTAATTATGCTAAAAAAGCAAAACTTATATACAATCCTGTTTAAGTCATATTAACAACCATCTTCAGTTGAAACCAGACGAGTCAAAATAACAACAATGAACTCTTATGACAGGCATTAACAGCAACAGTACGCTCCGTTTATAAATATTTATTACCTAATTATTTTTGCCAGCAATATGCCGAGAAGAATACGGGATGTAACACCTCAAACGAGGCTTTTTGCCAGCGGCAAACATCGTCTGAAACAAAGACCCGATATGTAATTTGAATCTTAATAAAAATATCGCATTATGTGCAAAGAACGCTGTGCCTTATAATGAAGTTGTCAATTACTGTTGCTATAAAGTGTTCAACATTTTAATATTTCGAATTTTTAAAGCAACTGTTATTTGATTCTGTAAGATGTCAAATTTGATATGTAATTTATTTCGGTGCCTAAAAAGGTTAAAGCTCATTTTTTATTTTATGTCTGTTAATATACTTTTACAATGTTGCGATGTCTTTTTATTCAAAGAATTTCAGATTTTTCAGTGTTTTCCAAACATATATTCAGTTGCTAGACAGAGACAATAGTTTGTCCCTTGTCTAAGTCTGGCAAACGTTTCAAACTTCGTTAACATTTATATTTTAATTTATTTTATTTTATCCTTCCGACGCCAACCTTTTCTTTTCCTCTTCAATCTTATTTATTCCATGTTATATGTAACATAATTTTGTTTAATCAATATTATCCAATGCTGTTGTAAGCTGATCTTATTGGTATATCTTTTACGTATAACAAAAGAAGAGGAATGTTAGTACCCGGTATAAAATTGGTTTGCATCGGTTAATGTTAAATGTACACGTAGAAGGATTGTCTTATATCTAAATAATTAACACAATTCCACTTTGACAAAAAGCTTAAATTTTAAGCTGCTCCCTATGACGTGAGTACACTATCTAAGCAAACCGTAGGTACTTTCTGTGGTCACTAGATGGCGCTGCCATGTGAATTCAGAAGTATTGGTACCTCTGCCAACCCCTTCGGGGATAAACTTCTTGAACGTTTTTGTTATTTTTATGTATGTTCAATTTAAACTGCAAGATGCTAATATATAATACTCCATTACTAATTATTATTCATCCTTTCTGCTCCCAAACTTACAACTAATAAAATATCTGGATGGTTAACATTAAAGTTTTTAATACTTTAACATATTAACCTTAAAGGGTTTGCGGTCATGAGTTGTGCTACTATCATTATAATCGCAGCCCTGTTAAGCTTCCGTTATTGAAATAACTTTCTGCCAGAGATATTTGTCTGCTGTATGATCCTGTGTAGTTGCGAAATTAAAATACTTTACGTTTTTTAATCTATATGAGTGATAGTAATAGTATTCCTTAAATGAATCTGGACTTATTTAGTAAAACTTGTAGTTTGAATAAGAAACATGTTTCATATATTAATATCAAGTAGTACTATTGCCTTACGAGTTTACCTTAATTCATATTATAACACTATTCATTTACGATCATGTTTGATAACACAAATTATAATCTCCTATCGTTTGTTTAATTCAAAATGTAGCAGGACTTAGTTGCAAATAAAAATCAACAGAGAAATATACAACTTGATCACATACAGCATAGATATGTATTTTGTATAAATTATATCTGGATGCATGTGCATAAATTGTATATAATCTTTGAATTCTAAAGTGTCCTTATCTTTGTGTCAACAGAGTCAATATCGACAATATGATAAGTATAATATGGATAGCCACTTTTGTAATTTTACTAAAAATGATCTGGATAGCGTCTTACTAAGATTTTATTATGAGTGGGAGAAAACCTGTTAAAGAATGCAATACATTTTGAGTCTCAGTGTTATCCATATTATTGTAGCCTGTGTTTAAGTCTCGTGGGATCAAAGCATTGATAAAGGTTTATTTAATAAGGTGAGCCAACGCATAACTTTGAGAAGATAGTGTCAGCGACACTTGTTTAAGTGTAAACTGCTGTTCTTTCTGATAAATGTCACATTTCGATAATTTAACGTATGGGATTTAACAGCAAATAAAGTAGATCGAAGTTAGTGGATTAAAATATGGTTGTTTTAACTTATTCTTTCTATTGTCTTTATTTTTAAAAACTTTTGTTTATTTATCACAATTTAAATTTCTTTGTACAAAATGGCGATAGGCCTGCCCTCTATCACGTGAGTACACTGTCCATGCAAAACGTGGGTACTCTGAACACCAGGTGACAAAGTCACGTGATGTTCAGAAGTATTAGTACCTCTGCCAACCCCTTCGGGGATATTCGGCGTGAACGTTTATGTTACGTTATGTTATGTTATATGTAAATTTCTTTGATTGAAATAAGGTGTAGGTTAGGTTTTACTTTGTGGTTGCTCAGTTATCTACTTAATTAAAAACACGATGATTATGCTAATCAGGGGTAGCCAGAAAGTGAGATTCAGCAATACTTAGCTGGTACTGTTAAAAAAATGGTACTGCTCCGGAATCATATTTACCCAAAATTGCCTAAAAAGCTCCGTACTTGTAGTCACCTCAATTAATACCCACGGAAAGACATATATTTCAAAGTGATAATGAACGAATAGAGTCAGTACAATATTTTTTATGTTGACAATTGATAAAATGTATTTTAGCAGTACTTATATAATACGAATGTAAGACGAAGCTTTATTTTAGTTTGATTAACCTTAATCAAAAGCTGCTCTGTGAAAAATACATATATACACACACATGTTTTTTATATATGTGTTTTTATTTACGGGAATAATTCCTAAAAGGGGTAGCCAGAGCTAAGGAATTAGAAATTCCTCAGCCATATTTGGAAGTTAAGTGAAGAAAAGATGGTAAAATAAAGGTTGTTTGGTGATGGTTCTCCAACCGCATCGCCCAAAAATCCATTAAAAAGTCTCAAAACCTTTAGTTGCCTTTTATGTACACCCACAAAAATGGGGTAGCGCTATTCTAAGCTGACACCACACAGCTAACCCAAACATATAGAATCATCTATATGTGAAAAAAGATGTATTATTTCATGAATTTCATGATTGATATCACACTTTTTTACAAAGCGTAATTTTAAAAGGTAAAATTATGAGAAAACTTGACATAACCCAAGTGACTGTAAATCAAGTTAGAATATAATTTCATGGTAGATTAAAATTAATTTAACACGAACAATATTGATAGTGCTTAAATACAGGGCAAGAAAACGGATGATTCATTTAAATACCAACCTTAAAAATCCAATGAATATTTTATTAACAGTGTAGAGATGAACTGAAATGATCTTAGTGGAATGCTAGAACTCTCATTTACTCACCTCGACATGTGAGTTAATGACGCATAAAAATATTTCTCGTGTCCTCGGATGTCCGTCGATTAATCAGAACATGCATTTTTCAATTTAAAAATGTATAGCTGAACGCTTTTCTGTGTAGTCGCTCGGCCAGGCTAGCTATCCATTAACTCATATTAAGTGGTTCGTCAATATTTATCAACGTTGGATAGTTCAACTTGGACATAACGTCATAATTAAATTGTGTTCGCCCCATGTTTGGGTGTACTGTTGTGGTCGATTATCTTACTTATACTCACGTCATTAACTCCTGTTTTGGTATTTTGATTGCCTTCTACGCAGGATTCTGATCAACCTTCATTACTTCCCTTACATTAATTATTCTTCTCATACATAGGTACTCTTTATTCTTCTTACTTCGAGTGGTTTGCTTCGTTTCAATCAAATAATGTAAAAAAATATTTTTTTACATTTTTCTTTTACATATACATTCTGCGTAATTTGATTAAGTGATAATATGATATACGCGATCCAGTATGTTTGGAACATACATACATACATACATCTACGCACGGCTATAAATCCCTAGATGGGGTAGCCAGAGCCAAGGAATTAGAAATTCCTCAGCCACGTTTGGAAAGTTGAGTGGGGAAAAGTTGGTGAGATAAAGGTTGTTGGTCACCACCATCCCACCCATCGGTCTCCAACCGCATCGCCCAAAAATCCCTTTAAAGCCCCATACCTATTCTAAGCCGACACTACACAGCACACGTTTGGAAATATTACAAATAGGGCATCAATTACATTAAATGAAATTGTCTCATCGTTTTTTTATCACAGTAAGTATTCGTAAATCTGACAACCCATACCCGGGGAGCATGGTATGGTACGGTCACCATATGCTCAACTTCCAAAAGTGGCTGGAGAATTTCAATTCTGAAGTTCTGCCTACCCCTTTTTGTAAATTAAAGTCGTGATTATATGTTCGTAGTGTGAATTCAAAGATAAAGTTATTTAATAAGTATAAATATTAATAAAATCCGAAGTTTTGTTAACCTTTAATGAAATAATAGCCATTGCATATCTCTGTATGGGTTAATATTGAAATTTTTCACCTATTTACCTGTGATGTGTGTGTGTGTGTTTTTATTAGCTGTGTAGTGTCGGCTTAGAATAACACTACCCCATTTCTTCCGGTATAGGGGCTTTAAAAGGATTTTTGGGCGATGGGGTTGGACACCCATCACAAACAACCTTTATTTTACCATCTTCTCCCCACTAAACTTTCCAAAAGTGGCTGAGGAATTTCTAATTCCTTAGCTCTGGTTACCCCATCTAGGGATTTATGTATTTACTGATTTATATATTTATGTATTTACCTGTCTCTGAAAAAATAATATTAAATTACAAATAAATTAAGAGAGGTTGACTTATTATCTCTCCTGTTCTCCGAATCGCAAAAAATAAAACTGTTTTAACACTCTTAACAAAGTTCAGAATTTTCTAAATAGAACTGCATTTTCTCGTTGAACCAGGGAATGTCTCCCAATTTGCGCTCGGCACACTTCACATAGGAAAAGTCTATTTTCTACCGAATCAGGTCAACATAGAACTTTGTCACTGGGAAATTTAGTAGTCGGACGGAACTCAGCAAAAAGTTAGCAAGTGGACAGGTAGAGGATGGAACATGCGAATTTGCATTGTAATGGAAACGTGAGCCCGCAATTTCGCCGTGTTGTTTAGACTCATTTTTACAGCACGTGACAGCTTCCATAAAACTACCGAATCCAATATACCACATTCGGTTTCAAATTGATGTGGTTGTGTTCAGTATCCAATACATAAAAGAGCAACAACAAAAGCTAAATAGCATGCGTCAATGAAAAGTTAAAATAAATCGTACCAAAATAAGACTTTAAAACCGATACGTCAAAACTGTTGGCACCGGGTGGACAATGAACCCATTGTTTGTGGGTGGCCCGGAGTCAAATTCGATAGGATTTATACCATTTCGTGCAAATAGAATCGTCAGTTTTATGTTGTTTTGCAAACTGTACATCAATGTCTATAGTACTGTAAATTGTTCAACGGTTTCATATTTTTATCGGTCTATTGAATTATGAGCTTTACTGAGAAGTAACTGTGGTTGAAATTTCAATTTGTAATAAGTGTAATAAGTAAGATGTTTTCTAAAATATGAATGGTAGGTGATTGACTTAGAATCTCAACGTTTTTTATTATATATCGGCTTTAAAAAACACTACACTATTTAGTACTGAAATAAAAAATCATTGATGATGGTGCCTCATCCCTTGCAAAACTTATATTTAACGTATGTAAACGTATTACTGACAAATTTATTTGAAAATCATAAGACTTAAACCTCCAGCTAGGCTGTTTTCACACGTAAAGTTTTAATATATTAATAAAATTTAAACAAGAAAGACGATATATTCTGTTATATCTTTCACTTATATTCGCAGCTACTGATTCCCGTATAAATAAAACATTAAGACAAGGCCCCGCACTACTGCTGAGCAAGTTGTCCAGACTTATAGTGAAGTAAAACCGTCCCAATAGACCACATTGTTCCATTGTTGCTTACTTGTGGACACAACCTTTGTCCAAGAATTGTTTTATTTCGAATTTGAGTCACGAATTTCGTGTACTGGCTAACTGAATGAGAACGTCCCTCCCCGATTCATATGAGCGCCCGAACGCCAGACACAGACATCGAGATATCAAAAGAAAGTGCATCCGATGCGGTTTTATTCTACATCAGCAAATTTAAGTTATGTATCTTTTGTAGTATTGGAATATTGGATAAGAATTGCGCATCAATATTGGTTTGGTAACCTCGCAAATGTTTGAATTTCGTATTCCAAGCGTGCCAGTGTCAGTTAAACGTTATATCATTCGCAAAGCTAAGGAGTTTTGCCTTCTTTGATCTTGTCTTAGACGAGCATGCGCGATATTTGAAATTCGATCACGACGGTTATATCCAATCCTTTTATGTTATGGCCATTTAGGGTTTTGTTCCGGAATCCCATGTTTTGGTCGCGTGCTGATCTTGACCTTGTTGGTATCTCAATCTGATTCTATGATAACCGCCTACAAAGCTCTCTGCGGGGTTTCTTCGTGTGTTTTAGCTTGCAGCTCCTAAATAGACTTGTAAGGGAACACAATACAGTTTCCCATTGTGTTCGCGAGAGTTCATGCATTATCAAATAATTGAATTGTTGCTTCAAGAACGGTACAAGGACATTTAGTACACACCATAGGAGTAAAACAAATAGATTATTTGTATGTTTTAATACGTATCGCTTTTATTTATTATCACATTGACTACTGCAACGAAAACTTAAAAAAAATATTTAATGCACTTTACTGTGTAGTGTCGGCTTAGAATAGCATTACCCCAATTCTTCCCGTGAGTGTTCGTAGATACGACTTAGGGTATTGGGGCTTTTAAAGTGGTTTTAGGCGATGTGGTTGGAGACCCATCACTAAAAACATTTGCTTTACAATCTTTTCCCCACTCAACTTCCAAAAGTGGTCACGGAATGTCTTATGTCGAAGCTCTGGCTACCCCTTCTAGGGATTTATAGCCATGCGTATGTATGTTATTGCACTCAACTTACGGATTGTAAAATAAATTAATAAGAATATATTATATACTAAATATTTTAAGTAAAACCTAAGATACGAATACTAACAATTATTGTTAGTAAGCAATACTCATACAAACGCTTATAAAAGTTTTTGAAAGGAAACGTTCCATTTAAAAAAGTTTTGCACTGTGCTCAGCAAACTGCCTCGGTACGTATTAAAGTTTACCTTTATGCCTACGATTTTAATTTGTACCGGTATAAATACGAATTCAGCATCTACTTCCCAACTTTAGAATTAGTTCTCCTTTCGAATTATTTCTTTTGTAGAATAAACACAATTTAATCCGATTACTATTTAAAACTTATTATACAGTTTGTAGAGAAAATATGTAGAGAGGTAGACCAAAAAATGTGGATGGACTGTGTGACACAGGATATCGAAGAGTGTGCTGTTGAAGATAGAATGATGGAGGATAGTAAGTTGGGTGGAACTTAACACAAATAGCCTTAGAAGAGGCTAAAGGCTAGCAAGATGATGATTGTTTGATAATTCATATTTAAAAAAATACAATAAAGTTAAAATTTTTAAGATATGGGATTTAAAGCAGTAAAAACCGAAATTAAATAAGAAGTCAAGGGACATCTGGTGTATCCTACATGGAAGACTGCCATATTTCATTTAACTTGAATATTGCACAATGAAATAAAAATTCAAGGAGTCAGTATTTTTTGTCTGTGAAAAGTAATAAAGTGTGAAGCGCAGCAAGAAGTTATCTGACAACTTTATTGCAAATTATATTTTGGAACGCTCGTTCTGCGTTCCGATTCTACTAACAGAGTAAGCTTGAATTGTTCGACAATATATTTTAGTACAAGTACTTTATAGATATGAAAGAGATATAAGAAGTCAATGTACTAGTACTAACTAGACAATATGTTGACAAACGCAAGCATCTGAAGTCTAAAGAATGAACGGGAATTGATAAATAAAGTTTAAGACAGTAGTATTAAGAAAAAGTGGCAATTTATAGTATCTACCTACTGCATTGAGAACTAATGGTATGATTATGTGAGGGTATCTATGATTTTAAATTTTTCATTTCTGAATCTATTCGCATGTGGTTGTGCATTAAATGTGGTGTAAACGAAAAAAAAACAATGTATAAATGCTATTGGAAAAATACCTTACTTTTTCTTTTAAATGGCTATTGGCCATGAATAGATTTTATCGCATGTTAATAGGGAATAACATTGCAATGTATACAACTATCGCAAAACTAACTCCTGATACATTAATACATAAAATTAGGCGTTGTAAAAATCAGTAAGGGAAAATTACAACTAATTCAAAATTTACTATGTAATAAGAATTTTAGTCGTTGCCAGAAGAATTGCGGCTCACTGCACGGTTCACTTTTATGCTGATGTCTTATGAGTACCGTATTCAAATCACATCTCATTTTGCTTCTAGACATGCTAAATGTACTATTGTCAGGATGAATATACGAGGTTTTTATGCAAATGTTTTGCAAATAAGACATAAAACTAAACTGAGTAATTAGTTTTATCTCCTTTTAAGCAAGTTGTATGACTTCTTCTTTGTGTTTGGAGACTATACATTATTTATGATTTAAATACATTAGTTAGGTACAGCACCAGCTTCGTGTAAAAGTGCAGTTAGCACGTTTTATCTTCAACAAAGCCTTTGTTTTCTTATCTACGCAAGAATATTATTTAATTATAAATAATACAACACACAAAACAAATCATTTTTTGTGAAAATGAAAATGCATAATGGTGTAGTCAAAGGAAGTAAAAGCATAGTTGGCCGATATAATCATTGTTCATGGATACGTACATATAATCATGGACAGAAATACCAAAGAGGGGTAGCCAAAGCTTCCGAGCTAGAAACTCCTCAGCCACACTATTCACGGATCACGGATATCACCTTTATCACATATTAACTTTCAATCTTCAATATAATCAAAACTTTTGATATTTTAGGTTTGGAGTTTCCTTAACAAGCTTGCAGTTAAAGTATTTTCATCCTAAGTAACATGTTGCCTAAAATGTCACAAAAACTGTTGAGATTTTAAAGTAAACGTTTATTTGAAGCTATTATCATTCATTACGAAGAGTATTATTGTAATTTATTTCACAGTTTGCTCCACAAATCCACTTCTAGGTTCTTTAGTGACACAGATAGAGTTACGCCGTTTCTCGAATATACAATTAGATAGGGATCTATTTGGTGTTATTTATGTAGACGGAGGCGGCTTATGAATGTTAATTTGGGTGAAAGATATATCTCATTTGGACGGATCTGCAAAGTGGTTTTACGCGTTTGCGTTTCCTAAATTAACTTAATATACCTACCAAGCTACCATAAAATACCTACCAAAGTGTATATGGAAATTATGGAACATTTCTTCTAAGTTGTTTATGACCTACGTAAATTAAATGTAACTGCAAGCGCATATGTTAAATTTAATAATATATTTTACGGTTGCAAAAACCTGCTTTGAAAACAATATATTTTTTTAGTTTTATCGATATATGATGATAATAAACTTACTTTTCCTACACGGAGCGCCGTTTCATATAGAGATATAGTACCTTAAATGTTGTGAATGGAATATTTTACTGTAAGGGGATATAATTTTGACTTGAAAAGAAGTTTGCCTGAACTCTGAATGGAATCCTCAATTTTATAATAGCGATCAAAATCTTCACCATAAGCGAGTATTATTAAAAATACTGTATAAGAAACATATAGTCATTTATGAATCAATTTTGCTTTTTCTTCAATATGAATTTTTCTTGTAATAGTTGGTATTAAACTTATTTTTTTATAAAAATGTTGGTAAAATGTTACTCACGTAAGCAATTACAGAGCTCCATATAATACACCGCGGCTGCAATGACTAACTTTGCTTACTTCTCTCATAATCTACTATTTTCCATATGAGGTTAGTATGCTATTTGCTTGTTGCTTTTTTTATGCAAAATGCTTAATTTGAGAAATAATTATCAATAATATAAAGAACAATAGTTTTACAACTTAAACTTTATATTCCTTGGTGATTTAGGCATACCGAAAAAGAAATGGGTTAATACTCGTTGATATTGTCAAAAGTATATGTATCTGATTGATAGAACACCGAAAGAACTTTTGAGAATTGGTCATCCAAACAATATCTGTAGCACCGCAAAAACGACAATGATTGCAGATTTTCTGGCTAGTTTAACAATATATACATTTCAAGATCTTTTCATTGTTTAAAGAAAAAAAAGGCAGATGTTGTCATCGGGATGACAATTCAAACAGTCCCTTTGTTGCGTAAACGATGCATTCAAGACTTTCCACGAATTACGAAATGTTTAGCTATTTGTTAAAGTTCTATTAAGGCCCGTCACTTCACTTTTGGAGCGACAAATTAAACAATTTTGAAGAAATTCTGAAAACGTACCTTATTACCATCGGATAAGTGTCATGCAATGGACAAATTTAAAGTGGTATTTGCGTAATTGTCGCAACAAATTGTATGAAGACGTCCAAGTTTGAATAAGACATCGATAAATTAAATTTGTTTCCGCAGTCTAGTTTCTAAAGCCATCTCAATTTGTTGCCAGTTAGATACAATTGCATTTTTTGTAGTGTTTTTGGCACGGTGATTCTACATTTCACATTATGACTTAATGGCCCGTGCTCTGATAGCCAATAGTTATTGAATATTAAAAGTTAGTTAGATGGTATTGTGTTTTTTAAATTGCTGTGTAGTGTCGGCATAGAATAACACTACCCCATTTCTTCTAGGGGGTGTACGTAAGAGGCGACTAACGGATTTGGAGCTTTTAAGGTATTTTTGGGCGATGTGGTTGGAGACCCAAAACCGAAAACCTTTATTTTACCATCTTTTCCCCACTAAAATTTCCAAACGTGGCTGAGGAATTTCCAATTCCTTAGCTCTGGCTACCCCTTCTAGGGATTTATAGCCGTGAGCATATGTATGTATGTTTTTTTAAATTGTGACTTATGAGTAAACCTAAAAAATAAATTTGTCGAAAAATATAGTTATGAGAGTATTAATAAAAATACAAAACATTTATTCACATATTGTCGATCGCAACTTTTATTTCGTGCATTCAAATGTTCGTGTTTTTAATCTATTTGCTTCTTTGTAGTCTTTTTGTTCACTAAATATTCTTATTTCTATAAATCTACTCATATATTTAAGTAACAGTGGCAGACGAGTTAAGAAAAAAAAAATATAGCTAGCTTATATCACCCTTTTTTGATTTACCATACAAACACACATTATTATTACTATTATACTAATGCTATCAACAGGTTTTCAACCGTATATGGTCATAGTAAGATGGCTATTTACTATATTCACCTACCTATTATTTCACCATTATTTAAAAGTAGGGGTAGCCAGAGATTCTTTATTTAGAATTACTTAGTCAATTTTGAAAATTGAGTCATCTGAATAAAAATTTGATTTATAACAAATTTATTATTTTATAACCAAATAAAACCTATTCATAAAATTGCGTAACAGCGTATATATTGCATTTTTATATTACAAGCCATTATAAGTCAACAAGCTACCGAACGCTTGAGGCTTATTTGCTCAGTCTCAGTAATACAAGCAAAAAAATAAGCTAAGCTTTTTTCAATTGTCGACGGTGACTTGATACTGTGTAAATATCGATAAAAGTATTTGTTAAGTTGACTTCTACAAAGATTAAAGTAAACACTTATTATTGGATGAGCCGCCATGTTTGATAAGCCTTTGACGAAGCTATTTCGAAATTAATGTATTCTTAATGTATTGGTATGGTATACTTCATTGTCTATTTAGGCTTATAATACAATTTTAAGACACGTTTTAGATGGTTAATGTAAAAGAAAAAAATTGCAGTATTTATACTAACACAATTCTACACTTTTTTATATTGGCCTTTTCTGACCCATGGTTATATGTTATGGTGGTATGGTAACTATCGTTAATTTGATTATAAGTCTTACGCATAAGATCTAAGCACAAAATTCATCAAGTAAGTACGGTCACGCCGCACATCCCCGAAGGGGTTGGCAACGATACTAATATTTCTGACATTGTCATCTGATGTTCATATCACCACAAATCCATAAAAATTTACCACAAATCACAACTAGACAAAGAACACATCATACACATACTCATGGCTATGATCCCTAAAAGGGCAAGCATGAGCTTCAGAATCAGAAAATTATTCAGCCAATTTTGAAAGTTAAATGCGGAAAAAACTGTAAAATAAATGTTTTTATTTTCTTGATGATGGGTCTCGCGCCGCATCGCCCATATATCGCTTAAAAAGCTCCGATACACCAATGGGAAGATATGGGTTAGTACTATTCTAAGCCGACACAACACGGCAAACAAAAAACATGTAATAAAACAATGACCTATTTCGCATGAAACATATATAGTTGCTGTTACCAATAAAAACACAAAAATATCAGCGAAAATGTTTGTCTGCCATTCCATCATGTATTGTGTTACGATTTCAATCACTCCATCTCGGTTCTATCGACGGTATTGCAAAGAAAATGGAATAGGAGGAAACATAAATTACTGGCATATTTACAATGTCTGTTTCTAATATCAAGTTACTTGATTGTGTAACCGATATATGGCACAAATTAGGGAAAACGTTTCTCCTAATGACTACCCTTTTAGAAGGTATGAAGTTACATACGAATGAGATATATTCTTCACTCTGTTTTTCCACTCTTCAATCTGGTTTTGTTTGTAAATTTACGACGATATCTTAATTGAGTGATCGTATGTTGTTAGACTTAGAGTAGCTAAAAACCATTTTTACCCGTTTCAAGTTTCTTATGATCAATGCTGCTTGGGACAAATTGAGTATTTTAATAGTATTGTACATACATATACTCACGGCTATAAATCCCTGAACGGGGTAGCCAGAACTTTGGAATGAGAAATTCCTCAGCCACTTTTGGAAGTTGATTGGGGAAAAGATGGTAATAATAAATGTTTTTGGTGACGGGTCTCCAACCACATCACCCAAAAATCACTTTAAAAGCCCCTATACCCTTAGTCGCCTCTTACGATCACCCACGGGTAGAAATGGGGTAGTGTTATTCTAAGCCGACACTACACAGCCATAGTATTGTCTGGTATCATTAGCGAAATAAACTAAAACATTAAATCTATGTGATTATGATCCCTACATTACTGACAATTGTTTGACGAAGCATCTGCAATTTTGAATATGTCAGAGCACAAATATTAAGAATGAAAGTTTCAAATTGCGTATTCTAATTTTAACATACTTTCTCCTATTCACGCTTATAATTCCAATTGGGGTAGGCAGAGACTTTCGATCGCCACTTGCAAGACACAAATTTAAACATGGTGATATGGTGGTATAAAATAAATGAACGGGACATTTGTCTATAAAGAGATGGAAAAAAGTGTGTATTATAATTTGTCAGTCAAATCACTAATATAATTTTATTAACTAATTAATATTGAGCACTCGGGCAACCGATTGCCTTTATATACCCTAATATGTATTTTATTTTATGATGCGACTATAACTGTAGTCATTTAGGCTTACTCAAATGATTTCTCAACCACTTTTACATACTAGTATATATCAAACATAAAAATATGTAGAAAAGAGAAGTTACGAAAGTTTAGGATATCAGCTAGTCATATTTGCAACTAAAACCGAAGCTAGACTTCTAGCATATTTACACTGTTATGATTTTTGAAATAAGGAACAAAATTATTTCATTCATCACATATAATTAACAAAATATAATTTACTAACGAAAGCTCAGCGGTTTTATTTTAAGATCATAAAAGAAAACAAGCAACGAAACATTAAGTTTCAAAAGGAATTTTATCTTATTTAACAATTTAAGACCACAATGTATTTAATGGTATTTCCCAGCGTTCTTAAGAGACTGTAAGAGCTAGCAATTTACTAAAACAAACTCCCCTTGCCGTCTCACATTTTGAACGAATCGCTTAGCAAAAACATTAGCTTCGGCTCAAAGGCTTTTCAACGCAAATTGCACGTGAAATTCGACAGGCACCGTTTGTGTGGTGCTTAGGAGTGTACACCATTTGAAAGCGACACGACTTACGATATGTCAAATGATAAATGATTGTATGAAAACGCACTATGGTAACAGTAGTCAATGTGAGAAAAACTATGTACTGTCGTCTATGAATATAAGAAGAAGAAGAGAAACTATCTTTTTGGCGGTTGTCGC
Source organism: Bedellia somnulentella (assembly GCA_963576735.1). Classification (NCBI taxonomy): domain Eukaryota; kingdom Metazoa; phylum Arthropoda; class Insecta; order Lepidoptera; family Bedelliidae; genus Bedellia; species Bedellia somnulentella. The sequence continues at coordinate 4,875,547 of OY755180.1, forward strand.
TTGATGCGATCTACGTGAAGTAATTTTAGATATTCAGACCGGAAAGTCAGTAATATTAGTTTTTACAATACTATCAATTACCTTTATTCTAAAACAGACAAAGAATATTTCTTAAATGCATTTTTGAATTCAGCTATCAATATAAGTATTAAGCAAAATAAAGTTTGCCGGGCTAACTCAAAGTCGCAATCCATAGTCTCTGCCTACTGCAATACACACACACACACACACACACACACATGCTCACGGCTATAAATCCCTAAAAGGGGTAGCCAGAGCTAAGAAATTAGAAATACCCCAGCCACTTATGGTAAGTTGAGTGGGGAAAAGATGGTGAAATAAAGGTTGTTGGTGATGGGTCTCCAACCGCATCGCCCAAAAATCCCCTAAAAGCCCCAATACCGTTAGTCGCCTCCTACGTACACCCATCGGAAGAAATGGGGTAGTGCTATACTAAGCCGACACTACACAGCATACTGCACTACTGCAATAGGAACTTAATTAATGGTCTGAATTTTGTATGAATACATGTTTACTTTGTATTGTTTTGTCGCATATCGCTTCGCGTTTATCTTTATTAATGTGGAGTTTACAAGATTGGGGACTCGATACCGTATAAGTTGAAACTTAAATTAGTTTAATGTTTACTCTCTCCCATCATTGACGGTTTTTGACATTCAAGTAAACGTTTTACTATTTAGCTCTCGAGTTTGACGTAGACTTTTGTATTGGATTTGTATGTCTTCACCGCAATTTAGAGATCAAAGATAACTTCGGGGTACGCGATATTACTTGAGATTGATTGCTAATGAATATGAAAACTAGGAAATAGGCAAGGAAGGATCAAAAGGGGGTTTATGTCCTCCCCGGAATATTTTACTAAGTCTGTTTTTATGCTGTGTAGTGTCGGCTTGGCGTAGAACTACCCCATTTCTTTCTATGCGTGATCGTAGGAGGCGACTTAGGGGTATTGGGGCTTTTAAAAAGTGATTTTTGGGCGATGCGGTTGGAGACCCATCACTGAAAACATTTATTTTACAATATTTTTCTTACTTAACTTCCAAAAACGGCTAATAGTTAGGCTATAAGTTTTCTGATTCTGAAGCTCTGGCTACCACTTTTAGAGATTTATAGCCATGAGTATATGCATGAAGTTTTTTCTAAGATAATTTATTATATATTATAAGATTTTGCATATGAATCAATAATTTTGTAAGTGTCGAGAATGGTCGGTCAAGGATATATCAGTTCAACTTTGATCGATTAAATAACTTATTTATTTAACCAAATATATTTTTCGTATGAGGTAAGTGTTAGTATTACATTTATGTTGTTGTGGAGTTTTGGCTTAAAATGGCACTACTTTCTTCCCGTTGGGTATCGTTAGGGGCATAATTGAACATTTAGTGGTATCGGGCTTTTTAAGTGATATTTTGACGATACGTTGGTTGATCTATTACCAAACCTTTTATTTTATAATCTTCGCCCCACTCAATTTCCAAAAGTGGCTAAATAGTTTCCGGATTCTGAATCTCTAGCAATCACTTTTAGGGATTTTTAGCCGAGAGTATATGCATGTGCGTATGCAAATTTTGTTAATTAAACGATTTTCTCAAGAAATCTATTAAAACAGTATATCTGAATCCTTTGTTGTATCTGTGACAAAAATACGGCAGTTACAATAAATAATTAAACAGTGAAAACGACTGACGAAGCCTGTAAAACTTAAATTAAGTAATAAAATAAACAAAGTTGAACTGCGTGTACTTACTTTGTAGCAGAATCCTTGTCACACTAAATAATATTTTATTGGACAATATACCGCAACAAATTTATAGCAGTAAGTTCACGACTTTGTACTGTTTTAATATAACTCAGACTCTTGTCGTCTTGAACATCTTATAAATTTAAAAAAAGTATATTGTTCCCTACGCTCTTGGTGTCTACTTTTTGATACTGTGTGCAGCTGCAGTAATCGTAGGCGCGTCACAAACACTGATTTACGACGTAATTCCAACCAGCCAGAGCTCCTAAAAGACGCAAGGCTTCCATAGAATTTTGTCTCGTATTATCAAGGAGGAAACTACTAAAACATCTCTCTTTACGGCCAAACGAGAAATTGATTTGAAATTTTACTGCATATTAAAATAACCTTTGATATTCCATTGCTGCTTATTTTTAATATTTCAAAAAAGAATTCGAGTGTCCGTGTTGAATTCACAGCCCACCTACTGTTTACTTGGTGATAAATTAACGTTAGTATCGATACGACTAATTGAAAAATGCTAAGGATGTTCAATGCAAAACGGTTAAAGTATTGAGACAGCTATATTTTAATACTTATTTATGACCACATGGTTTGAATACTTGATATTATTTATTAGACTGGAAAGTGTCATTTTTATGGTAATACTAAATACGTGTTGTCAATTTATGCTTTTTATTCCATTTTATCCAAGCCTAAACCTGTTCCATCTTTATAAGGAGTTCAAACCATTTGCCTTCAAAGAGCATAAATCAGCTTCTAACAGTGTATTAATTGTAATTTTGGTAGCATATCTGTAAGAAGTCTGCCTTTGATTTGTCGAACAGTCATTTGTGTGGATATTATTATCGGGCTGCAAACTATACAAATGCAAAAAGAAATACTTTTAACATTATGTAAATCATTTCGAAACATTAAAAATAACCAAAATAAATAAATCCGCTATCGTAATGTTTTTTCTTTAATTTATACTAACTCATACAATATACTCACGGCCATAAATCCCATGCAGGGGTAGCCAGAGTTTCAGAGCTAGAAACTCCTCAGCCACATTGACACGGAAGTTGACATGGGACAAGATGGTAGAAATAAAGTATCATTGGTGATGGGTTTCAACCGCATTGCCCAAAAACCACTTAAAAAGCCCCATACCATTAGCAGAAAGGGGTAGTGACATTCTAAGCCGTCACTACACGGCAAATCGTTTATTTATATTTTTAAATAATTAAGTATTTGTGCATTACGATACGAGACAAAAAAACATCAAATCTAACTACATCTATCTATCTACCTATGCTCTCTATAAGCAAAACGTGGGTACCTTCTCTGGACACTAGATGGCGCTGCCATGTGAGTTCAGAAGTATTGGTACCTCTGCCAACCCCTTCGGGGATAAACGGCGTGAACGTTTATGTTATATTATTATGTTATACTCTCTGTGTTATAATAACAAAAAATAACACTCAGGCTTAAAAACTACAGTCCAAAGTGATAAAAAATATTCAATATGAATGATATGAATAAATGCATGTAAACAAAATTGGCTACAGGTTTACGAATCCTATAAGCTCGTGTATTTCGAGCAAAAAACCCATTATATTAAAGCTTAAAATATGAACATCTCTCCCATTCGAAAACACTTTTCTACACTAATGGATATCTCACGCCCTAAACACTTCATAAAATTAATATTCATTTAACTAATGGATACCAATAATTCGATGTAACCAGATTACGGATAAAATCTGACAGTTCTAATTAGACGGCACGGAAATGATTGACATATTGAAATTAAATAAACATCTTGTTTTATCGCTCAATTTCCGATACATACTTTTGTTTGAAAAAATATAACCAGTATAGGTAAATGTTTTAAATCTTTTTGTTCATGAAAACCTCATAAAGGGGTTATAACTAATAAATAAACTCAATTGGCAAGAGCGACGGGGGCGTATACCCGAGTTCGCGGGTTCAAATCCCGCCTGTGTCGAAATTTTTCTTTCCTTTATTTATTCTATATTTATCAGTATATATGTGTTCAATCATTGCCTCCGTGGTCTTTTGGTAAGAGCGTTTAGCTCACGATCCGGAAGTCTTGGGGTCGATTCCCGGGTAATAAAATTACAAATAGACTTTTTAAGATGATTTTGTACATCGATTATACTTTTCTACTTATACTCACACCCGTTGTTCCCATTGGAGTAGGAAGAGACTATAGACCTCTAATTTGTACGATCCTGAATAATCAATAATCTTCGAATATCACGTAAAATTATTTGTACCGGCTACTTTTATGGCAGTAATCACTAGTCTGCTAACCTGTACTATACAAGCGTATTATTGTGATTCGTAGTAGCGTTCTATATATTCCCAAATTAACCTAAGCAAGAAAGGTTTGAGTCTCTCGGTCAGTTCATATATGAGCTGTGATTAATTTATTTTTCCAGTAAGACTATCTAAATGGGTTAATCTTTCAAAATATAAAAACATTAAATTGTAGCTTGACAAACCAATAACTAAATCATGAAGGACCCAAAAGTTTTAATAAATGTTCAGAATATGTTATCTCCGTACATAAATAATGGTTACACTAGTTTGTATTCAGATAAGTACAACGATGTAATATTATTAACGTATTTCTAGTCGGTTAGGCAGTGTTTGTCAATCTTTTTCATTTGAGTTTTCTTTTTTGTGCATATGCGGATCAGTCTTACTTTATAAATACACTACTTAGATCTTCACATCGAAGCTATAGTACTGGTATTAAATATTAAACATACTTATAAATATCATAAATATTTTGCCGTGTAGGGCCGGCTTAGAATATCACTACCCCTTTCTACCCGAGGGTGTCGTATGAGGCGACTAAGGTTGTGGGGCTTTTAAGTGGTTTTTGGGCGATGCGGTTGGAGACCCATCACCAACGATACTTTATTTTTTCCATCTTCTCCCCTATTAACTTCCAAATGCGGCTCCTCAGCCGTTTCTAGCTCTGAAGCTCTGGCTACCCCTTTTTGGGATTTACGGCCGTGAGTATATGTATGCATGTATGTTATAAATATATTCCAAAACACATTTATTCATCCTTGGTATGTATGTATTTATTTAATCAATTATTTGAGCTTCATAATTACATATATATAAATGAAAGTGGTGTTAGTTACACTATTTATAACTCGATAACCGATCTGACCGAAAATTGTTGGAGAAGTAGCTTAGAATCAGGAAAAGGACATTAGATATAAAAATAAATAAAAAAATATTATTTTGTAAGGAATATTTACAGTATACAATTTACGGTATTTATATATCATCACGCTTAATATCGTATCGTAAAGAATAAGCAGTAAAAATATTTAATACAACCCTGTGAAGCCGGGGCGGACCACTAGTATTAGATAAATCTGTCAACAATAATATGTCAACTTATTTATACATTTGAGATAACATAAAAAAGAGCATTTATAAGGAGATTAATGATGTAATGGAAACAAGAGAGATGTGTCGGGATTGTGCAAAGAGGCCATCGATAGTTTTTACCTACCCCATGGGAAAAATGCGCGTGAGTATTAGTAAGTCAGTTTTTTTTTAATTTTATTAACAATCTTATATATACAGATTTATAACATCCTAATTTCTAAAAGTAAGAAATTAATAATATTTTACCGTATGGGCAACAACTAAGCGACAAATAAAACCGACCTCTTAAATAAAATGGTACAGAATAAAATGCCGATTCACGCCACTATAATATGTTCCAAATTCAAAATCACGATAGCTGTTAAGCCAAAAACTTTTTAATTGTAATGGAGATTAGTTCTTATCTGATCCAACGTTCGTTTTTGTAATGTAATAACATATTTATTTTGTTAGTCTGACAGGTAAGAGCTGATTGATCAAGCCGATAGTTTACGAAATGGATTTGTCTAAAGCAGACCGGTCAATGATCGATAGCACTGCTCCTGGTCTTCGGAGCAAATCGGAACCCTCTATTTTTTCAGTCGTCTGCGTTTTGCGAAGTCATCCTTGTCAATCCATCACGCTTGTAGATAAGTTAATAACCTTGCATAAGAAAATAAACTTTACGTGTATTTTTGAGGTGGCTAAGCTGTGAATTAATATTTTCAGTAACTATGAACTCACATTGTTATATAAAAAGCTTGTGGCTCCCCATTTAATATACTATATTTTCTTAATATAATACTTCTTGTAAATAATAAGAACAACATCAAGTACAGAGCGCGCAGCAATAACTGATTTATGGTGAACTTAATTTTTTTCGCCGTGTAGTGTCGGCTTAGAATAGCACAACCTTGTTTCTACCGATGGGTGTACGTGAGAGGCGACTAACGGTATTGGGGCTTTTAAGGGATTTTTGGGCGATGCGGTTGGAGACCCATCACCAACAACCTTTATTTTTACCATCTTTTCCTCACTCACATTTCCAAAAGTGGCAGAGGAATTTCTAATTCCTTAGCTCTGGCTACCCCTTTTAGGGATTTACAGGCGTGAGTATATGTATGTATGAATGTTAATTTTTTGACACATTAATATCATCATAATGTTTTCGAAACACCTATTTGTAGCCATAGTTTTTTTAAGAACATGGATGTTATTAATGCAGTTAAAAAAAAATAAAAACTAAAATATTGTTTCCCAATACTTGTAATAAATATTCATTTGCATTATTTGCAGGAGAATGTCCTAATGTGTGTTTGCTTAATTAAGATGGATTGCTTTTTAATGTCACATACACCACATATCTTTCTAATTGATTGATTTGTCAATACAAGAAGCGTGGCGAGCTATAATTCGTATCATTCAGTAAACATTAGTAAATACTAAGACCGACCCTGCTTTTACGAATCCATGCTTGAAAGCACCATCATTAAGAAAAGTGCAATTCATGTATTTAATAACGTCGTCACTGCAAACCCCATTCAAAATACCTATTAACGTCAAAACATATTTTCTATAAATCTCTCCCCCTTCGGTGTTTTTTTGAAAAGAGAATGAGTCTTTTAAATATTACGTCATAAGCAGCTTTACATAAAGTTTCTGTGTTTTTAACAGTCGATATTGAATTTTCCACTTGATAATTCTCTTTTGTTACTGTTTTAAGTTAGTATTTTTAGATACTTTGGAAAGGCAAAGGAACAAATAACCCTTGTTAAATAATATAGTAAATAAACCATATTTTTGTAGCGTTACAAAAAGGTATTAGTTTTTCAAAAAAGGGGTCAGAGCATGATGACTTTCGAGACCTAGCGTTTACAAAATTAAGAATATAAATCGCAAAAAGGAATGGGCGTGGAAGAAATATTTCAAAATAACGAATGGTTGGTAATAGGTCTTCAGCTACATCGCCCAACAATCACTTGAGAAACCCCACTTGCCATAGTCACCTCCTACGATACCTAGAAAAAGACGAGGTCAGTACTATCCCTTACTGAGAATACATAGAAAACGAGTTTCATTCCTGAATATATCGCAGTTTGGACTGTCTGCAAGAAACAAAGCGTTCAATTGATCGTAAAGACCATGATACTAGAATTATTCAGACGCCGCATTTCAGAATAAAAAATGAATCATTCGCTTAAATTCCTTCCGTTTTCACTCCATTTGCGTTAATGACCACAAAAACTGCATGCAAAAACTCGAAGGGTGCTTCACATAAATCCTATGCAGAATCTTAATATTTCTTTTTCAGGATTCATAAACGAGACAATAGAACAAATAATAACTCGACGGAATTTGCATTCACTGCGCGCATTTTTCCAGTCTTCATCGCACCACACCGGCTTTGCTTCATTAAACGATGAATTATCAACACCGCTCATCCATTCTAAGTTTTGTTAGCCTTGCATTTTTGTGTGTTTAAACAATTCAATGAATTTCAGCTTTCATTGAAAAAATAATTGTTTAGTTACGTAAGTCAAATGTAACCATAATATTACATTTAATGAGATCGTAAACGTTTGATTTTGCAAGCAACAACTTTTTATTCTATGATCTAAGTGTTTCGCAATAGTTATGTTAAAGTATGTACAAGTCAACAGAGCAGTTTTATTATCCTGCAGCTTGGTAAATTAAGAATAATTTAAGGTTGCACCAGAATTGGTTGTTAATTGGTCAAGAGAAACGAGACGAAATCCACATGGCTGAGTGACTGATTTAGTCATGTGGCAGTGTATTCGTACTAAATGGCGATGGGCCCGCCCCTTATCATATGAGTATACTATATACCTAAGCAATAACTGGGTACTCTGAACTCCAGGTGATTTTTTGAGATGATTAGTAGCATTAGTTCCTTTACCAACCCCTTCGGGGATAAAAAAGTCCTTAGTTAGACAAAACTGTCCCTGTCGCTTAATATATCCTAGATCCTAGATTTAGGTCTCTTTTATCCTATTAAGAAAGGTAGTATTTAAACTGTAGTTAACAAAATAGTTGTATGTAATGTAGCACAAATTATTGTCGTGGTTACAAAGGCTGACAAGGGACAAAGAGTTTTCAAATTAAAAGCGGAGTAGATTAGGAATTATACTGGGGTCCTTTATACATTAGTCTTGTTGAGAAATAAAGTTGGTTGTAAACAGTAATGGAAAACATTTTTACACATTCCACCAATTGAAAAAATATATTCATACATACATATACTCACGGCCATAAATCCCAAAAAGGGGTAGCCAGAGCTTCAAAGTTATAATCTACTCATTCACATTTGGAAGTTGATAGGGGAGAAGTTAGTAGGAATTAAGTATCGTTTGGTGATTGGTCTCCAATCGCATCGCCATTAAACCGCTTTAAAAGCCCCATATCCTTACATAGTCAACTCTTACGACACCCGTGGGTAGAAAGGGGTACAGACATTCTAAGCCGGTACTACAGGGCAATATAGTATTGTATAATGAAAAAATATTATTTGGCCAAATACTAATTATATATCCACAAGCACAAGCTATATAGAGATGCATTTATCATAACAAAGTGCTAAGTGATTGATTAGGCATTTGTCACTGTTTGTAAAAACAAATATGTATTATTTTTTATTTCACACACACAAAATCTTTCTCTCACACACACAAATCAAACGTTTAATTGGCATATTTTTTTTATCCCCAACAACCTTTATTTGACAATGTTTTCCCTTCGTAACTTCCGAAAATTGTTGTGAATTCTTATTCTAACATACATAACACATACCCACGGCTATAAATCCTATTAAGGGTAGCCAAGCTGAGGAATATTCTAAATTAACAAAATGAATCTGTATGTAACTATAATTAATAATGACATATGGAAGTCCAAAATACTGACACGCACGGCCTAGATCTATAGCTTTTGTTCCTAAGCTCGATAGCTCAAACAAGCTGTGTTCGTTACCAACATTGATTTATGATTGATGTCTGCCGTGTGATTGGTGTGTTGGCTGAAACGTATTGAGTTTTAGTAACCTGCCTCGTAATTCATATTGCATTGTTGAGTTTATAGCTTTATAACGTATGTCATAGTCGTTTTATGTTTTAATACAGAATTTAAACTGTTGGTTTTGCTTAAGGAATGAACTGTCTTATTGGTATTATACGTTCAAATTTAATTAAATAATATTCATAATCAGCTATAAAATAAACTCTTAAATTAAAAATAAATTTTATTTAGTCTTATAATAATATCTTGTAGTCAAGCCTAGACCAATATAGCATGTATCCAGAAAGAAAACTGAACATCAAATGCAGCTGTCATGAGATTTTAGGTTAGAATAAATAGTATAAGTTGATGTATATATTCATACATATAATACGGTTATAAATTCCAAACCAAGGTAGCCAGAGCTACATTATTAGAAATTCTTGAGTCACTTTTGGATGTTGAATGAGGAAAAGGTCTTCAGCCACATCGCCTAAACACATAAATACATATACTCATGGCTATAAATCCCTAGAAGGGGTAGCCAGAGCTAACGAATTAGAAATTCCTCAGCCACTTTTGGGAGTTGCGTGGGGAAAAGATGGTAAAATAAAGTTTGTTGGTGATGGGTCTCCAACCGCATCACCCATAAATCCCTTAAAAAGCGCCAATACCGTTAGTCGCCTCTTGCGGAAGAAAAGGGGTAGTGCTATTCTAAGCCGACACTACACAGCAATAGCAGAAGGTTATTGATGGGTCTCCAGCCACATCGCCTAAACAGTCACTTAAAAAGCCTTAAAATACTAAGTCACCTCTTTCCACACTCTCAGGAATAAATAGGATAACATACATACATACATATACTTACGGCTATATTTCCCTAGAAGGGGTAGCCAGAGCTAAGGAATTATAAATTCCACAGCCACTTTTGGAAGTTGAGAAATAAAGGTTTTGGTAATGGGTCTCCAACCGCATCGCCCAAAAATCCAATAAAAAGCCCCAATACACGGCAAGGATAACATATTAAAAATATACTGTTTAAAGTCATGACTATGTTTTTTCATAAAGTGGAATATTTTCTAGATCTCAGATGTGCCTGTCAACAAATTACTCGTCTAGAACATTTCAGCTACTAAACACAGCGCAGGATAAAATAAAGTTTATTTTAAAATAAACAGTTAATTAATGATAAAAGCATAAATTCAACTCTACTTAGATTCATTACGACATTCAATTCCGCTTTTAAAGAGGGGAAAAGGTTAAAACCAGATATATATGAAGGGCTGAACGCACTAATTACTCAAAAAATCATATTAAAATGTACAGAGGGACAGGTAAGCCTCATTAAGCGAAACCGTAGGGAGTCCATATTTATACGAATAATTAGAGTATGTTAGTCTCATGTTTTGAGTACATTAAAAACATTTGTAGAATACTTGTTGACAACCCATGTTGGTTCTCATAACAAGATCGCTTTTTGAAAATAAAAATAAAATAATACTGAGATAAGTACTATATGAGGTATTCGCTAAGTTAGTTTACATTCTAACTTACTTACTTATACTCACGCCCATTATTCCCATTAGCCTTCCTCATACATGCTCTTTTCTTTAAATTTTTAACTGGTCTAGAAATCAAATATGGTGTATGCACATTAGCTCTATATATCTCTATCGCTACTATATTTTCATCCATTCTCTCTATGCGCCCAGAACAACTTAACATTATTTTTTCTACCTTACATTCTTTGGAACATTTATAAGTTCATATACTATAACATTATATCAGGGATAGGCAGATTATTGATCGCCATTTTATAGTATCTTGGAAATCCTCTTGAGTTACTCTTATTCATTCTCAACGAATTGATCTTTTCTAAACTTGTACTGAGAGTACCATATGTTTGCGTGCATGAATATTCTGCGTTATTTAAAAATTAACCGTGTAGTGCCGGCTCAGAATGTCGCTACCCCTTTCTACCCACGGGTGTCGTAAGAGGCGACTAAGGGTATTGGGGCTTTTTATTGGATTTTTGGGCGATGCGGTTGGAGACCCATCACCAAAAACCTTTATTTTACGATCTTTTCCCCACTCAACTTCCAAAAGTGGCTGAGGAATTTCGAATTCGTAGCTCTGGCTACCCCTTCTAGGGATTTATAGCCGTGAGTATATGTATGTATGTATATAAAAAAAGTGCATTTGTTTGTATAAATTAAATAGCTTTAGAAAAACTTACTACATACCTTTTACCCATTGCATTAATATGTATACATTAACAATACAATATTTCATCGATGAAATTATACTATGAAACACGCAACCACGATATTAGAAGTGTAAAACACAAAGATAAGCTAATTTTATTCAACTGACAATCCAAATGAATTTACGTCATCAAATGTAACTTTTACGACGCTTTGTCGTGACATATGATAATAAGAATATTTTTGGTGAAAACGTATTTAAAATGTGTTTATGGAATCTAATTATAACACAAAACGAGGCTTCGTTACGGCTATTTTAACATGTTATTTGTGTTATAACATCATAAATTGTACTACACATTAGTTATGAATTTATTAGACCATAGGGGTTACGAATATACAACTATCAATCTCATCAAACGGTATAGAAATAGTTATTTAAAGTTTTCAAACCACTTAATATTCTAAGAAATTATAAAATCATTTTCTGTTGAATCTTTGGGTCCCGTCCGTCTAGGAAAATTTAACTCAAACGTTCACGCCGAATATCCCCAAAGGGGTTGGCAGAGGTACTAATACTTCTGAACATCACGTGGCGTCTTGGAAAATTTAAAGAAAGGTAATTTGTTATATTTTTAACTAAACAGTGGGAAAATAGGGATTTTAACGATTTTGTTTTGCGTAATTGGACTATAGTATAACAGATCTCATTATTTTAATTCTATGAATATTTCGTAGTAGTATTCTATTGTCGTGCTCGGGCTAGCTTTACGTTTCAACGGAAATAAATTATTATTCATAATAGGAAAGTATGGAATACTGGTAAAATCGATTTTCAGAATTGACCACGAATAATCTGTTCACAGACAAATACATCTTCTCTCTGTCATAGCTTCCACTCAATCTCCAAACACATGTTTTAAATACAAATTTAGCCTTAATAGTAGCTTCATAAACTAAACCCACCCAAATACCATTAAAAAGAATATTCATTTATCATTTAACATGAAATTCCAGTCATTTTTCTCTTCGGGAAAAGATTCAAAAAGTTGAGATTACAATAACGCATTTTTAAATACATTGTTATATAAACTACAGTTGTAGATATCAATTCTTATCTACGCACAGAAAATATTCAATAGGTGGGAGAGTCGGTTTGTAGATAAAGATCGTAATACACCCGATTTTAACAAAGGGGCATTAGTAATGGAGCTAGATGGCTTTAGGAGTCACTCGTATCATTTCATAGTTAAAAGTGATGCCTCACTTAAATTTGATCGATACGAGGTTTTATAGTGACGCAGGCTATTTCTTGTGAATTCGGAATAAAGATTTAGTTCAGCTCAGGATGACAGTTTTTAGTTTTATTATTTTGGCAATAGAAAGTAAAGGTAAATTTAAATTAGAATTGAAAAAAAACTCAGCATGGTTTATAAATGAAATTCATATAAAAAGTATTCAACTGACAATGTTTATTATTCTGTCATCCATTAGAAACACATGTTTTTTTTAAATTTTCCCTTAGATTATAGGCTCTCATCTCTATACTATTTATTTATACAAAGTGATTCATTGCGTATCTAATATTATCGTATGTAACATATTGTTAGCATAAAGTTGTAGGCTATTAGTATATATTATCGTTCTTAAAATAGGTACAAATGTGAGAAGAATATATTTACCATGTTTATGATATTTATGCCTCAAGACTCTTGAAAATTTATTGGTATCAATATCCTTAAGATAGATAATGTATCGATAAATTTAAAACATGGGGACGTGTGAGATAAGGTGTGATATTCAAATTAAATACCTTCGACATCCTTAGATTACAAAAGTACTTGTTTGAAAACCTGATACTGGGGTTGGTGTAAGCTTAGTATGAACAAGATTAAGGGCCAGTTTTTTGATCCGTGGTTAACTCAACAATTTGTTAAATATCGTAACTATTAGTTAGATATCAGTAAAATGCATTTTTTGACCCGTGGTTAGAGTAACTAATGGTCAAATATCGAACCAAAATGGATTTACGATTTAACTACTGGTTAGTCATTTAACTATAGTCAATGTAACAAATGGTTATATTTTTAACTCCGGATCAAAAAACTGGCCCTTAGAGTTATTATAATAAAATGTATGTTAAAGCTCTTACTACTCATTCTTTTCAATTATCTTACGAAAAAATGTAGAGGGGGTTTACGTACTAAATATATAGAGTGATTACGTCATTTATTTTTAAATAAGAAATGGGTGTACATTTTATACATACATTTACTCATGCCGCTAGTTCCCATTGAGGAAGGCAGAGACTAACGATTGCCACTTCGTATGATTCTGGAAAACTCACAAGGCTCGTCTACATTGATCAATCATTTTATCTGTGCTCTTTTATTATTCACCCTTCAGTCGCCTGCCTTTTTAAGCACAATATCTATTTGATCTAAATGTGCCCTTCGTGGTCATTCTCTGAGATGTGAAGTAATTCTATCAGTACTAGTCCACATCTTAATAGGACCATTGTACATAATTACAAACTTTTCTGAGGAACCCCATCTCTACATTTAATCTGCTCTCATGCATTTGTGAAATAAACTAATCCAACCCGATGTAAAGAAGTCCGCCATTCTTACACATCTCTAAAATTAAAGCACAAGCTGAGTTTTTAATTGTACCTATTTATAACTGTGTTAGTTGAAACATGTATCTATAAAGACAGAAAAAGTAAAAAACCTTCATTTATATATATAAAAACATATATAACCTTAATAGTATAACGTATAAAAACAGGAACTTAATTTAAGGATAAATAATTAAGGGTGAATAAAACAACCTACATTGAAGCTAAATGAAGAAGCTCCGTATTTTTAGAGGTAAATGAAAATAGTGAAGTAAACTATAACTTGACTAATTTATGAGGGTTACACGGTACGTTGTTTATGTAAAATTATAGCAGCACCCGCTGAACCTTACTCACTAAAATAATTTATAAAGCTGGACAACCGGGATTCGTGAATACCCAATAAGCTTACAAAAAGGTAAATTGAACTAGATTGATTAAACGTTTATTATATTCTGAGTAAAAGTAAAGTTTTGGCCACAGCTTTTAGATAGTTTAGATACAGCGTGTAATATTGACAATACAAAGATATCAAAATATGTGCATCTTTTTTTATAATAAGAAGAAGATTGCCATCTTTGAAACATACATACATATATACTCACGGCTATATTTATTTCGGAATTAGAAATTTCTCAGCCACTTTTGGAAAGTTGAGTGGGGAAAAGATGGAATAATAAAGGTTGTTGGTGATGGGTCTCCAACCGCATCGCCCAATGTTCCCTTAAAAGCCCCAATACCGTGCCGGTGCTACACAGCTTTAAAACATGAGAACCTCAAAAAATAAGATTAAATGTAGTTTTTTTTTTCTATCATAACTACCACATAGCACAATGGTAATTAACTCCCACTTATCATAGAGAGAGGCGTGGATTCAAAACCCGAGTGTGGCCTTCACGAATGTGTCTTTTCTAAAGTCATTTGTTTGGTTGGTTATTTTGGTTGTGAACGTTAAGGTGAAACATCGTAAGGATACCCACAGGAGTAATTAGTCATGTGACAGTGTGTACGTTTAAAATGGCAATCGGTATGACCCCTATCGCGTGAGTACACTATTCAAGCAAAACGTGGGTGGGTACTCTGAAAGCCAGGTGATAATTGTGTCACATGATTTTCAAAAGTATTAGTTCTTCTGCCGTGAACGTTTTAGTTTTTGAGCGTAAAGTTGAAAAAAAAGTATGCCATATCCACATTATACTTTCGTTAATGTCCTTATGACATATCGCGGCAATGCACTCACAATCTTGCTGTCTCAACGAACATTCGCTATCTTTATCCAATTTGTTACCATTATCAGGGATTAAATGCATCTCCCAGCTATTCTCGTGTTTTGTTTTAGCGATCTGTCGAGATTTTGTAATAAGGAGACCAAATAAAAGAATAAATAACAGGAAAGGCCCGTTCGAAACTCGTTTAATTAAATGAATATATACAGATAACTATTCTTTATTTCTACCAACTTGTCCCCTATCAACTTCCAAATGTGGCTGAGGAGTTTCCAGCTCTGAAGCTCTTGTTACCCCTTTTTGGGATTTAAGGCCGTGAGTACGTACATCATTCTTTAAATTCATTAAATGGCGTGAGTATATGTATGTTAATTATTCATATTGACGAAGCTTTCGGGTTTGTTCATGGTTACTGTTGCATAAATCTTATAATAGAATTGAATAGCTACGCTTATTCAATAGTTTAAGTTTTACGATGTTGCATAAAAATAAACTTAAACCACTACAAAAACACTTAAAAAAATCTCTCATTTTGTCTGAGAATACCGGCCTTTTCTTTAACAGGTGATGCCTTTTATAATTAACCTTATCTGTAAGCCATTTGCTACCTAATTCATTTTATGCTGCTTAGATAAATTAGTTTTTTGGTAATGCAGTTATCGCAAGCAACAATTCATCTTCTTACATTGAAGTTTTGATTGTGACCTTTGGGTCTCAGCTAATGTAAAATTAATTTAAACAAAACTCGATCAAATTGTTTTATTTTATGCAATTTTTAAGTTAATAATAATTGAGTACGAGTAAGTATAAGATGATTTTTAAATATTGAATTGATGTGTCTTGTGACAGTGCAGTGACAAAAAGCTGTTTTAGTTTTGCTCTCTATCACGTGGTTACACTGTCTAGAACATTTTGGTACTCTGAACACTAGATGAGAATTTTCTACGTGATGTTTAATTAACCTGTACCTCTGCCATACATTCAGAGACTAACGAATTCATATATAACACTTCTTTATCCCATCTTGTGTTTTCTCTTTTATATACATACATATACTCAAGTTATTCGTTCACATTGGGGTAGGCAGAGACTATCGATCGCCATGTTTTACGATCCTGACAAACTTTTTTAGCTTCGTTTACATCCATCAATCTTCTTCTGCATGCCCTTTTATTTTTCATACTTCGGAACCCTGCCTTTTTAGGCACACTCGCTATTCGGTTCAAATGTGTTCTCCGAGGTCACCCACTACTAACATAACCATCCACTTGTGACATGTTTTGTTATGCATTATTCGTCTTTATAAAATTGTAGCCAAAAATATGTATTTAATGATGATTGACACTAGGAATTGTAGTACATTAAACCCAATGAACATACCATCTAAGGTCTCGCTTAAATCAAATGCAATTGAAAACACATTTATCCTTATTACCAAAAACATCGTTTAGTCGATATACTACCGGGAGAGATACGATCTAACGTAAATTAATAGATGTAACTTACTGTGAAATTGAAGTCAGCTTTTTAGACACAACCGACAGGCGTCCGTTCGAATCCCGGGTCAGGCCTCGGTCGTCAATAAAAAACTATCCTATAAGATGGTGTATAGCTTTCCAGTGTCAATTAAATGAGAAAAGAGTATCTAGTTTCTTTTGGCATAGAGTTTTTTGTTTCTTTCTGGGTCCATAAGTAAGATTCCGTTATTAATTATTGTTAATGTAAGTATTTGATATATTTTCAAATATTTTTTTTGAAAACAATACATAGGCTTATTATTTGTCCGTAAACAAACCTTTTAATTTGATAATTGATTATTACCTTGGCCGATATTCATCGTCCATAGATTAATACGTCTAGACCTTAGCTTTCGATAAACTTGTTATCCAAATAATAAATTTGAATGTTTAATTTAAGTTAGAAGCAGCCAATGAATTTGGTTTTCATAAAAGCTTATACATAGAGATAAGATACTCGTTTGTAAGCGCCACCGAACAGTTTTTTCGATTAAATTTATATACTTTGGTACTGAAACAGAACACTTACAATAAAGAAAAGAAAGAAAGAAAGATGTTTGTTCGCCATTTGTGGCACAAAAACACAGGTATAAAAATTAATAAAATGTGACAATATGTTACTTGACATGATGTTATATAAATGCAGTAACATACAAATATATACATATACTCACGGCTGCAAATCTCAAAAACCAGTAGCCAGAGCTTTTGACGTAGAAAATGTTCCCCCCACTTATGTAACAAATTTCATATGAGGAATCGAAAATAATAAAAGATAAATGCTAATATTAAAATAATTCACCCCTTTTTATGCGTAGTATACCAAGAAAAATAGATGAAGAAATATAACAAGAATTTATTATCCGAAAGAAGTACTAAAGTTTGCTCAACTCAAATAGAACCTAACTTTCACCAACCTGATACAAAGCTTACGAGTTATTACAATAAGTCATATTATATTGTTGGTCGGGCTTCATTTTACGAGACTTATATCGACTTCCACATTCAGAAGGTCTGATTAAAACAACAAAATATATGAATTTGTTTATTTATCCTGTGTCCATATGTTTTGCAAAACAACCTTCGTGTTGTAGACGTTTTTATGTTCCGAGTCGGAATTACTTTTTTGATATATGGGTCATTTTTTATCATGGCAGTGATGTGAGAACTTACGAAAATGTTTATTAATAAAAGTTATTTTATCTTTTACTTTTTTTCCGCAGTCAAATATTTATTGTATCCTGAGTAGCCTAGAGGCTTGTTTGAAAGGTAATAAAGATTTCAATATAATAAATTATTAATATTAAATTTATGTGACAATGGAGATAACTATATATATGGGAATCCCATTTTATAGCAAATTATTACTTAAATTAAATTATGAATGACAATGAAATAATGAGAATGACCATGTATAGGAGGATAGGAGAGAAAAGAAGATCTTAACGTAAAATCCAGGTAGTTTGTCAGTATATAAAACCTTGGTACATAACATAACATAAACGTTCACGCCGAAATTGTGTGTGAATGATGTCTACCACTGACTTTGGTTTTTATTCCATAAAGTAAAGTAAAAGTAAATACAGCTTTGTCCATTTACAAGGGTTCCCAAACTAGGCACAGCCTGTATCTTGGGAAGCCGATTAAATAACTTATTATAATAGATTCTGCGTTTCAAATATGAATAAGTAATAACAATAAAAATAAATTAACACTAAAAGAAGAAGGTATATATAATTATTTCTTTTATTTTATTTTATTATGTTTGGGGGGCTTACAGCTAAATTTAATAACATAAAACATAAACATAAACGTTCACGCCGAATATCCCCGAAGAGGTTGGCAGAGGTACTAATACTTCTGAACATCACGTGACTTTGTCACCTGGTGTTCAGAGTACCCACGTTTTGCATGGACAGTGTACTCACGTGATGGGGGGCAGGCCTTTCGCCGTTTTGTACGAATACACTGTCACATGACTAAGTACAACTCAGCCATGTGGGTTTCCTCACGATGTTTTCCCTCACCGTTAACAACCATGATAAATTAACCACACGTATGTCTTTAGAAAAGACAAATTGGTGTAGGCCCGACCCAGGATTCGAACACTAGTCCGAGTGTTCTACCCACTGGGCTATCACGGTTGCTTGATAAATTGCTTGATAAAACCTTGGTAAATTGGTGGAATTTGTACAGCTTTAGAAACAGGAAGCTATAAGTTTGAATTCTGACTCAGATCATCTATGCTTCCCATTGACAGCCATAAATTTTGATATACTTTCAGTACTAACCTACAAAATATTTTTTTCTGAAAACGTATGTCGTAAACGAAAGGATTTTCCCATTATATTTTAATTAACACCGGATTTTGAAAGTCTTTATCCGCATATACTATTTCATAACTACGTTTTCTCAAAAGAAAAACTTAAAGTAAAAAGAGTGTTTATATCAGATTTTATAGATACAGTAACGTTTGATAAAAGAGCAGTAAAACAGTGTGTATAAATAATTTGGCAGCAGTCTGTCCGGCAGTTTGTGGTTTACTGTCGCATATGTTACTCATAAAACTATGAACATATAATTTTATTTCGTAGCAAAATTGCTAGAGCTAGCATATATTTCTATTTATATTAATTAAAAATATTAACAAAGACTTTCTAATTTTAGATATTTCGTAAAATAATGTAGGTAAGTTATCAAATAATCAGGAGTTAAGACAGAAAACCTGGTTTTAATATCCGAAGTTTTGACTTATCAAAATTCCTTAGAAGCTCAACTTAGTTATAAATCAATGCGACCCTCATATGAAGCTTTCAAATTGATGTAAATTTTTAAACCATAAAAAAGGTTGTAGGCGTATACATACACAAAACATGTCTTTAGTTGTATCTTATACCATTAGCCAGATTATTACGTACTTATCCGTATTCATGTCATGAAACTGAGTTCATTAATCAGTCATTAATTTGTTTATAGTTCGTCCCATCATAATCATTAGGCCATGAGAACTGGTCCCAATAAAATGTTTTATTGTTGCTTAAACAAGTCAATGACCGTTGAAATTCTAATTGGGATATTGTTTGAAGTCACTTAGTGATATTAAATGCATAGAAAGTGAAGCCATAAAATTGACCCGTTTAATTCACGTTAAATCTTTAATTAATTTTCTTACTTAAAACTTAAAGATGTATAAAAAATCTCGTGATGTAATATTTTGAAATGTGCATACCTACATACATAAATCTCAAAAAGAAATATAGGTTATTCAACCAGACAAACAAAATCTTTTTTCGTAATTGGCATATAGAAATATAAAAATATTCAAAAAGATCAGAAAAAATAAATGAAAGATACGAATATGAACCTATGATGGAGATAATTTAAATTTAAATCTATAAATCTCTAATTTAAATCTTTTTGTTCATGAAAACCTCATATTCCCCACATTATCTATTCTATCTATACTATAATAACACTGTACCGAGGTCAAAACTGTACATTTAAGGAAAAAAAATAGAAACCGGTGGAATATGTTTAGTTTTCGATACTAAAGCCAAATTTACTCTTTTTGAAAAAAATGTCTGTCTGTCTGTATCACGTTATCATCACATTATTTCTACCAGACGGATCTTAATCAATTCGGTACGAATGTAAATTATACACCTGACCAATATCATTCATCCCGGATTTCGCAAGGGTTCCTACAGGAACATAAAAAAAACATAACTTTTATATGGTTCCTCATATTTACACGATTCATTTTTTCATTGAACGACTTTATCAGACTCTTCATTAATAGTCTTTTTGGAAAAACAAAGGATTTCATCCATTTTCATCAAAATAAATGTTAAATTTAATTGTTTGTCAACAGTATGACTACTAG
This sequence comes from Bedellia somnulentella, assembly GCA_963576735.1. Classification (NCBI taxonomy): domain Eukaryota; kingdom Metazoa; phylum Arthropoda; class Insecta; order Lepidoptera; family Bedelliidae; genus Bedellia; species Bedellia somnulentella. The sequence continues at coordinate 4,896,169 of OY755180.1, forward strand.
ATATATAGCTTATCAAAATTTTTACACCAACACTAATGTCTTCGTGGCGTAGCGGGATACCGTTTGGTTAATACTAATCGAACGGAAGACCCAGGTTCAAATCTCGAGCATCGCAATCTTTTTGCAGTTTTTTTTTGCTTTTGTGTTAGCTTAGAATAATAGGAAGCACTATTCCTTCTCTTTCACATTCAACTATGCGAATATGTATGAATAAAGATAATTGAAAGTATATCGTATGAATTTTGCGTATTCATTTGGTAGGTTTGAGAATATGTTTATAGCTTTTTTTAACTATTTTTAAACTAATATTCTCATAGATATATTGTGCTTTACTTACGTATAAATTAATATTCTGTTTAAGTCTCAGAATGCATAATTAGTAAATAATAGCACATATCTCAATTTTAATTTAGTACTGCCATCTATTGACCGATGACGGATTGGCTACAATCTCTCACACATCACCAACAGCCAGTGTAGGGGGCAGCACCGGATCGCCAAACTGCTATCTATACTTACTAAAGATATTATCATTTTTGAACATATAAACTTGGTAAAAAATGGTTTGTTTCATGATTCTTATGAACAATCAAAAAGGTTTTTTGGAACTCACCCTCTAAGGGATCGAAATATAGTATACAGATTTTTGATCTATAAACATACTGTATCTAGAAATTTGAAACTTGATGCGATTGACTGATATAACTACTACAAAAAGGAATACATGGAATTCATCCATCAATCAATCATGAGTATATACAAACGGCTATTAATCCCAAAAAAGGGTAGCCACAGCTTCAGAGATAGTAATTTTTTATCCACTTTTGGAACTTAAATGGGGAAAAGGTAGTAAAATGGGTCGACAACTGCATCGCCCAATAATCACTTAAAAAGTGTCAATGTTCTTTATATCTATTACAACGCCCACGGGAATATAAATATAAAAAAAACAGAAGTTAAGATAGTGTTTTGGTATTTTGGATGTAAACCGGATGCAAAAAATGTAGTCCACGTGAACGTACTCGCGGGCAAAAAGCTAGTTACTAATAAATAAAGAATAAATAATAATTGATTTTTGAGCGTTACTATATGTAAGTTTTATAAATAAAAGTAGAACACAAAGTACTTTTAATTATACCGTATTCTTTTATGAGGAAACTCATTTATCACTGTTTACTTTGAGATGTACTTAAGTTTATAGTACTATAATATTCCTATAAACCCTTTTCGATACGGGAGCGGTAAAAATGTCATTATAAAAGTCGTACCAATAAAATTGAAGTGAAGCACTTGGTAATAAAGCCAAGTTTTATACAGATATGTCTACAAAATATACACAAAGGTTTTTCAATTCTTATCGGAACATAATTGGAACTTAGTGATTTCATTTGTAATTGTCAAAAAATATAAATTTGTACCTGTAAACTCCAAAGAAGTGTAACCAAGGCTTTAAAATCAGAAACTACTCAGCCAGATTTGGGAATCAAGTGTGAAAATTACAATACAATTAAAGGCTAGTACTTTATGGGTATAGACCAAATCACCCCACAATACTTAATATAAAATACCCAATTCCAAAGTGAAGGTTAGCAGGCTGTTGTGCGCCTGCTGCTCGTTCACAAAGTTGACCCACGTTGTAAGGGCCTTGAAGATTGTGGAGTAGAAGAAATAACACGGCAACTTGTTCTACTATGCTTTACTGTTAGATGTACTATTTATAATTATATATAATATATTTTAAGTTATATGGACTCTATACAGTATGAATTATGAATAAAATGACTCTGAACAATCTAATCGTCTTCTTGGGATTCTTCAATTTGTGAAAAGTAAAAAGGAAGGAATAAGGGGTTTTCAATATGATAGATGGGTTTTTATAGGCTAAGCTGTTTGTCTCCTTTCTGATGGCGCTTGACGTGACTGACGCGACTCTGGATTGTTTATGTTTTGAGCCCGTTAAAGCACTTGGATTCAAGTGGCTTTAACACAAAGTCACCTGGTAAGAAATGGGATTTGTGATTTTCTAAGCACATTCAAAACCATGCTCCCAAAAATCCAAGATATTTAGTTTTAAACCTAATTTGTACATTTGAAGTTGAGACTGTACATACTGAAAATGGAAACGCTCGCTTCTCAATACAGCCACATGCAGTGTTAGCAGAATAGCAAGTTCTGCTAACCCTTACAGGAAGTACATATTGCCGTTGACATAAATGTTTGAAATATATCCTTTAATGGATTTCGGTTACCATCAAACGACAGTTTCTACATGAATACACTTACTCGTAACTTCCGCCAAGGTAAGCGATATTTTTAACGCTAAAAATCAAAAGGTGTCACTCTTGGATATCTGAGAACGCTTAACGTCAGTTGGAAACCTTATATTTTTTATTTACTATATCGATAAATGGAGTATGGGTGTTTAGTTACGTCCCAATAAACACTGTGACATGATGTCACTTTGAAAGTGGTCTATTTATAATACACTTCGGTTAGCACGAGCGAAATCGTTCCATCAACTTTTTAATGTACTATTTAGGTTTCTAAGTGGCTTATTCTAGGTTTATGAATTCAGTATTTAAGCACTAAAGTTTATTTTTAAATAGTTGTCATAGAAATTCTGATATATTTTATATTCATTCGCACGCGCGCAATTTTCGATTTTTTTATTTAACTAAAAATAAAACTAAATTAAGCTTATAGAACATAAAAGTTCTTAAGTATCTTTGTAGAAAAACTGAATATTACCTACTATATTTGTAAGTTCTTGTTTTGTGTTTTTAAAATTGCTCCAGAGGGTATTTACAATTAAGCGTTCCGTATCTTCAGGCAATTGGTGAAGCACTCTGAGGCACTTATCTTGACGATAACGATTATTGGAGAACATTAGCTTCTGTAGTTACTCCCTAACAGCCTCTTTCTTAAACGTATACTTGTGCGATGACTACTAATTAGCTAAAATAATTTTTGTTCACAAATTTCCGACGGCTTTTTGTTTAGGTATGTGTGAGGCGATTTCATACTTTTTTATTACTATTTTCACAGGTGCCTTTAGTTTTTGTTTTGTTTAGAATATTCACTTATTTAAATATAACGTTATTTTGTACATCTGATAATTGTAAATATATTGTATATGGTTCTAAATTTGAAATTAATGATTGGTTTGATATTGATACTACAGGAGACTAGTTGTAAATATAATTGAATCGACTTATAGGGCTCATAGCTGTGGGTATAATACAGACAAATATATGTTGCAATAAGAGAACAAAACGAACAAAAGAAAACAAAAACATGTGAAAATATATATAAACTTTAAAAATTTAAGATAGGTCCTTAAAAAAGACTGCTATCTAAAATAAAATCACAAAAACACAAAAATGGTTATCATATATGCCTTGTGGCTCACTCACATTTCAATCACTCATTATGGAATGCTTAGACGTTATCTTAGCTTCTGGAGTTAATAACGGCTGCCGTCTGTCGAACTTGAATGATTGAATCACACCTTACTGCTACGTAATGACTTACAATATTTCTGAACTGCTAGCACAAACGACCTTTTAACTAGATAACGCGTGGTAAAAAACAGTTATCTCTTTCGCACTTACATAGTATTGTATACTTTTATCGCATTCTAATCGACAGAATAACGATAAAATCACGCTTATGCTAGGCCTCGTGATGCATTAGTCGAGGAGGAGAAACCTACTTAAATTTTAAACACTGTATCACGTTGGAGATATTTTTAAAGTATGACTGGTATAAATATTATGGTATTGGTTGATCTGAATAGTTGAATGAATATTTTAGGTACCATAATTCTTAAATAAGTCTTTTATTTCTATTGAATTAATCACAAAAGAAAAGTTTGTTATTAATAATTTAGAAAGAAGTCATTTTTTTTGTGGTTATACAAGATTTATATCGAAGTAATATACTCAAAACTTTTACATTTATCAACAAATAGATGGAAAAGTATCAAAATAAAAAAGCAGCCATCCGAATGCAAGGAAATTCCTATATGTTTGAAAAATGAATAATTAATCTAACTACTGTAGACTTACTTCATTTTCACGTCAGATAACATTGTGGCTAGAAAGCAAAAAGGATAAAACCCAAAAATAAGTAATCAGGGATTAGTTTCATGTTCGCAAATTGACTATTAATTCTGCAAAAAGCTAAATTAAAGTTGCCTCGTACGCTATCTCTCTAGAGATAGTACAATGAGCTATACGGCTTTTTATATTTTAATTTGTGAACAACATAGAAAAAAACTCCCTCACATAGAATTTTGTTTTTCAAGTGTCTTGACTTATCGAAATTTAATCATATTTTATCGTGCCATTTTCCAGTATTCCAGAAATTGAATTTACGTTAACTGAACTGGAAGTAATAATTTACAAGTCTCAGCTGCTGGTGGGTTTTAATCGAAAACAAACTCAATATTGGAAATACAAATTTTAACATTAAATAATTCAAAACTTCACTGTAACTTAACGTCAATGAAGTAATGAATTGTCCTTTTTCAAGAGAAATCGAAAAAATACTTCGATTCTTAAAAATAAGAAGACATTTATAGTATGTGTGTTATCTTGTTGATGTAATAGTTTTTTTTTATTTCAATTTTTCATTAGTAGATTTCCTGTAAAATATAAGAAATTAATTATATATAAACATAGAACAAGCCGTGTAGTGTTAGCTTAGAATAGCACTACCCCGTTTCTTCCTGTGTGTACACTTAAAAGAGGACTAAGGTTAGTAGGGCTTTTCAATGGATTTTTGGGCAATGCGGTTGGTGACTCATCTCATCACCAACACCTTTCATTTTACCGTCGTTTCCCCACTCAACTTTCCAAACGTGGCTGAGGAATTTCGAATCCCTTAGCTCTGGCTACCCGGTCTATGTATGTATGTAAATAGAACTATAACTTTTACAGTCATGTAAAACCTAAAAATATGTATTTATATCACCCCGAGAAATAGACGAATGAGAGATGGATATGATAGATACATCCGTGAAGGAGAAGCAGAGACGCTAATAAGAAAATTAGATAGATAGATAGATAGATTACTCGTTTATTTATAATTGAAACAACTATTGATTTTCGGATATTTTAATCGCGTGTTATTACATTATGTTAACATAACACCACATACAATATGAAAAACAATACATAAAGTGAAAAAAAAAACAATATTTTTAAACTTAAAATTAGTGCTATGGTTACACAAACTAGGTCCTAACTCAGTGCTTGATATTGCCAAGTGGCAAAACACTGGTTTTCATGAGGTTTCAATTAAACATGAGGTTTTTTGGTACTACATATAAATGAGCTTATTAGTAATGTCAGTAATTTTAGTTTCACTGTTTTTTCCTGTTCAAATTATTTTTAGTGTTATAATTTCATCCAAAAATAAACACGAATCTGTCATGTTTCTAACATAGAATACAATAAAGAAACATCTTTCTTTTACTGACTGTACTCGTGTGTAATTTTTACAAGGTACCTCAGCTTTGTTTAAACTTTTTTGAATGTTTATCAAATCTACATGATTAATTATATCAAACTCAGTCCTCATTATTAACAAGTTATCTTTTGAATCACCAATCGTTGACATAAATTAGTATGATTTATTACATTTGGTGCAATGATCTTGGCGTCTACCTCCTCTAACTACCTCTGTAGTCTAGTGGTAGAGCTTTTGGTTTTGATTCGGGGATCTTGGGTTTGATTCCCGATTGGTTTCCTCAGGTTAGGAATAAAAAACTACTTTTTATATTTAGAACGACTTGAAATCGATCTAAATTGATTATAAGAAAGCCATAAAGAAAGTAATGGTTTGTATTATAGTTGGTGAGTTTATGAATATTACAATAAACGAAGAAGAAGCGGACTGACGGCTATTATCGTGTTTTCGGATAAAAAGGGAGAAAAGATTATAATCATAATTCATTTCAAAATAAAAAGGATAGTTTCTGTTAAATTTACTGTCACAAATAACTTATGTACATACATACATACATATATTCACGGCCATAAATTCCAAAAACTGGTAGCCAGAGCTTCAGAGCTTGAAACTCCTCAGCCACATTTGGAAATTGATAGGGGACAAGATGGTAGTATTAATATGTTTTATTTTATATAAGTGGCAAAATAAAATTAATATAGGAATCGCTTGCTATTCCACGATATTAGTAAAGCTAATATGCATCGACCGTGATAGCCCAGTGGGTAGAACACTCGGTTATCGTGCAAACGACTAGTGTTCAAATCCTGGGTCGGGCCTACACCAATTTGTCTTTTCTAAAGACATATGTGTGGTTAATTTATCATGGTTGTTAACGGTGAGGGAAAACATCGTGAGGAAACCCACATGGCTGAGTTGTACTTAGTCATGTGACAGTGTATTCGTACAAAACAACGATAGGCCTGCCCCCTATCACGTGAGTACACTGTCCATGCAAAACGTGGGTACTCTGAACACCAGGTGACAAAGTCACGTGATGTTCAGAAGTATTAGTACCTCTGCCAACCCCTTCGGGGATATTCGGCGTGAACGTTTATGATTATTTCTTATAAGTGGTAAAATATACTTAATATAGGAATCGTTTGCTATTTCACGATATAAGTAAAGCTAATATGCACTTGTGGGCGGCGTTTTATTTGCATGTAGGCCGAAACATAAATATCGTTTTGTTTTCAATTTGACTTTAATAAGTTACAACCTATTTTGTTCGCAATTCTAATAAGGATTTATTTATTGCTGCACTCACCAGAGGCGACAATTGTATTGTTCAATTGTTATTTTCAAAGATCATCTTGATACAAAGGCCAACAAAGCCTTTCGTAATATATTGATAGTAAAACCAATATGTTCTTTTGTGATCCGTATTTATAGTAATCTTATTATCTATGCATGGTTAATCCTCACCTTGATTTTATTATCAAGGATTATTTTATATACATGTTTGTATAAGCCCTTAATTTTTGAAGACATGAAAAACTAGAAGAAATCGGTAGTAGTACTGTAAACTCAAAACGTACTTCGAGTAAGCAATTTTTCTTTAAATTTTTTTTAATGTATTGAAATATTTCAATAAAATTATTCTAGAACATTATTTTTTCTAAGATAATGAAGTGATAAAGACGAAGATCATTTCAACGATTCTTAGCTTCTTATAGTAATCATTGGTATGTTTTATAACTACGCTCAGTCTGTAGCTATATTAATTTGCAAAATATAAGCATTTATGTAAATTAAAAAAAAACTAAAGTGAATTACGAGTACAACACTCTTCCTATCGTACTTGTTTCCATAACAAAAAAACTAAATCCAATATTCATATGAACAATCTCCAAAACGGAACAACCTAGTTATTCTTCCAAAATCAATTCCTCAATCGGACGTCGTTCCCGAAAAGAAATGAGTCACCAATGATTTGAACTAAAATAAGAACCGAGGGTCGAAAGGCTTTTTTCTATAGCGATCCTTATCATGTGTATGAGATGGTTTGATGCGACAATGTGATCGAACCAATATCGATATGGTAATATGAAGACCGAAGCATTCTTGGCTTTGTGTACTTATGTTGATGAGGTGGGCGAAACCCCATTGAAACTTATTCCAACCTAAGTAACATTATTATGGGCAGGACCTGTTTTTTAAAGGCTTTTTATCAGGAACCTTATGATGGGACAACAGATAATGCTTAGTCAGACATGAATTTGTATATTTTATCCGTATTTTGACATTCAGTGGGCTTTACCTTGTATCATTTGCTAATGATATTCGTCGCATTAGTAACAAAAATAACTTTCGTGGAATGTTCTTTTACTACTTAATAAAAGCTTCATTGTATTTTATATGTGTAAGTCGTATACATCATCATCAAATCCTCATCTATAAATAGATATGTTCAAGGCCATAAATCCAGAAAAGGGGTAGCCAGAGCTTTAGAGCTAGTCACTCCTCGGCCATGTTTGGAAGTTAACACCATCTTTTCCCCACGTAACTTCCAAAAGTGGCTGAGGAATTTCTAATTCCTTAGTTCTGGCTACCCCTTCTAGGGATTCATAGCCGTGAGTATATGTATGTATGTATGTATGCTTTTATTTCTCCAAATATTTTACAAATTTAACGCAGAGGGAAAATCGTGAGAAAACCCACATGCCTAAGTTGCAATCATTCTTGTGACAGTGTTATCGTACAAAACGGCGAAAGGCCTGCTCCTATCACAAAAGTACACTGTTAAAACAAAAACGTGGGTACTCCAAACACCAGGTGACAAATTCACGTGATGTGCAGAATTATAAGTACCTCTGCCAACCCCTTCGCGCATATACACGCGTAATCGTTTGCGTTTGAGATTTTCCAACTCGAAGTTATTATGAAAATGTGTTTCAAATATTATGTAATCCTTCGATAAATACAATTGTCTCTGGTGCTATGCAATTTAGTGTATAACCGTTTTACTTAATGACCCTCATACACAAATCTTAAACATAGAATAAATGAAAAAACATATTCTATTCAACCCACACTGCTACAATTTAAATGAAAAGAGCGATCAAGCTAACCCTTTCAATTTGACGTGTTGTATAACAAAAATACGCAGTGAATAAAGTATTCAACTGCTGCTTATTTCGTAAAGATAAGGTTCAAATTCCAATAAATTAATGAGTGTTAGGTAGTTCCGAAGTACAAACCACAATCATCTTTGTAGTCGAAATTAATGTTCGTCCTAATTGATATAAATGGATGTTACAAGTTAAAGCTTTAATTGAAAGGAAACGATGAGCAATTGCATTAAACCTATAAATTTTAAGTTTGTAATTGGAACTAAATAATATTAGATCGTAAGTTGGACCTTTGAGTCAATTTGGTTGGTAATCGGATCTAATATTTTCATTATATTGACCTCAAATTGTATAGAATATATCGACAGGTTGGCCCACATATACGAACAATATTATTTGGGTTTGCATAAGAATAAATGTGACTCCAAGTATGCACTCAATAAAATAAAAAATGAGATGAGCACAACCATAGCGTATAATTTTATAACTATTTGCTCAACATACGAATACATAAGTTTTCGAAGATTTCATCGTCTTAATAAACTGAAATGTGTAATGTTTATCTATTTGATATTTCGTGTTCTCACATTTTTACAAAAATAAAATAAAACGCCACGAGTCTAATGAAGTGGGTAGAGTATCAGAATGCATTTCTACAATAAAATATATGTTTAGAAACAAAACAATTAAAGCATCACTTTTGTCCTTTTCTGTCTCATCGTAATTTCAAGGCATCTTTATTATTAGGTTTCTAATTTCATATACAATTTATTTTAGAAATGTTATGATATAAAAATAGGTACGCTGTATGAGTGTCAGCCGAATACTCAAACGTCAATTAAATATTTAATGGCATCTTAAACTATTGAGACGCCGTTAAACTCAAAATTCTTATACTCAAATGTGAGTTAAAAGCTTCTGTTAAATTTAAGTGGAACTTAAAATAAGTGGTAGTTAAACATAATTCAGCGAAAAATTCGCATACTCAAACGCAAATTAACGCGATTTATCTGTCAAACCAGCTGTCAAATCGAGTTGAGTAGGTGTTAGAATTGAGAGTGGTCGCGAGGTCTTTTAAATCGTAATAAATATCAGTGAAGTGAAGTGAAAAATGTCCTTATCATCATTATCCTCTTTGTCAGATGACGAAAGGCCTAATGTGCCTACAAAAAATGAGGCGAAGTTAAATGCTTTCGAGCATTATAACGAAGCAGATTTCCGTGTGCGGTTTCGATTGTCGAAAGATACAGTTTTATACCTGGAGTCTGTCTTTGGACATACAATCCAACCTGTAACAAGGCGTAATAGAGCCATACAGCCTGTGGACCAAATATTGATAACCTTGCGTTATTATGCTCCTGGCAGTTACCAAAGAGTAATAGGAGACATATTCCATGTGGAACAACCCACTGTTCACCGTATTGTTCATAGGGTGACTGCTAGAATAGCAAGCATGACTATATCTACCAACGTTTCCTTTTCGGCTGCTGTGTAATTACAGCCTCTTTTCTTCTTATCCTCCATAATTTTGATTAATTACGTAATATAATAAAATAATCTTTCTATTGTAAAAAGTTTTATAAACTTAACTCAATCAATAAATTTTTCTTTAATGGCCTTTGACCGTGTTTCAACAGTTATTTTGCCAACGTCCAGTGAAAAGAAAACACATATTGTAAAGATAAGAAAATTTTGAGACTGATTAACAGACACTAATTGAACATTCAATGTTGAAAAAATCTTATAAACTTTAAAAACCGCAAATGGCAATGTTTTTATTTTGTAACTATTTAACGTTTCATACTACGACAAACAATTGAAAAAAAGCACGTTAAAAATGTTGTTTAGTACAAACGTAGGTGAAAAATGTAGTACAATAATGTATGTCTATTTAATAATATTTGTGCTTATGATTAATTTAACTTGATTTTAAGATAAATTTAATATTTCAGCATAACACAAAAAAATAATATTGAATAATTTTTGCGTATAACGGATAAACAACATAAGTTATTATATTTTGTAAATGAAAACAGAGTTGATCTTTAGTTAACGGCTTCTCAGCTGATCATGGTATCAAATTGGTTAAAAGACGTTTGTGTATATCACTTAAATTTAACAGCTGCTCAAATTTGAATGCTCTTCAACTAACTGATCGATTTGACTGACGTTTCAGTATTCGGCTGCATTAGCGCAGGTAAAATGTAAGTTCATTTAAATACTATATTAAAGACCTTCCAAAAGTAACTGAGGACAGTAACATCTCTCAATATCAAAAAGTATGCTTTGTAATGCAGACCAAACAAAAATAAGTTTACGACATATAAAATTTATTTAACATCCGTTTTGTAGCTTTATACATATGTAATTGACTTATTAAACATAAGTTGACTGTTATCCAACCATCAAAAAACAATAAAACGCTTTAAAAAGTCATAGCAGAAAATAATATCGTGTCTAGAATGATAAAAGCAACGTGATATTGATTTGCAATGGAGCAAAAAACATATATTTGAATTAACTATAGATTTTATTTACAGATATTTTCATATTTTATATAAATAACTTCGATTAATGATATTTAATTACAATTGTAAAATAAAATGTACAAAATAGAAATAAACGCTTTAGATATTTGATTAAAAACATATTACAAAATATTAATAGATGAAGACGCTGATCGTATTCCTGATCAATTTATTTTTGTTTAATTTAATATAATTTAATTCATTTTTTAGTATTTTATATGATAGCTTTTCAAATAAACAATATATTTCTTTTACAATCTACGAGGTCAAAGTCGATCTGGCAAATTTAAATTGGTGGTTTGGTTTTTTTATAATTTCTTTTTGTGTAAATTCAGTTCATCTGAGAATATAAAGCTTTTTATATCCGTATATCATAAAGATGGCCCCAAGCCATTTCTTTCCAGTTTATTCAGTATCTATATAAAATAAAATTTTCTATACCAGCTAATAAAATTATAAAAATTCAACGTCAATAAAACATTCTTATTCAAACACAGTTAAAAAACCAACAGAAGCAAAGTCATATATTTCAAGACATTTACAATATTCAGTTGGATGTTCATAACGGAATATTAGTTGAATTCACCGAGACATGTTGTTGATTTACTGTGCTACCCCGGTTAGAAAGTTTTCTAATAAATAAGCTGTATTCGTGTGTCAAACCCCACGCGCTTACCAGTACATGTATGTTCCGGTCGGTCCCGCTTTTTGTGTCTATTGTACATAGTTTAGACCTTTTACTCATTTGTTTTACATATATAAACTATATCCAAATTGTTAGATACGATTGATTTATTAGGAGCATGGTAGTTATTTTGTAGAGATGGTAGGATACCTCTTGTTTTTAGTATGCACTTCATAATTTTCCATTTTGGGCAATAACACCTACTCCTGAGAATCGGCTGCACACCAACGAAATAAGTAAAATTGAAGGAATAATTCTAAAGTTATTTTGTAAAAATATAAAGAAATTCATTGTCTATTTTAAGACATTATTTGTAGATGTAGCTAATAAAGTATGTAACGGTATGTAAAAAGGACTTCCTTTATCCTCTATTATACTTATGTTTTTCATGTAATTTATATTCATATAACATTAATTCAAGTACTATTTAAATGAAGAATATTACTTTAATAACCGTACTTGAACTGTCTCCTAAAACTTATTTGGCTATCATTATTTTTCTTGAAACAACAAGATTTAAAATACCCAGAGCTTTGCCAACTGTGTTGGCAATAATTCTCGTGCCAAGTAACCTATTTCACGTTCATTTATTGGGGGAAATGGTTCTATATTCAAGTTTTAAGAGCACCAATCTACGCTGGTTCACACAAACTGAAGTTTCAATGATTCAAGTTTGCTTTTCCCTAATTAAACTTATTGAATAGTCAAACTATTCTATGGCAAATGTTTTGAAAAGGCTTTTCCTTTGTTTGGGCATTGATTTGAATTTAATTACTGTTGGTGACATAATGCAACATTTAAGAAAATAAGTATTAGTTACTTCAAATTTAGAATAGTTTTAAGGTTTTTATTTCTACAAAAAAATTGTTAAGCATCTTACAATTGAGCCTTTACACATAATAAATCTATTAAGTAATTTTCTTCTAAATCAATTAAGTTCGTATAAAGTATTCAATTCCATACAAGCATTTGCGATTTGTGACAAAATAAATAAATCTTTTCACTAGAAATGCAACAAAGGAAATATTATCGAAACGACAACGAATGTCGTGTACTTTCACATATCAGAATCCGAGCTTAGAATGTTTGCATGTAGGTGTTGCAAACTCACATATACGGGAGCCGCAAGCGATTTAGCAAATCTTGCAAGTTTCAAGTTTATATCGTACAATTCGAAATCCGCTTTTATTCAGTTAGTTAGACACGTGTGTTCCTCGATAAAGTTTGTTTCAGTTTCAGACTAAAGCACTGGAATTGAAATAAATTCTAATTTGGTGTTTATTATTTCATTGTATAGTACGTCATTTAAAATAACAATAGAACATTCTTTATGTACTGTTCTTTTAGCGCTGAAAGTGCGTGACGTAAGTCGTAGGATAGCACAGCTCAATATTCCGAAGCCCCCAAGCCTCTAGCTCGGGACTTTAAAGACCCGAGTACTGTAATTACTAATAGTTCACATGAGAAACGACAATTTTTAATACATGTAAAAACAAATAATTGCATGAACAAAAAAAAGCTTGTGATCAAACCCTATTTGTTTTTTTTTATTTAAGTAAATGCGAAATTATTATCATGGTATTTAGCTTTCTTCTATACTTAACTCAAATATCACAAAACAAACCTCAAAGGTAAAATCCTAGTAAACGAAGTACCAAAAAAATATTTTTAGGGAAATAAAAGTGATAATAGGGTTTCGAGGCGCGCGACGCCATTAGCCTGTCACACGCATTCGACATGTTTGTTGCAATGGATGCGAATTAAACGGGCTAGCGCAGATGTGACCCTTACCATTGATACCTATTTGAACACAATTTGTTTAAACGTAAAAATCTTTTAAGCGTAATTTAAAATACTACAAATACAGTTTTCTCAAAAAAGCTGTCTAACCTAAAGCTGTCTAGTGTCGAACCAGGAGACTAACGCCCGATTTCTGAATTGAGTATTCCAGCTGAGAACAACTTAAGTATCGTTCTGTCGCATTGAAATCTCAACAACTGAATGAGACAAAACGATACTTAAGCCTTTCTCTGCTTGAATACTCAATTCAGAAATCGGGCGTAAGAATATTAGAGCTTTTATAATTATCGGTGAGCTGGAGACTGATCACAAATGGTTCATAATTTTACAATCTTTTCTCCACTGAACTTAAAAAAAGCGGCTGAGGAATTACCACCTGAACTTTCGATAACGACACTAAATATTCTGTGAAAACAATTATTTTTTGGTGGATTTTGACTATAGTTTTAATGAGAGTGAGTTTTCCCTTCTGAGGGATCTCATTTCAATTGCATTTCCTTTATTTTCAGCATATATATTTGATATAATTCAACCAAAGTTTTGTTTCCTACGGAAGAACGTATGCATAAATTACTAAAGTAAATTGTCTGTTAATGTATAGACTCTAAATGTTATTCGAGCAATTTGGGTCTCTGTGTAAAAATATGTTTTTCTTCTGAAGAAAAAGTTTTTGTCAAAGCTTTGTCTCTCTAAATGCATTTCGTAGGAGTTTATATTAGTTTCTAATTTCTTAAAGAAACTAAAAAAACCATCTCGTTTCAAAGAAAAGGATATAATTTATTTAATAAAATTGAATTTTATTATACAGTTTAGGCTCAGTACTTAGAATCATTTTCGCTCGATTCCAACCAATTTTAAAGGGTGCATGATTTTGAAAGATGTACAATTTCAATATCACGGTATTAAATGACAGCAAAGCGAAAATTCGCATGAATAGCTACGGTAGTGATTACACCACCCCTTAATTAAAGTGAATAACACACGAAAATCCATTTATTTTATTTCACGACAATTCGTTTTGTTTGACATAAACACCCCTCTTGTAGAATTAATTGCAAAAGTAAATATTATTTATTTGCTTTTGATAATATAGAACAGAAGTTGAATATTTGTCATTCAAAACGAAAAATACAATTTTCTAAAGTTCCGTTATTTGAAAAACTTAACTTATATTTAAAACCAGTTGAAATATATTTTCTTCTCACAAGTTCTTGCATTAGATAAACTATAAATACTAAATTAATAGAAAAAATTGTAGAAACTAAAAGCAATACTTATAATTTTTACTTAAACGAGTACTTATGTTAGAAAGACATACTATCATACACGCATGGTAGTGAATATCATTTCTGATCCGATGGTCTGATCTGTCTGTTGAGGAGTTATCTACCCACGGTATGTGATTGTTTCTTTTGATGGACAATTTAATTTTTATTTTTCAAACTATAGTCTGGTTTGGTCGCATAGAAAATCTTTAAAAACCTAATTAATTTAAACCCAAATTTATACACATTATATTCTAAAAAATATGAATGCAAGGCGTTTATGTGTAACTTTTTCTCTTAACTAACACCTTCCGAAGCAACGGGAAAGTCAGTAAATTTAAACTTTAGATGTTCAACAAATTTTAGTTATTAATTTTGTTTTTGTAATACTGTGTTATATCCAAATTTGTATGTTTTTAGTCAAAATAAATAAATAAAAATAATAATAAAAAAAAGAATAACTTTTTTACTATTAATCTTACTATTATCCTTGTATTAAGATTAGCTATTGCCCAGTATAACGATCAATGAAAATTATGAAGCTGAAGTCCCTAGTTAACAAACGAGTATAGCTAAACAATACATAATCGAGTACTTCTTATGAATAAGGTAACTTTGACACGTCAGTAGGAAGGGCAAGGGTTTTAATTCTGGATTTCACCAACGCCATGAAACGTGCTGTTTCCGAAAATAATTTAGTACATAGACAATTTATCGAATTGCTGTGTAGTGAAAGTTATTTGCTGTGTAGTGTCGGCTTAGAATAGCACTACCCCATTTCTTCCGGTGGGTGTACGTAAGAGGCGACTAACGGTTTTAGGGCTTTTGAGGGATTTTTGGGCGATGCGGTTGGAGACCCATCACCAGCAACCTTTATTTCACCATCTTTTCCCCACACAACTTCCAAAAGTGGCTGAGGAATTTCTGATTCCTTAGCTCTGGCTACCCCTTCTAGGGATTTATAGCCGTGAGTATATGTATGTATGTATGTATGTACAATTTATCGAGGCTTTAAAAAACGAATACACCAGAACCACTCTCAAGGCAAAAGTGAGAACAAGTGAGAAAATTAGCACCTGATTATATTTAGTGTAAATAATATTTCTACCTATGACTGTAAATGTAATAATACCAATGCGAAAATTCAGAGGCTACCACCACAAGTCTTTACAAAGACACACCTAATTGCAGTCATCTCGTTATTAATTAATCACAATGTGTTGAGAAGGGCCGACGTAGGCGAGACAGGTAATTGATATTTAATAGGACCTTTAGGCCCAATTGCTATATATTAGATGCAGTAGGTATTTGTGATAATGTCACTATTTGCAGTGATCATTTTAATGAGATATCAATAGTTGTCACCAGATTCTCTTTAATATACACACGGCCATAAATGCCAAAACTTTGGATTTAACAACAAGTTTTATATTTTTAACATAACGAAGATTTTTAGCGAAGAAGTTTAAGTTAAAATCATTTCTTACAAATTGAACCACGTAGATTAGTATACTTTTTTATAAAAGCTAAGAAAATGTGATAAAAAACCATAAACATACATACATATACTCACGGCTTAAATCCCTTCGAGGGGTAGCCAGTGCTAGGGAAAGAGAAATTCCCCAGCCACTTTTGAAAGTTGCGTGGGTAAAAGATGGTGAAATAAAGGTTGTCGGTGATGGGTCTCCAACCGCATCGCCCAAAAATCCCTTAAAAACCCCAATACCGTTAGTCGCCTCTTACGTACCCCCACCGGAAGAAATGGGGTAGTGCTATTCTAAGCCGCCACTACACAGCAGGAAAAAACCATATAAACGGATATATTATACAAAAGCAATTCTCCATTAAAATATCAAATTGAAATCGATCTACTTTAAAACGCGGCAGTTACTTCCGTTATGAACAATAGCAGTTTCATAGTAACAAACTCAAATATCAATTCAGCAGGCCTCTGTTTGCCCAGACGATCCTGATTAATTAATAAGTGAGCGTGGCAATTTCACCCTTTTGTCGGTAAGCGGTTTCAGGAGACACAGTCACTAATGTCCTTTTTTTAATTACCTTTTTTTGATAGTATGTTCTTGACGTAAAAATGTCTCACCAAACTTTAGTAATACATACATATAAATTTGTGATATGAATCCTTAAAAGTGTAGACTGAGTTTCAGAATTAGAAATCACATAGCTATATTTAGAAAATAAGTAAGAAAATATGAAATATTAAGGGATGGTTATTGATAAATTTCCAGCCACATGGCCCAAAAAATATTTCAAAACACCTAAATCTCAAAGTCACCATTTCATACATCTCCAGACAGAAATGGTTTAGTACTTTTCTAAAACAACGCTACACAGCTAACATAAGCGATAATATTGTTACGACATCTGTTCGCAAGTAGGAGATAGGATTTGCCACTACTAGATAACAGATGGCGTTACTAGTATTTTAATAAGTAAAAAAGGAATTACTAGATGTTTCTCGAATATCGACTTTTCGAGAATGTGGTACTAGAACTTTCTGTAATATTCGCGTATTTGAGATTGGCATATATAAAGAGCGACGCGTGCTACGGAGTTATTCGAGTGCGAAGAACTAAAGCGAGAACAAGCGAAATACTAGAGCGAAGAAATTAAATACGACAGTGCAGTGATATACGGATTACGGAAATAAGCTTAACGGTGTAGACAGTGTTACTATAACGGAGTAAATTAGTGTTGTTAATTAGTGCGAGTATCGATAGTTAATTATCGATAGTGTTTGTTGTGTTGTGTAAAGTGCGTTATTGGTCAATAAATATAATTACACCTTATTGCACGAAAGTGTGACTGGTATTTACCAAATTAAGAACCCGGTACGTAACAATTGGTGACAGAAGTGGATTTGAAGATGCCAGTTATGCCGAAGGAAGACGGAAGAGAGGGTATGAAGACGCGCGCTCAGAAAGCCGCAGAGGGTGAACAGCTGTCGGAAATGAGGTCATCGGTCACGAACCCTCGGAGTGACATTCCAGAGGAGACGTCCGCGGTGACTAACGCGCCGTCTACATCAACGGCGCCGGCGGCCGCAACTAATACTGACTTGGCGATGATAGTTGAAATGTTGAAAAACATACATTCGGAGGTACAGGGTGTTGTGAAACAAGAAGTTCGTGAGTTGCGCGAGGAACAGCAAACTAAGTTCTCACAAGTTCTCACTGCGGTCAATGAAGTCAGTGGTCGGGTGGTTACTGTGGAAAAAGACGTAGAGCAGATGAAGGAGCAGGTAACCACTATTGAGAAAGATATCGATGACATGAAGACCGACTTCCGCGGAATGGAGAAAAGGGTTCTGCAGCTTGAATCACGACCGGTCAAGGTTGTCTCCGGTGAGAATGTAGTAGCTGTCCATGGTCCTCGTGTGAAGGTTCCTCCCTACGACGGAACAACATCCTGGTCGGCGTATAGACATCAGTTCCAGACTGTTGCGGCCGGCAATGGTTGGACTGATGAACAGTGTTTGACTGCACTGACGGTGGCGCTCCGAGGTCAAGCACTGTCAGTAATATCGGCGCTGCCGACTCCGAGTGGTGGTTTCAAGGACCTGCTGAATGCGTTGGAGTCTCGCTATGGAGAGCGACACCTGGAGCACGTGTTCCGCGCTCAGCTGCGTGATAGGGTCCAACGTTCCGGAGAGGGACTTCAGCAGTGGGCCCTTGAAATCGAGAAGCTCGTCCGCAAGGCCTATCCCAGTGTAGATCCGAAGACGGTGGAAATGAACCTGGTGCAAGCATTCGTCGACGGCATCAGAGATATCGAAGTGAGAACAGCGGTGAGACTTCAACACCACACGTCTCTCAAGAATGCCTTGGCGAACGCTCTAGAAGTTGAAGCTTGCCGCCAGGATACGCGCCAAACTCATCGACTTCGTGAGATTGCGGAAGCAAATGAGGACGTCAAGGTCATTAAAGCACCCGTCGGAAGGAGTACTGGACCGATTTGTTATGGCTGCGGGAAAAGGGGCCATTTGAGATTAAGTTGCCCGTTGAGGGAAAGAATGCAAGATGTACATTCCCTAGTGCGTGAAAATGGTTTACATGCTAGTGAAAAGATGAAAACCAGATATGACCGTAAAGCTAACACGCCGCGTTTCGAAGAGGGTATGCTCGTCTGGTTACACAATCCAACTCGCCAGAAAGGGAAGTCCCCTAAGTTACAAAATAGGTGGGAAGGACCGTACAAGGTGGTCACTAGAATAAACGATGTAACGTACAGAATTCAACGCCAACCTAGAGGGGCTTCGAAAATAGTTCACATCGATCGACTTGCGAAGTACCATGGAAGCAATAATACTCGGGACGAGTATTAATGTAAGGAGGGGGTAATGTTACGACATCTGTTCGCAAGTAGGAGATAGGATTTGCCACTACTAGATAACAGATGGCGTTACTAGTATTTTAATAAGTAAAAAAGGAATTACTAGATGTTTCTCGAATATCGACTTTTCGAGAATGTGGTACTAGAACTTTCTGTAATATTCGCGTATTTGAGATTGGCATATATAAAGAGCGACGCGTGCTACGGAGTTATTCGAGTGCGAAGAACTAAAGCGAGAACAAGCGAAATACTAGAGCGAAGAAATTAAATACGACAGTGCAGTGATATACGGATTACGGAAATAAGCTTAACGGTGTGGACAGTGTTACTATAACGGAGTAAATTAGTGTTGTTAATTAGTGCGAGTATCGATAGTTAATTATCGATAGTGTTTGTTGTGTTGTGTAAAGTGCGTTATTGGTCAATAAATATAATTACACCTTATTGCACGAAAGTGTGACTGGTATTTATCAAATTAAGAACCCGGTACGTAACAATATGCTATAAGTAATCAAATTTCATAATTATGCAAAACATTTCCTACACAAATAGGCACATAGCTATTAGTTAATATTAGTTAGACAGAGACTATAAAATCCCGAAGAGGGATATACAGCTGAGCTACATATGAGCTACGTCATTCTGAACATAAACTCTCGAACTCAACTTTCACGCCACATGTTGGTCGCCTGATGTTTAGAATACCTACGTTTTGCTTCGACAATGCACCCAAGTGATAGAGGGCAGACCCTTTGCCGCTTTATAAGAATACACTGCTATATGTCTAGATAAAACTCTGCATTGTGGGTTGCACACGATGATTCCGTCAATCTTGATAAATTTACATAAGAGAACAGAAGAACATACACATAAAACTTTAAAAAGACACGGTGGTGTAGATTCCACTAAGGATTTGAGCTCGCGTACTTTGCACGATAAGCGGTGATTCTCTTATTAATCTTGTTTTCCATTTAGAAATCGATACAATAACCAATTTTAATTAAACATGCACGATGCGGTTGGACACCTATAACCAACGATACTGTTTTTCTACCACCTTGTCCCCTATTAACTTCCAAATGAGGCTGAGGAGTTTCTAGCTATGAAGCTCTGGCTACCCTTTTCTTGGATTTATGGCCGTGCGTATATGTATGTATTTTTAATTTAACATTAAAGCAGTCGACCCATGTATAGAGATTTCCGATAACAAATAGGTCCAATAAACACAAACAAAAAATTCCACAGTCAAGCCACTTCACCCTCGGAACAATGTACGTAGGCACTCTTTTGTCGGCACATCCAATAATCTGACAATAGTACGTTTTAGAGACGAAACCTGTTTTTAATTAATAACATTTTGTCGCTTTGATCACTCGTATTTTGTAAAGATAATACGAGTAGCATCAATTACTTACAAATGCAAACTCGAAATAACTTCGCGGCTGTTATCAAGTTGTCTTTAACTCAGAAATACCATTTGCTAAATAGAAATATGATTTTCATTATGTTGAATGCAAAAAGAACAATGGTAGATTTATCTTGGAATCTTTCTCTGCGCTGTTTACTTTTGAAACTTTCCTGCGGTTCAGCTGAAATAATATTTAAGAATGATAGTCATATTTTATTTATAAAGGAGTACCTATTCAGTACAACGTAAAGATTTTTGTTTTTTATATGACCTAAAATATAATAAAAAATAACACGGCCTACGAACGGCATTATAAATAGTATTTTAGTTACCGATATGAAGTGATCCAATATGATTATTATTATTTAATTTATACTCCATCAATCCATTTGCTTAGTTAGTACGAGCGATTTTTGCGACCTGTATAAAACAGCCATCTCTTTCGCACTTATATAGTATCGTATACTGTCATCTCATTCTAATCGATATTGTAATGATAAAATAGCGCTTCCTGAGAGAAAGCTTGGACTAAATAAATAATAAAAGAATCACAATATTAGCAATAAGTGAGTGTAAGGGCCTTTTAATGTGACCATTATTTGATTTTCAACCTTTTACCCAATAATCTTTCAAAAGCTAACTCTTACCTCTGACTATCTCTGTTTAAGATTTATAGCCATGAGTATATAACAAGAATTACAAATAGTAACAAACAAAACAAATTGAAAAAGTATTTACTGAAAATATTAACGAAAACACTTGAAAATTCAGCTGCCTGTTAAGCTGTCAGTCACAATATTGACGTGGCCTGCCTATAGACCTAATGGATTACCCATTTGTCTGATTAGCAACATCAATAAATAACGAACTGCCACACAGAGGGGTCAGGTCAAATCACCGCTCATTAAACTTTAGGGCCATGTCGTACAAACAATTCTGATTGCGTATATGGAGGCACTGTAATTAGTGAACGAATATTTGAGTAAAGTCTGCGTCCAATTTTAACAATCGATTATACTTTGTTGATTTTGCAGTTGAGATGCTGATGGTTTATCAATTAATGAAATTGGTAGACCTGAAAATGTGTGTAGTGAAGGGTTTCAACAAACAAAGACAAGTGGAGTGCTCGGTAAAGTTAATGAAATTGACTAAACTCACCATGTTGACTATACTACAAGTAAGATTATATTATAATAAACATTAATGCATACATATACATACATATAATTACGGCTATGAATCCCAAAAAGGGTAGCCAGAGCTTCATATCTAGAAACTCCTCAGCCGCATTTGGAAGTTGATCGGGTCAAGATACTCATCGGTCTCCAACCGTATCGTTAAAAAGCCCCATACCATTGGTCGGCTCTGACGATACCCATTGGTACAAAGGGAAGGTGACATTCTAAGCCGGCACTACACTGCAACTATAATAGATTGGCAATGTTAGTTCAATTGTAAGAAAACATAAACATCAATGGCTCCGTGCTCAAAAATGAGTCGAGTACCGCGAGCCGACATAGGAAATGTCACATCTATCTATTAGAGCGTGGCATTTTAGAATCTTTACGTGAACTGTTTCATCATTTTTCATCTTTGCCTGTTTTCTCTGCCATAATGTCACGTAATATTATTATCCGTACACCCTACTTAACAGACAACAAATTTGTATCAAACCTATTTTTATTTTTTCATCAAGCTGAATATACAGAAAGTATTATGAAACAAAATCGTAAATTAAAAGTCACAAGAAATTGGTCTTTCAACATACAAACTAAAACTGACATAACGTTAACTTGGCATGAATTATGAACTGGAAGGCTAGCTACTCGCTGCAATCTCAAGGGAAATTAAAGTGTCTTCCTGAAACTTTAAGAGACGCACAGGTAAGGCTTTCGCAATAAAGTAAATATCTAGGTATACCCCTCGGATTGTCTATCTGGAGTCGGGTGATGTGCTGTAAAAGCTGTCTGCTATAAAATGTATTTGGAAATCAGTTTCCTCAAAATGGGATACAAAATGTTTTTGATATTACTTTGAACATTGCTTAGTGATGTAGTGAGAATGGTTAAAAAGTTATTAAATGAGATAGATTATTAGCAATTGACAAGGTTTGTGACGTTGTGATTTTAACCATGTTGAAGTATATGATCCACCTTATTGTCAAAAATATAAATGATATGTTTAGTTTTTTGTACATAATAACATAACATAAACGTTCACGCCGAATATACCCGAAGGGGTTGGCAGAGGTACTAATACTTCTGAACATCACGTGACTTTGTCACCTGATGTTCAGAGTACCCACGTTTTGCATGGACAGTGTACTCACGTGATAGGGGGCAGGCCTGTTTTTATGTAATTTATATTTTAACACTGTCACATGATTAAGTTAAACTCAGCCATGTGGGTTTCCTCACGATGTTTTCCCTCACCGTTAACAACCATGATAAATTAACCACACATATGTCTTTAGAAAAGACAAATTGGTGTAGGCCCGACCCAGGATTTGAACACTAGTCATTTGCACGATAACCGAGTGTTCTACCCACTGGGCTATCACGGTTGCTTCAATTTTTTTATACAGCCTTGCATATTCTATTGTCTTACCTTCATCTTCTATCTTTGGTCAGAAATCTTTTAAAAAACAATTGAATTAATCACATGTAATAAATTACGTCCAGAAAATAACATTTCTTTGATTCTGAAACTGGTGTATAGAATTTCAACTTACTACTTATATGATAACGTTAATCATACTAAAAATAAAGTTACATCCCACAAAAGCAATATCTTTATGCAGAATATAAAACAATGCTCTCACAAAAGCAAGAACATTTTATAATCATAACTTTAACATTATTACTGAACTCCATCTACTCAACGAAATTCACAGACGTTGAAATTCAAATAGCGAATCTTAAGAGCTTCCTTTTCCCTGTCGTCGAGATGCGTTTGTTTTTCCACAAGAACAAGATATCTTAACCAGAAGCTGCAGCTAGGTGCATTGTTCTGGAAAATAGCCACAGAGAGTCTTGCATCCAACGACCATAAAAATGTTGCTCTGACTCCAGACGCTCCGTTGAAACCAGGTCAGAAGCGCCACCAAGTGAATTCAGTGAAATTAATGGACAAAAAAGGAAAAAAGATGGAATCAGAATTGGATTTTGTCCAATGTTCACTGTGGAAGCAAAAAGGTAAGTTTAGTTATTAAACGCTGTGATTGTTTCAGCGTCTGTTCGAATGATAGGTTTGGAATAAAATATAACGCAATATATTAAATTAGATTATATGAAATTAGACACCTATTACTCTCATATTTTGTGTACATGAATCACGCTTCACTCATTGTCTATGTTAAAACTATGGAAAATTGTTTTGGTAGTTTAAAACAGTAACAACAATATAAACTTAACATCTAGCACCGGTGCTAAGTAAAATAAATTAATTTGAACCAAAATAAAACAAGCTTTCATTTTTATATTTCGTAGTTAACACGGTCATTTTGCTGGAAACATAAAAAATCAAATAGACCCAACATTTGTGTGGTTTCATTTTATGTCTGCACATAAAATTCACGGACATTTTACAGCGCTCCCGAGTTAAAAGTTAGAGCTAATCACCGACTAGGAGAGCCTGATTTTTCTTCACAGCTCGGTCGTGGGTGAGCGAGGCGGATAAATAGACTCCGTCAAGATTTAGGAATAGAACATATGTATGAACGCTCTGGAGAATACACTGTGGTTAACTTCATTGTTGGCCTTTTCAATTACTTAGAAATAAGTTTACTGTGTGTTTTTACCATAGATGAGCACAACCTATTAAAAAAAACAAAATAGTATGAGACCTAATGACTTTAATAAAAACGCTTACCCTCTTTGATAGCTCAGTGGAAAGCCCGTACGAAGGAGAAGTGTGAATTAATCCTGACTCCGGCCTACACCAATGGGTTGTCCAAAATCCTGTGTAAAGTTGTTAACAGTGAAAGAAAATATTATGAGAAAACGATATAGCTGAACTGTAATTAGTGTATTACCATAACTGGTTAATGTAATAAAAAACAGGTATTAATCTCAACAGAATTAGCTTAGAATAGCACTACCCCATTTCTTCCGGTGGGTGAACGTAAGAGGCGACTAACGGTATTGGGGGCTTTTAAGGGATTTTTGGGCGATGCGGTTGGAGACCCATCACCAACAACCTTTTACCATCTTTTCCCCACACAACTTTCCAAAAGTGGCTGACGAATTTCTTATTCCTTAGCTCTGGCTACCCCTTCTATGGATTTATAGCCGTGAGTATATGCATGTATGTATGTATATTTAACATATTTTGTAAAGACTTTTTATAAATCTTCAAATACGATTTCAATCAAATGAAATATGAGAATTCAAACAAATTTATACAAACAACAGTTTTAAATTTTGGGTTGATTTTGAATTATATAAACCTGACCGAAATTAATGAAATCACAAAGAAGAAATGAATAATTCAGATTGTCCACATTTAGGTTTGACCTAGTCTGCTGAACTAATTATTAATTCTGTCGAACCGTCCACTACTTTTGTAATTATTGCAAGTCTGTTATTTAAGTTGCATGTATTTTTGCGGCACTGAATGCATCTATAATGAGAGACACAGTAACTGAAAATTTGGCCAATTATAACTCTTTAAAAGAGGGTCAGATTTCAGCTGTGTTTAGCCTTTAGTAATTAAAATATTAAGTGAGCATTAATATCTTCACTTTTCAACAGTTATCAGCACTTCTCTTTCATTATGTACATTACCCAAAAAAAACATTAACTCAACCATATTTTACATACATACATACATACATACATATACTCACGTCATCAATTCCCACTGGGGTAGGCAGAGACTATCGATCGCCACTTCGTACGATCCTGACAAACCTCTCTAGCTTCGTTTACATCCATCAATCTTTTCATACATGCTCTTTTATTCTTCATACTTCGGACGCCAGCCTTCTTGAGCACACTCTCAATTTGGTCCAAGTGTGTTTTCCGTGGTCGTCCTCTACTAACATTACCATCCACCCTAGCTCTATAGATCCCTTTTACCAATTTTCTATCATCCATCCTCTCTATGTGCCCAAACCATCTCAACATTCCTTTTTCTATCTTTCTTACAATATCATCTTTCACACCACACTTTTCACGAATAACACTATTTCTCACTCGGTCACACAATCTAACATTACAAATTTTTGTGAGGGACCTCATCTCTACTGCATTCACTCTGCTCTCAAACAAAACAAGAACAGCATCATGCACAGCCATTCGGGCCTTTTCAGACACCGATTGACTGATCATTAGGCTATTCATTGCTCCATTTACCGCATTGCCCTTTTTCACTCTTCTTTCAATGTCATCATCACATTTTCCATCCCTTGTAAACAAACTTCCCAGATATACAAACTCCTTTACCTGTTCCACATCCTTACCATCAATCGCAATCACGCATTCTGTCACATCTTCCTGTCTCTCAAAAACCATCGTTTTGGTCTTGTCCACATTCACCCTCATTCCCTTTCTTACAAAGGACTCACATGCTATATTCATCATTTCTTGCAACTCTTCTGCCGATGATGCAAGTAGCACTTGATCGTCAGCATACAAGAGGCATTTAATGATGAATCCACCCATTCTTAGTCCATAATCACTTTCACGCAACTCTGTCAAACAGTCATCCATAAACAAATTGAAGAGCCACGGAGAAGCTACACATCCCTGTCGGACACCCCTAGAGATTCCGAACCAGTCAGTGTTTTCCCCGTTTACTCTTACACATGCACTAGAATCCTCATAGAGTGATACCAATGCACGTATAAGTTGACTCCCCAAACCGAACTTGGATAACACCTAAACCATAATAACCATATTTTAAAAAATGAAATAAGGATCCGACTAAAAAGCAATTTGTAACTGAATGTAATTATGTAATCTTTTTACGTACTGTACCAGAACTATTTTATTGTACAGTACCTTTCCGATAAATTCTTATAGCCCTGCTGCTTTTGTTTTTATAATGATGAGTATTAATAATGCCAACAACATTGTTTATGTGTAACGTCCATTGTGTAGTTATTATAGCACGAAGCAAATAAAGTCATTTATGTTTACAGATTGGCTTCTCTAATAGCGAATTTCCTAACGATTTTTCATTAAAATATTATCAAGTTTTCACAAAAACGAATTTTATATTTGGCTTAGTACTTTAACCTATTCTTTACAAACATACAATAATACATAAAGCGGATTATTCCCCCATAATCTTACTATATAAGTATAGATAAAGATTAAGATTTAATATAAGCGATAAAACATTCATCCCCGTAAAAAAGCAATAAAACCAGCTCTGAAAGTAATCCATCAATGATTTGTATAAATCAAATTGTGGAGTAATTAAATTCTGCGGCAAATCCCAAAATTGCATTCGCGGATATAATCTGCAAACATTCGCCGTCAATTTTCATTAGCAGTAAACTTTTTATAGGCGACGCAAATCAGAGATGCAATTTAAGTTTAAAATTACTTTTTTTCAGAAGGAATTGGATTAAAAGTTCCTCAGCCTCGCTGTTTGAATTCTTTTGATTTGTTTTATTTGTTTTCTTAATTTTCTACTTTAGCTTCGTTTGACAATTATAATTGAGAAAATTGAAACTAATTTACAACATCCACACCACATTGGCTCGATATATATAACAAAAAAGAGATAACAAGTCCAAAGGTGTAGTTAGGGAGGTCATTTTGAACAACTTTTACTATGGTAAAAACTTAAATAGAGCAACTTTTTTTTATCTCAGTACGTTTGGTGTCTTTGATAAGTTCGTGATTATTTTTGGGTTATATACACACCACACGTTTGTATCTCAATTTGGTGTTCTGATTTTGTAACATGACATCTAGTTTTTTATATGTTTATTGGCATATTGTATGATAACTGATATCTAAATGTTCCCAACAAAAACTCTATTGCAGCGTCAATGAACAAAATGTATGGCAGCAAAAATAAATGAGAAATCGGAAGATTGCCTTGTTTTGCTCTTAGTAATAACTTAGTGATCAAGTTCTGAAATTCCTCAGAAATTAAAAGAACCTTGTGTAGGTGTAAACAGAAAAATAATATTAAACAATACCTCCCCCTATTTCACTTCTACAATGGGGAAGTTATTTCTTCTACAGTGGAATTTCGCACGAGAAGATATATTGCTGCTTCCTGATTGTTGCCCATCCGAGCAGGAATTAACGGCTAACCTCAACCTCAGATTAGGCTCTACCCAACTAAATGATTCATGGCAGTATAACCAATTGCCGTGTAGTGCCGGCTTAGAATGTCGCTACCCCTTTCTTCCCACGGGTGTCGTAAGAAGACGACTAAGGGTATCGACGCTTTTTATTGGAGTTTTGGGCGATGCGGTCGGAGACTTCAAAAGTGAACTTCAACTTCCAAAAGTGGCTGAGGAATTCATAATTCCTTGGCTCTGGCTATCTCTTGCAGGGAATTATAGCGTATACGTATATTTATAATACGTATGTTTTTAACCAAATTTTTAACAAATTCAAGGGTTTCAACTTCAAATGCATACATACATATAATACTCATGTCATGACTACAAATCCCAAAAACGGGTAGTATATACGGAACATAAATATCTCCATGACATCAGTTCCCAATGGAGTAGGTAGAGACGATTTGTGAGGTTCACATGGTATGTATCATTATTTTCATACATACGGAAAAATGTACATATTATCATTGTTGACCTCTTCGCTTATTCTTATTAATATCTGCAATGACTTACGCCCGATTTCTGAATTGAATATCAAGCTGAGAAAGACTTAAGTATCGTGTTGTCTCATTCAGTTGTTAAGGTTTCAATGCGACAGAACGATACTTAAGTTGTTCTCAGCTGGAATACTCAATTCAGAAATCGGTCGTAAGTCTGGATGAACCGATATGATTAGGTAATATTTTTTCAATCACGTGCTTACGATGAACACTAAATCGAAAAAGCGTTTATTACATGCATTAAAAATAACATAACATAATAACATAAACGTTCACGTCGAATATCCCCGAAGGGGTTGGCAGAGGTACTAATACTTCTGAACATCACGTGACTTTGTCACCTGGTGTTCAGAGTACCCACGTTTTGCATGGACAGTGTACTCAAGTGATAGGGGGCAGGCCTATCGCCGTTTTGTACGAATACACTGTCACATGACTAAGTACAACTCAGCCATGTGGGTTTCCTCACGATGTTTTCTCTCACCGTTAACAACCATGATAAATTAACCACACATATGTCTTTAGAAAAGACAAATTGGTGTAGGCCCGACCCAGGATTTGAACACTAGTCGTTTGCACGATAACCGAGTGTTCTACCCACTGGGCTATCACGGTTGCATTAAAAATGTACCAATTTTTTTGTTACGAAACTTTATAAACCGATGAAACTAAGTTTGAATTTAAAATTTGTTTATTTCAGACCGAATCAAATATTTTTCATTCCTTTCGTATCAGTATCATCTCACAAATCAGAATGCGTTTTTACCATCAATCACAGTTATGGGTGAGGCGATTACTGGTTAGAACTAAGATTCGTACTATGCGCAAAGTGCCTCAATAATACATGTCTAAGTCATAAAACGTCTGGGTTGCCACGCGACCACGAAGCTAGCTCAGTAAATGGCCCACACTAAGAATTTACTGTTCCAACGTGATCCAATTTACAAATCACGTGATAAAAATAACTGGCAACATACTTTTTACAATGTACATCGTTATTGTAATGGCAAAAACACTGAAATTTCTATGAGAAATAATTCGTCTGTCGTATGTTGGGCGTGTCTGGAATTATCGGTGTTACACAATTGGTTGGAGCTCTCAAACGATAAAATAAATTAATGGGAATTTAATTTTAAGATCTTCTTGCTAGTTATTATGAAACATCGCCCACCACGGTCAGACAATCCTATGAATATAACATGAAAACGAATTTGACAGGGTTGAGACGTGACATATGTTATAATAACAAAAAGACTACGTTTTATTTTTGTTATTATATTGGTAAGAAGAAGGTTATAATAGCTTTGAATTATTCTTTAACCTCACTAAGGCTGGATCGGCGGGTGAAGATATGTTAATACCACCTTAGAGGTTGCTACATTTTCTTCTTTATGGTAAAACGTAGCATATTTGCTTTATTCATAATGATTAAAAAAAATAAAGATAATTATTTTGTATATTAAAATAATTATCTTTAAATGATTATGAAAATTAAGATGATTCCGTGCTTCGGAGGGCACGTTAAGCCGTCGGTCCCGGCTACTATTACG
This sequence comes from Bedellia somnulentella, assembly GCA_963576735.1. Taxonomy (NCBI): domain Eukaryota; kingdom Metazoa; phylum Arthropoda; class Insecta; order Lepidoptera; family Bedelliidae; genus Bedellia; species Bedellia somnulentella. Next base: position 4,926,149 of record OY755180.1, read on the forward strand.
GTAGTAGTCGTTAGTCTGCCAACCCGCAATTGGCCAGCGTGGTAGACTTTGGCCAAATCGCCCTATATAGGGTAGGCTCGAGCCCCTTGGTGGGGACATATATGGGCTATGAGAGTGAGAGATTTTGTATATTAACTTCTTAAAAAGTATTTTATAGTTATTGCATATTAGTATAAAGTATATTTGCAATTAATATTAATCACTAGCAAAGTAAAAATACCACAACCATAACCCAAAATAATGTTTGTACTTTTAATATTTTATGATTATTGCAACATAATAATATGTTTAATCTCTCGGGCGTATTGACGGAAATGATGACAGTGCATTATAATTTTTACTTCTTGAACGAAACACTCTAATTTCCCTCGAGGCGTCAAAAAGATGCGAAGCTCACATAAATTTACTGCTCTTTGCCTAGCCGTTTTATTCTTTTATCGTTTTTGTATGAATAGACTTGATAAGAAATATTTCTCTAAGGATACTTTTCTGATACGACAAAAGAAGATTAAACGTAAAATATTCCGTTGTATCGTTGCAAACAAATTTACTAAAGAATGCGCTCTGTTGTAGCTCTGCAGAAAGTAACTGGGTATTTTAAATGGAACGTAATATAACATTCCTTTAAGATTAAAATATTTTTAAAATACAAACTTACCACAATTTTTACCGCAAGTGGTGAAAAACCCTTATATATGCCTTCGTAGCTCAGTGACTAAGAGCACCGCCTCTGATGTGTCAAAGGTTCCCAATCGTGATTCGGTGTTAATTCTTATATGAGTGGTTTATTGAAGGTAGTTAAGGTTAAGGCATAAATATAAAGATCTTTTGTATTTGGTTACAGTCGTCAGTTGCCGGTTTACTGCTTGCTGGAATATAGCTTTCGCTCCTTGAGTAGGAAATATTAAAAAGTTGCAATTATTTATGTTTAATACAGTTTTTTGCAACAAAAACAAATTTTATGCGTATTTTAATTAAAAATACGATCATATAATTACACTTTTATTATTAATTGTATTTCAGTACATTAAAGATAAAAGAGAGATGTTTGCCAGGATCATACAAAGTGGCGATCAATAGTCTCTGCCTACCCCAATGGGAATTAATTGCGTGAGTATATGTATGTATTTATTTAAAAATAAAAAACTAAATTCTTATGATGACGTTCAATTCACTCCGCTAAAAACAATAAGGCGAGTTCTTTTCTAACTTTCAATTCAATTAAATCAATCCATACACCATTTTACACTTAACCATAAAACGAATCTTTACCTCACCTCAATTCTACTCAGTTCATTCAACCGTAAGAAAATTGCACTCTTATTTTGGCAGCGGAAGGCTATCCACGGGACTTCTAATAACATAAATGGCCAATCCATTAAAGTAGCTGGGCAGTATTAAATGTACTGATATGTAGAGGGTAGATGCATTACCAGCGGGATTCGACGGTGCATGAACAGTATGCTTCATTCTACGTAATATTTGTTAGTGCTTTTTCGATGCTAACCGTTTTTGTTATAAATAACCTATTGCAGAATGGAGATGAAATTTTCAGTGTTTACCATAATTTATATTTTTTTATTATGTATTCTTCGTGTTCTTCTTTAGATTGTATGGATTATGTGTTTTAGAGTGGCAAAATCAACAGATTCATCCAAAGATGCGCAAACCATATTTAATGTTAACAAGACAAAACAAGATTCATAGAGAGGATGGATGCAGGTAAAATGGTTAAAGGACTATTTCCAACCATAGCCAACGTGAATAATTATATCAGTAGAGGACGGACGCGAAGGACACATTCATATTAAATAGAGAATGAGCACAAAGAGGCAGGTGTACGTAGTCTGAAGAATAAAAGAGCAATTATGAAAATATGGACGAATGTAGATGAAGTTCAAGAGGTTTGCCTGGATTGTACATAGTGTCACTCAATAGTCTCTGCTTACCCTAATAGGAACCTAATGGCATGAGTTTATGTAGACGGCAGACTCACTCGCACACTAGCCGTTGTAGGAGCCTGAAAAAGAGCGAAGGAAAGGATTTTGCAAAAAATAAACCCTAAAATATGAGGTTTTTCACTAACCTATGAATAATCTGCTTTGAACCTAGCAATTCCAGGAGGAAAGTATTTCTTTATTTATTTATTTATTTGGCACACATACAGTACAATTACTTAACATAATATTTTACATCATTTAAACAAATCAGTTCAGTAAATGTACCTTAATAGTGGGCACAGCATGTTAAAAAATAATTAAAAAATTATACGTATTTACAAATTATAAAGAACAAATTGTTAAAATTATTAAAATTGTTAGAATTATTAAAATTGTTAAAATTAAATAAAATTTAAGAAACACAATAAAAAACAAATTAAGACATAATAATAAATATAAATTAACATTAGAGTTTAAAGTTTAAGCATAGAAAATACACTAAATATAATTAAAAATTTCACGAACATAATCTATTCCTAATTCCATTACGAAAAACCAACAGCGAGTCATGATAGACGTCAGGAGTGCTTTCCTCGTCGTCAGCGATATTACACAAAGAGTTGTATAGTTGAGTCATTCTATGCAACGGATTATTTGAACAAACATTCGTTCTTAATGTTTTTTTTGAGTCATTCTATGCAACGGATTATTTGAACAAACATTCGTTCTTAATGTTTTTTTTTTTTTTTTTTGTTTTTTTTTTTTTTTTTTTGTATCATACATATAGTTTACTAAAAATAGTCTTAAGTCTTCTTACTAACCATTGTATGTTATGTACCTTGTTGTGCGAAATAAAGAATATTATTATTATTAATGTGGGCATGGCAAATGGACGATAATTACGTAATGTTCTTTTGGGAACATTAATATTTATATGCTGCAAAACGGAAGTGACCATCGATCCATTAATTACTTTGTGTAATGTAACCAAATCTTGCATTTGTCTTCGTGTAACAAGAGGGAGCAATTTAAAATAGTTACATCTTGCCTCGTATGTTTTCAGTTCTCTTCTGAGACCAAAACGAGACGCTAACATCCTGGCAAAACGTTTTTGAATTGACTCAAGATTTTCTATATGGGAATTATAAAATGGTGACCATATAACACAACCATATTCGACCACGCTTAATACAAGAGTCTTGAAAAGACATATTATACTCTCCGGGTTTTTAAAATCCTGAGTCACTCTTGACAGAAACCCTAAAAGCCTGTAACATTTTTTCACCACAGAACAACAATGGTCAACAAACGACAACTTATCATCCACCAAAATGCCGAGATCCTTAGCGACTGTTTTCCTATCGAGTGTTTTTTGACCAACCCTATAATCGTACAAAATACGATCGCGCTTTAATGTAAATGAAATAACAAAACACTTATCGACGTTTAAGCTCATCCGATTACTTAGACACCAAGCATTAAGGACCTCAATATCACTTTGCAGGCTATCACAGTCTGCAAGGGTGTGTATCATTTTAAATATCTTCAGATCATCAGCAAAAAGTAGGCATGGATTCTGCAGACGGTTAACTAGGTCATTAATATAAATATTAAAGAGCAGCGGGCCTAGTAATGAGCCTTGAGGGATTCCAGATGTAGGTATGACAGATTTGGAAAGATAACCCTTTAGAGCAACCAGCTGCGTTCTATTTTCCAAATAAGACTTGAGCCACCTAATCAAGCTGCCATGAATACCGTATGCTTCAAGTTTCCCATACATGATTTTGTGCATGACTTTATCGAAAGCCTTCTTAAAGTCGGTATATATTGCGTCCACTTGAGCTCGATCATTGAAAGCACTATATATGAAATTGGTATATTCCATGAGGTTCGTTACCGTTGACTTACCCTTTACAAATCCGTGCTGTTCGGGAACCATAAACTGTTTCATATGAGAGCCGAGCGCATCATGAACAAAGGATTCAAACACCTTAGAGAAACAAGACAGGATGCTTATTGGTCTATAATTACAGCAGTCGCTTGAGTTCCCAGTCTTAAAAAATGGTATTATATAAGCTCTCTTCCACTCAGATGGGAAAGCACCGTTATTCAGACTTTTGCCAAAAATCACACTAAGTGGATAAGACAGAGCATCAGCACACGCTTTAACAAATACTGGAGGGATGCCATCGGGACCAGATCCTTTATTTTCATTTAATTGTTTTAGTTTGGTAGCAATGTCAGTTCGAGATATTGAGAAACCTGATAGAGTAGTGTGAGACACTATGTCAGGGAAGTCACAGAACGGAATTTGGTCATCCTTTACATAGACTGAAGCAAAATAATCAGCAAACAAGTTACATACGCCTTCCACTCCGCTTGCACTTAAATTTCCCAAAAACATGGTGTCGGGAATACTATTGTTACATTTTTTCGACTTTACGTGCGAAAAGAAAAGTTTATTATTTTTATGCAAGGAAGATTCAATATTTTCTATATAACTCATATAACAATCTCTTATAAGTTGCTTAGATCGTGATCGAAGTAAACAAAACTCATCGTAGTCGCGCGGATTACCATACCTTTTAAATCTCTTGTGTACTTTAATTTTTGCCTCAATGCAATGCCTAAGGGGCTCGGAAAACCAGACAGGGTATGACGTACAATTAATTCGTTTTAAAGGAGTATTTTCTTTGATAATTTTGAATAAAGTTGAATAAAATTTTTCTACTATGCTGTCGATGTCATCACCTGCGAGAATTTCAGTCCATGCTACTTTTTCAATCAATAATTGACAGCTAGTGAAGTTACATTTTCTATAATTTAAAACTCTTTTACAGGAGGGCTTAATAGATACAGGACCTCTGAAAATATCAACCTCAAAGGCTGGATGGTGAACATCCGTTTTAGAGATTGCTGCACCCTCTTTTAATAATATCGCCGGGTAATCACTCAGAAATAAATCCAATATACGATTGTTGTGGTTGAGAATATGATTGAATTGGCTTAATTGGCCCAAGCATATTAGTTGTTGTAGTAGTGCAGACTTCGAGTCCAAGCAAGTGTCACACAATGTCAGGCTATTTGAATTAGGCTGAGGCATCCATTGTAATAGGGGAAGATTGAAGATTGAATATTCAGGTTTCAAGCTTAAAGCATTCATATTTTATTTGTGTATATTTTTTATTTGTCCTATCTATAATTTAAAAAAACACCCTATAAATTCTAATAATATGTTTTTAAACTTTCAAAACTTGTAGCAATTGTAAGCCATTATAAATAATTCAAATTCCATTTCCATATTTCTATTGATATTCCAAGTCTAGGCTCAAACGAACGAAGACTTCACTCCTAGCTGGTAGAAAGTTAGTGTAAAATATTGGCAGAAGGTACGAAACTGTTCTTTGTAGTTTATTAAACAAAGGAAAGTTTTAGTTGCTCTAACTTAAAGGAACAAGAGTAGCTGCGAACAAAATTAACACTGAACTTACCTGAACATTTACTAAGTTACTTATCATGATTAACCGTCTTTACTTTAATAATCTGCTTTTTATACATGTGTAATGACGTTTAGTGCCGGCTTAGAATGTCGCTACCCCTTTCTACCCACGGGGGTCGTAAGAGGCGGCTAAGGGTATTGGGGCTTTTTATTGGATTTTTGGGCGACGCGGTTGGAGATCCATCACCAAAAACCTTTATTTTACGATCTTTTCCCCACTCAACTTCCAAAAGTGGCTGAGAAGTTTATGATTTCTTAGCTCTGGCTACCCCTTCTAGGGAATTATAGCCGTGAGTATATGTGTGTATGTTTTTTATACATACCGCAAGAAAGGCCACTTATAGACAATATGTGAAGGACACTGCTTGGAAGGGGTTGTACTGTGTGAATGTGTCGTGCATATCTTACAGCTTCAACCTTTGGCGGATATCAACAAATGAAGTTTAATTATTATTAATTATTTAATTATTACTGGACAGGTCGACTTTTTGTTTGGGAGTATGTTTGAGAGTTGGTGCCAAAATCAATGAAATTCATCGTTGTCGTTGTGGAGTACAGGTTGACCAAAGGGGCCACCACGGACTTTCATGCAAATGATATAAATATAAATGATATCATCCGTCGGGCTCTTGTCAGCGCCCACGTGCCAGCCACCTTGGAACCTCCTGGATTAATGCGGGACGATGGCAAGAGACCTGATGGTATGACTTTGTTGCCTTGGAGAAATGGCAGGGCGCTGATATGGGATGCAACCTGTGTCGACACTCTTGCGCCTTGCCATTTATCCGGGTCGGCGGCGCGTGCAGGTACTGCTGCTGCCAACGCCGAGAGTTTCAAACTACGTAAATACTCAGTTTTAACAAATGACTATCATTTCATACCTTTCGCCGTTGAAACTCTCGGCCCGTGGGGCAACGAGGCGCGGCTGTTGAGAACTGTCCGCTCGCCTTGTGGAAGTGTGTGGTGATCCCAGAGCTGGCAGCTACCTCGGCCAACGCATTAGCTTGGCCATCCAAAGAGGAAATGCTGCTAGCATATTGGGCACGTTACCCTACACCGACAACGATGAAGTTCACGAAATTTTTCGTTTGCAATGTATATATTTAGTTTTAATTTAATTTTTATACCATGATTGTAAATATTTGTATTATAACGTTAATAAATAAATTCACATAGTTTAATTTGATTTGTCTAAATCGTGGTAATTACAATCTGAATAACATCGAATGAGGTTCAGACAATAATGAACTTCTAATACCAAAAAATAGTAGTTGTCCTTTTCTGGTGGATTTTTAATAATATGGCATGAGACATATCGCCAACCATCCTATACTCCATATCTATACCTTATATTTTTTTATTATTATAGCTTATATATATTTTTTATTAACAGAATAATACTGCATATTCTAAAACTGATAAAGTCTTTTTTTCTACCCGCAGCCTTTAATACTTTAATCCAGCCTTTTTCTTTAAATTATTTAATTTAAACTTTGTTTTGAGCCGGTAATCCTACTCTGTTGGTATACAGGCAAACTGCAGTTTCTTGTAAGCTTATTTTTCTGAGACACAAAAATTTTCTTTAGATTAGTTTCTTTTGTTGAGGGAAATAGGAACACGGAATAATAAGTTGCTCTCCGCTTCTTTTGCAAAGTATTTTTTGAAAAAATACACCACTATTTTCTGTTTTGTTTTGTAATATATGACTTATAGTACTAAATGTTATTTACATATGAGCTTGCTTTGTTCTAAATTTAAATTAGTATTTACAATAAGTTTTTCACATCATGTTTTTTTATAAAACATCGCTGAAAAAAACTGTCAATCTCAAACCATATTACCATAAAACCCTAAAGGATTTAAACTCACAACTCCTGCCTAAGAAACAATGGTTTTCCCACTGAACTGTCAATGTGAACAGTCACAAATTTTTATGTTCAAACATACATACAAATTCTCACGGCCATAAATCCCAAAAACAGGGAGCCAGGGCTTCAGAGCTAGAAAACTCCTCAGCCACATTTGGAAGTTGATAGGAGACAAGATGGTAAAAATAACTTATCGTCGGGGATGGGTCTCCAACCGCATCGCCCTAAAACATCACAAAAAAGCCCTTGGTCACCTCTTAGGATACCCGTAAGAAGAAAGGGGCAGTAACATTCTAACCCGGCGCGGCGGCACTACACGGCAACATCAACTTTCACAACATGGGGGCAATTCTTCAAAATATAAAATTTTACTAATATATCAACTATAACATATCATTTAAAATACAAGAGAAGTGTTTAATCAACATATCACTCCTTTATTTCGCGAACACTAATTAGCTGTATTCATCCTTCGCCTTATTTCCTGATCTTATCAAAACATTACAATCCATTCTGAGCCGTTCCGAGCTGTATTGGTGACACGGCATTTTATTTGCAATGTCAGCGTCTGCGGCCATTTTGATTTAATAGTCTGGGTGAAAACCGCAGTAGTGACACCGCAGAAACCAACCTGTCACACCCTTAACGAATCCAATTGCAGTTTAGCACTCTAAACTTGCAGTCATAATATTCCTCTTTTATCGTCGGTTTGTTTGATATTAAATGTGCGAGTATACTAGTTTTTATTGAGAGTTGGTTTCTTTGAAATAAAGTCGAATAAAATTTGTCGATGTAATTACTTAATTTATTTGTAATTTAATCAAATTTATGCCTTTTCGTGTCTTGAAATTAAATTTGAAAGTGGAAAGATTGTAAGCCCGATCACATTGAGAGTCCTTTCTCAACTTATGTATAATTAATATTACTAACTGCTTCCATAGTCTTGATAGAGAGGAGTCTAGAGTATAGAGATGAACTCGCTTATTCAATTCGTAACATTTGACCCAGTTTGGTAGAATATTACAGGTCTGAATCACCTGATATTATATGCATATAATATTTTAATTAAGAAATCTTAATTTTCATATCATTAGATAATTTCGTGCTTCAGAGTGCACACAAAGCCGTCAGTTTCGGATACCATTATGATGATGGTTATCTTAAATTTGCCAACCAGCGTCTATGGCTAAATTACCCTATGTGCTCCAACTCCTTGATGAGGATTTATATGGGATTTAATAATAATTTAAGTATTACTAGAACTAACAATAGGTTTGATCACCTCTCACCTTTATGAGGTTTCAATCGTATAATATTTTAAAATTAGTGCATTTATTTATTTCATATATCGTAGCCTAGCTGACCCGACAGACTTCATACTATCAAATTTGCTTATGACAAAGCTTGAGGCGTTTTTCAGGTACTTTTAGTTCAATCAGGCGTGAATATTTTATTGGTCAAGTTTTTCCGGGATAAAAGTATCCTTTGTTACAATTTGGGTCATTATCTAGCATTCTTCCAAATTTTATTCATATACATTATGTACTTGAAAAGCCTTATTGCTTGAAACACACAAACATCCAAACATCTAAACTTATCATTTATAATATTAATAGGATAATCATAACATAAACATAACATAACATAAACGTTCACGCCGAATATCCCCGAAGGGGTTGGCAGAGGTACTAATACTTCTGAACGTCACGTGACTTTGTCACCTGGTGTTCAGAGTACCCACGTTTTGCATGGACAGTGTACTCACGTGATAGGGGGCAGGCCTATCGCCGTTTTTGTACGAATACACTGTCACATGACTAAGTACAACTCAGCCATGTGGGTTTCCTAACGATGTTTTCCCTCACCGTTAACAACCATGATAAATTAACCACACATATGTCTTTAGAAAAGACAAATTGGTGTAGGCCCGACCCAGGATTTGAACACTAGTCGTTTGCAAGATAACCGAGTGTTCTACCCACTGGGCTATCACGGTTGCTAGGATAATCATAATACGATATATATCGTTCCACAATATATACAATATTAGAAATTGAGTAGTTTCGTATAGAAATATAGCAGCGATGATACAAATATTCTCATAAAACCAATTCTGTTTTTTTTAAGTAGCCTTTACTATAGTGTCCCACTGCTGGGCAAAGGCCTCCCCCTGTTGAGTCCACACGTCCCGGCTCTGTGCCACCTCCGGCCACCCCGGCAAAAACTTATCTAGATCGTTCCGCCAACTCCGCCGAGGCCTGCCCCTACGCCGGTAACCGTCTTGTGGCACCCAGTCTGTGGCGATCTTCACCCATCTGTCTGGGTGCATACGACTTATGTGACCGGCCCAGTTCCACTTTAGCTTGGCGGTTTGTGCACCCACATCAGCAATGCCAGTTATGGAGTGCAGTGTGGTGTTCCTTACGCGGTCAGACCTGCGAACACTGAGAATGCTGCGCTCCATTGCTCGCTGGCAAACCTTGAGTTTGGACTTCTGAAGTTCTGTCAGTGACCAGGTCTGAGCGCCGTAGGTTAGGATAGGCAGGATACACATGTCGATGAGCTTGCGCTTGAGTGTTAGCGGGAGGCTACCTTCTTTTATTAGCTTCTTCATTGACCAGTAGCTCTTCCAGGCGTTAGAAATCCGTCTTTCGATCTCTTTATCCTGCCTGTTTTCGAAGGAAGCTATCTGGCCCAGGTAAATGTACTCATCAACAAACTGTATCTCCTGCCCATCTACCTCGACCCTACGTTTTTTGCTGTTGGTCATAGCCTTGGTCTTTGACCAATTCATCTTCAGTCCAACTTCAAGGCTTGCGTCACTGAGTTCCTTTAACATATGCTGGAGCTCGGGTGCAGATGGGGCAAACAGGACAATATCATCGGCGAAGCGAAGGTTTGTGAGTCTTCTGTCACCAACTTTAATGCCTCTGTCGGCCCATGGGACCGCCAGCCTCTTAATCACCTCTTCTAGGGTGCAGGTGAAAAGTTTTGGAGATAGCGGGTCTCCTTGTTTGACTCCTCTCTCTATTGGAAATGAGGGGCCTGCTGAATGTAATTTAATATTGGCTGTACTATTGTGGTATATTGTTTCTAGAATGCTAATATAAGTGGGGTCAATACTTTGGTTATGTAGTGCCGAAAAGATGGATGAATGGATAATGCTATCGAACGCTTTGGAATAGTCAACAAAAGCCAGATAGAGGGTCTTATTAAATTCGTTACTTTTCTCAATAATTTGGTTTAGTGTTTGAAGGTGATCTGAAGTGGAAAAGCCGGGACGAAATCCAGCTTGTTCTGGGGGCTGGTGAGAGTCAAGCTGCCCAGCAATTCGGTTCTCTATTATTTTAATAAAAACTTTGTAGATGTGGGATATGAGGTTAATAGGTCGATAATTTCCAATGTCACTTTTATCGCCTTTTTTGTGCATAAGAACAATATTGGAATGGCACAATTTTGGAGGGAGTTTTCCTGTCGAAAGTATTGTATTGCAAATATTTGTGATGTGTGGTAGTAAAACTGGTCTTCCATATTTTAGGGCTTCAGTCGTTATTCCATCTTCGCCTGGGCTTTTGTTGTATTTCATGTTTTTGAGAACGAGATTGACTTCAGTGGCTGTTATGAGGGGGATGGAATTGGGGCAAGTGTGTTGTAAGTTTTGGTCTGTTTTTAAAATATTTGAATAAAGTGTTTTATAAAAGTTTGTGCAAATTTCGATAATTTTGTCTCTATTTCCTTGTTGTTTTCCATTCTCGTCTGTCAACCTCGTGATCCAGGTTTTACCTTTGGAGAGTCCTTGTTTGGCAACTCGGAGTGAGGTGTTATTCTGTATCGCTGTTTGCACCAAATTAGTATTAAATGTTCTTAAGTCTTTTCTGATATTACGCTTAACTTTTCTATCAAAAATGTAATATTCTCTAGAGCCTTTTTCTATAGATTCTCTTTCGTCTATCAGTATTTTGGTGGATGCACTTAATTTGTATTTGCAAGTTCAGATAGTTTGATTTTGCTGCTTGCATATTTAATAGCGTTTTGAAAGTTTTTTAGCTGTGAATCTACATCATCTTAGTCTAAGTTGAGATTTGAAAATTGGTTTGATAGTTCTAAATTAAAAGCATCAGCATTAAAAGCGAGGTTATTGCGGCTATGTTTTCTAATTTGTTCAATTAATATTTATTGCAGGCAATTTTTGTGTTAAGGCATATCCTTGCACGAAGAGCCCTATGATCAGAGCTGCATTTAAATTGATTTAAAACAGTCATATCTTTTACTATAGATTGATCGGAAGTAAGCACATAATCTATCTCGTTCTTTGTTTTTCCGTCGAAAGAGCGCCAGGTCCAGCGACGTTGAGGTTTTTTAAGGAAAAAAGAGTTGCTAATTTTGAGGCTCTGTCCAAAGGCGCACTGGATCAACCGAGTACCACGTGCGTTACGGCTTCCCAGCCCGTGTGGTCCAAGTACGTCTTCGTTATCCAGGTCTTGCCTTACGCCGACTTTTGCGTTGAAATGAACACCGAGGCACTTGGAACATAGTCCTCGGTGATTTCAACGCAAAAGTCGTCGTAAGGCAAGACCAATTCTGTTAGTGCACTTAAATACGTTCACTTTAAAACTTCCCTCATTAAGGCAAATATTTCAAAATAATAATATGTCATCTTACAGAAAGTTATTTCAAATTTATTTAACATTTTCTCTTGATAGTTGCTGTTTCTTGCCGCAAAACGATATTTGCTCAATTCAAAGTTTGAAAGTTTTATGGTAATTAAGATACATAACATTTTATAGTTCAGTACTTTATTTTCAAAGTAACAAGATACACGAAGAAAAATTGCATTTAAATGACTACTCCTACTTAATATCAGGCAACTTAACAAACACAGTGTTGTCTCAGTAACACGAATAGCGTTAAATGATGTCTTTGCAAATTAGCTGTTCAATATTCAAGAAGCAAACGCTACTAGAACGAGCGACGGGACTAATATTTAAGACGAAGTATCAAAGACGGGCAGCCTTTAACCTAATTATCATAATGGCGACCAATAAAAGAGAGGTTCGAAATTCGTGACACAGCTTTAAGTGTAGCACAAAAACCGGAGGAAGGGAAAGCCAAAACCGTCGGATCTTATTTAACGCCCACCCTTAACAGGGCTCTGTTGGCGCACAGTCTCACCTAATCACATTATCTACAACGGGAGAGCTCAAGATAAAAAAGGACCGAAACAGATTTGCATGCAACGTCAAAGTTGATTACGTATCTTTGTAAAAAGAAAGGTCTCTGGAAATGTTAATCCAATAACTCATTTATATTCTCTTTTTTGCTTAACAAAATAAAGTTTCCTTTGCGAAGACACATTGTGTTTCATGAATGACAGTTTTGGATAAGATTTTGTTGTAGTAATCCGCAGGTAAAAGATAACATATACAAACAGATATGTATAGCATCTAGTAATGTGTAAGTTGTGTGTTATCTTCTTCAACATGACATATATACATGACATATATTCATGGCTATATTTCCCTAGAAGGGGTAACCAGAGCTAAGGAATTATTAATTCCTCAGCCACTTATGGAAGTTGAGTGGGTAAAAAATGGTAAAAATAAAGGTTTTTGGTGATGGGTCTCCAACCGCATCGCCCAAAAATCCAATAAAAAGCCCCAATATCTTATCTTCTTCAAGTGCCATCATATCCAGACTTCTTTAAGATGCGTTTATTTGAGGTAGTTCCTACGTATATTTTGCGTTAGAAAAAGCAATTAATTATATTTAATCTAACCAATATCCATACATCGTTTGGCACTCCGCCACGGACGCTCGCATTGTTACCCCAGGGTAATAGATTGTATAATATGGGCAATTTTAGTCACATCTACCTACACAAAGAACATCCGATGAAGCGTGTACATTTTTTTATTTGCCGTCACGTGCCAAACGACGCCCAGGAAACCAGAGCGACGAATGTATTTGAGCGAATCTAATGTACTCAAACCCGTGCAACAGTTATAAGCAAGGGCGACAAGAACAAAAGTGACAGGAACAGGGGGACCAAATTCCCAGATAGTCCATTATTCTGCGGAAAAATCAATGTTGAAAAGCATCCGATACGAGCAGTCCAGACTATCGGAAGAGCTATCATTATTATTACGATTTCAATGGCCGCGTGGCGACTGGTTTCCGCGATTTCATTTCCTTCTCTCGGTGCGTAAATGACAACTTCATAAAAGCACTCATTTATTTGTCTGCCTGTTCGCACTCCCTATAATTTATTTGTTAGCTGCAGACTTGTCACCGTCTTTTTGTCAGCCTTAATTAGATTTGTATTGATTTTTATAATAAGATCAAATACTTTTAAATTTTTACGTGTTTTTTTCGTAAAAGATTTGTTCTTAGAGAGTGTTCTTGAGTTCATCGATTTAAATCTGCTGCTAGGTTTACAAGGGGAAGCAAGATCACGAGGGGCCTCTTTGTATTATTGACGTGTCGCTCACTAAATTGGCAACGTTATTGGGGAAACTCCCTGGTTTTATTTGACAGTTACTTTTTATTCCACGCGCAATATTTTATCTATATTGTACTTGCTGGCATGAGCTTAAAATGTAATATATAAACAAAATAACATCAAACAATTCATATGGTAACTTTAACATTTAAAATTATATCATTATTTTTATATCTATATTATAGCTACGTGGTGTTGGCTTAATATTACTTACTCATTTCTACCAGCGATTGTCATAAGAGGTGGCATAGGATATTTGGTATTTTAAGCGATTGTTAGGAGATGTGGATGAAAACCCATTACAGAAAGTCCTTTATTTTATCATATTTTCCCTACTGCGGCTTCCAACAGCGGCTAAGGAATTTCGAACTCTGAAGCTTTAAGCTACCCCTTTTTGGATTTATAGGTGTGCGTATATGTATGCAATAATGTAGGTATGAATCTTTTGTATCCAAAATAAACTTGAACTCAAACGTTCACGCCTAATATCTCCGAAGGGGTTGCCAGAGGTACAAATACTTCTGAACATCGCGTGACACGATATAAATGTTTTATATTATTCTACTCTATTCTTGTTTCTGGAAACAGTATGAGATTTTATTTTCTTATACCTATTAGAGCACCTTAATTGCCTGGAGAGTGTATTTACGCTGATAATATCAGGGTTCCCACGTCACATGACAAAGTTGAACTGTATCATAAGTTATACCTAACAGTTATTTCTCCAACCCAAAAAAATCTTAATATGAAGTACTCAAAATCTATAGAAATCATAAATATTGTAAATAGTTGAGCAATCGTAACATTGTATTTATACGTTTATCTTTCAAAAAACTCTATCTATTTTCACTGTCTCTTCATTGAAACATCTATAACAATATAAACCAACTGCCCAGACTCAAACATTTATCAGAGCATACCTTTCAATAACAGTCGACATCACCCCGACCCGGCACCAATTGTAATTACTCGATTGCAAAATATATGGACTTAGATAACTAGTGTAATAGCTAAATGGACCCTTCGTGAATGTTTGATAACGAGAGGAGATAGTCCGAGAGTGCGCCCGCATGAGAATTGCGGGCCCGGTTAATTTTATTATTGTAATTGTTGGCCGGGTCATGTTGTGATCAGTTTGTTCGAAAGTTTTCGAATGTGTGGCCTTACTAATGATTTGTGGTCATTATTGGTTGATTTGCTTTATTACGTTGTTGGTTGGATAGTTTATGGCGTTTCATACTTACATACATATACTCACGGCTATAAATCCCTAAAAAGGGTAGCCAGAGCTGAGAAATTAGAAATTTCTCAGATACTTTTGGAAGTTGAGTAAGGAGAAGATGGTAGTACAAATGTTGTTGGTGATGGGTCTCCAACCGCATCGCCCAAAAATCCCTTAAAAAGCCCCAATACCGTTAGTCGCCTCTTACGTACACCCACCGGAAGAAATGGGGTAGTGCTATTCTAAGCCGACACTACACAGCTGGCGTAGATTATGGCGTTTCGTTTTTTTATAAACTTTCGTTAATAGATTTGATTTTTTTCATAAAAAGAATAGAAAGAATACGTAACATAAAGAAATCAACAGAAATGAAGACGTTAACTATCTCCCTGTCTATAAGTTACCGAAATTGCTTGAATTATGAATGAATTCTATATTTCTTTTCACCAAAGAGTTTGATCCACGAAGCAACATTTAGCTTCTATTTGCTAGCCGATTTTACCCATTGCAAAATATATAATATGAATTAAATCGGTTTTCAAAAACGGGTACTTTTAGAAACAGAAGGCAGTTGTGGTTTGCTTACTTTACAGCCTTTATTATGTAATGATAAATATACGCTTCCATGGCATGTAATTTTTTTTTTAGTTTTTAGCTACAGTTTTAAAGCAAGTCAAACTATTAGAGATTTGAGAACTAAGTTAAATGTTTATATCTAAGTTTATGTCTAAAAGTTTTCGCAAATAAAACTTTTAGAATTTCATTTAGATATTAATGTTTTTTATGAAAATATAATTAAATAAATAAATACAATTTAAGATATTATAGTTTTGTTGGACTCGTTAAGAATCATATAAAAAATATTTTAAACTATTAAATTCTGAAATGAAACCATTTGAAACTACAGTACAATAATTATAACAATTCTAATTTTATAAACAAACAAGAAGCTTCCAATTGCTATAATGCTACAATCACTAAAGTTATATACATTTTTGCCGATTTGTATCAAGAGTTAACCTTTGTTTAATCATAAAGAGAAGACAAAGTGACAGCAGTGGGTGTGTTGAATCGATTTTCTTCACATCGCATAGTACCACCCCTAAATTTAGCACCCCATCACTAGGGCCAAATAAATATATGCAATTTATAACATTTAACAATTTACATACACTTTGTGAAGACAGCTACATGTTCACGAAGTTAAACGTTATAAGGGCGCTAAAAGGGATGAAGGGAGGTTATACAAGAAAATATCGTAAAGAGTTATAGTAAGTTTGATTGTGCCCGATAAAATTTAAATTTTGAATATAAGTATTAAATTGGGAACACAGGGTTAGCGATAAATAGAATCATCATCGCATAGAAATAGTTGAGCAAGCCATTTCCTAGAACTAAGAGTATTATGGGATGTTATAGAATGTCATTGGTATAAAGATTTTATTTAGAAGAAGCATTCCACAAAATGACACCATATGGAAACAGTAATGAGCCGTGGAGACGAATTGCCTCATATATATTTTTGAATGTACTTTTGTCATAATTTTGTCAATACTGTTTTCATTGCTATTTTATTTAAAATAAACTATTATCATAATATATTTTTTCGCGGAATATCCTAGCTCATAGCACAAACGCTTCAGGGTTTTGCATCTTTTAAAGAAAACCCATCATTGCTAGTCATTACTCAGGACATAAAAAAGCTAATAATTAAATAATAATTTTTATTACATACAATAAACATACATATACTCACGGCTATAAATCCCAAGAAAGGGGTAGCCAGAACTAAGGAATTAGAAATTCCTCATAAATAAAGGAAAGAAAAATTTCGACACAGGCGGGAATCGAACCCGCGACCTCGGGTATACGAGAGCGTCGGGGCGTATACCCGAGGTCGCGGGTTCGATTCCCGCCTGTGTCGAAATTTTTCTTTCCTTTATTTATTAGTAATAATCCCCACATGAGGTTTTCATGAACAAAAAGATTTAAATTAGAAATTCCTCAGCCACTTTTGGAAGGTACATGGGGAATAGATGGTGAAATAAAGGTTCTTGGTGATGGGTCTCCAACCGCATCGCCCAAAAATCCCTTAAAAGCCCCAATACCGTTAGTCGCCTTTTACGTTCACCCACCGGAAGAAATGGGGTAGTGCTATTCTAAGCCGACACTACACAGCAAATACTTTTTATTATCATACATTTTGATGGTGACCAATTTATATGTTGGAATTGTCTACATTATATTGTCTATATACAAAAACCAGACATAGAACTTAACACTACAAAAAAGAAAAAAAACATGTTAGAAACAGGACAAAAAGAAAGAATTGGATTAATTTGAAACGGTTAAATGAAGTTAGACGTATGTACCAGAGTATAGCCTCAGGCTTTGCAACACGTGTCTTTCTGAGTGCAGTTTCTTTCTACCCCTTAATAGTTTTTGAATTTTGCAGGGGATTTTAATTGGAAATATCGACCAACATTGAACTATGAAAGGAGTAATATTAGATTAAATTTTAATGTTAAATGTAGTTTCAAAGTTATTTGAGCTGCATGTCTACGTAAATATCGAACTGTTTGGTTTGAAAAATAATAACCTTCTTCTCTTGAAACAATGTTGTAAATATTCCGAACAAATGTCCGTAAAATCATATTTCAATAGTATATCCAAATATACTGTTATCTAGTTAAATACTATACTATATTCTTGACAAACTGCTGTAGGTACATTGTAAAATCATTTCGTGATGCTGTTAACAAATTGGATACGGTCCAATTTGTTAACAGCATGATAAAAAATAATACCATAATTATAAACTGAAAAAAAAAGTTTACGTGACCACCAGTATCAAAAATACAGAATAAGATACAATGTCGTCCTCCCTCGGACGGCAGCTGTCACATTCAAAAGAAAAATGGCTATTTTATGCAATCCTGATCTTAGATAAAGCCAAGAGGAGGGTGCTGAGGCCTAGATACGTATATGCTTTATTTTAATGCAAACCGACAACAAATAACAAATAAAATATTCCGTTTTTTATTGTTGAGTTGGGATGCCAGTGTTTTGATTTAAGGGTGAAATGGTAGGGGTTGAGCACGACGAATTGTGGATAATATTAATACGGAAAGAGAGTTATTATGAAGAGCTGTCACAGATACGAGTGGTATAATATTTTGTAGCCCAGGGTCGACAAATATGCGACATGGCACGTGCAAATTGGGAAAGTGATTGTAAAGCAAATATTATGCTTTTACTTGTTTATCCAATAACTTGTGAATTGGTTGTTAAAATATATCAGATTATTTAAAATTAATATTTGTCGAATTGTGTCATTAAAGAATCTCACCAATCCCATAGCCAAAAGATACATCTCGACAAAAAGGACAATCATTTATTTAATAATTATATATTTTTGTTTTAGTTAGTCATTTAACTCTATTTCAGGATACACTAGAAAACTTTGCTCTTTACTCAACCAACGACCTAAAACTAAATGATTCAAAGACTTCAAACCCGTAGAATTATTATTTTTAAACCATATTAAATCAAAAAACGGCAGCTGTTTCGGATTGAATCCTGCTGCGTTTTTTTTTTCGTTGTTTTTATTGTGTTATTATTGTCAATTATATTTTTAACTATAATAGCATACCAATAATTGGCATTTATAATCATATCTTTTATGCAATATTGTTTTACTTGATATGTGAATATATGAGTTAAGTTGAGATTTACTTTTTTATCTCATTAAAATAAAGTTACTCAGCAATAAAAACTTCGATGGAAAATGGTAAAAGAATCCTACCCTCAAACTTAAAATATTCCGCACATGTTCCCAATGGATTTGACTTCAAAGTCTCCCTTAATTTCATTTTAGGGCCCACTCATAGATGGGCTATAACAATTGACGCCACATTTTCTTAGAACAAGGCACAGACGTCCACTCTTGAAGAAGTATCCTAAAGTTCACATTTATAGGGGGACGAAAAATAATATTCTTATGAAATATGAGGACATTCTCCCCGAATGGCTAAAGGAATTTAAACGTATATTTTCCGTTACTTGCACGGAAACTGTAGAGGTTTCGAGTAAAGAACCCTTAATAAATTTAGCGTGAAGGAGAGGATTGTTGGAAAATTATTATGCGGGAGGACAAACATGGAAAATCTTTTTGACCTAATTGTACCCATATTGACATGCGAACTTATTTTACTTTACTGATGTCTTAAACATTTGGACGGAATAGAAAGGTATAAAAAAAACCGTTTACTTTCCGTTTGTTTGTATTGCAATAATTTAAAAAAAGCAGTTAAAACTTATTATACCATGAATTGACATGATTGTATAATCTGAATTAGAATAGTACAACATGTAATTTTATACTCGCCACACTTTTCAAAAAAGAATACTCGTATATAAAAACATAACATACAGATCAAGTCAGCCCGCAGAATAGTTCAAATTAATTGCCTAGTGGTCTAAGGGATACTAACTAAACGATATATTTCATAACATATACATTTTTTTATCAAGTAATTGATTTATATACTCACGGCTATAAATCCCTAGAAGGGGTAGCCAGAGCTAAGGAGTTAGAAACTCCTCAACCAATTTTGGAAAGAGAGTGGGGAAAAGATGTTTAAGTAAATAAAGGTTTATGGTAATGGGTCTCCAACCGCATCGCCCAAAATCCCTTAAAAGCCCCAATTCCGTTAGTCGCCTTTAACGGACACCTACCGGAATAAATGGGGTAGTGCTATTCTAAGCCGACACTATACAGCTATTCCTTATGTGGGATTCAAACCCGCAGCCTCGAGCTCCGGGCCAAGAATCTAGTCATCGACGAACTTCGCCACTGACGTCACCACCGCATATGTGTAGTTTCTATATGTCAATAAGAATATTAATTTACTTTCTCTGATATAAATTCTTTGAGTGATGTAAAATTTAAAAGAAGCCAAAATATGTTTCTCTACATAACACCAATTATAAAATAGTGTTAAATATCAGTGAAAACTACAAAAAACTGTTTTGATTCATATACTCTTAGCAGTTGTCGAGCAGAGCTAAACATAATTGTAAATAATAATATGGCCAATCAAGTCAACATTTATCTTTTAAATCCAGAACACCCTACATCTAATTTACTATCCCTATTTTATCTTTCGAACGATTTTACGATTCTGATCAGATAATGAGAATAGAATGGAAGTTGTGGTCTTACGTATGTGTGTTCCGCTGACATTTGTTTCTTCAAAATGCCATCATACTAAATTTTCTCATCATATGCTGCTTGCTCATTGAATCGCAATAAGGAATCAATTTCTCATAACTGTGCTTGCTGGTTTGTCTGATAACCTCATATATGACTTGTTTTCAATACAGATTGAATTAAACCATTTTAATATGAAAGTAAAGCATGCAAAGTTTATCAAGATCGACGAGTTAGCCATCTCACTGGAGGTTGTTTCTGGCGATTGGTATCGAATCGAGTTGCACGACTCTTAACCCTTATAAGAAGACATTCGAAATAAAACATGATAAAATATTAATTTTATTTCAATTTATATTTCAGTCGGTAAGACTTCGATGTTTTTTTTTGGGTGAAAAAGATGCAGAACTATTTTAGTCATCGATTTCATTTACTTTTAAGTTTATTTATAATCAGCCTTCTGGGTAGGTGCTGTCTGTGATACCAGCATAAGAAAAAAATATCATTTGCGTTTAGACTTTTTTCCAATGTGAAATCACGGTGCCTACCCGGTCCCGACATTTCACATCTAGTTTTAATATTACCATCCGCATCATGAAATGTTTGAGAATATAGTAACACTTTATACTTATTACTACGTTTTTAAGTTAGCCTCTAAAAAAGTTCAATAAATGGGTCATTGTGGTGTGGGAGGGGATACTAATTCAACGATACAGACAAACATCTCCTACCAACTAGACAACAAATGCCGTCGAAATATTTAGTAACCAAAAACAAAATTCTGGTTATATCCAAATTTACAATTTGTTTAAAAAGTTTCAGGCATGAGGGGCGTATAAATATACAGTAAAATATTTCCCCATTTTACTGTAGTGTAGTCGGGACAGTCTTATTAATAGGTCTATTGTAGTAAATAATTACGTGGCACAGAATTGCTGGCCAATTCAAGTGTTATAAGCTTTCTGAATGCACCACAAACGCGCCTTAATGTGCAGTTTTAAGTGAATATAAATCTATTTTGGTTAGTATTTTAAATTAAATTCAAGCAAAGAGGGTAAAGTGAATAGTTTCCTAAATAAAGTAAGGATTTCAAAGGCATACATTTTTAATAGATTAACCAATAAAAATAAATTATAAATTGTCATACTTGACTAAATTGCAACTTTTTTTTATTTGATTGGTATGAAAAAATGCAAGTGATCGTCTTGTTATTATGTTATCGTATTTCAAAAAATAATTCGCTACATAATTTTAATAATAATAAAAACTCTTTATTGTACATCCCCAAAAAACAACAAATACAAAAAAAAGATATCGGTACAAAAGCCAAAGTACAACTGGCGGTCTTATCACTAAGAGCGATCTCTTCCAGACAACCCAAGATTGGACAGATTTGCTGGATTAAAAACATGTTCGGTAGATGTCCAATAAATTAAACTGATTTGCTTAAAAACTAAAATTATTCGTCAAAATATTATCTATCTATTTTAAATATTACTAAATATTTATTAAGTTCTAACACACTTACATATAGTATTCCATAAAATAAATAATATTCAATAAAAACAATACATATGCAATATATATAAAGATTTTTAAATAAAATACATATATACATTTTACGACATATATAATAGAATATATAAACTTTTGTATGCAACACAAATAATATTACAGTGTTTCGGAGAGGAAGTGTTTTTTTACCATGTTCTTGAAAATAGGGAGAGACTTGGCTAATCGAACCTCTACCTACAGGAAGACCGTTCAATAGTTGTACAGCCTGGACGGTAAAGGAGGAACTGTAAAACTGTTTTCTCCGTTTAAATTGGGTTATACCTCAAACTCATATTGTTTTATCGTAATTTTTATTTTTTATAATATCGCTTTGAGCCCCACACCGTTTACG
Organism: Bedellia somnulentella; assembly: GCA_963576735.1. Taxonomy (NCBI): domain Eukaryota; kingdom Metazoa; phylum Arthropoda; class Insecta; order Lepidoptera; family Bedelliidae; genus Bedellia; species Bedellia somnulentella. The sequence goes on from OY755180.1 coordinate 4,948,295, forward strand.
TATCACAGTTGTTTTTTTTTCTCTGATGGTTCTCATCTCCGTTGCATTTACTCTGTTTTTTCAACAACTCAATTACTAAATAAAATAAGAAAATACTTATTTATGAATGAGGAGCTATTAACATTCAATAATAATTGAATCACGAGTAAACAAACAAGAAATTAATGCTTTCATTCCTGATTTCAGGACCTTATTCAATTAATTAATTCGTCGCAGAAATCTCAGGTAATTAACGTTTTGTTAATCAGCTGACGATTTTGAAATAAGATATTTTTCAGTATTACTAATTTGTTAATATTGCTAAAAAACCGATAAGTGACATCCCTAATGTACTAAAACTAATAAAAATAATATAATTGTTATATAAATAATCGTTATAAATTCATTCAATTCAAAAGTATTATGCCATTCATATTTACAAACACTCATGCTATTTACATATCTTGAAGCAATCAAAAGGTCACTTAGCTTTTCACTTATGGAAAAAAAGGGTAAGTGATATTCCTAATTTACTAAAACAAATAATTATAAAAATAAATAATCCTTATCAGTTCATTAAATTATCATGCTAAGCATATATACATAACATACACTCACGCCATTGTTTCCCATAGGCGTAGGTAGAGACTATAGATTACCACTTAGTCCACGATCTTGGCACACCTCTCGAGGTTTGAAAAAACTCATACCTAATTACCTGAAATAAAGAATTGTAGGCGCAATCATACATTTAAGTACATAAATACTATAGAAATCTAAAAAAGGGGTAAAAATTTTTGATCTAAAATTTTGGAATTTGAGTAGGAAAAAGATTGTTCAATAAAGGCTAGTTGGTCATTCGTCTCCAACTGTTCGCCCAATATTACCTTTAAAAGCCCCAAACACCTTAAGCTGCCTAATAATTAACCACATCCGCGGGAAAACATGGGTTAGTGTCATCTTAGCCGACAATTCAAGGCAATACATTTTGTTAGTAATATTTCCCCTACAAACCTGTCGTCTATTCCACACAATACTTCCATTACATTATTTCCATTCCATTATATTGTAATATTGGATTCTAATTTATATCTAGATAGAGGTTCAGAATTATTTAACTTAATAATTTGTAGTAAGTTTTTTAATGGTTTCAATAAAATTGTGATTTATTATTATTTTTTCTGCCTAAATGTGAATTATTTATTTGAATGTCAAGAAACTCGACGAGACATGTGGTTTACCACATACATACATACATACATATACTCACGGCTATAAATCCCTTGAAAGGGTAGCCAGAGCTGTGGAATTAGAAATTCCTCAGCCACTTTTGGAAAGTTGCATGGGGAAGAGATGGTAAAATAAAGGTTTTTGGTGATGGGTCTCCAACCGCATCGCCCAAAAATCCCTTAATAGCCCCAATACCGTAAGTCGCCTCTTACGTACACCCACCGGAAGAAATGGGGTAGTGCTATTCTAAGCCGACACTACACAGCTAATTATTTTTACCAATTAATTTACCATGTTTCATGTAAATAAACGATTTCATTGTATTACATACATGGTTGTGGTATCAAAGAAGTTTTAGATTAGTTGACCAGAATGAAAACAATAGCAAATATTCTCAGCCAGAGACATAAAATGGGAAAAATATATTCATTTGTATTGTAATAAAGCACACAATGCCAAGGGTCCAGAAACTATATAGTTGTTTTTTTTTGTTATTTTACTGACATTCATTTCATTAACCCTGAGGTAAATTCCAAAAAATATTGTTCACTTTTGTCGTATCGTTATAACGTAAAAAGAGGTTCTATGAAAGACACATTTGTACTATAAGAATTTTCTTTTCATAGCTGATAAATGTATTATACTGCGTAAGAAATTTATGTACGTAGCTGTTTTATTAACTTCAATGTCTGTTTGCTTAATATAAGTAATTGAGGTTAAAAGGTAATAGAAATACTTTCCATACCTTAATATTATACCATTAATTAAGAAGTGTATCAGAATATCACTTATCCATTTCGGCCTACAGGTAAGAGATATTTTGGGGATTTTTGATTTAATTTTGGCTGATGTGGCTGAAGTATCAACAAAACCATCTTCAACTTTTGTTATGAAAGTGAAGTTGAATATGTTTTGGTAAATTGTAGCACGCATCGTTATGCTTTATCTTTTACGCCAAAAATTCGCACTATATTGATCACTCCCACAACATACACATACATACATACTCACGGCTATAAATCCCAGAAGGAGTAGTCAGAGCTAAGGAATTAGAAATTACTCAACCAACATCGATATCACAACAAGAAATCACTGTAGAAATAATACTAGCATTTATAAAAAAGCCATTTCCCTGCTGCGTTAACACTTATATATTTCTGATTTTACAGAAAAAGTTGATTAACATTTTCAGACTAAAGCAATTTGTTCGGCAATAAAACGAAATAGTTCTAGAATGTTGCAAGCCCCAAGACAAATTCTTAATCGCAACAAGTTTGAATCGCTTACGTTAGGACCTCATAATGACATTAACTTTGCTATGCATGTGGCAGGCATAGATATTGTACAGGATGCGCCAAAAATGTGTCTTGTTCCCAAATATTCAGACACTTAATTTTTGGCCCTATCAAGGAATTTAAATTTATCTACAGTTGGTCTAATATTAAAATGATCTAAAAGAAAAATAAATGAAACAGTTGAATTGTTTCTTTTTTGTTGAAATTCCTGTGAGCCCTTCCCTGATAGGTCCTACATTTCTTCTGTAAGATGTCATCTCCACCAACACGAAATGATATGTCCAACTTTACTATTAGCTATGTTACGTTGCTAGCTTTGCGGTAAAGGTGGCAAGATATCCTGCGATCTAACCGAAAATTTGCCGAAGGTACTACGCTGACCATATGAAAGAGCTCTTTGCAGTCGTTATGTAAAATGCTAACTGTCGACTTCTATTGAGTAAGATAATGATGATAATATTCATTTAAATACCATTATTGTCACTTCTAGCAAAATTCATATAGTAAAATACAGTTAGTTCCGACTTCCATTAATAAATCAAGTTATCGCCACCAACAAACGCAATTCCATATACCATATGACTGAATTATAAATTTGTAGGTGAAACTTTTACCTATATCAATTACCTAAAATAACAAAAACACAAGACAGTTAAAATTTCCTGTTATAAAAAACACCCTGTATATAAGACGCAAGGGTAAAAGCCCCTGTTACCGACCGGTCCAGACAAATTGTCGCACCCCACGTTCCTATTATTGCCGATATTTAATTGTTTGCGTAATTTATTTCAGCGTTTTAGGGATTGAACATAGAATTGCTTAACACACATCCATAATAAAATGTTTGCAACACTTTTTTTTTAAAAACAAACTAAAATCAAAAGAGGCAGTGGTTAACAACAGTCTCCGTAGTAGGTCAATGCCCATTTAGCGGAATCATATCAGATAAATAATGCAAATTTACTCCTTATAGAAGATTTTAACGTTTTTGTTTCTAATTGACTGTTTCGCTTGCTCCAAGACTTCTCAGAAAATTTTAGTACTGCCAAAGAATTTCGTACAAATGACTTTGTGCGATAAAACAGACATCATATCATTACTTATTACTTACTTATTTATTTCTGTTTCCGTTTACAAATTCAACATACTTTTTTCTAAATTTCTAAATTGGTTTATTTTCTTTTATTGTGCATACACAAGATGTACCGTTTAGGCTACAAGAACTTAAACTGTATTCAACTTTACATACACTAAAGGTGCTTTAAATAGTATCAAAAAAGTATCGAAAGTACCAAATAAATCCAATATGTAGTATAAAGTAAAAACTGTTGCAATAGTAATAGCAAATGTCACTGTGAGTGCGCTATACGCTCACAGTACAATCCATTTCGGAATTCGGCTGTGACAGCGGCATATTTTTGTGTTAGTCACGCTCGCGCTCTCCCTGTTTAATTACATTTCATATATTCAGCTGACAGCTACACTGTACAGTACACTTGGACTGATGTTTCATTTAAATATAGTAAAGTTAATTTTATTATAGTTGCATTTTTCATGATTTGCTGCTAAGTACCCTATTTTTCCTGATGTAGGAGATGACTCGAGGTTCTTTGAGAGGCTGTAGAAAGGTATCATGAAACTATCTTGAATTATACGTTTGATAGTAGAATAGTTGCCATTTCTCTGGGAATAAATATGTGTTGTAATTTTATGTAACCATCAATCAACTTGCATACCCTATGCGGGATAAGATAGAGTTATTTGAATCTGCTTTCACGAAATTTATCAGATAAAAACAAAGACAAAACGCGACTGCGAAAAAAAGCCTTTAGTCCTTATGATTCTTTTACTAATGGTCTTGGGACAGTATCACAAAAAATATTTAATTGAGAAATTATCTCAACGAAAATGGTAAAACAAATTTCACCGACATTGCCAACTGTTACGCATTCTTATCAAAACACACTTTGGAATTAATTCCATTAGAACTTTCAAAACAGCTGTGAATAATAAAGATAAGGGTTTAATTTACTTAAAAGATAGACAAACTCACTTGTCGATAACGCAAATGTATTCAGTATAGGTTGCCGTTTTATCCGACATTGGCATAGGAGGGTCATGTTTGTTAATGTAATGTGGTTAATTATATTTTATCATTTGTATTAAAAGAATGGTCCGTATGATAGAAAACTTATTATTACCTTATACTCATTTTAATATAAAAAATATTCTCTTTTAAAAGTCAAGCACAAAATATTGTAGGTACGTTAAAATATAAGTTTTTTTGTTCGAATAAAATAAACTATTAATTTCTGTCGACGTCGCCTTAGATAAGTTAGTTTTTTGGGGCTTTTGAAATGATTATTTTTCGTTGTAGCTGGCGACATCACCAGACATTCTTCATTTTACAACATTGAGCTTACTCATCCTGTAAAATAGCAATGAATGGTATCTACCTACCCCAATGGGAATAAAGGGCGAGAATATAACTAAGTAACTGTGTAGTGTCGGCTTAGAATAGCACTACCCCATTTCTTCCGGTGGGTGTACGTAAGAGGCGACTAACGGACTAGGGGTTTTTTAAGGGATTTTTGGGCGATGCGGTTGGAGACCCATCACCAACAACCTTTATTCTACCATCTTTTCCCCACTCATTTTCCAAAAGTGGCTGAGGAATTTCTACCCCATCTAGGAATTTACAGCCGTGAGTATATGTATGTATGTAATGTAAGTAAGTATAGACAGGTATGTAACCTCACATAAGCAATTGGGTAATAAACAGTATGTTCGCTATATAACAAAAGCTCGGTTACGTAGTAACGTACATTAGGCTTATCTTAACAACCCTTATGGCTGCAATAGTACGCAGTAGTTGTAATATACACTGGATCCGAATGGTTTCAATGGCCAAAGCTAGTGTTATAGCCGGTGTTAGGTTTTATTGGATAAATAGCTGTTTGACTTGCTGAAAAACACAAGGAGGTGTGACAAGAGTCCTTTAAGGCTTTTACATTGGCAGGAGTCGTGTTGATTACTTATCTGAACATAAACATAACATAAACGTTTACGCCTAATATCCTTGAAGGGGATGGCAGAGGTACTAATACTTCTGAACATCACATGACGTAGTCACTTGGAGTTCAGAGTAGGTACCCACTCACTTGATAGGGGGCAGGCCTATCGCCGTATCTAATCTATCGTATATTATCTAAAATAATCCCGTATAACACAATGTTTTCTTTATTAATTAAGAGGACTGACTTAAATGTTTGACTTACTACCTTGGCCATTTGCTATTCCTTAGAGGGATAAAACAAATCAGTTATAGAATACATCACGTAAAAATAAAAAAGGCTAAATAATAAACAAATGCAAATATCATCTACCTCCCTTTCCTGTTATTCTAGGTTTAGGAATTGAGACTAGGCTAACTTAACGGATCTATATTTTGGAAATAAATAAAATAAAAGCTTAGTTAAGAAACAAGCAAAAAGATTTAAGCTCGAATCAGGCTCTGTTTTGTTGCATTGGAAATAAATATAATGCATGGAAAAAAAGTATTTTTTAATGTCTGAAATAAAAACGTCGTAAAATTCATCTCCTTACATGTCACGTCGCCTTTATCACATACATACATACATACATATACTCACGGCTGTAAATCCCTAGAAGGGGTAGCCTGAGCTAAGGAATTAGAAATTCCTTAGCCACTTTTGGAAATGGTAGTGGGGAAAAGATGGTAAAAATAAAGGTGTTGGTGATGGGTCTCCAACCGCATCGCCCAAAAATCCCTTAAAAGCCCCCATTCCGTTAGTCGCCTCTTACGTACACCCACCGGAAGAAATGGGGTAGTGCTATTCTAAGCCGACACTACACAGCATATTCTAAGCCGACACTACACAGCAAATCGCCTTCATCCTCGTCAGCAAATAGACTTGCCGTGGTGAACATAAGCCTTACAAAACATTTCCACAACGACCTGTCCAATGCTGCCTTTAACCATTAACTTCCCGCAGCTATACATACATACATACAAATATACTCAAGGATATAAAGCCCAAAAAGCGGTAGCCAATGCTTTAGAACTAGAAACTCCTCAGCCATAATTCGAAGTTGATAGGAGACAATATTGTAGAAATAAAGTATAGTTGGTCTCCAACCACATCGCCCAAAAATCACTTAAAAAAGCCCCATAACTTTAATTGCCTCTTACAACACACATTGGAAGGAAGGGGATATTATAAGCCGGCACTACACGGCAAGTGTTCGTAATACATACATACATACATATTCTCACGCCGTTAGTTCCCATTGGGGTAGGCAGAGACTGTCGATCGCCACTTTGTACGATACACTTTGCTCGTATAACCGTGATAGCCCAGTGGGTAGAACACTCGGTTAACGTGCAAACGACTAGTGTTCAAATCCTGGCTCGGGCCTACACCAATTTGTCTTTTCTACAGACATATGTGTGGTTAATTTATCATGGTTGTTAACGCTGAGGGAAAACATCGTGAGGAAACCCACATGGCTGAGTTGTACTTAGTCATGTGACAGTGTATTCGTACAAAACGGCGATAGGCTTGCCCCCTATCATGTGAGTACACTGTCCATGCAAAACGTGGGTACTCTGAACACCAGGTGACAAAGTCACGTGATGTTCAGAAGTATTAGTACCTCTGCCAACCCCTTCGGGGATATTCGGCGTGAACGTTTATGTTTATGCTTATGCTTATGCTTATACTTTGCTATTAATACATTTCAACTATTTGGTTTCTAGAATATAAAAAAAACTATAAACTGCTAAAGTTAGAGAAATAAAAATCAAAACGGTATTAAAAAATATTGCGAGTCGGCAACGAAACACTATTAGAGAAACCGAGATTTTAACTGGAAAATGAAATTGCGCTGAATTCTAGCACACTCAAAACGGAGTTAAAACAATATAACGTTTAACTCAGGACTAATTCAACTCTCATTTCTGTAAAAAAAGACTCTAACCTTTCTCTATTCATATCAAAACATGTCACAATCTCTTATTAAAATACATTCACTGGAGCTCAGTCACATTTCATATGTCATATTAAACTTTTGATGTTTAGTATTATTCTCCGAAAAAAAGTTACTTATTTAATCAACTCGATCCAAATTCCAAAGCAATTTCAATGTGACATATTTCATTACTAAATGACAAGCTTTTTCCACAATTTCACAAGATTGCGTGCATTTGATTGCTTTATTTAAGTTGCCTGTCAACATCGTCTGGGCTAAAAAAGTGTAAATTATTATAGCAACAGTGTCAACTAGGTGGTATTTAAGTAATTATTTTCACACATTAGTAGTTACAGTTGTTATAATGAGGTTCCATTATACAACCATCAAATAGACTCTGTTTACGTTTATGTACTCATTTTACTTACTTAGGCGTCGAAAGGTGTGAAGCTAATTATAATTATGTAGGTAACATGAAGGAGCCGTAAGCAGTAATTTTATTTGTGAATTTGTTTTCTTTTCATAACAAATGTCATTTTTAATCACATAGTTTAAAAAGAGGATTGATTGTAGGTTATGTGTTTACGAACAGATGTTTAAACAAAATGTGGTGTTTTATGTCCAAGTACCAATAATATAGCACAAAACATATGGGTACTCTGCCAATATGTAAAAAAAAATGCTATGGATTCATAAGTATCCTTACTACTACTCTTTCAGAGATCTGCGGCGTGAGCATTGAATTGAGTTTTACGTGGCAGTATCAAGTTATCTAAACATACATATGCTCACGGCTATAAATCCCTAGAAGGGGTAGCCAGAGCTAAGGAATCAGAAATTCCTCAGCCACTTTTGGAAAGTTGATTGGGGAAAAGATGGTAATAATAAATGTTTTTGGTGACGGGTCTCCACCCACATCGCCCAAAAATCACTTAATAAGCCCCTATACCCTTAGTCGCCTATTACGATCACCCACGGGTAGAAATGGGGTAGTGTTATTCTAAGCCGACACTACACGGCTAGTATCAAATTATCTAAAGTATAAAATAATTTGTTTTTTGTATATACGTATTATGTCTTGTACATATATGTAGCTGTATAGTATCACCTTAGAATGGCACTATCCCATTTCTTCCCGTGATAGTTCGTAAAAGACAGCCAATAACCTTTGTTCTGCAATCTTAACTCAATTTTCAACAATGGCTGAGTAATTTCTTATTCCGAAGGACTGACTACCTCTTCTAGGGATGAATAGCCGTGAGTATGTATTGGTGTAAGTAATGTATATAAAAGTATATCTTCGTAGTTTTAACTTATAAAAAACACTAACTAGTTTTTTTTCGCAGGTATTGTGTCAGGTGACTTAAAGTTTTGGAGATCCTTTTTAATACTGTTCGGCGCACCGACTATCCTTTATAACAAGTATCGATAATTTTAAAATGTTTACTAAAAATATAACAACAATTACAACAACTATTGACTTCGGATATTTAATCGCGTGTTATCACTAATATTATGTTATTAAGGAAATAAAAAAACATAGTCGTGAGTTTATGTGTGTATGGATACATCTTAGTACCATTTCTAGCTATGTCTTCATAATCATCAATGATATTATGGTGTAATTTTAATTATTTATTGTCTAACTTTCAACGTTACTTATTAGTCAAACGCGACAAAAATATGTTTGTTCTAACTAAACGAACAATACAAACTAATTTACAAGCATTCACTAAAACTTATTTAAGTACAAACACAGTACAACAATATTTAAATTACACAGCTCGTCTAAAAGTAGTCAGTCCGTTTAATTTATAGGTACCGAATTAATCACCCCCAGACACCCTCTGTAATTTGCAGTACAGAAAAAAGTGCCAGCCTTGGCATCTACTAAATTTACAATAAGGAAACAATGTTCACACATACACTCGTATTCAAATAATGAGTTAACATTTTAAACTGTAATTTTGTCAAATGCTTTTTTAAAAAAGGATTCTGTTTCGCTCACAGCAATTTTAGGGAACAAAGCAAAATCTAAATTAAACTTTATCTCTGTGTGATAAGAATTTAAATTGAATTGTATGCTTATTACCGATAGCAATGCTGCGGGTTGGCGCCTCCGAGTAATTTTAATACAAGTCCGGCTTTAAGCAAATTGTTCTTTCACGCAAAACGGAATTCCCTTTGTCCCCACAGTGACAAAGAACAGCTCAACATTTTTGAGAATCTTACATACAACATTTTAATTTGATCATTTGTAATTAAATCGGTATCCGTATTTTAGGCTTATTTAAATGTAAAATATGTGATCACGATTATCCTTTAAACTACTAGAAGTCTCTATTAGGTACTAATGCTATGACTGAAAATAGGCTAAAGATCTTTGTAGAAAACAGATTGTAGATAGCTTAACTCCTGGTTAATTTAAAAAAGCTGTTTTTTACACCAGCAAAGGATATAGTATTTTAACCAACACTTCAAAACACACAGTTTTGTAAATTATGACAATGTGTTTATATAACAAGCTATATCAGTTGACTTAGTGTACTGTGTCGTGTCGGCTTAGAATGCCACTACCTCTATTCTTTCGGTGGTTCATTCTGGCAGATTTACGATTAGGAAACAAATAAATAAACTTAATATTTAAACGCCGGTCTTCGGCAGAACATGAAAAGCACGTATATAATTTATTAGTCAACCATTCTACTCATGTTTCTTGTTAATAAATGCTTTTTTTTTATTTATTTAAATGTAAAAGGTGACAAAAAGTATTGAGGCTTTTTAAGTGATTTTTGGGCGTTGAAGTTATAGTAGACCCATCAGCAAAAACATGTACTTCACAACCTATTTTCCACTCAATTTCAAAAAATAACTGAGGTTTTTTTTTATTCCGAAGCTCTGGCTTACCCGTCTGGGATTTATGGGCATGTACGAGGGGCATGCCAAAAGAAACTAGATACTCAAAAGTTATAAAATTTATTCTTTATTACAAGTATCGATCTTTTCAAAGTACCAACCAATTGGAAAATACCTGTGACCACTCTTCTTTAGATAACTCAGAAATCTCTAAATTATAGGCAACCAGCGCATCTTCTTTGCTTTCAAACCTCTTCCCCTTTAGTTTTTCTTTTATTTTTGGAAACAAGTAAAAATCACAAGGCGCTAGGTCAGGGGAATATGGCGGGTGAGGGAGAATTGACACATTTTTCGAGTTGAAAAGGTCTAGTGTTCTGGCAGTCGTGTGCGGCGCCGCAGTGTCGTGGTGCCAGAGAAGGTGCCGGATTCCTGACTTCGGTCGCTTGTCACACCAAGCTGATATTATTGTTGGAGTACAAACTGTCACATACCATTTGGAGTTCACCGTTCATTCTTTCTCTAGCACAACAGTAGCAAAATGACCGGTTTTGCAGAAAAACGAGGCGACCATTTGTTTTTGTATGCTTCGTGCACGGCGACATTTCGTTGGAGTTGGCTCGTCTTCAAAGCACCATACAGTGATACAGTTGACTGTCGCTTTGATTCGGGATCATAGTTATATAGCCATGTTTCGTCACCAGTCAGTATATCATATACGTTTTTTTTTCTCGCCACCGTTGGATGTATCTATCATGAATAGGCACCAATCCACCCGACGGTCTTTCTGCTCATCATCGGTAAGTTTGTGCGGCTCCCATCTCGAACAACGTTTACGGAGAGAAAGGTGGTCGTAAATTATGGTTTGCATTGCTACTGATCCAATTCCTATTCCTCGCTCTGGCTCTACATATGTAGTTCGTCAGTTTTCGCGAATAAGTTTTTCGACTGCACGAACGTTTTCTTGCGTGACAGCGGTTGGCGGCCCGTCCTCTTTTAAATTCAGCAAATCAATTGAACACTGTTGCTCGGGAACAAGCAGACTCACCAAAAATAGAAGCCCAAAGTTCAAAACATTCTTGAGGGTTTAAACCTTTTTTAAAGTCATAATAAATCATAGTGCAAAAATCACGTCGACTGAGCTCCATTGTTGCAAGTGAATTCCCACCTGATTCTCGGAAAAATGATGCGCATTCAGATAAAAAATGAATAAAAGAAGTGGGTTCTATATTCAAATATGTCAATAAAAAACCAGCCTATAAGATGCTGATAGCGTGCCAGTGTCAATTAAATGAGGAAAGAGTATCTAACTTCTTTTGGCGTGCCCCTCGTATATGTATGTAAATACGTATATTAGTTGACAAGTGCAAAACGGGATAACAAAATGGGTACAAAAAGCCCAGTCACGAAGATTATCATTACGGTAATCACAAATAATAAAAAGGCTATTTTATATCGGTTTTATGAAAGTACGTTTTCTACCAAATTTGTATCTTATTCAAATAAAATTGTTTAAATGTATTTTTCATTAAGTAATCGAGAGTTTTATCACCCTATTATCTCGAATGAGCAGAATTAAATTAAAGATAACAATAAAAAAGTATGAATTGTTTTTTCACTCAACGTGTAATGAAATATTTTATGAAATTGTTTTCTTCCGCGACATTAGCCGCTCCTAATTATACCGTAGATGCTCCTTTGAGCCGAAGGCCAATTTTCCTGAAACTTTTTTCATGTCCGCTATTACGAACTTTTTCTATTTACTCTGAAAATAATATGTTGGGAAAGTAAAGTTTGCGTGTGTTCACCTTAAGAACATTAGTGTTGTTGGTATAATAAATTTTAATAAACTTAGTTTGGGTCGTAAAGTTTTATCAAGCTATTTGTGGACTTAAATAAATAAGTTATGAACTAAACATATATCATGGTTTCATATTTACGACCGACGTCAGACTGATATTAAATTATCATCAGTTTTTCTGATTATATTTTACGTTTTTTAGTATATAAGTACTCTTTTTAAAATAAAATGGAATCAGAGGAAATAGTGGAATAGTTTATACAGTGGGTGTTAAATATACCCATTAATTACGCACTAAAGTTCCAAAAGGGGTGGTAGAAATGGCAATATATCTGAACACGTTTCATTTTTGTCACTGAAAGTTAGAGCAACACTCATTGGATTTCCTCACAATGTTTCCCTCACCGTAAAGCTTTTAATAAAATATGTACTCACGAAACGTAATGTAACAACGAAAACAATTATTTTTACTTTACAAAATAAAATACATAATACATATACTCACGGCTATAAATCCCTGAACGGGGTAGCCAGAGCTTTGGAATGAAAAATTCCTCAGCCACTTTTGGAAATTGATTGGGAAAAAGATGGCAATAATAAATGTTTTTGGTGACGGGTCTCCAACCACATCGCCCAAAAATCACTGAATAAGCCTCTATACCCTTAGTCGCCTCTTACGATCACCCATGGTTAGAAATGGAGTAGTGTTAATCTAAGCCGATACTACACGGCTAAGTAAAATAATATATTAGAAGAACCATACGTTACAAAATTTTGTGTTTCGCAGTCTTTTGTTTTTATTTGATGCTATCCCAGCATGTCCCAAGTCAGTTGTTAAATAATTTCATCTGAAAACAGGCACATTTTCTTTTTCTCATCACATTTAAAGAAAAAGGCTCGATCTTTATCTTTGTAATAAGGGACTTTTGGCGGTAATAAGCTACATTTCATTTAATTTTGAATTAGAAATTACTTTTTATTGTTATATGCTACCAAAAATAGGTGCCTTGGACATGGCACACACTAAAATAAAAATACAAATCATAAGTAGCTTCTCGGTCCAAAAGTTTCGGGTTCAACTGAGAGTAACATTTTTGTGATGAGCATACCTAAATGATTGTTTCTTAGTATTATGGTATGTATTTTTATTTGCAATATATAATATGAAATATTTTGTTTAGTTAGTATATACAAGTCATTAAGTTGTACTAAGTTTAAGGCTATCTTTGTAATATATGTCTAAAAAAAGGACACAGATTTTTTTTATGATTTTTCTCTCACAAGCACAAACAATCATGTACACACACCGATTTTCTATTATGATATACCGTTTTGTCTTAGCTTAGTCAAAAAAATGAATGACAAATGTACATCTATAAAATAGTGATTGCAATAAATTGTTTGTAGTGGCTCGGAAGTCATAACGTTGATGGAATCTAGCAAGCACGTCGCACGTCCCAAAGGAGCGGGGAAATGAAATAATTTGTCTTATACTGGGGGAGCATTTTATATATAAGTCACGTCACATATTTCTCAGGTTGACGAACTCTTTCGTATCATATTTTAGTACTTTGCTTATAAGATCAATGTTGATCATATAACGCGACAATTTAGTAAGATTTATTTTTTGCATATAAAAGAAGCCGTTGATTTTAGATGTAACATATAAAAAAGAATACGAGTTGAAAGAAGGTTGAGTTAAGTAAATCAAGACTGAAAATAATGGCATAATTTTCCGCATAGACGGAGATTTTGCAAATGAAACATTCAGGGTGAATAATAGCTCAATCTCACAGTGCCATTATTATAAGAGACACACGTGAAAATTGCCAATTCGTCATAATAAACTCGGCTATCATGTCAAATAAGAACGAGAACAAATTACGTAATGACAAAGTTCCATTTTACTGAAATATAATAAATATAGACGTTGTGTAGTGCCGGCTTAGAATGTCGCTACCCCTTTCTACCCACGAGTGTCGTAAGAAGCGACTATGTGTTAAGGGCTTTAAAAGTAGTTTTTCAGAGATGTCGTTGTACCAACGATACTTTATTTCTACGATTTTGTCCCCTATTTACTTCCAAATGTGGCTGAAGAGTTTCTTGCTCTAAAACTCTGGCTACCTTCTTTTGGGATTTATGACCGTGAGTATTTGTATGTATAGACGTTAAATAATTTGGTTTCGTAAAGAAACATAGCCGTGTATACACGAAATTGTTAATACCAGAGGATTTTCGTACGAGTACTATGAAATATACAATAACTAGGGCACGATTAATAGGGCATGCTGTGTAGTGTCGGCTTAGAATAGCACTACCCCATTTCTTCCGGTGGGTGTACGTAAGATCCTCAGAAATTCCTCAGCCACTTTTGGAAAGTTATGTGGGGAAAAGATCGTAAAATAAAGGTTGTTGGTGATGGGTCTCCAACCGCATCCCCCAAAAGTCCCTTTAAAGCCCCAATACCGTTAGTCGCCTCTTACGTACACCCACCGGAAGAAATGGGGTAGTGCTATTCTAAGCCGACACTACACAGCGTTTCCAACTACATTATCAAATAGTCACTTAAAACTCCATTATAATATTAGTTGCCTCCTACGTCTAAACGTAGGAAGAACTAGGTTAGTGCTAATCATAGCCGACGCCACTCAATCATATAAAAACTTAACTTGAAAAAATGACTCTTCAAATAGAAGCGTATTTTTATTCAATCTAATCTAGTATCAAAACCAAGTACTTACAAAATAAGATACCTAATGAATGCGCATCTGAATTCAAGTAGAAAATTCCCTTATTTCAAAATAACACAATCGAGTAGACAAAGCTTATTCAAGAACCTTTTTCTCAAAAGAATATATAAAGCGATTGAAGCAAATCTCTTCAAGATTGAATCCGGTAAAAGTTTTCGAAGGTAGT
The DNA here is from genome assembly GCA_963576735.1 of Bedellia somnulentella. Lineage (NCBI taxonomy): Eukaryota > Metazoa > Arthropoda > Insecta > Lepidoptera > Bedelliidae > Bedellia > Bedellia somnulentella. The sequence continues at coordinate 4,963,361 of OY755180.1, forward strand.
GCGTCAAAACTTATATAACCTGCTACATTTGTTGGCTATTGAATTCCCCCGTTATTTATAGTTGGCGATAAAATAATATTAATCTCATGGGCATCGCTAGGATTTTATTTGCAACTTGGAACTTTTGGGTATAGCCTTAGATTATCGTCTGTGAAATAGAATAGTATGGAATAGCCAATCAGATATATTATTATTTATGAACAAATTCATTTAACCATTGAATCTCACTGAGTAAAGAATTTGATATTTGCCTGACTTAATTATTCATCTATAGTATAAGCCTGATGAATATTTTAGGATCTACTAAGAACGAGAGATCAACCTATCCTTTTGGCATAAAGGAACGTAAATAAAGTATAATATTTATAATTATAAACTTGATAAATTTTACAATAAAAACCTTACAAATATATAAAAATAACATCTTAATGAAATGCTTACAAAAGTCAGACAGAAACAAATTAAATATGAAAAAACAAGGCAACCATTTTCATAACTAATTCTAAAGAATATCCATCTGAGAGCTTCCAAAATCGTATCAAAGTAAATAGAAGAAAACGAACTTTTCTGAGCGTAAGAGGGATTATATTTTCGATAACTTTGCTTAGGGTTGAAAGCAATAAATAGACGAAGAAAGTGCGCCCTTATTCAGCCAAAGACTTAACTAATCCAAAAATTTGTTATGGTTTTAAGAGGAAAATACAATAAATAATAGATATTCTCATGGGAGAATGCAATTTTTCTTTGCGATTGCATTCTATTGTTAGCCTTTTATTTATGTGTCGAAGGTATTTTATTAATATTCTTTACGTCTATGATTTTTACACAATAATTACAATGAATAGGATGAATTATCAGTCTCTTACAAATTAGGTATAAATCAATGTTTTGAGCCTTAGAAAATATCAAAGTGATAGATTAGATTCATACACAGAATCTGTAATTTGAAAAAGATTTTTGTAGTAGTTTAGTGTACGTTTTGAAAGGTATTTATATTATTTTCCGAAATGATTGGTGTAAAAAAAATGGTTTAAAAAAAACTTAAGTTAGGCTCAGTGATGTTTCAATACACAATATATTTCTTAACTTACTGGCATTACGAATAGAATTATATGTTTTTCTTTGTGAGATTAATATTACATACATACATACATACATCTTCTCACGCCGGATCGCCACTTTGTACGATCCTGGCAAACCTCTCTGGCTTCGTTTACATCCATCAATCTTTTCATAGATTAATATTATTTAAAATATTTTAAAATTGACTACTAATGAAAATCGTATAACATTCTTTATACGGTAAAATAATTACCATAAATTACGTAGTTTCTTTGTAAAACTCCCAGACATTTTGTAAAGCGGTTGACATGCTGACACTTTGCACCCCCTCGGCTTGCGGTTAGCTAAAAACGCAATATCGCATGAGTTTGAACGAAGGAACGTAAGTGTACCCAGTGGATTTACAGTATTAAATTGGTTCAGACAGGGCTGTCAACTCAGCAAAAGTTCGAGGGGGAACTTCCTCAGATAACTTGGTAATGAGAACGAGGCATAAAAGTTGTAGAGCGAGACGCGAGCGGTATTGATAGTGAACTTGTAAGGGAAACTTGCTAACTTTCGCATAATTATGTTGACCGAAACTTGTTTTTAAAATAGCGCGTATTCTAATTATGTATTGATATAAAAAGCTAGTATTGTATTTTTAACATCAACAACATCAAATTTTTCTCATTACTGCGAGTCTAAGTTCGGCTAGTTCCTTATTTATACTTTTGCTATGCTAGTAACTATCATGCTCATAATTTTTATACGGGATAATACAGAAAAAGAAATGGAAAATTACAGTCCTAATTTTTTGTACTATATAATAAAAACAAATATTGAGTTAACTGAATAAAAAACATGGTCTTACAACTAAATATCCCCTGCTTTTTCAAATTCAATATGAGCACCCTATCGATAAAATAATAACAATTTATGAGAAAAACTAAAGGGAGTAATGGAGAATAAAATTATAGTATCCAAGTCAAGATATTGAATTCTTAAGTAAGATTTATAACTTGGTTTGATACACCCAAAACTTTATAGACAGACAAGATAAACAATTTTCATATACTCGGTTCACTTTTGATATATTTTCTTTCTCATAAAAAATCAAATTACTTTGTAAGTTTCTGAAATTAAGACGTTATTTAATATAATACTTTACATCTTATTTGAAGTCTACATTTATTTTTTTATATTAAAAGCTTGTTATGACTTTGAAGTTTGTAAACCAAAATAAGTATTTACGATCATTATTTTCTAGACATGATCTGAAAGCAGTCTTACGACCGATTTCTGAATTAAGTATTCCAGCTGAGAACAACTTAAGTATCGTTCTGTCGCATTGAAAACTTAACAACTGAATGAGACAAAACGATACTTAAGTCGTTCTCAGCTTGAATACTCAATTCAGAAATCGGGCGTTAGAATCATCGTGTAATGGTCCTCAGAGTTATTTTAAGAGGTTTTTGTCCAACAGTGTACATCAGGCGTAATAACAATTATGATATTTATTGTTAAGAATAAGTTATTTACTAATGGTTCAAAATCAACACTACTTACTTGATACGTGCTAACCTTGTTAAATATCATATCCCGTCAAATTTAAAAATATTTTGGTTGAATTTCGTTGTAGCTACACCCCTATTCAAGTTAGGTATGTACAAGCTCGTAGAGTTTCGTCCGGTGGAAATCCTTTGTCCTGTCACTTTATTGCACCCACAGAGTATATAGTAATTGCGCTCGTTGCGACATTTAGTAGCCACTCACACACTTGCATATGTGGAAAAGTAGCTAGGCTATCGACTGTATGACGAAAGACATTAGGGCTAATTTCCTAAAAATGGGACCGTAAAATGTTATGTGGATTCGTGACTGGACATAACACAGTATGGTGAGTTTGACGAATGTGTGGCGTAGCGAGGTAGTTGTAGCGTTTCCGTAACTGAAATGCGTTTTACTAAACGAGTTTTCAATTTAGATATTGGTGACGTATTTTCTCAAATTCGTTTCGAAAGTTATTAAATTTATTTGCTAATTTCATCATTTAATACTCCATATATTTTTTATTCCAATCACTTCTGATCGAATTTGTAAAATTAAAAAGATGTTTGAATTAATAATTTCTTAGGAATCTATAGTAGTTGAGCAGGAACAAAATTTAATAAAGTATCGTAGAATTATGGGTACCCAAATTGTTATCCTTTCATTCTGTAATATATATATATATATTTTGTTTTTTTACACCATAATTTTTATAATGTTTAATGTAACATTATATTTACGATAGATATAAAAAATATAATAGTTCTAGAATTCTGAGCTCTATTGTTATGGATTATTTCAACAATGAAGGGATAACAGCAGTGTTTTTTTATTAATTTGGTATTTTAATAAAAAGGTTCTGAAATTTCACTAATATATCCTGTGTCGTACAGGCAGAGACAATTATTCACAAACGATGAAATGGGTTAGTCATGCATCTTGTCTCAGCATTCGACAGACTAATATGAATTGTATTTGCCTACTAGACTGTGGACTTTCGACAGCTCTGCTCTACATATTGTAGTCAACCGGACCATATTAAATGTGGTTAGTGAAATCCCTACAAAGCGAAACACTGTGCAAAGTGGAAAGTTTAAAAACAAGTGCACAAACCAACGCTAGCTAACCGAATTTAATATTTTGTATTCGTATTTATTCAAATAATCCTTAATATTCTAGCAGTAAATATCAGAGAATTATATTTTTTACAGAAGAAAATATAACTAAAAGGCAGGATTTATCTTTGTCTAATATAATAATAGAATAGAATAGAATAACACTTTATTGCACATCCAACACAAATTTACAAATATAATTAATATGATCAAACAGTTTACAGTGAGGTACAATTGGCGGTCTTATCGCTAAAAGCGATCTCTTCCAGACAACCTTTGGAAGGTGAGATCGATAAATTAATTATTTGGGTAGATGCACAAAACAAGGCCAAAAAACATAATAATCTATTAAGCTTACTTAAAACTAACTTATTTAATTTAAACAACAATACAAATATTAATCATACAATATTATAGATATTTAACAAATATGAACACATACATATATAACTACATTCTTTTATATATACAAGCAATACAAATACCTAAATAAAATACACATATACGTATATTAAATGTATGTTTATTATTTTGAAAATAAAAATGAATATGTACTCAACAACGAAAAGAATATATTTTTTCAACCGAGCCATTAAGAAGATAAATTACTTTGCAATAACGATAGAAATGTATATTAAGCCTAATGAAATTCAAATTTTGTTTATAATTGCTACAACATCTTCGCTTCAGTTCCGAAACTTTAACTTATTGCCATTCCTACCACTTTTACGAAGTTTGTGTACGAACGAGAAGTTATTGATTCAACAAATTATATTTTTACACAGTTCCCTTTTTTTCAATTTAAATCAAACCTTTTTTTACAATTAAGTTTATGTTTGTTTCAAATCATTCATTAAATATAATGTACTTCTAAAGCTAAATCTAAAATTGTAGAATAATTGAATGAACTCATATGAAATGTTATAAAAATAAAAAAATTCAGTAAGTTTTCAATTTTATCCTAAAACATTTAGACTTCTAACTGGTTTGATGTGCCAATGAGGTAATAATTTGTTTAAAATTACTCATTTCTTATATATTCACTAAAATTACTTTTTTTATTCAAGTTATCAAAACACTTACGAAAATTCATGGTAAGACCATTAAATATCAAATTCATTAGTCTAAAACACAGTAATAGCTTCAAAACACACACAAGTTATCAAACTTTCCGAAGAAGCGTTCCTATTTGCTTTTCAAATATGCGTATAAGTATTTCGGTACAGGCTTTCAACTGAAAACTATCTGAAACGACGTGGTACGTAATAGCGACCACGGAATCACCGAAATAGTCCCCTTTGGAGCCCTTTAGTTCCGTATCTCAACATTCTTATAGTTTAATGTATGCAAACGCATTTTGTTTCAAAGCCTAACTCCCTCTAGTATGGTGTTATTTGAAAGCCCTCAGGGCGGTGTTCGCTTCGATGTTAGCAAGGTTTTCCTCCGAGGCCTTTGATCTTCCCCAAATGCGAATATAATGTGCGTAACTTAAGTTGGTTTTTTCTTTATCTAAATATGCTTTGAGTGTACGTGTTTGTTTTGTTAAATTATTATAAGTAGATTGATGTTTTGGCGCACTTTGTGTGGATGAAGCTTTTTTTTGATTAATTGGTGGATGCTAGAACATTGACATAATATTATATCATATATTTTATTTAAAAAGTGTTAGTTACCCACCTCTTTTACCGTTTGAAACGCATAAAAACACTGGCGCTTTAAACCGACTATATCTTAGGTTCTTTTGAAAAACTTTACGTCTTGAAAGATACGTCTCCAGCCGTATCTCCCAACTCTCTTAGCAAGGTAGTAGTAGTTCTACCTATATCTATATAAATGTTATGTGTACTCAAATATGTTTTAATCTTTCTCTTTCTATGACAGTAAAGGTTTGTTTTTATTAGGATGACTAAAGCCGCTAATGGCTGCTTCATCATTCTGAAAGTATCCAAAGTAAACGCACGGAATATACCCAATATGTGTAGGGGAAAAATCCTTTGAGGATATATGATGGTCAATAATCTAAATGTCCTATTCTGAGGCATTCACCATTCCTTTAAAATAGGTTAATGGGATCCAGACATCAAAAAAAAGAATTACTACCTATAAGCTGCACCGTATACCATATATGGGAAAAGAAGAAATCGTGATATTCTAATGCAATAATATCGATCTACAAAAGTTTCTAGAAGAGAATACATTTTTTGGTGATGATAAAAGACTGAAGATAAAAACTTTAAAATGTTAACAAGCTACTCAGAACTTTATTCGGATGAAAAGATTATTCAGTGACATCATGATTCATTTTTGGTCTATCCAGTCCACCTCATATAAAATAAGAATGTTAAAGTACTAATGGAAAATATCTAACATTTATAAATAAATCAGCAGAATAGAAAAATATTAAACTTAGGTAATAATTTATGAATAAACAAACCAAACAAAAATCAATATAATTTGTAAAATATAAGTATAATATGCAGTAACCAAACTTTTAATCCCACATATAACTAATTAATATCGCCATTTCATGTAATAATTCTTACAAGAACCAATAAATCATCATCATATTAAAGTCAAAGATAAGGCCAATCAATACGTTTTCTAAAAATACTTAAAAGTCTCTTGACGAGGTATAGTTGGCGACAAAGTTGAGGTCAACATCACACCATGTGGCGCTATCTCAGAATAGAAACACGTGGCGTGTTTGGGACCAAGATTGTGTTAATATTACAGATGGGACACATCCGGTGTTTTTTATAAAACTAATTAATACTTTCTAGTTTATACATTCCAAAGTCCAAATATTTTCAATTCCATTGATATTCTCAGATTTTGTTGTGCATGAAACCTCATGTGGGGATCATTTTACTAATTAATCTAGGAAATTAAATTCGTTTAAATTAGGTGATTTAATTTGTTAGACGAATTGTACCGCTTCTGCAATATTGTCTTAATAGGTCAAGTCTCAGTGACAATCATAGCAGAGAGCATAATACTTTACAAAACCTACAGAAACTGGACTAGAATGAAAAAGCACTGTTAGTAGAGTTTTAGCATTCCTGCTTTCTAAACTATAATCACGGCTATAAATCACAAGTTGAAGTAGCCAAAGCTACACAATTGGGAAGTACACAACAGCTTATACTTGGTGATGGACACATCGTTCCACCACAACTTAGAAGCCACTATAAATACTCATAGTTATCTACTTACCCGTCACCCATGAGACAAAATATATTTTTTAAGCCAGCCAGTTGTAACGTTACTTCTCACTCCTGGGATGCTATAGCTACCCAGAAGCCAGAAGTAACTAAAAGAAGAAAGAAAGAAAAAGGATAATGAATAATAGAAGATATATATATCACAACAACTTTTATTATAAATAAAAAGAAATATACTATAACAATCGAAACAAAAAAAATCTGTCAAAAACACTAAACCTATCAATATAATATAATATAAAAAAAAACTCAGCTTTAGCGTCAGCTCCTGTTGCGATGGGTGGCGATTTTAAAACTGAACCAAGCGCTTCCGGGCGCCTGAGTCAGCAAGGGTAGCTCGACGGGGTAAGGGTTGCGACTCCAGCTTTCTGACTGCGTCAACCAGGGCAGCTCAAGAGTAAGGGGCTGCGACTCCGGGAAGCTTGCGTCAACCAGGGCAGCTCAAGAATAAGGGGCTGCGACTCCGGGAAGCTTGCGTCAACCAGGGCAACTCAAGAATAAGGGGCTGCGATTCCAGACGGGTATAAATTGATGATATATAAAGTCAGTTCAGAATATTGTTTCTGACATTCTTTTCAGTTTCTTCCATATAATGATGATGCCCCCATCGCCCCAGGAGCTGAATCCAGACTGACCTCTGCGAACAAGCATGACATCAACTTAAAATTTTGAAATAACCTATTTCTTTTTTAAAAGGATTAAAATATTCCTTAAAAGAGGTAACAAAGCAAGTAGTCCAAATAACAGTGAGAGTTAAGAATATATAATTGAAAATAAATTAAGAAAGACAATAAATTAGGATTCATTATCAACCCACTTACAATATTAAACAATACATCTACATTGTTATTTAATGGAAATCTAAAACATTAAATAAAATAAATTATAAGGCTACGACCTAACCCCAGCAACCTTCTTGCAGAAAACTAATGTCAAGTGAGTAAATTTAAAAATATGAAATAATTATCTGACAATAAACAAAATTGTCAAAATGATTATTTTCGAGAAAATTCTTAAACTTTTATGTCTTCGATATGATATGACATTTTCCTCTAGAACTATTTTGGTCTTCTAAGAGGTATATCAAAGGGAAAAAATTCTCACATACATAACACAAAATACATTACACAGTTCATGTATTTGTAAGTAGCGAAACAACGACAGTTCGTCCAATCTCTTCTCATAAATCATGATTGAAACAAATAGTAATATAATATATGTACACACTTAACAAATATAAGACTAAACTTAAACGTGACTAATTAATTAAATATTTACATTAAATATTTATGTTAAATATTTGTAAGTTAGAAAAAATATATTTAAACATTACAACCGTCTACATTTTTCGTTCAATCTTGGATTTACACAGTCACACGTGGCATCATCAAAAAACGAATAGTTTCCTTTAAAAAGTTAACTTATCACTTTCTGCCAAAAAAGCGCATACAAAAAGTTTACAACGATCTTAAGTATTTCTAATGATATGTTAGAAGAGAATATTTGAGTAATGTGATATTGTTTTCCGATCTTCAAACGCGTTAAAAAGAATGTTTAACTTTGTTTTTATACCTTGGAGTGTCAAATATTCTGTTGAATTGTAAAAAATCAAGGACTTTACACTTCTTCATAAATTACTTCAGTATTTTCATTAAGAAAATATCACCTCATCAATATTCTTGAGGTTATATGAAAATGCAAACATACATTTACATTTACGGAACTTATAATCAATTTTGGCCGAAGTTAATGAGAATTTATACATCCACAGGTTGGTAGTGAATAATAAAATACATTGCCTACCATTCACTTACATATAAAAAATAATAGCTGTGTAGTGCCGGCTTAGAATAGCACTACCCCATTTCTTCCGGTGGGTGTACGTAAAAGGCGACTAACGGTATAGGGGCTTTAAAGGGATTTTTGGGCGATGCGGTTGGAGGCCCATCACCAAGAACCTTTATTTCACCATCTAATCCCCACGTAACTTCCAAAAGTGGCTGATGAATTTTTAATTCCTTAGCTCTGGCTACCCCTTCTAGGGATTTATAGCCGTGAGTATATGTATGTATGTATAAAAAATAATTCATCAGGATTAAACCCAGGAAACTTTAATCGTAGTTATAAGTGACCTTAATAATAGTCAGTAAAGTACACACCCTGTGTAGGGCGCGGCTATGGCAATTATTATGAAATGCTTGTTAGTTGCTATTTACAATTGAGCACACAGTTATTACTATTTTCCTTTAATATTCCTTTTTAGGGTTCCTTACCTAACGGAAAAAATGGGACCATATGTTATTTAGACTTCGCTGTCTAACCGTGATAGCTGGAAATATTAAATCATAAATTTATAATAATATATTTTTTCATAAACTGACTTTAAAAAAAGGAGGTTTCGATTTGTAACGATGTTTTATTTGTATGTTACACGATTAATTCGTCAATAGTTGATTTCTAAATTAGTATTTATGTTCAGTTGGATATGCTTCCAAGGTAGTCCTATATAATTTTGATGGAGTTTAGTTGCGTGGTTTTTAAAAAACATTACAGAAATATAAAAAATATATACAACTGTGCTTTTATCGTATTTTGAATGTAGAGTTTCCGTATCTGCTGTATTTTTATGATTTAATTTATGATTTAATAAATCGGTTGAAGAAATATTTTTTTCACCAAAAAGGTTACATTTAATACAGCGTCTTGTACAAAAACTAATGACTACGGTTATTGATTTTATCTGAATCAGAACCCACTCACACTACTTGTAGCACAAATTTTTATACTAATTTTTATTGGTAATGATGACAAAGAAATGTGATAACATTACACATAATTTATTCAAACTAGTTTATTAATACATTTAGAAACCAACCGTGTCATTTACAGCTAAACATTTTACCAAGTTCCTTCAGCGCTCGAAACTTCCTACCCCGATTCGTCTTTCCGCCGCGTGATGGATGAGACATGGCCACTCAACAAATACTGTGAACAAATGTTCTTTTCCAAGAATGCCGATAATGAACGAGTGTTTAGTAATTTTATCGTTTTTTCGTCGACGGTGGTTATGTTTTGGAGAAAGAATAAAAATAAACATGTGTTAAGTAGCTAGGATGAATGACGAAGATATATGTAAGTAAAAATACGTTTGGCCACTGGCGCTTACTTTAGATTTGTGACATTTCTTATTCTACTTATGAATATATGTTTTGTATTGATATTAGCTCCTAAAATTAGCTACGAGTGAGGTAATCTTTATTATTCTGTATATTACTTTTATGATGCCCGCTATGTATGTCATGTAAAATAATGATCTAGAAAATAAAATCACGGTTTTTGTATACGATCGATGATCTGTTATTTTGATGTGCACTATCCGAAAATAGTTTTAACTCTGAACAACAGTGAAAAGAATGTTATGTGATGTTTAGAAGTTTAATACATCTCTTCCATCCTTTTGAGTGTACACAGCGCAAACTATACCATGAGATAAGTTAAGCTGACAGTAGAAGTGACATTGCACAGGTATTAATAAAAAAACGTTTGTATTAACTAGTAGGTACTTATAACTAATTAGGAAAGTGAATATGTCTTCAAATGATACTGACCTTACTATATAACCTGGTAATAAGTCAGTTTAATGTATTCTTTGGTTGCATGAGTTTTATAGTCAATTATCACGATTTATGTGATATAAAACAATGTGTGTGATGGACAGGAAGTTTGTTAAAATTCTTTTGATTATTACTGTTTGTCAGCTTCATTGTGGTGCAGAAACTTTATCATTATTGAAAATATTACCTAGCTAACTTTTTATACTTTAGGCTTTAAAAAGCAAAAGGTAGTTTGAGTTTGGAATAAACGATTCTTCAGCAATTTCAAAGTTGAAAGGGAAAAAGATTTACGTGTATAATTTAGGTATTATTGATCGATCTCTTCTTCTTAGAGTAAGATGTTGTCGTCTATTCTAAGAATGGATGATTTAAATAACATGAGTTTGAGAAGTCTCTCATTATAACAAGAAAAAACCTCATTAATTTTTTAGTACAATGAGGTATCCCGGCGCCTTAACCAGTATGTGGTGGTATTAGACTATTATCATATACCTAGGTATATTATAAAATTATATGGACCAAAGATGAAACCAAAATAAAATAAAAACGTGAAAATAAACAATTTCTAATAGTGTTTCGTATAAATCAATTCGCACCACATTCTATCAAGCGAGTATGTCGACCAATGACTCACTGAAATCCATTACGAAAGAACCACATGATAGCAAACTACAGACGCCGCAATGACTAACTCAGACTAATTGGATTAAATGCCCGTAAAAGGGTAGATATTGGCATCTACAGTTTATGTCATTGATATTAAAATGCTTAAGAAATTCGTCAACCTTTGCGGATGAGTCATTGGATTACTATTGTAAAAATGTGGCCAAATTCAGCAAATAGTTAAACCTGTGGTAGGTTATAATTTTATTGACATAATCTTTAATTAATATATTTTATGTCTGTTTAGTTATTAAGCCTTTCAAATCACTTTTTAAATGTTGTTGGTGTGACTATGAAATAAATGAAAAAAATAATAAGTTACGCAAAGAATGAGTCTAGCCCAATTCTTCCCAAAGGCATCGTAAGAGGCAATTAAAGTTAATATTTTATTTCAATTGTTTTTATTTCCATTTTGTAATCTTCTATCTATATAATTTCTACCTAAATTTTATAATCTAATATATAAATATGTTTGAAAGTTCATAGTTAAGTTGTAAAATAAACTATCTTATCCTCTCTGTGGGCGTCGTACAATTGGCCAATAAGCTGCAATAAGGATCTGGTGTTTCTAAGCGAACACGTGGGTGATGTAGTTTAAAACGGCCAGCAGAGTTAATTAATTTCTCATCTTATCTTTTCTACTAATGTTCTTATTATTTATGTAGTTTTGTAAAAAACACATAAATTATACCAACTATATGTATTTATATGTTTAAAGATTAATCATGAAGAAATATTTTTGAAATATGTACGTGGTTTCGGAGCCTATTCGATATAATCAAACACACAACTAAATCTTTTTTCTTCATAAAAAGTATAAATAAGGATGTTATGTACTGTGCAGACACATGGCCTCATAACATGACCAAGTTTTGCCTGCAAGGGTATAATCAGGTCATTCATAGACACGCAGCATCAGCGCCTCGTGTCAGCTCCGACTCCTCAGTCGGTGTCACCCCGATCACACCACCTAGCCTGTGACCTAGATCATAAGTCTTAAATAAATATAGTTGCGAGCAGGGAGGGGCAGTGTTATTTTAGGATGAAACGCATTCGCGCTTAGGTTAGTTAGGTTTAGGTTTTAGAAATGTTACCTTTAATTACATACATACATTCATAAATATACTCACGGCTATAAATCCTAGAAAGAGTAGCCAGATTAGAGCTAAGGAATTAGCAACTCCTCAGCCACTTTTGGAAAATTGAGTGGGGAAAAGATGGAAAAGGAAAGGTTGTTGGTGATGGGTTTCCAACCGCATCGCCCAAAAATCCCCTAAAAGCCTCAATACCGTTAGTCGCCTCTTACGTACACCCACCGGTAGAAATGGGGTAGCGCTATCTAAGCCGACACTACACAGCTAAACCTTTAGTTAATAAATTCAATATAAGTTATTCTAGTATCCCAAACCCAAATGGCTGAGTTGTACTTAGTCATGTGACAGTGTATTCGTACAAAACGGCGATAGGCCTGCCCCCTATCACGTGAGTACACTGTCCATGCAAAACGTGGGTACTCTGAACACCAGGTGACAAAGTCACGTAAGTATACTTCTACTACTTAATATAATTTATTAGGATAAACTTTCACGCCGTTTATCCCCGAAGGGGTTGGCAGAGGTACCAATACTCCTGAACTCACATGGCAAGCGCCATCTAGTTTCCAGAGAAGGTACCCACGTTTTGCTTAGACAGTGTACTCACGTGATAGGGGGCAGGCCTAACGCCGTTTTGTACGAATACACTGTCACATGACTAAGTACAACTCAGCCATGTGGGTTTCCTCACGATGTTTTCCCTCACCGTTAGCAACCATGATAAATTAACCACACATATGACTTTAGAAAAGACAAATTAGTGTAGGCCCGTCCCAGGATTGGAACTCACGCCCTTCTGTTTTCGGGCGGGTGTTCTATCCACTGGACTATCATGTCGCTTATTAGGATATTATCCATAATTTGCCGTGTAGTGTCGGTTTAGAATAACACTACCCCATTTCTACCCGTGGTTGATCGTAAGAGGCGACTAAGGGTAAAGAAAGGGGCTTTTTAAGTAATTTTTTGGCGATGTGGTTGGAGACCCGTCACCAAAAACATTATTACCATCTTTTCCCCATCAACTTCCAAAAGTAGCTGAGGAATTTTTCATTCCAAAGCTCTGGCTACCCCGTTAAGGGATTTATAGCCGTGAGTATATGTATTTATGTATCCATAATTTATAACACAAATATTTGCAGTGTGTGCAAGCTGTGTAGTGTCGGCTTAGAATAGCACTCCCCCATTTCTTGCGGTGGGTGAACGTAAGAGGCAACTAACGGTATTGGTGCTTTTAAAGGAATTTTTGGGCGATGCGGTTTGAGACCCATCACCAACAATCTTTATTTAACCATATTTTCCCCGCGCAACTTCTAAAAGTGGCTAAGGAATTTCAAATTCCTTAGCTCTCGCTACCCCTTCTAGGGATTTATAACCGTGAGCATTTGTACGTATATATGTGTAAATATTTTGTAAAATGCTTATACATATTATGTGAAATACCCGAATTCAATAATCTCATTGTTTACACTCGAATTGCACTAGTTCTAAAGCTCTCTCGAGTTTTTCAAAAGCATTCAGCTTTGTTACAACTTTTTCATTTGCAATACAATTCCGAGTAAGCATTTTATGTTCCCTGCTTGTTTTGAGAGTCAATGAACATGAAATTAAAATCGTACACTCCTATTACAAAGCACAATCCAGCATTTATATGCAAGTTTTCTACAACAATGTTATATGAATTGAGTTCAGAGGTTGGTTGGTGGACCTTTGCAGTTGCAAATAGAAAGTTTAACTTCATAATTTAATTGTGAGGATTTTAAGTTACTCAGACTAAATTATTACTCAATTATTATTACATAAACATAAACGTTCACGCCGAATATCCCGTAAGGGGTTGGCAAAGGTACTAATACTTCTGAACATCACGTGACTTTGTCACCTAGTGTTCAGAGTACCCACGTTTTGCATGGACAGTGTTCTCACGTGATAGGGGGCAGGCCTATCGCCGTTTTGTACGAATATACTGTCACATGACTAAGTATAACTCACCCATGTGGGTTTCCTCACGATGTTTTCCCTCACCGTTAACAACCATGATAAATTAACCACACATATGTCTTTAGAAAAGACAAATTGGTGTAGGCCCGACCCAGGATTTGAACACTAGTCGTTTGCACGATAACCGAGTGTTCTACGCACTGGGCTATCACGGTACATTCAATTATAATTACGGAAGTAGAAAATTCTTTGGAATGAGTTTTTAATCACAATATATCTTAAAAAAGCTTAATCCCTTAACCACTATATAGTCTTTATAGGAAAACCACTAGACAAACATCTCAGATTATACAACAAAGCAAACGTTGTAGAATTATTGATGTACATCATACAAATACTCACGCCATTATTTCCATCGGGGTAGGCAGAGACTATCGATTGCCTCTTAGTGCAAACCTCTCTAGCTTCGTTCACATCCATCAATCTTCCTATACATACTCTTTTATTCTTCATACTTTAAACGCCTGCCTTTTTGAGCATACTCGATATTTGGTCGTCTACTAACATATACATACATTCACATTGGCTCTGTAAATTTCTGTTAGTAATTTACTATCATCCATCCTCTCTATGTGCCCGAACCATCTTAACATTCCTTTTTTCTATATTTTTTACAATATTTTCACGCCGCACCACTCACGAATCACGCTATTTCTCACTTGATCACATAACCTAACATGACAAAAATTTCACTTCATAATTATCAAGAAATCGAAAACCCTAACTAAAAGCCTTTTGTATATAACTCTTGTTATTCATTACCAACCAAACTTGCTCCAATAACCCAACCATAAAATGCAAGTAGGGGCTATTTAATTAATCAAGAACAAGCAAGACTTAGTACGTGAATTCCGATGGGGCCGAAGAACAGTCCGACCCTTCAGTAACAGTTTAATACTGTTTACATTGTTGTTAATTAAATGGCAACAGGCAACATCTAGCTAATTGGCAGCGAAACTATTTACTTTTATTGGTATTGAGTTTTTTTAATGTGTTGTTGCCGACGAAGATCTGAAGGTAAATTGTTTTATATAAAAGTGGGAAGTAGTGTGAAGTGTGAGTAATTTTTTTGCCCAATATAAAAACGGAAACAAGTAGATGCTTCAAATTTTCGCAGAATATTTACTTGTATACTACCTTTGAAAATAAATAATTAAATAATAATGAAGTTCATATTAAAGGAGGGCTCCTAAACAAGAAACGTAATTTTTAAGAATTTTTTACATACATACATATACTCACGGCTATAATTCCCTAAAAGAGGTAGCCAGAGCTAAGGAATTATAAATTCCTCAGCCACTTTTGGAAGTTGAGTGGGGAAAAGATGGTAAAATAAAGGTTTCTGGTGATGGGTCTTCAACCGCATCGCCCAAAAATCCAAT
This sequence comes from Bedellia somnulentella, assembly GCA_963576735.1. NCBI lineage: Eukaryota > Metazoa > Arthropoda > Insecta > Lepidoptera > Bedelliidae > Bedellia > Bedellia somnulentella. The sequence continues at coordinate 4,979,040 of OY755180.1, forward strand.
AAAAAGCCCCAATACCCTTAGTCGCCTCTTACGTAGGAAGGGATAGCGACATTCTAAGCCGGCACTACAATTTTTACTCGATGTTAATAAACTGATTGGGTTTTGTAGACGTCATACGTATAACGATAGTTCGGAACCCATCGTGCATGAAACTGACCCGCACTTAGCCGGTTTTCTATTTAATTCGATTTGTAATAACGTTTAGAGCTGATTACAATTAATGAACAACAGCTTTAACACGCATAACAATGTATGGTATAAAGATGACTCGTCATAATTTTCTAGGCAATTAGTACGTAGTTGACTGGTATTAAATGAAAGTGTTTGTGTCTGGCGCGGCCGGCCGTGAGCCACCCTGGCCTGACGCACCTAAGCTAATTCTTCGAAGTACATCTATAAATATTAGTTTGAAATTAAAAATCGCTCATTCGTTCATTTATTTGTGTCATCAAAATTGAAATGTGCCGCGTAGTGCCGGTTTGGAATGTCCCTACCTTTTTCTACCCACGGAAGTGGATTCTACCAAAGGATAGAGATAGAACATTTTTTAATGGTTTTTGGGCGGTGCGGTTGGAGACTCATCATCAACGGTAACGATACTTTATTTCTACCATCTTGTACTGTATGTATGTAACAATATTCAAATTTAGTATGTACTGCAGATTGCTATGAGCAAACCATAGACTTTAATATTATACAAAAGACTCACAATCAGAATAAAATTTATGGTATCTTTATTCTGGCGTAGTGAATTAAAATAAAAATAAAATAGGACTAAAAGGTATCCTAGAGTGCAGTGCAAAACTGTATGCCTGTATGGATTAGCTACATAGAAGATAATAAAAATACTGACTGGCGCTTCTTGAAGACGTTAAACGGAACCAAATATACAAGTAGATTATTGTCGTAACAAAAATAAGTAACTACAGTAACAACGGCGTACAATACAACTTTGTTTGCAAGCATATTTTTTTATTGTGATGCCGTTCAACAAATTTTTTTCTTGTGTCTAACAAACACAAATAAATTTACAAAAATAAAAATCTGCATGCAAACAAAGTTGTGTTTTACGCCGATTTGATAGTAAATAAAGTCCATTTCTTTTTGGTAAATGTATTCCCGTTACTTAGTCATCATTTTAGTCAGCAGTACCCTAATATTTCACAAAATATAAAAAAATAATGTTTGGCTATTAATCATACAAAATTGTAATATACTTAAAATAATAATAGATGATTTTAATAATGGTTTTCATAATGTTCGCCAACAATAATGCACATAATAGCCACCTACCACGTGGCGCTATCGTCGAGGATTTTTTGATAACTGCGCCATCTATGGGTTAAGATACAAACTACTATAAATATAACTGTGACTATTCTACCTCATATCTTTGCAGTACAATGTAATTTGACGACAGCTTTAGGCGATTGACGTCTAATTCAATAGATGTCACTATAAAATAAAGTAATAAATATTATCATTACAATACTATGATGCTAAAATTTAGGCTGAAGTTCATAGTAGTATTATTGTATCAAAAATATTGATGTATTTTGTTTATGTTTTTTTATACTGACAATCAATAAATTGACAGAAAACTATTTCTTAGCATCAATAAATGTTACATACACTGCCACCTATACAATTGTTTTGGAACTAATATTCTTGGCCAAATATGTTTTAGTGTATCTAAATAGTACAAACTCAATAATGCAGATGTCAGTTACAAAATTACTTGTTTGAAAGTTTGGATTTCGGTACGAATAGAAATCACGGTATGAAATGCACAAACACTGGAAAAATATCGCTTTCGCAGCCACCGATCTAAAACTTAGGGCTTTTCGGACCTTGATGGCTTTATGAAAACACCACTGCTTCTCATGCAGGAGATTCGAATTCAAATCCTGAGTCGGACATACAGCAATATCGTTTTTCTACGACAAACAACTTGAATAAATCCTACGTGGATTAATCACAAAGGTTTGTGAGGGAAAAGAGCGTTTGATAATCCATATAAATATAATAAAAACATTTAAATAATAATAATCCATATAATAAAAAGATTTAAATTATGTGTTCTTCTTGGTCATTCCCGACGGATACTACAACCATGGTATACCATCTCATACAAAATGTTTTTAGTTACCTCTTCGCTCAATAGATGGAGTTAAGATATAGTCGACTTTTAAAATAAAAACTTAAAGTGGCTAATAATCGTTTAAAAAGCCAAAAGACAGTTAGATAAATATAACATGGTAATTTATTTTGTCACTTAATACCATAAAACATAAATTATTACAATGAGAAGCAAAATATAAAAAAAACTGTATTTTCGTTTTTATGAAATTGTATTCCCAAATGATTATTGTAGAACTACATCTATTTAACTAAAATGTTTAGTGATTTCAACTACTGACAATAGATGGCGCCAAATTGAGATGGTGTTTATTGACGTATCTTACTTGTTTTGATTTGCGTCCACCCAAGTAATCGAATTGGTGATAATTGTCGACTTAAAATAACACTACCCTATTACTACTCGTGGGTGATTGCAAGAGGCGACTCACGGGGTATAGGGGTTTTTTAAGTGATTTTATTTTTTTAACGACCTCGGCGTACACGTTTGGACCAAAAAGAGACTGTGCTTAAAAAGACAAGTGTCCCAAGTTTGCCATGGCCGTACAAAGTGGCGATCGATAGTCTCTAACTATCCCAATGTGAACTAACGGCGTGAGAATATACATGTAATTTTAATTCCTGCCGCATCGTTTAAAAATAACCTTGTTCCAATTCTTATCACTATTTTTTAGCCGTGTAGTGTCGGCTTAGAATGTCGCTACCCCATTTCTTCCGATGGCTGAATGTAAGGGGCGACTTACGGTATTGGGGCTTTTAAGGGATTTTTGGAGGCCCATCACTAACGATAATTTATTTATACCATTTTCTACCCTATCAACTTTTAAATGTGACTGAGGAGTTTCTAGCTCTGAAGCTCTGGCTACCCCTTCTTGGGATTTATAGCCGTGAGTATATGTATGTATGTTATTTTTATATCTGTTAGTACTTTGTTGTAGAAAGTTGATTTTTAGTGTTAGTACCCCTGCCTGCACTACCGTCGGGGATTTGCGGTGTGAACGTTTGAATCAATATTAATAACTCAGTGATTGACTTTTTCGAAGCTTTTGCTACCCCTTCTAGGGATTTATAGTCGTAAGTATATTTATGTATGTAATAATGTTTTTTTTTATAACAGCCAGGTATACAGCATTTTGCATGATGATTAAACAATGAGATTTATATTTTCTGTTACTCCAACGGTATGAGAAATAATAATAATCACGCAAGATTGATAAATACTTTTTACAAATAGGATAAGTATTCTGTACTGTAGGTGTAGCGAGTAGGTACCTAGATAAAATAAAATTAGTAGTTTAATGACGGCTTAGTAGCTCAGTGGGTAGAACACTGCTTATCTTGCAGACGACTAGTTTTCTAACCCTGGGACATTGTATTTGTACAATACGGCGATGGGCCTGTCCCCTATCACGTGAGTACACTGTCCGAGCATAACGTGGGTACTCTGAACACCCGGTGACAATGTCACGTGAATATCGGAAGTATTGATACCACTGCCGACCCCGTTCGGGGATATTCGGCGTTAACGTTTGAGTTGGAGTTAAATGTCCGTATGATTGCAGTTGAAACCATCTATAGATTTTTTTTTAATACTTCTCTAATAATACTTTCAACATTTTCAAATTATTAGCCGCTTTATGTGGAGAATAGATTATAAAAGAACCATTAATTTTGGAAATGGGTTAACATTCGAGCCACATAACCCAGTAAAATTAATTATAATGTATTATAATAAAATTAATTATAATCTATACTTATAATAAATCTGTAGAGAGGTCAATTCTGTACATGAAATATATTTTCAAAATAACTATCAGGTGATGATTAGGGATCGATACTGATGCCAAAAATGCAATCAGTAAAATTTTTGTCTGTCTGTCTGTCTGTCTGTCTGTCTGTCTGTCTGTCTGTCTGTCGGTTTGTATGTTCCTTATGGAAACAAAAACTACTCGACGGATTCTAACGAAACTTGGTACAATTATTCTTCATACTCCTGCGCAGGTTTTTGTATATTTTCCAGCAGAGAAATAAAGGGGAATTTTGGGAAATTTGGGGAAAACGGGAGAAGTTACTCCATTTTTTAAGCTTCCGTCGCGTGTGCAGCCTTAATGGATAAACTTACATAGAAATCATGTATGACGGAAAAAATCTGCATAAAATTATCTAAAAAAAAATTGTAACAGTTTATGTCTATCTTTTACGGTTGACTCACAATAACACGTGTAATTCCTGATAGCTTAGCAGTTCGGAACATCCTGATTATATTTGTTTACTCTTACGTTTGTAAACCTTTCACTCATCCCTAATTTAAAAAAGGTAACATTATTACCTATTCAATAAAAAAAGAATCATAGAAATCGGTAGACAAACACCGAAATTATACATAAAATAAGCCATCGCGCCCGTGACCAAAACCAAATCTTTACTAATTTACATATAACATACTAGATGGCGCCAGTAGTTGCATCCTACATCACGTAATGATTTATTTTTCAGATTGTTATAAATACTTCATAGCGTTTTATTCCAAAATTTACTATTTAATGGAAATACTGAACCGTTCATTAAAGCGCATTCAAAATCACCAAACTACTCTGTTTAGGGAGTGCTATAAATTAAATAAATTGAAAACATTGCGCTAAATTTCACAATGCTTAAGCAGGGACTGAAGAAAGAAACCTCAGATATTTAAAAAAACAACGCTACCCGTGCGAAGCTGGGACGATCCACTAGTGTATTATAATATTAAGTGATAGCAACCGTGATAGACCAGTGGGTAGAACACTCGGTTGTCGTGCAAACGACTAGTGTTCAAATCCTGGGTCGGGCCTACACCAATTTGTCTTTTCTAAAGACATATGTGTGGTTAATTTATCGTGGTTGTTAACGGTGAGGGAAAACATCGTGAGGAAACCCACATGGCTGAGTTGTACTTAGTCATGTGACAGTGTATTCGTACAAAACGGCGATATGCCTGCCCCCTATCACGTCAGTACACTGTCCATGCAAAACGTGGGTACTCTGAACAGCAGGTGACAAAGTCACGTGATGTTCAGAAGTATTAGTACCTCTGCCAACCCTTTCGGGGATATTCGGCGTGAACGTTTATGTTTATGTTATGTTATAATATTAAAAGATACCATTTTGAGCTGACATTTTAGTATAGTAATAACCAGAAGTTTGAATGCGACAAACCCACAGATGCTTGTGGAATGTCAGCTTGTGGAAGATACATTTTTTTGATTAAATATTTGTGGTCTATCACCACATCGCCAACCAATCAATGAAATTAAACCCTCCAGCCACAAACTTTATTCTATGCCTCAAACTAAACAACTGAAATCATTTAAACCTCATGTGGGGATTATAAATAACTAATAAATAAAGAATAAATAAAGGAAAGAAAAATCTCGACACAAGCGCTCAATACCTCACTGACGGAATGATGCGGAGTAGTGCTATTATACGCCGCCACTACAGCACGAACACGTCTGTCACGATGTTATTAAATAAATAAATGTGTTTATTCTGTTTATTTTATTTTAATAAACAGAATATCGTTCATTATTCACACATTTATTTTCGGCTATAAATCCCTAGAAGGGGAACCAGAGCCTAGGAATAAAAATTTCGTTCGCCACTTTTGGAACTTGTGTTGGGATAAGATTATAAAACAAAGATTTTTGATGGTGGGTCCCCAACAGAATCGCCTTAAAATCACCCAAAAGCCCCAATACCTTTAGCCGTCTATTACGAACCATTACGGTAAGAAATGGGATAGTGCTATTCTAAGCCGACACATAGCAGAGAAGAATATCGACAACGACACTGTTAACATTACAAGCAAAAATATCTACAAACGGATGTAATACTCGTACGCAATTGGCCTTGTCGACGATTTTGTCCTTGACCTAGTCTTTGTCCTTGACCATATTTGCAAATTTGCAAATAAACATTTAGTGAAAGAAAGTCATAAAGTAATAAAATCTGTCTCGCTTGTGTCGTGTTACCGAGGCGCCCCCCCGCCCCGCGCGCCCCGCAGCCGCCATTTCCTAATATTAGCCGAGTAAGATACCGGGCTTTGTTATCATTTGGTTTTTGTTTTTATCGCCATCTAGCGAACAATAAGGAACTAAAAAATAGCCCGCCGAATAAGGGTATTTAAGCACATCACATTTCGTTGTATGGGATTGGGTATCTGTACTAGTATAGTATTATATTATCTGTGCTACAACACACATTAGCTCTATTCGCTGGGTGCGCGACGGCAGCGCCAACTAGCGTTCACAATTATGGCGGACATTGAAATGTCAAATGGGCGGCTGTAAACAAACAAATAATTTCAAGAAAGTATCGTAATTTATATATATTCTATTTGATCATGTATATGGCGCTAGCTTAGAGCAGGTGCAGTCATTTAAGTACCTAGGTCATGTTCTGACGTATGATCTGAAGGATGACTGCGATATTGAAAGAGAGCGTAGGGCTTTGTCTGTCCGAGCAAATATGATCGCTCGCAGGTTTGCACGGTGTTCAGTTGAGGTTAAGGTAACGCTATTTAGAGCTTACTGCACGTCACTTTACACCTGCAGCCTGTGGCGTGATTATACGCAACGGGCATACGGGGCCCTGCGTATCCAATTTAATAATTGTTTCCGGGTGTTGGTGGGGCTGCCCCGCTTCTGTAGCGCATCAGGGATGTTCGCAGACGCGCACGTAGACTGTTTTTACGCGACAATGCGTAAGCGGTGCGCCTCCTTGGTGCGCCGGGTGCGGGACAGCCCCAACACAATAGTAGGTATGATCGGGGCGAGGTTAGATTGTCCCTATATGCGACATTGTTGTGCCCTCCATGCTCCCTGTGTAAAAAAGGATAGGGCTTTGTAAATATTATTATGTGTATATTAAGTTATGTCTTTCCTAACATAGTATATAAGCCTTTACTAACACTAATGTGAGTCTTTGTTACTTGAATATACATTTTTTTATTATTATTTTATTTTATTATTTATATCTATAGCGTCGATAATAACGCTGATGTTTTGTATTACCCGTCTAGAGTGACAATAAATAAATTACAGATAGTATACACGGACTTTCTCATCGCTGACTTCACGAGAAGTAAGTAAAGAAATAAATAAATGTAATCGAATAATACATTTTATAAATATTGCAGATGATAATTTATGACTGTATTGTTGTAAGTAATGAACAAATGAACTCTTTTTATGTATTTCCAGTTAAATATGGCCAAATTAATTATAAAAACTGGATCATAGATAATAATGTTGAACTGGATTCCAAGCAATAACACACGACATCACTTTCCAACTATAAACGACAATAAAAGGAAGAAAATTAGATTTAGCTCAACATGTGCAAGATGTGAAAGAAATTAAATCTGAAAATAATAATAAACAGATTCTGCCAAAGCGTTCTTTTACTGGTAAAAACATAATAAATCTATAAAAATTATGAAGTTAGGTGTATACTGTTGTTGATTATCTGTTAAAGTATATTGTTCTGTTCTATTATTGTGTTCTTAAATGAAAGTAAATTGTGTTATATATTTTGTTTTATTGAGTTCGGCAAATTTACTAATACACAATAAATATCATCTGTATGGCAAACAAGTTTTAATAAACTCTCAGCCGTTGCATTATCGACATGAATCCTAACCCAAGCGATACCGATGTAAGTAGCATCTGCCGCATCTCTTGAAAATTCCTTTTTATCACTTCGAAAAGGTGGCATAACAATTCCTATTTCTTTTCCACTTACATTTAAATTTTCTTTATTTGTGGAAGTCCTTTGTGAGCCAAAACAATGTCTCCATTTTCTAAATACTTAATCAACTAATCCTGATTCAACTGTTATTTGAGCATAGCTTTTCCTTTCACGGGCCACTTTTGATATAAAGGAAATGAAGCCTCCGGGTGTAATACCTATGAGCACCTTTGCAGTACATCCTTTCTTGTAGCACCACACACGATAATCAACTGAAGATGGTATTTCTACTTAAATCTCTGTACCATCAAGAATGGCTCTAGTGTTACTGTAATTTGGATGAAAGCAAGCCAACATTTGCAAGCAAGGTTGCTCGATGAGCTTGGTTTTTTTTGCCAAACTTGATAATCTTCAAATTGCTTGATATTTCAGTTTGAACTTCAGAATCACATATATCTTTGCCACTATGTGCATAAATATTGCAGATGAATGTTTTTTCTTCATTTCCGACACGCGAAAATATATTAACTTGGCATTATTTGTAAATTTTAGTACTATGAATATTTTCCATCATTTCAATTAGGATGCGTCCCCAGTAGGCAAACTGTTAGCCGCCGACAGAGTGAGCCGCAAATTTGCAGCGAACTGAAATTTGAGTTAGCTGCAGACTCAAATCAATTTTCGTGCGTCGCAAGCAAACTGTAAGAGTTTAGCCGACCGACTGAATTATCACTTTACTTTTGTTGTAATCAGTTTGCAGCAAACGGAGTCACTACGCCTGGCGAACAACCAATCGCCGCCGCCGACTGGAACCGGTTTTGGTGGGAGTCGGCCGCTCACTAAGGTAGTAGGCGCGCGTAACGCTGCAAACTGCGTACAGTGAGTGCAAAACTAGCAAACTGTGAACACTCCATTTGAAATATATGGAAGGGCGTACTAAACCGATACGCCGCTAACTTAGTCGGCGGCTAACAGTTTGCCTACTGGGGACGAAGCCTTACACTTGATTAGCCACCGAATGTTCCTTTTTTTGCCACAGTGCGCGCTGTGATCGCTTCGAGTTTCCCCACCCCCTACTTTGCACCCAGCGAATATATCTTCAGTATCTGTTCAAACCATTTTGACGGTTCTTTTTATATCTTCTTTGTAATTTTTGCAATATTCTATCACTTGTCAAACCACACCTTTCACGAATACTTTATTTTTAACTCGATCTTATAACTTAAGATCCAGAACAGCATTGAACACTGCCATTTAAGCCTTTTTGGAAAACGATTGGTTTATGGTTCCATTCAGTGCATTTCCTTTATTAAATCTTTTTTTTAAATCTTACTTAATTTTTCCCGTTGCTAGTAACCATTTGGTATATCTGTAAAAGTAAAAAGTTTACAGATATACCAAATGGTTTCACTTCATCTACTTTTATACCACAATATATTATTGCTGTGTAGTGCCGGCTTAGAATAGCACTACCCCATTTCTTCCGGTGGTTGTTCGTAAAAGGCGACTAACGGTATAGGGGTTTTAAAGGGATTTTCGGGTGATGCGGTTGGAGATCCATCACCAAGAACCTTTATTTCACCATCTAATCCCCACGCACCTTCCAAATGTGGCTGAGGAATTTCTAATTCCTTAGCTCTGGCTACCCCTTCTAGGGCTTTATAGCCGTGAGAATATGTATGTATGTATGTATGTTTTATACCACCTATAATCTCACATTCAGTAATTCTGTCCCCTCTCTATAAATGTATCGTCTAGGTTTTGTTTATATTCCCTATGTAAGTTAAATACGTTACTATGCAAATAAAAAATATTAATTCGAAAGATAGTTACAAATACGAGTAGTTTCTAGTTTTTGGGTAATCAATAAAGGGTTTGCTCCTAGATCTGCTGCTATTTAATATGGAACATGGAACAATATTATTGTAAAAATAGTATTGTTATATATAAAATTATCTACTCCAAAGTTTACTTGTCGTTAAAATTTCCAGTACATACTAGCATATAGCAAACAAAGTGAGTTGCATGGGCGGAGGTAGCCACGATGATGTCCGTGAGATTATGCATATTATTTTAGACTGCTAGTGGGGTGGGGACATGATATTTGTAGGTTTAAGAATAGTGAATAGGAATAGGTTAACTCTAAAAATATAGTGCAAATAGCGGATACATAGAGTAAAGAGTACCTACTAAGTTTGTGAGTTAATAGCTAGTATAGTATTATATTATCTGTGGTTAATAGGAATGAGATTAAGGATTACTAGACAAGACAAGACACATTCGCTTGATAGTATCTACCCATAATCATACAGGTATCATGAGGTTAGTTTCATTCCCACGAGAATTTTTATTATATAGTAAATAATTAGACTTTGAGCAAGGATGTAGAAGGTAACAAACGTAACAAATAAGAGTATGTTGAACCGAAAGTATTCCTTGTCCCTGTATACCTTCACACGTAAATTACTCTTAAACGAGTTATTGCCGTAGACTATTTTTAAGGCGTTATATTTATTCAGATATGGAAACTCAATATTCTCGTCAAATAATTCACAAATTATCACAGATCATAAATAAATTAGGACTAATAAAACAACTAAATGGAACCTATCACATGCAGCTTGTAGTATTTAATTGTGACACGTGCGTGGGTCACCCTTGCTTTTTATTACATTATCACTTACAAATGATCAAATTTACTTTATCAAATCAAACGAAATATTTATTATTGCTCTTAAATAATTAACAATAAACAAACCCAATGACATCGCCAGTATTGACGTTCCAAATGTCACCTTTAGGAGTAATTCATGTTTACTTCTTACCCGACTACGGTGAATTAAACCTTAGGGTTGTAATTCTGATCAGAGATTCACTGCTCCACTACAACTTCTATACTCTTATCCCAATTAGTCTACTGAAATGTAATAAAGAGCGCCTTAACTTCATAATACTTAGTCATTTTTCTTCTAGGAATTTAATGCTGAAGTTAGAAGTCATACAGCCACAACTATAATAATTATTGAAATTTGTGACTATAAGAACATATTTATATGCATGTATTAAATGCATTACACCTTAATATCCCCGTTCACGCCGAATATCCCCGAAAGGGTTGGCAGAGGTAGTAATACTTCTGAACATCACGTGACTTTGTCACCTGGTATAATAGATTTTACTAAAAGTTAGATCATTTTACAAGACTAGACAAAAATACTATAAAGAAATTTTGTCTTTGGAATACACAACTTTATATACCCCATAGTATCAAACTTACAAATTTTCTTAACTTTATGTCGGAGTAAATTTAAAAAGTTAGCCCCAACACAAAGCAGAATTCGTCCCAGCACATTCGTACAGTCTGCATCGAAAGCTGGCATTCGCACCCCTTGTAATCTTATTACATTAGTTAAAGGGTAAAGGCCCGTATACTAGTGCAACATCCATCAGTACCCTTCATGTTACCGTGGGTAGTTCTTATTCAACCATTCACTATTTTATTTTGTGCATTTTGTGAATTTAGTTTGATATAATTAAGAAATTCCTAAGAGGACACGTAGAACGCCCTCTAGCGCACGGCGCTTCCAACATGTAGCTATCGTCAAGTCACTTCATCAAGGCAGACCAACCCCGACGCCCATCCCGCGCGTGCCGAGCCTGGTCCTTTGTGCCGCGTGGGTGGATATAATATAATATATAATATAATAATTTATTTATTGAAACATCATAAAAGAAGAACAAATGGGCTTATATAACCTTCATCACATTTGTTATAAACGAAGAATTTATACAATTTATAATAAGCCGTATGGAAGACTCTATTCCCTTTACTAGGTTAAACCTGTAAGAAAGGGTCATAGGGAAATACAACGGTTGCTTGTTCAACTTCGTAAAACTTTGTAAAGATAGGAATATAAGAATAAAATTTAAAAAGAAATAATAATAACTTAATAACTTATCGAAACATACAAATTAAAATTAAAAATTAAATTAAATTAAAATTAAATAGAAAACAATATTAAAATAATATTAAAATAAGGACATCCTTCAGAGTAAGTAAAGTGTTTTTGTGTGTATGATGAGTGTGAGTGTTGTGTGTGAATATATGTCTGTTGGAGGTTTGGGAGATTTGGAAATTAAGATATAGTGTTTAGGTGATGGTTTTAAGAAGAGATTCGGTTTCAATATAATTTAATTCTGAAAGGTAGGTATTTACAGTCCTGAGCAAATCCATTTTATTGAGATGCACAATCGAAACATCTTTACTCAATCTATTGTATAGAAAAGGGCCAATGTATTCAAACTGATGCTTGCCGAAATTGGTGCGAGTACGTATACATTTAAAAACAATATCACTCCGACGTTTATTATTGCATGTTAATATCATCGAAGAGTTAGCCTTCGTATGCTGAACTGCAATTACACTTTTAATAATATGATGAACCTGTTGACGAGCTTCTCATGATTTAATAGAGAAATGCCTCTAGATGGGCTTTTTTAGGGTTCCGTAGCCAAATGGCAAAAACGGGACCCTTATAGATTCGTCATGTCTGTCTGTCCGTCCGTCCGTCCGTATGTCACAGCCAGTTTATTCCGAAACTATAAGAACTACATTATTGGAAATTGGTGCGTAGATGTATTCTGTAAACCGCATTAAGATTTTAAAATAAAATCTGAAAAAAAAACCAAAATTTTTAGGGTTCCCCATACATAGAACTGAAACTCAAAATTTTTTTTTTCATCAAACCTATACGTGTGGGGTATCTATCAAAAGGTATTTGAAAATGATGTTGAGGTTTCTTATATCATTTTTTTTAAAACTGAATAGTTTGCGCGAGAGACTTTTTCAAAGTGCTAAAATGTGTGTCCCCCCCCCCCGTAACTTCTAAAATATGGGCATAATAATACTGAAAAAAATATATGATGTGTATTACTATACACACTACTAACGAAAATTGGTTTGAATGAGATCTAGCCCGTAGTTCTATTTTTAAACGTCATAAATCAAAATACTTACCTAATTTGGCTCCCATGATTTTCACACAAACGGGATTTTCTATATATATGATAGTACGGAACCCTTAGTGCGCGATCCGACTCGCACTTGTTTTCTTTTTGTGTACTCGTCTAAATTTCCATGTGCCCCAAGTTTAAAGCGGTTTTACGCCAACTATTAGAACGTCTGTTTGAACGTTCTTATAAAAATAAACGCGAATACTTTCGGCTTACATTATTGAAAACGACAAATACATCGAACTGGAACTGGAATTAAAATAATGTTTATTGGTATAAAAAACCGATTGAAAATAGACGATTCAAGGCCTAATCGTCGACTAAACGTATGAAAACTTATATGCAACCATAAGATCAATGCATTTTTTACAACATTCATAAATTATAAGTAAGTAAAAAGCATTTGACCCGGAACAGAAGAAACCGAAACGATTTGATGCAAAGCGAATTGTTAGGAACCCTTTGAATTGGAGACTCTTTAATTGCAGAGGTATGCTGTATTGACTGAAGGTATGTAACATTAGTTCCGCGTCTTTTGATACAAATTGATATTCATTTGCCAAAACTTAGCGAAATCAATTAGTAAACCTGTTCAGTATTAAGTAAACTTTCATTTAGATACTCAAATTAAATTAAATTCGAAAAAACTATATGTTAGAATATAGCTTTTATCAGCAATGTGGGCTTGCCTTGTCATTGGAGTTTTAAAGAAATACGATCCTTTTTTTTAAATATTATAATGAAATTGTAATATTATTACAACAAAGCTATGTAGTGTAGTAAGAATAACTGGGTGACTAATGGTTACGGGCATTTTAAGTGGATGTCGGTCTATATGACAGGAGACGCATCGCCAAAAATTCTTTATTTCACCAGATTTTACCCAAGAACTTCAAAAAGTGTCTGAAAGATTTCTCATTCTAGGGCTCTGACTAGCCCTTCAGATTTGTGTATGTTACATTTAAAATACTTTTTTTACAATTAAGGTTAAGATGAAAATGGATTATTATATGAATACATCTTCGTAATTGCGGACCTATCATCAATAAATCTCAGGTACTTACTCAGTAAAAATAGCTACTTATATTATTTCAACAACCATCCTCTCTAAACTAGCAAAAACAAGGAAAATCTCACTGAAAATCCTAGCAAAATAAGAGCGGTAAGCCCGCCCATCACTAGAAATCAGAACCTCTTCATAACCCCGAGCTTCGCTCTATTATTTACAATAGAGAAATAATCAAAATGAAAGATTGTTTCAACCGAAGTAGTTTTTGCAGCCGCGATTTTTCCGATAGATAACACTAATATTTCACCAATGGCGGACGGTGCAAATGAGTGACAGGAACGATTGATGGGCCCGCTTGTTATTTGAAAAAGCTAAAGGCCATTTTCACCATTCCGTCGGAGATGTACAGGGTGAGTCTGCGAGTTGCGGGATTCGGTTTGAAGTATTTGTGAATCATGGCTTCGTTTCATATGTTAGTTTACGAGTTGAATCAGGGATTTGTTTGCAATTGGCTTAGCATTGGTTGAATTTATTCCATTATATCTATAAGTTTGAGTACTTCTTTGGAACTCAATGAAAAAGTATATACTCGTATATATATTTTATAACATTCACGTATCATATTATTATTTGCATTGCATGGATTGAACTTTCAACAAAATAAACATCTTACCTAACCTTACAAATATAACAACTTTGATATATATACATTAATGTTAGAATGACCTTTTATCTTACCTGCTTTACTTTATTTTTTAATCATGTTTAGAAGAAGAAGTAGAAGTAGAAGTCGACTAAGGGACTAGGGCTTTTCCATCTTCGCCCTTACACCAATCCAAGGTCTGCCGCGCCGAGGGATGCGTGGCCAGGGGTGAGCCTGGTCGCTAGCGTGCCGCCGTCCCGGAGCTTGGTGCACTCCGGGTACTAAATAACCTTACCTAGTCAAGCGGGGCTCTGGCTAGGTGGACAGTTTACTTCCCTTGCTTCTCGTGGGTCCAATATGTGTTCCAATTCTAATAAACACGGAGGCGGCGATGTAGCTCGCCACTCATCACGCCATGGTTTCTCACGGGGCGAAAAGTGGGCAAAAGAGACCCGCTTCAGTACGATGAATGTATATGGAGGAATGTTTGAAAAATTAGATGAAGTATGTATGATTATGAATGAAAGAAAACTGGATTTTCTATGTTTAAATGAGACGAAGCGTAAGGGAAAGGAAGTTTCACAACTTGGCAACATCACAGCAATCTGGTCTGGAGTCGCTGACAATGACCGAGCTAGCCAAGGAGTGGGACTTCTGATATCTGAAAGGATGGCTCAGTGTATGAAAGATTACGAATGTGTGAGTCCAAGGCTCCTGTGAATTAAGGTGAAATTGGGACTAGTCCGGATGCGCATAATTTGCGTTTATGCTCCGGACATGTCTAAATCCCTATCCGAGAGGGAGGAGTTTTGGAATCTGTTAGACGATGTTGTGAATGGGTGTGATGAATGAGAGAATTATAATGTTAGGAGATTTTAATGGCTGGGTTGGTGTGTCACGCAACGGTTGCGAAAGAGTTTTAGGAACGTTTGGTGATCAAAGAATGAATGAGAATGGTGAGAAATTGATTGAGGTATGTTTGGAGAGGAATCTTTGTGTTACAAACACGTTGTTTAAACACAAAGATATCCATATGTATACAAGACAGAGGGGAAGCGAGAGAAGTATGATTGATTTTGTGATAGTTGATGAAAGGCTGAGAGCAAAGGTTGTTGACACCAGGGTCTATAGGGGCACGAACGTTGGCACAGATCACTTTCTCGTTATATCACGATTAAGGGGTCTGTGTATGCGTTGGCGTCACAGGCCTAAAGTGTCAACAACGGATTTTGCGAGAATAAAAGTGGAAAAACTGCAAGAAGATGAAAATATCAGAGATGAATATGTGAGAAAATTGGATGATAGACTAAGTTGCGTGGAGATGAGGATGAAATGGAAATAGAAGAAGTATGGGATGTGCTCAAATCGACGATGGTTGAATGTGCGACGGAAGTTTGTGGTGTGTGTAAAAGGTCAAATAGACCACCAACAAGTTGGTGGGATAAAGTTGTGAAAGAGGCGGTTGGAGATAAGAAGAAAGCGTGGTTAGATTTACTAGCGATTAAAGCTAGTAAACGGATGAATGCGAAAGTAACTGACGATGTAGTGCAGAAAAGTGAAGATGAATATAAGAGAGTTAAGAATGAGGTGAAGAAGAAAATAGAAAAGAAAAAGCGGGATTTGCAAGAGTGGTGTGAGAGGAAACTTTCTGATAATTTCCGGAATAACCAAAAGTTATTCTGGAAGTATATCCGGAAGGAAAAGGGAGTTTCCCAAAACACGAGAGTGAATGTAATAAGAGATGAACAGGGTGAATTGGCGACGGATGAAAGTAGCATGAAACGGGTATGGAAGAATTATTTTGAGGGACTGTTTGAAAAAGAGGATGCATCCATTTCTTCGCCAATCGACAGTAATGTTGATTGGAACGAAGAGATGGGTGATTTCAGTGACAGTGAGATTAGTATGGAAGAAATAATGAAAGCAATGAAAAGTATGAAAGTAGGGAAGGCGGCAGGGTATGATAGGATTACTATCGAAATGCTGAGGGCTGGTAAAGGGTTGGTGGCTTCTTGGTTGTACTTCCTTTTCCAAAAATGCTGGTCGAGTGGCAAAGTTCCTCGAGACTGGTGCAAGGCGGTGATTGTGCCTCTATATAAAGGAAAGGGGTCACACCAAGAGGCTAAAAACTACCGCGGCATCAGCTTACTCAGCATTGTTGGTAAATTGTATGCTAAGGTACTGATTGAAAGAGTGATTAATGAAACTGATGAGAAAATATGGGATGTGCAAGCGGGATTTAGGAAAGGAATGGGATGTATGGATCAAATCTTCTCTCTAAGGAGCATCACTGAAAAGTTCTTAGCTAAGAACCAAAAGGTGTATTGCTCCTTCATTGATTTAGAGAAGGCGTATGATAGGGTGGTAAGAAAGTGTTTATGGGAGGTGTTATCCAAGTTCGGTTTGGGGAGTCAACTTATACGTGCATTGGTATCACTCTATGAGGATTCTAGTGCATGTGTAAGAGTAAACGGGGAAAACACTGACTGGTTCGGAATCTCTAGGGGTGTCCGACAGGGATGTGTAGCTTCTCCGTGGCTCTTCAATTTGTTCATGGATGACTGTTTGACAGAGTTGCGTGAAAGTGATTATGGACTAAGGATGGGTGGATTCATCATTAAATGCCTCTTGTATGCTGACGATCAAGTGCTACTTGCATCGTCGGCAGAAGAGTTGCAAGAGATGATGAATATTGCATGTGAGTCTTTTGTAAGAAAGGGAATGAGGGTGAATGTGGATAAGACCAAAACGATGGTTTTTGAGAGACAGGAAGATGTGACAGAATGCGTGATTGCGATTGATGGTAAGGATGTGGAACAGGTGAAGGAGTTTGTATATCTGGGAAGTTTGTTTACAAGGGATGGAAAATGTGATGAAGACATTGAAAGAAGAGTGAAAAAGGGTAATGCGGTAAATGGAGCAATGAATAGCCTAATGATCAGTCAATCGGTGTCTGAAAAGGCCCGAATGGCTGTGCATGATGCTGTTCTTGTTCCTACGCTTATGTATGGAAGCGAATGTTGGGTGTGGCAGAAGAAGCATGAGAGCAGAGTGAATGCAGTAGAGATGAGGTCCCTCAGAAAAATTTGTAATGTTAGATTGTGTGACCGAGTGAGAAATAGCGTTATTCGTGAAAAGTGTGGTGTGAAAGATGATATTGTAAGAAAGATAGAAAAAGGAATGTTGAGATGGTTTGGGCACATAGAGAGGATGGATGATAGAAAATTGGTAAAAGGGATCTATAGAGCTAGTGTGGATGGTAATGTTAGTAGAGGACGACCACGGAGAACACACTTGGACCAAATTGAGAGTGTGCTCAAAAAGGCTGGCGTCCGAAGTATGAAGAATAAAAGAGCATGTATGAAAAGATTGATGGATGTAAACGAAGCTAGAGAGGTTTGTCAGGATCGTACGAAGTGGCGATCGATAGTCTCTGCCTACCCCAATGGGAATTAATGGCGTGAGTATATGTATGTATGTATGTTTATAAGCTTTTGTACAGTCATTTTGATATCAATGATAGATTTGATCATACTATTATTATCCCTATTCTAAAATGATCCGATACTGATAATTTCTTGTTAAAAATTACAAAAAAAAACTTTATACTTTTCTCCGTTTTCATTAACTCACCATGTAAGTGTCAATCCAAAGATATATATCATTGCAAACGTCAACAGAGTAGAAAATTAAAGTCAATAAGCGTCGGACGTAATAAGTTGGCAGTAGCGGCCCGGCCAAGCGGCGGCGGCGGTTATGAAAGGGCTTTATCTCACTGACAGAGAGAAGAATTGGCTAATTTGTCAACAGTGAAACGCGATTCGCTAAGTGCCCTTTCATTGTTTCAGAACTGGAAAAGATTTTTTATTTCACTTTATTATTTTTTTCCGGAACCCTTTCTAATTTTCATTTGGGAAATGCAGGAAAATAGATGGATCTTTTTATGTATGATTGCAGTGTTAATGTATATTGCCAAGGGCGTTAGTTAAAGAATAAACTTATGTTTTCATTATGCACTTGTGAAGCAGATAGTATTCGAGTATTAATTAGATGCCATACCTGTATTTATTCCTGTTCTTTCCAAAAAAAGCAGGCATTTTTAATTTCTTTTATTTTGATGATTTTTTTCATTTTGGTCAAGCCAATCTGTGATTAATTTGATGGAGTGTAGCAAAACCCACTACGGCTGAAATTCTTATAGTAATACCCTGTCCCTTCAGTTGTCGTACTGATAGGAAGATATCCAGGAGTAGTTATGAAAATAGCAGCAAGAGACAAAATTCTAATAATTGTTTAATTTAAATTGTAAGGTGTTATACTAAAATTATAGGAGTGCCACAAAATTTTCGCTGTACGTATAAACATAACGGTACCTTAATTACATTCCCGAATAACTCATAATTTTGTCGTAGGCATATTTACGTACCTTCGCCAAATAAGATACTTCACTACCCAACAAGTTTTTTTAATTATAAATAGAGTAATGAGTATTCTCAACTCAACACAAACATTCACGCCACGCGGGATTTGGCAGAGGTACTTATACTTCTGAACATCACGTGACATTGTCACCTGGTATTCATAGTACCCCCGTTTTGCTTGGACAGTGCACTCACGTGATAGGGGGCTGGCCTATCGCCGTTTTTTTCTTAACACTGTCACGTGACTAAGTACAACTGTATGTGGTTAATGAGTATTCCTTACAATTTATACAAAGTTATTGTTGTGTATTCAAGTGTGCAAACAAGATTGTGCCTTCACGTCATTAAGCATAATCGATATAAATCGAACGGCGTGCATATGCATAAAAGTTCAAAATATCGGTTTATAGTAAAGATAGCGATATCTTCAAACCGTATCGCTGCACTTAAATAAACAACAGCATTTAAAGCTTACTACCGAATCGATATTAGTAAGTTGCGCACAGTTTTCTCATCAAAATTCCATAAAATAGTTGTTAGTGAAAATTCATAGCTTCATAGGCTATCGAGACAGAAAAAGAGAACCAACAAAATTCTGCTCTACAGAAGACTGTTTCAGTAGTTAGGAAGTGATTGTGCAAAAGTTATACCTTTATTTTATGCCTTTGTACTCATACCTACTACCTACCTACCTCAATTTTATTTTTATATTAAATAGTATTAGAAAATGATAAATCTGCTAATATTTTAATGTTTTTATTAAATCTTCTCCAAAACGGCTGGACCGATTCTTACGAAATCTTGTTTTTAAATTCTTCATTTCTTCTAATGATGAAAATTTATAGCACTCCCTAAATAGTGTAGTTTGGTGATTTTTAATGCGCTTCAATGAACGGTTCAGTATTTCTGTTTAATAGCAAATTTTGGAATAAAACGCTATGAAGTATTTATAACAATCTAAAAAATAAATCATTACGTGTTGTAGGATGCAACTTCTGGCGCCATCTAGTATGTTATATGTAAATTAGTAACGATTCGGGTTTGGTCACGGGCGCGATGCCTTATTTTATGTATAATTTCGGTGTTTCTCTACCGATTTCTATGATTTAATGTTTTTTTTTTTTTTTGACATGAATTCCTCATGTGGGGATTATTACTCATAAATAAAAGATGTTATGCTCAGTTGGCAGAGCGACGGGGGCGTATACCCGAAGGTCGCGGGTTCGAACCCCGCCAGTGTCGAAATTTTTCTTTCCTTTAATAACATCTTTTATTTACGATTTCTATGATTCTTTTTTTATTGAATAGGTAATAATGTTACCTTTTTTAAATTAGGGATGAGTGAGAGGTTTACAAACGTAAGAGTAAACAAATATAATCAGAATGTTCCGAACTGCTAAGCTATCAGGAATTACACGTGTTATTGTGAGTCAACCGTAAAAGATAGACATAAACTGTTGAGGATTTTTTTTTAGATAATTTTATGAAGAATATTTCCGTCATACATGATTTCTATGTAAGTTTAACCATTAAGGCTGCACACGCGACGGAAGCTTAAAAAATGTAGTAACTTCTCCCATTTTCCCAAACTTTCCCAAAATTCCCCTTTACTAGTCTGCTGGAAAGTATACAAAAATCTGCCCAGGAGTGGAGAATAATTGTACCAAGTTTCGTTAAAATCCGTTGAGTAGTCTTTGTTTCCATAAGGAACATACAAACCGACAGACAGACAGACAGACAGACAGACAAAAATTTTACTGATTGCATTTTTGGCATCAGTATCGATCCCTAATCACCACCTGATAGTTATTTTGAAAATATATTTCATGTACAGAATTGACCTCTCTACAGATTTATTATAACTATAGATTTTATTTGACATATTGGCACTATGTCTGCAGGGTCAGTTGTATCATATCATGGCTGTCTCTTTGTAAGATAATTTATTTTATTTTTAAACCATTTAAGAAAATGTCCTATAAGTGTAGTGTCGGCTCAGAATAGCACTACCCCATTTCTTCCGGTGGGTGTACGAAAGAGGCGACTTACGGACTTGGGGCTTTTTAAGGGATTTTTGGGCGATGCGGTTGGAGACCCATCACCAACAACCTTTATTCTACCATCTTTAACCCACTCAACTTCCAAAAGTGGCTGAGGAATTTCTAATTTCTCAGCTCTGGCTACCCCTTTTAGGGATTTATAGCAGTGAGTATATGTATGTATGTACCTATAATAGCTATCATAAAATCATGCAATAAAGTTACATGTTTAATTTACTATTCCATGTAAATAAAAAGAAAAAACAACACTACAATCGTGACATCCTAAATTTATTACAAATTCTGGCAATCAAATAACAATATGCTGACGTTACAAATAAGGAGGGGCCCAACAATAATACTTGACGTATTTTTATGTATTTTATCAGTTATTGCATCCCAGGGCTATTTTATAGCCGCCCCGTGACTGATATTTACACAAAACATAATCGCACGTGCGCTAAATTATCAAAACGAATCATCAGTATGAAGCGAGCTAAACAAAAGAAAATATGATATTCATGGAAAAAATGTGTTCATACGTACATTCAACGATCTGCTTTGAATTTTAAATAGCACTATTGTATTTGCAAAACTAAATTCAAGAGTTGAACACTGATTAGTACGGCTTGTTCTTTAATCAGGAACAGCGAATTCAAATCTTTATTCTTATATAAAATATTTCAGTTATTTTTTTCACTTATGCTTATTCAAGTAATAAATAAAAGATTTTCAAGTAAGCATTTTTCTTATAAATTGTTAAAATTGTAAAACACTATGCAAGATTTTTCAAAAAGTTGTGTGAAATCGTTATTGATTTATTTTAGACAAACGCAAAAGGAAATCTTTCTTCATTTGTAAACTTTTACAAACAGTTTTTCTTCAAAAAGAAATTATGTTTTAAAAGTTGTGGCGTTTGATCGTATCTGCCTGCCACAATGGGAACTAATTGCGTGTGTATGTGTGTATATTTCCGAGGCAAATAAATGAATGTACCTTTTATCGTTACTGCAAAAATATCGGTGGATTACTGTTGCACTTCGCACTCGCAATTATATTGCTGTAAATACGAGCGCACCAATAAAAAGTTTAAATTGAAAGTGACCTATTCATCCATATGCCAAAATAGAAACTTTTGCGTCCTTTGAAGTCAATAAGGGGCGAGTTTCTTTACAAATCCGAAATATGTATTGATAGGCGAAATGTTTTAACTAAATTAATCTTTAGGGAGGTTTTACCCCGCGATGATGGGTAGTATTTCATGCGCTGCCAATATAAATGCATACAAATGGCCCTTGGTTTTAATAAAGTGAGGGTAGGCCGAATATTAGTCTAATATGAACGAGTGCAAACCAATGTACCCCATGGAGTACGTCACGTTATTTTTTTATACTAGCAAGTTTTTGTTACCAAAACATGTGGGTGAAAAGTCACAATAATATGGATATGATGTTACATTTTTTTTAATATATATAAATTGTTGTTGCGAATGAATATTTTCTGTCTTTCTCTCATATTTTTCAAAAATCACTATTTAATAATTTAATTTATTTTTTTATTATGGGAAATGTTCATATTTCATTATTAACAATTGCTTTATTATTACTTCTTGCCGTGAGTAATTAGTTTGTCAATGTTGGAAGCATACTCATTAAAAAGTCATATGTACCTATAATTTATTTCACCATTTTCTTTTGTATGTCCAGAATTAAGTAAAATTTCAGGTTAGACAATCATTTAATGTAGTAATATCCATACTATAACTTCCAATTTCGAGAATGCATCGAATTGCATGCCCCTAAAGTTAATATTAAAGTATTGCATCAGACTCATGTATTTTTTATGTTCACGTAGAAGAGCTTTCTTGTAAGAAATACCACAGCAAAGCCATTACTCATAAAGAACATGCATGCCTTTTATCTTAAATATCTTAACGCTTTTATGGTGGACTTGGATTCTATAAAAAAGAGGAAAAGCTGTTTTATGGATTTTACATACTGAATCCCATATTTTCGTATTTGAGTTAACTTAGGATATAAGAAGAAGTTACCCTTGTTGTAGTTGAAGTTGATTTTCTTCATTATCTATCAATCCCTGATCTAACAAAAATGGACGTAAAAATACTTGATTTCAAAGATCTTGTCATTCCTTTTATTAAGATTATAGACATTTATACCTTTTATAATCGTTGAATAAATGTTTCATTTCATTTCATAAGTTAGGTATATTCTGGTGAATTAATAGAAATAAACCAATAAAAGCAACTGAAATATCTCAGCATGTGCTCAGATACTTGTACGTATTATTTAACGGTGAGAGCTGTCTTTGAGAGGTATCAACATGAAAACATTATAAGTTTTACTATAATTATGATACACTTGAATACTATAGTGCCGGCTTAGAATGTCGCTACCCCTTTCTACCCACGGGTGTCGTAAGAGGCGACTAAGGGTATTGGGGCTTTTTATTGGATTTTTGGGCGATGTGGTTGGAGACCCATCACCAAAAACCTTCATTTTTACCATCTTTTCCCCACTCAACTTCCAAAAGTGGCTGAGGAATTTCTAATTCCTTAGCTCTGGCTACCCCTTCTAGGGAAATATAGCCGTGAGTATATGTATGTCTGTATGTTAAATACTATACACTATGAATACCATCTGATGTAATTGGGTTATGTGTTACACAACATAACTTCACTCTAAAATATAATATTAATCTTGCTCTTTTATTTTGTCAAAAACACCTATATGTAGTTGTGAGGCATATTTCATTCATTAAATAATACTTAACATGTGAATAATAAATCACAGAAACATGTCTGAAGTTGTATCAGTGCTAGAGATAATACAGTTTCATCACTTATCTTCATACACATCAAAACACAACATTTATTATTTGCCGTTTCTTATGTCAAAACAAGGTGTAGGGGCGCGATGTATTGCATTTGGCAATCTTAATGCCCTTTCCTCAATATCGGAGCTAGAGGCCCCACTATATGAGTAATGTGTCATACTATCGCACCCCTTGATCTAATATACCGTGAAGTTTCACAAACAAAGATAAAAGCCGTTGGAAGGAAATCTGATATATTACGATATTGGATGTCTTGTGCTCAGATTTTTGTTTTCGAATGACAGATATTTTAGAATATATTGAGGAAGGTATTTGTAATTTATGGCGTTAGACAAAACAGCGTTGTCCAAAACACATGAAAAACATTAAAGGAAGAAGAATTTTTTTAAGGGCATTAATAGGACTATTAATTAATTCAATCAGTAATCCATTAAAACTGTTCAAATAAGTTGACATACTAACAATTTAGAAACAATAAATAGTTATCAAAAAATATTCGGTACAATAATTCCACGCCCGATTTTTTACTTTTATTGAAAATAGCTAGCATCCTATTATTACACCCAGAGCTTTCTTAAAACTTTAAGATTTTGATTAAAAAAAATATTGTATGAAAGGATTTTAAAGGGCACCAAAAATATCTTAAATTTTTAATATTAATCAAGAAGCTTATATCAGATTAAAAAATAAAGTAGAAAAATTGTGCAAAAAAAAAATTTGAACCTCAACTGAAGTTATTACATTATTCACGATCTCAAAGAAAATAGGGGTGGCACCTCAGCATCTTATCATTTTTATTTGTGTTTGTTCCCGGTGAAATTATTGCTAAGAGTTACATTTTGTGCGGTGTGTTCGTCCCATTACATATCTGACAGCACCATAAATATATTAATTCGATAGAGTACCAAATTTATGACTGTCTCTATGCACCCTAGTATGTGGTTAGTCAATATTCTTTTAGTGTATCAACGTCTTAATACACTTATGAAATAAGTCAATCTGGTCTCCAATTTATTAAAGTTTCTAGGGTCCTAGATTTTTGTATGAATCTGTTACCAGGAAACCGTTTACTTCCGTTTAAAATATTATTACCTGTCTGATCTTATTGATGTCATTCGGGATTGTTATGTAAATGTTTCGCAGAAATTGGATCCTTTCCCCTAAATTTTTCAGTATTTTAGTAATCAAAGTAAATAATAATTTCGCGCAAAAAGGACCTAGTATGTGGTAATAAAGTGGAAAGCAGAGCTGGAGAACTTGAAAATCCCCAGTTTCTTTTGGAGGTTCAGTGTATAAAGGGTGATTGGAGATATCTACAACCACATAGCCTTAAAATCACTTAAGACTCCCCAATACTAATATCCTTAGTCGCCTAGAATGGCACCCAAGAAATGAAATCAAATTATGTTTTTGTAAGCCAAAACTACGCAGCTTAATAAAAATATAATAACTAAAAAATCATTAATACACAAACCAAATTTCTAACGATACTAAAAAAAGTATGTTGACCTTAATTATTGCGACAGTTAAAAGTACTTCTTAAATTATGTTAACTCTTAATAGTATACCATATTAAACCGACAAAGATATTTCATTTCAAATTTGTCTGTCACTTTGGTATAAGTTATCATTTCATATAAGATTAAGTTTGATTTAACTTACTTTTTATCAAAGGAATTAAAAGCTCGTAAATTATAAACTTTAAAGCTTCAACCTTTAACCCTGTACAAGTTCACTGGTCGTGAGTCCTGATTGTAGGAAGTGGTATTTAATTAAATTAAACTCTAAAAATTATTTGATAAAATTCAAACGATGTACCGTTGATATATCGTACCAAATATCGATAAATAAAAAATATCGATAAAACTTTATAGTCACCGATCAATGCCAAAACTACGCTACATGTACGCCTATTTATGACGCTATAGCCCGTGAATGACTTTTATATATATTTTAGTATTCTATAAAGTAATAAAGATACGAGTTAGGCAAATAGTATACTAAACCCATAATATGTTGTGCATTACATATGTAATGTATATGCATATGCGCAAGATATATAATAGCTTTTTTATATAGAAACCTACTACTTTGGTATTGAAAATGTTTGGAAAATCTTAAAGTAAAAAAAATGTATAGCAACACTTTGAACACAAGTACTCGTAGAAATACTTTACGCAATAATCTGTATTTAAACTATTTTCTTTTGCACACACTTAACTTGATTTTGTATGGTTTTAAGTGATATATTTAATTTATTAATTGTTGAATACGAATTGTATACTTAAAAGAAAAAAAATATATCGATAATGATGTCGATAAAAACCTAATACGTCCTTATTAAACCTTTCTAGAAGCTGTCATGTTGATACTGTGACGAATTCGTTTAAAGCAACTGGGATCATTTCTTGGGTCCATTGGATATGAGGGGAGTCAAGGGTATCTACAATAATAATGATTTCATATATCATCTTCAATGATTGATCGTAATCTGTTGATCCATTGTTTGCCTATCTCCTGCAAGAAATAAGTAATCATGAATCTTTAACAATTATAACTAATCGCCATTTTTATAATCTACATTTGAAATTTTCAGATATTTTGTGTTGTTTCGTATTTAAATTACTTTATTCACTCGACTACTCGAATAAAGTTTAGAGTGTGGTAGTGCTATTGTATTTTAACACGCTTAACAAAATTATGTATGTTTATACTCATCGAAGAATAGGAATCATAAAATCAATCCCAGCGTTAATAAATTTAACTAAAAAAACATGTCAAAAAGCCAGACTGCAAATTTTCGCACAGACAATAAACCAGTAGAAATAAACGACGAACAAAATGAAATCGATCCAGCCGATATATTTCAAGTAGACAGCCTAGCTGGGCGTGACAGTGGAAATCAAGAGAGTGTGGCTGCTTGCCAACCTTTTTATTTATCCCTAAAACTTGATTCACACACGCCATCGCAACAAATACTCTACGGCAACCACCGTAAACTGCACGCATAATAAATATACATTAAAATACATTTGTACCGTGTTAACAAAGATTTAGTGGCCAATAAAGGGGTTTATGCATTATTTAAATAACATGTATTAGCTGTCAATAAATTGAATGCGCTTCGCCCGCATGTCCTTTGAACATCGTTTTTCGTTGATTTATTTTGTTTATATTGTTATTTATCTCAGGTACGATAAGTAAGTACTCGTATTAATTTAAATAAAGATTGTACATCGGACATCTATTTGTTTAAAATTTACTCTCTTACTCTATGCTGTGTGTGCTCTATGCTGTGTAGTGTCGGCTTAGAATAACACTACCCCATTTCTGCCGTTGGGTGTTCGTAAGAGGCGACTAACGGTATTGGGGTTCTTAAGGGATTATTGGGCCATGCGGTTGGAGACCCATCACCAACAACCTTTGTTTTACTATCTTTTCCCCACTCATTTTTCTAAAAGTGGTAGAGGAATTTTTAATTCCTTGGCTCTGGCTAACCTTTCTAGGGATTTATAGCCCTGAGTATATGTATGTATGTATGTCTCATACTCTAATTAATTTAAGCGTTAACTTATCCATGCTAATTTAAGTTGTCGCTTTACCTAACAAAGTCGTAAATTGTACAATTTCGAAGTATTTTTTTCTTGTGTGTGATAAAGAGATTATGTACTCGTATTCTAATCTTAATATGTATTATACTAAAACGTGCTAGAAATAGAAGACATTAAAATATTAGTCAAATTATATAAACTACAATGCGCGTTCATTGTTAAAAAATAAACAAATTCTGAATAGGCGTTGAGCAGACGGTTCATTTGGCACATGTTACAAGAAAGATTAAAAACAAAAGCAAGTTGAAAGACCTCTTGAGTGTCTAGCCAAAACCGACGCAATAAATCTCAAATACTCAACAATGATTTACATAAAATAGCCGAAATATATTCTCCTATGTGCATCCAGACAAATAAATAAAGAGGGACCAGTATTTGCAAATCACTCGAGCCAAGTATCTACCAAACTGATTCATATCAATACAAGGTAGTGAGAGAGTACTAGAACAATTTATATGGTGAGATAGTCGACAAAAGTTAAGATTTATCTACTGAATCCACCAGACTGCACGAGCGTACAATGTCGCTAAATGTTGGTATCGATAAATGATATTTATGGATGAGACACTTTTAATAACTTCTTTCGAATGTTTTGTGTAGGAAACTGCCTAAGTTCTCATTACATCATGATGGGAGTGATGGTTGAAAAGAGATTTTGAAGGTTTATAATTGTTTTAATATATAGACTCACAAACAGCCCCCGTAGCATGAGGCGTGTGAGAGCGAGTATGTCATGTGAGAAGTGAGATACTGACAGATTTTGAATGAGCAATCTGTCAGTTTCTCACTTCTCATGTGTCAAACGCGCTCTCACAAGCCTCATGCTACCAGTGCTGATATAGAAGCGCGTGTCGTGTATCCTTGTTTGAGCGCGTGTGTGTTTATATGATTGTGATTACCCACGACACTAGCTCTGCTTAGTGTGGGAATCAATGTGATCTGTAACTGTACAACTTTGAGAAATAAACGTTATTATTGTTATTACCGTTATTATATTAATATAAAATATACTTATGTGTATTATTTCTTACTAAAAACGTCTTCAAGTTAGTATCTCTTACTTAGGTGTAATATGTCCGTACTTATATATGTATCTTACTTTTATTGTGTTTTCAGTATCAAAGAATATAGAAACCTTATCCATACTACTATTTCGATTTTTCCGAAACGTATCATACGCGTATATTGCGTAGAAGAAAACAATTGCTATCAAATTTACGAGGCATTTCTAGTGCCAAGTCGTTTATGGAAACGTGGTTTTGTCTCAATTTAAATTCTTTCTTTTTTGATAAAAATCATAGTTGCTTATTAAATATAACTCATTTTATTTCCAAAAGTGATGGGAGTGATCGTTGAAAAGAGATTCTGAAGGTTTATAATTGTTTTAATATATAGACTCACAAACTGATATAGAAGCGCGTGTATCCTTGTAAGAACATTACTTTTGTGTGAGCGCGTGTGGGTTTATATGATTGTGATTGCCCACGACACTAGCCCTGCTTAGTGTGGGAATCAATGTGATCTGTAACTGTACAACTTTGAGAAATAAACGTTATTATTGTTATTAGCATTATTATATTAATAAATAACATACTTATATGTATTATTTCTTACTAAATACGTCTTCAAGTTAGTAACCCTTACTTACGTGTAATATGTCCGTACTTATATATGTATCTCACTTTTAATGTGTTTTCACTATCAAAGAATATAGAAACCTTATCCATACTACTATTTCGATTTTTCCGAAACGTATCATACGCGTATATTGCGTAGAAGAAAACAATTGCTATCAAATTTACGAGGCATTTCTAGTGCCAAGTCGTTTATGGAAACGTGGTTTTGTCTCAATTTAAATTCTTTCTTTTTTGATAAAAATCATAGTTGCTTATTAAATATAACTCATTTTATTTCCAAAAGAACAATCCTTGTTTTCGTATCTTAATTAATTAATATTTGCAACATCAATGTAGTTTAAAGACAGTAGACAGAATAAATATAACATAAATAAATTATATGCTAAATTTTGGACAAAAATAATTGGTTCGGAATTCTTTATCCGACTATTATAATAATTTGGACATTAAAACGGTCCATTAAATTTTGTTGCTCCAATCCACAGCTGGTTTTTGACGGGGTGTCATCTCAGCCACGTAGTTTGAAACTGTTATCAAATATAATTAATCTTAATTACAAAGCTAAAAAAGCTATTTAGATTCTAAAGGCATCTTTAATGAAGCGCCTTCTCATGCTACCGTTGGCTTAGAATATGTCATGGTAGGCTTTGAGAAAAGGTCGTTGGGTGCCGATCACTAATCAAACAATAGGCCAGTGCAAAATCACACGCTTTTATACTTTTGTGTTAGAGCGATGCGCCGCGAAATTTCATATTGTTATAAAAGCGAGGTAAGCAAAAAGTTGAATATTTCGTGGGCAACAAAACTTTTGGTCGACATGGTTGATAGGAAGCGCGACAATGCAGTATTCAGCCATATTGATATTCCCCGTTCATATTGCGGTGAGCTTTGTTGTTTAATATGACAGGCTGAAAGATATTGTCAAGTGCGTAGGTTTGTTTTATGTGTCCCATTGACTGCCCGCACATGTCATGAAATATTAACTTCATGTAACTGTTGCATTAATGTTTTTGCCGTGTCACATTCATATTTAAAACTGAGCCAATTTTGGAGTCGAGAAAATAGTAAGACTTTTTTGTGTTATTACAAGCTGTGTACAGTCGGCTTAATAATATAATAATAATAATAAATTTATTTATTTAGGCAACGAGACCCACGTGTTAATAACATTTTCCTTAGGCTATGCTAGTGACTATTTCTATCTTACGCTATGCTACATTATTTACAATATCTATTTATTTACAAAGGAGGCTGATACAGTGGAGCATATAGTGCGAGTCCAGCCTTCCCGCGATGAGTTGCAGGATGCTGTTGGAGCTGCCCCGCACCCTATCGAGCAGTGAGGCGGCTCGCAGGCGCATTGTCGCGAAGAAGCATTGAACTCGCGCCTCGGCGAACATGCCGGACGCACTGCAGAAGCGGGGCAGCCTCATGAACACCCTGAACGCGTTGTTGTACTGCACTCTCAGTGCATGGTACTGACGCTGCGTATAGTTCGCCCACAGGGCGCATGTGTAGAACGAGGTGCAGTACGCTCTAAACAGCGTCACCTTTACTGCGCTCGTACAACGCGCAAACCTGCGGGCGATCATATTCGCTCTAACAGCTAGCGCTCTTCTCTCACGCTCTATATCTGCATCGTCTTTTAGGTCAGAGGTAACGACATGTCCCAGATATTTAAAACGATTAACTCGCGATAGCTCTTGGCCATTTAACTTTATCGGAGGCACAGTAACTGGACACGCACCTCTCGCCTCAAAGACCATGCACTCGCTTTTAATTATATTATATTTAAGTCCGTGAGAGGCCGCATAACTTTCACAAATGCGTAAAAGCTTATTGAGACCACCGGCCGAGGCGCTCAGCAGCACCATGTCGTCAGCATAGTTAATGTTATTTATGCACACGCCGTCGATGTGACAACCGACACGGGCGCTGCTGAGCTCCTCGACCAGAGCGTTGACGTACAAGTTAAATAATTTTGGGGAACTCAATCCACCTTGTCGTACACCGCACTCCATCTTATACGGCTCGGAGACTGCGTCTATCCAGCGTATAACATTACTTTGGTTTCCATACCAATACCTAAACATTTGGATGATTTCCTGAGGTACATTCTGAGCTTTAAGCTTATCCCATAACAAATCATACGAGACCAAATCGAATGCCTTCGATAAATCGAGATAGCATGCATAGACAGCCGTGCTCCGGGCCGTGTAGTATTTGACAGTCTGCTTTAGGGCCAAGATTGCACTCTCGGTGGACAGGCCCGCTCTAAACCCAAACTGATTGTCGTGTATTTTGAGGTACTGATCCATCCACGTATTCAGCAGACTGTCAAACACTTTCGCGACAGTCGTAGCCAGTGATATGGGGCGATAATTGTTTCGGTCCGCAATATTACCGGTTTTGTTTTTGACAATCGGGGCCACCACAGTCCTCATCAGTTGCTCCGGTAGGTACCCGTGTCTGATACAAAGCGAGAACAGTTGTGTGAGCAGCTTAACAAACCCCGGACCCGCATTAAGTAAATGTTCAATACTTATCCGGTCATGTCCCGGCGACTTACCGCGTTTCATATGTCGAAGCACGAACTCGACATCCTTTTCAGTTACCGTCACGTTCAGTGCCACGGGTAGCGGTAGGTCAGCTTCACCTGCCTGCCGAGTTTCTGATGAGCACTGCTTCGGTTTCAACAACGATTTAACACTAAAATGCGCCCTAAAAAGCTCCGCTATATCTTTGGTATTACTAACACCGTCTACGTTGGCAGGGAAGCCCGACTTGTCCTTTAACCGGTTCGTTGACTTCCAGAAATTTTTAAAATCATTTCTAGAATGATGCAGTGCCAAAATATCCATTTTAATTTGGTCTTCGTGTGTTTGACACCATTTTAAACGCGATTTAAACTGTCTACGGCTTGTACACATATCTGCATATACTTTGCCTGATTTTGGTCTGTTGTCAGACATCCAGATCCAGCGCAGTCGAGCTTCCCTGTGACTTTCGCTGACGTGTTTGTTCCACCCCGATACATATCTCTTTTTACATACTTTATTCTTATTGTCGAAGCTAAACATTGCGGCCTCTCGCAACACAATTATTATATCGTTATACAATTTATCTATATTTAATTTATGATCTAAGTTCTTACAGTTACTATTTTTATATTCACATATCAATTTTGACCTAACATAGTTATTAAATTTCCGACAGCAATACTCGTTATACATATGAATTTGTACTGGTGTTCTAGTACCCCATACTACTTTATTATTATTATCTTGGCTCATACAATTAAGCGGTACTAATACTTTAGGACTAATTGTACGAATGGTAATGTCAACAATAAGCGGCAAATGATCTGACCATGAGACTCCATATTTTATGGATACATTTTTGACAGTAGAACGACCTATTTCCGTTACGAGGCAATGATCTAACCATCTGCACGACCCGTGTGCTTCACTCACAAACGTATGACTATCTGTGTTAACGCCGAGAAGCTCCGTGTCCACGCACGACCAATCATAGTCCTCACAAAAGTTCGATAGTTCCGTATAGAATAATGTTCCCGGGTGAGCGTTAAAATCACCAACCACGTACACGCACTCCACCTCCGAGTTATTAACAATAGCACTCACCCCAGCCAGGCAATCCGTAAATAGTGTAAGGTTCTCACTTTTATCCGTAGGCATGTACACACAACACACTATAAAAGACCTTTCACTGACACATACTTTAATCGCACATAACCTTGGGTTATCACAATCAATAATCGCAACTTTTGTAAACAATGACTTGCGCCATAGCAGCGCCACACCGCCATAGGGTCGACCCCGCAGCATCCCGGCGCTGGAATCCACCGCCGAGGTACCCGTGCAATTAAATTCATCATCGATATTATTCAGGAACGGTATTTCATGAGCGAGCAACCAAGTTTCCTGTAGCGCAATAATATCGCATGATCGGCATAGTTCTCGAATATGATGTATAGAACGCTTAACATTTTTACAGTTAAATGATACAATCTTACATGTTCTATCCATTAAGTTTTCTTTACTCTGGTCGTACTCTCAGTGTTTTTATGCGAGTTTCCTCGTTTATAGTTGACAAACCGCCTAAAAATTACACCCTCTGGCCACAGTTCACTGTTCAAAAATATCGGCAGTTTCCCCTCCGATATAAAAAACTTGTAGGCATCATGATTAGCTTCTTTGCGTATATAGATTTTTTCTAACGTAACCGACTGTTTGGTGTTATCGTATATATACTTTGTTATATCTGACGCTAATGTATTCTTGTGTATTTTTGTTATAAACACAGGCACTAACGTCTCCGCAGCTCTAAAACTTCCTGTAATATTTGCCGTCCCTTTCTCACCTATGTATTTCGTTGATCGGCTATTTCGTCTGTGATGAACCACTTTTTGCCATTCACCGTCATTGCCTATAGGTTGAGATTTAACTATTTCGGCCATCGTAGGTCTACTCGGATTTGTAACCGCCGTTGTATCTGATTGTTTATATTCATTGCGTAGCTGAACGGGTGACGACGACGAAGCTGAGTAGAAAGCGCTTTAAGAAGCTGTGTAGTGTAGGTTTAGAATAGCACTACCCCATTGTTACTTGTGGATGTTCGTAAGAGGCGACTAGGACTATTGGGGTATTAAAGAAATGGGAGCTATATGTATGTATGAATATATTTACAATCACATTAAAAAAAACACTATATTTCACATTTCCTCCTTGTGTCTTCAATCGGTACGTCTCTTATAGTCTTAAAGTTAGTAGTCTTAATATAAGAATACTCAATGTTAAATTTTGTTGAGAGGCTTTCACGGTAAAGTGCGCTCAAAATATAAACATAACATAACATATACTCACGGCTATAAATCCCTAGAAGGGGTAGCCAGAGCTAAGGAATTAGAAACTCCTCAGCCACTTTTGGAAATTGAGTGGGGAAAAGATGGTAAAGTAAAGGTTGTTGGTGATGGGTCTCCAGCCGCATCGCCCAAAAATCCCTTAAAAGCCCCAATACCGTTAGTCGCCTCTTACATACACCCAAAATATATTTGATATTATTTATAATTTCTGGCTACCATGATAGTCTTAGTATTAAAATATACCTATAGATGATAATGGTTATACCGGTATGAAAAATAGTTCAGCCATTTCAATATTCAACTAACGAAAAAATACATTTAAAACTCATACGATTTCGTGGAATTTTATTGTTTTTAAATAAATTTTCAGGGAACAAATACGCTGCTGCAATATTTTTACTGATACTGTTTTAAATTAACTTATAGGTTACTGCAGGCCCTGGGGCCAGAGCGGCTTCATTTTGTCGTTTTAGGTTTTCATAAAAATATCAATTGATATTTTATTGTATTAATATGTATTTTCCTTTTATATCTATCGCTGTATAGTCATGAATCAGAAACTCTGTCCTTATTATTCGGGTGCTAGAATTCCTCATTATATGACTTCATCAATAACCCAGCCCAGGTATAGTACGAGATAAATCAGGTTTTTCGAGGCTTTTAAGTGATTGTTTAGGCAATGTGGCAGGATTACTATCATTAACCATCATTTATTATACTACTATCCTAAGTCGACTTTCAAAAGAGGCTGAGAAATTTCTTTAGTTCGTGAATTATACTGTACGAATTTAAGTACGTCCTTTTGTATTTGTAATAAAATTGGTTCAATATTTTAAATCATAATGATGATATGAGTTTTTTCTTATATTTTGATATTGTTTAGCTGCAAATATAATTTATTTAATTTAAATAAAAGATAAACCATAGGTTTAAACAACATACGGCATCAACATCCTATATTTTAGAAAAACACGACCCTATGAACAAAATATTGAAATAACAAAATTCAAATTTCCCAAATTACCATGTCGGCGTTCAGCAAGCAAATAACTCTTTCGCTTACTCTAATTCTCTTTGTAATACTTTAGAACGCTCCCATTCCCAGTATGTCGGGCTTGCAGTCGACGGGCGAGTCATTTGTCTTTGCAAACGAACCGATTTGTGCGTCTGCAAATGGGTAACGGATGTTGCAGGAAGGCGGCTCGGGTCCGCCTCACTGACTTATTGGCTCCCTGAATGCATTAGGCGCTCATTGACTTACCACTTAGGCCGTCTTGAATCAGGCCCATTAGATTTTCACGCCGAACAAACTATGCATTATGGTTCGGACCGAAATAGGTTGTGTCGGTACATAACTTAGCTAAGGACAGAAATTCTGTTTCATTGCGATTTAGGTTTTGGGAGTTAGAGTTAATGATATCCAATCTTTGCGCATCTAGACTTGAAATAAAACCCATACTTTTTTG
Source organism: Bedellia somnulentella (assembly GCA_963576735.1). Lineage (NCBI taxonomy): Eukaryota > Metazoa > Arthropoda > Insecta > Lepidoptera > Bedelliidae > Bedellia > Bedellia somnulentella. Next base: position 5,014,483 of record OY755180.1, read on the forward strand.
CATATGAGTCTTTTTGCTGCAACTTAAAAGAATGTGTTTTTAAAATAGCGATTCTAGAAGTTACGCACAAATAATACTTTACGAAAGGTTCAAAATAAACTATTTCTTTTCGCTATGAAAAATACGGCTGTTAAACTGTCAAACTTTCCATCTCTCGAAATCCAATCGTTTGGCATAACAAAAAGGTTATTGTCAAAAAATAATGGGGCTGGAAACAAAGCGTGTTCACGATTGATGTTTGAAAAGTTTTCAGGGAGTCTCGGGGCGGATGAATAATTCCGAATACGAATCGGTAGTCAGTCAAGATCTGAGCTTCGATGCACTTTGTACGAAATCTGTTATATTATCTCGAAATATTGCACCGTATGTCGCGAACGATATTTCAATAAGACTTTTCTCATTTGTTTATGCCACTGTATTCTTTAGTTAGCCCGGCGGCATGTATTATATTGGCAAGTAAATTATGGCTTAGTTTTTTACTGTATCATTTATAAATGTTCTTTCTCTGTCTTAAAAAATACGAAGGATGGTAAAAGTATTTCTTATAAGTAGTACCTTAATATTACCTGTTGCAATTTGTTTCTTTAGAATTGTTTTCGATTTCACAGTAGTATGGTCGACATTATTGAACAAGCCGCAGAAGCAGTTAGGAAATCTTTGGTTTCACAGCTCTATCTAACATTATGCAAGTTGACAGAAGATGTTAACGTAAATATTCTATTTGGTATAAAAGTAAAATATTTCTAATACTAAGACCTTTTTTAATTTAATATGTTCTACATAAATTATCTCATGAATACTTTAACATACAAATACTAACAAATTCCTAAACACTTCAAGTAAATAGATTTTCTTTTTAAAAGCTGCTTTTTACTTGGAAAATCTAAAAGAGCGTCCATAAAAATCGAATAGCGTCGCAATTTAGATACGAGCCGGCCATCACTCTCCATTTTAATGAATAAGTAAACAAATTAGCAGCCCCAACATCGGAATAAGTGAAATGCGAAACAGTGAATTGAGCAGTACGGAGGCCGCATACGAAGTATCTATTTGAGAAAATGTTCATTTGATAGCTTCTTCTTTGATTTAGATGTAAGGACGTGCTTTCTAAATACGGCATTTCGGATCTTTAATTTGTATCGAGAAGGTAATTTCGATTTAATGAACTCATTATGATCATTTAGCCAATAGTAGACCAATTGCTGCAACTAAAAATGACCACAATAACGGGTCTTCACCAAGCCTTGCTGTTGCATTGAAAAAGTTTATTTTAACGCATGCATACTAAATCATAATACGAGTTTACCTAAGTTTAGATAGAGAGAGGCTATTGGTCATCAATTTGTACGATACTGGCAAGCTTCTTAAGTTTCATTTACATTCTTCAATCTATTCTTACGTGTCATCTTATTCTTCACACTTCGGGCGCCCACGTTTATGGGCAGAGCACACTATCTATTCGATCTATATGTATCCTTCGTGGTAATTTTAACTGATTCTACCATCCACATAGATTCCAAGATTTTATATAAGCGAAATAATATAGTTAGGTACAGCAACTTACCGTTTATAAAACAAGTTAAATAAATGTGTTTCTTGGCTTTCAACTCACGCTGCGTTGAAGCTGAGCTCGAGATATTTCGAGTGCATCATTGAAAGTAAATGCTTGTGTAATTTCAAGCGAGGTATGGTTGGATTGCGTTTGAAGACGTTAAGGGATGAAAACAGATAAAGTTTATGTTAACTGTTGACAATAAAAATGACCTTTATGGCAACAGAACGTGGAATAGTGTTACGGTTTCCGTGTCATTTCGCGGCACGCGCGCCTGTCCCGTTTAGAATGATATTTACGGTTTGGTACGGATTTATATTTGTAGGATAACCGTTTGAAAAACACTCTTTGGTCAAGTGGAGGTTTTGATCAACAATTTTATTTCGTATGATATAAACAATAAAATAACGAAAATATAACAACCGTGAAAGCTGAGAGCGCAGCAGCTACGCCCTTCAACAGATATATTTGGGTTCAAATCATGAGTCGGGCCTACACCATCATTTCTTTTACATTATAGTTTATTTATTATTATTGTTAATGTTGAGGGATAAAGTTGTAAGGAAACCCTCCTAGCTGAGTTTTACTTAGTCATAGTCATGTTGACAGTGTATTTGTACAAAAACGCCGATAGGCTTGCCTTCTTACACGTGAGTGCGATTTCTAAGCAAAATGTGCAAAATCAGAACCCTAGGTCACCTTAATAGTCACGCTTGGAAGTTTTAGTGCCTCCGCAACCACATCCAAAATATACGGCGTGAATGTTGAAGATTTAGTTGAGCAAAATAATGACGATGTGTGTTTTACGTAAATAGATAACTACCTTCCCGTTCAGGTAAGGAATGGTTACAGTTGCGGGGCTATTTCAGTAATGGGCATGATAACTATAAGCAAGATCCCCTAAAATAATGTATTTATCTACTAAAGAGAAGAAATTTATTGGTTATAATATATTTATTTTAATTTCTCATTTTTTTAATAATACAAAAAAACGAGTAGGTAGCTGTTTGTCCGTTGCAGTTGTTAATTTACTTTCAGTTCCAATTTGTTAGGTTTAGCTGACTATCAAGCCAAGTTTGAAAAGGTGATTGTATCTAAAAAGATGATTGAAGTGGTGAGTGTGGTTGAAAGATCACAAGTTAATAAGATATAATGGTGTTTGAAGTTTACTTACGAATAATTTATGACTGTTTCACTTTAGCTAATATTCTTACAGTTATGTTTTAGTGTATTTATAAAGTAATTTAGGATCATTATATTTTACTTAAAAGCAAACAACAGTGATAGCTCAATGGGTAGAACACCGGTTATCGTGTAAACGACTAGTGTTCAAATCCCGGGCCGGGCCTACACCCATATGTCTTTTCTAAAGACGTATGTGTGGTTCATTTATCATGGTTGTTGACGGTGAGGGAAAACATCGTTGGGGAAACCCACATGGCTGAGTTGTACTTAGTTATATGACAGTGTATTCGTACAAAAACGGCGATAGGCCTGCCCCCTATCACGTGAGTATACTGTCCGTGCAAAACGTGGGTACTGTGGACACCAGGTGAGAAAGTCACGTGATGTTCAGAAGTATTAGTACCTCTGCAAACCCCTTCGTAGATATTCGGCGTGAACGTTTATGTTATGTTATGCATAAAAAGTATACCTTTTTTTGTCAATTATGTATTTAATTTAATGTTTTTTGACATGAATTCCTCATGTGGGGATTATTACTCATAAATAAAAGATGTTATTAAAGGAAAGAAAAATTTCGACACTGGCGGGGTTCGAACCCGCGACCTTCGGGTATACGCCCCCGTCGCTCTACCAACTGAGCTACAGTGTCAGTTGGCATCCAGCGCGAAATTTCTCTATCCTTTGTTTCTTTTTTACACGTTCAAGTAGTTTTCTTTCCTTTAATAACATCTTTTATTTATGAGTAATTATGCATTTGGTAATTTTGTGAGAAAACTTATCGTTACGAAGAAAATCGCAAAAATTATATTGTTTTACTTTAAGTCTATTTTTTTCATTTACTGAAACGAAGTGGCGTTATGAGACGTTATTTTTATGTATCTTTGTGTATTTAGGTGGACTTTATTACCATTTAACTGTTTAAATCATTTTTTCCCGAAGAAAAAAAAAGCACCTGTCAAACATACATTTTCAACACATCCATCGACAAACATAACACCAACTTGTACCCATAAACAATTTCTATTCCAACTACAAATGCCACACATTGTAAGTACAGAATGCTTATAATGTATGGTTGTGGTGAATGCAATAGGTTTGCAGCACAGCTTGGATTCTGCTATAGCATATAAACGTTTACAAACATGGCAAAACCTCAGCGTCAGGTTGTCGCCGTTAAAAGATATGAGAATCCTGGCTCTATTTAATATCGAAACTAAACATGACTTTATATTTAGCTTAGAAATTGTTAGGTGTTTACAAAGCTATATTGTGGCGCCAATGACCGGTAATAAAGTGCTTGATAAATAATGGTTAATAGAACATTAGTAGTCAAAACATGATTGCTTTGATTACATTCTTGGCGTGTGAGTTCGGGAAATGGATGGGAAAGTATAATATAGCGTATTTTCTGATCTGGTCAGTTTATGGGAATTTAAATTATACATATTTTGTTTTTTTAATTTATAACTGTGTAGTGTCTAGCTTCGGCTTAGAACAGCACTACTCCATTTCTTCCCGTGGGTGTACGGGAGAAGTGACTAAGGGTATTGGGGCTTTTTGATGGGTTTTTGGGCGACGCGGTTGGAGTCTTAGAAAACTTTTATTTTATTATCTTTTCTCCGCTTAAATTCCAAAATTTCTGATTTCTTATCTTTGAGTGAGTGAATGTATGTATGTTTGATTTTATTTATAAATCTGGCGCTGATTCTCGAAGTCGTTACGTCACTTGTTTTGTGTTTAGTGATCGGGTAAAAAGCGAGTTTAAAATTATTTCCTGTGTCTAACAGGGTCTATAATGTAGAACTTAAAGTTCATTTTATAAGACCCGTAATACATACACGTTTTGAAATGAAATAAATATTTGAATATTGAGCATACATTCAGTATAAACAATTGATATTTGTAGCAGGTAATATTTGGATGTATTCCATTTCTTTAATTACAAAATGCTAGATAATACGTAACTGAAGTAGACTAAATTATTATATAATCCCTACTATGTAGTAGGAGTTTGTATTTCTATGGTTAAAATAACAAAGTTTTAAGTTTTGGTCACAAAAAAGGAAAGGATTTTTTTTTTTTTTAAAAAGCAGATGTTTTTTCTTTCAGAAACAAGTCATACATACACATACTCACGGCTATAAATCCCAAGAAAGGGGTAGCCAGAGCTAAGGAATTAGAAATTCCTCAGCCACTTTTGGAAGGTGCGCGGGGAATAGATGGTGAAATAAAGGTTTTTGGTGATGGATCTCCAACCGCGTCGCCCATAAATCCCTTAAAAGCCCCAATACCGTTAGTCGCCTTTTACGTACACCCACCGGAAGAAATGGGGTAGTGCTATTCTAAGCCGACACTACACAACAAATCACGTCTTGCTCATTCCTCCGTTTTGCTCAAAAACGTATTAACAACTCATGTAATATCTAAGAATCAAATATATAATAAAGTGATACCTTTACTTACTTATCACGCCCGTTGTTCCCATTGGGGTAGGCAAATACTATCGATCGCCACTTTGTACGATCCTGACAAATCTCTCTTGCTTCTGTCACCCATCATTCTTCTCATACATGCTCTTTTATTGTTATTCCTAAGGACTTTTGCCTTCGTAAGAAGAAGTAGTTCCTATCAAGTGCTAACTAGATCGTTCCTACAGAAGTGTCATCATTATATTACAAAAACATGTGGATCATTTAGTGCTAAACGGTCGGTAAGAAATGTCTGACATTATTTTGCATATCCATTAGAGAGACGTGGAAATTGCCGTCGCGTGTGGCTCTTTCGCATACTGCTGACAATTACTTGAATATATTAAGAATCGCTGGACGTTTCCAACTAAGTGTTTTTGCATTTTCATAACCGAGGAATGTAAGCGTTTTGCATCTTCATTTCAAATGGTTTTACGGTTTAATTATACTACTGTTCTAATATACTACATATTCATATCGAGCGCTCTGGAATCGCTAAGATAGTAAGCCTTGTGTGAATAATAAAAAGAAACTTCAAAACTTCACAAACATAAAGTTGCTCTAAGCCAGTTCGTCGTATTGTAAAAGTTGTAGATAAATATTGAGATGAGAAGGGCAAGCACGAGCGCTATTTTATCGACACGATAAAGGTTAGAATGAGATGGCAGTATACGATACTAAGTAAGTGCGTAAGAGATGGCTGCTTTATCCCACGCGATAACTAGTTTAAACATGGCTCGTGCTTGCCCTTGAGGTTCCAACAGTAACTCCCAACAATCACTTCAAATCCCTAAAACCTTTAGTAACCATATTGTTCATACAATTTAAGATGGATTATTGTTATTCTTATCCACTATAATCTAACTACACAATAATGGATCAATCATATATCCAACGAAGTCAATCCACCAACAGATCTCTCCTTTCAACTTAAAATTGTTCTAAAATTACACAAAGAACAAAAGGACATATATGTATTAACGGGTTTACGACCGGATTAGAAGGGGTGTGAAACAGTGCAGGGGATCCTAATTTACTTTAATTGTGACAGTAGACAATTGACAACCCCAAGAAGCTATTATTGGGATTTCGAATAATTGCCTTGGAGTCCTCGAAATTTTGGATGCGTAACAATTTAATGAACTAAAAGTAAACATTGACACAAGGAGAACTATTACAAGTTACTAATAAATTATTTGAGTTTTGGTGTATAATTGCCAGTAAATAGATCCCGTCTGGTTTGGCAGAGACTAGTTTTTGCCACTTTATGTGCTCTCGCAAACTTAAAAATATGACATATTTTTTCTATACAAGCATTTTATTCTCAATACTCTTTTTTTAATCCACACATTGTTTCACGTACTGTGTTCTTTAAGAATACTCGTAGATAATTCAAGTTTTGCCATGTAAAATCATAGAATATCACTACCCCACTTTAATCCGTGGTGGTTGAAGGATAGCCCAGTGGGTAGAACACTCGGTTATCGTGCAAACGACTAGTGTTCAAATCCTGGGTCGGGCCTACACCAATTTGTCTTTTCTAAAAAGACATATGTGTGGTTAATTTATAATGGTTGTTAACGGTGAGGGAAAACATCGTGAGGAAACCCACATGGCTGAGTTGCACTTAGTCATGTGACAGTGTATTCGTACAAAACGGCGATAGGCCTGCCCCCTATCACGTGAGTACACTGTCCATGCAAAACGTGGGTACTCTGAACACCAGGTGACAAAGTCACGTGATGTTCAGAAGTATTAGTACCTCTGCCAACCCCTTCGGGGATATTCGGCGTGAACGTTTATGTTATGTTATGTTATGGTTGAAGGAGGCTATTTATAGTAAATGGGGAATTAAAATACATTATTGGAGGCTGTAACACGTACAAAAACGAAGTGAAGGAGAATATTCTGAATTTTAATACATTTGTCGGGAAGAAAAACATAACATTGTAGTTGAAGCTCATAAGAGAAAACTATAAAAGGGAAGTATTAGACCTACAAAAGCTACTTCATTTCGACTTTTTTTACCTTTTTTTACTTTCAACTTAAATTCCAAAGGTGGCTATAGAACTTTTACTGCCAAAGCTTCCTGTTCCGAATACAGCATGTATGTAAATATAACCACATCCAAGGAAGTTTTTAAAATTCAAAGCCTAACCTCACCAAACTCTTATTGGCTTAAATGTAAATTATACTAAAATATAACTAAAACGAGCTAGCAATTGTATTTATATTCCAGGAAAAAGTATTGACGCAAAAGAAAAACAGCTATTTTCATTCATAGTAATGAATTTTCGGAATCGTTAACCGCTTCTCTGTTATGCTATGATCAAACCAAATTATACTGTAGAAACAAACTAAGAGACGCTACAGAACATAAATTTTCCAGCTACACGCCTAATCAACATAGAAATTCTGATTAGAATATCGGCCTCTATTACATTGAATTTACATACAAATTTGGTCCAATTGAATTTCTCAGCTTGATGCAACCTTGTTAATTTACTTAAAAGGGATACTGATTATCGATTTTGCTTCACTGTTTCCTATTAAACACATGTTAATGATGCAAATAAATTATCATTATTCTAATTAATCTCCATTTTAGAGAAATTTGTATTTTTGCAGTGATTTAAAATGTTAATTGATTATTATCAAAACCATCAAATGGTGGATAAGTGTAATTTTATTTAGATTGAATTTTAATTTTAAATTCATATTTGCTGATATTTTATTATGATTGGTGTTTACGAATGAAGGGTTTATACGTCAGCCTACACAATTCTCAAATTTGACGTAATCATTGTAAATGGCTCTCTGACGCGTGCCACCTCAAGTGCTTTTGTTGGCAGATTGCGCAGAAAATATCTTCAACAATGAATATTACGAGCTGCAATTTCATCTCCTTATTTTTAAAATTATGTCTTTTAGATGAAATTGTCTTTTAAAAGGCGCCATGTGGCCTTGTGCTCTCTAAATATATTTTAAGTCGAGCTTATTTGGCGAAATTGATGCAGTTAAAAGGGTGCATAATTTACTTTTAAGTTATTATTTTGTAATCGAGTTGTGCAGCTGTTGAAATCTTGAAAAAAGGTAACAAGTTTAAATAAATGAACATCTTTTTGGACTTTTATCAATAGTGAAATCGTTTATTTTTTATTTAAGGAATTCCAACTGTTACAGTAGAATTAACTCATTAGTTTGGAGGGATGCATTTAAAAAGGAATGGTTACAATCTAGTTGACTAGCTATTTAAATCCAATGTATCATATTTGCATTATTATATATTTAATTCCTAATTCCTTAGCTCTGGCTACCCCTTCTAGGGATTTATAGCCGTGAGTATATGTATGTATATATGTAATATATTTAACTACTAAGGATATCTGATTCAGAACATCGTAAAATGTACTACAAATTGTTGCAAAACTTAAATATTTATAATTACACATTCAAATTCCTCAGAACGCATTCGCACAGATACTGACTTTTTAGCACTGGTAAGAACATAAATAGCGATCCTTATATTTTTCACTTACTGTAGCAGCTCTAGTGGTAATTTTAACCGCATTAGATAGAACCATAGTCATGAGTATAATACTCTAACGCCCAATTTCTCAATTGAGTATTCCAGCTGAGAACAACTTAAGTTTCTTGGATTGAATCAGGCGTTACTTTGCGGAAATCCATAGCAATACTGATATTAATAAATTTCTTCGCTTAATTCCGCTAAATAATACCTGCAGTCTTTGTTGTTCTCAGTTCACCGAGTACTCGGTGGTCAGCTGCCGAACTGTCTACTCACTGCTCGTCAATGACTCGTGTTGAGTCGAAACGCGTCGCATGTTTGTGGTTGCCTGTGGTTTTCGCTTGCGGGTGTGTGTGTGGTGCATTGTCTGCTTTTCGATTTCTTGTAAGTGGAAGGGCGGGCGGTGCACAGTGCATGTTGCATGAAGACTGCAGGTATTATTTAGCGGAATTAAGCGAAGAAATTTATTAATATCAGTATTAACTTAAGTTTCGTTCTGTCGCATTGAAATCTTAACAACTGAATGAGACAAAACGATACTTAAGTCGTTCTCAGCTTGAATACTCAATTCAGAAATCGGCCGTAAGAAAGTAAATGTTTAATAAATTCAAAAATTCAAAACTCTAAAATTCACTCCATACATCCCCGAAGGGGTGTGCAGAGGTATGATTACTACTGAACGTCACATGACATTTCCACCTGATGTTCAGAGTACCCACGTTTTGCTTGGACAGTGCACTTACTTGATAGGGGGCAGTACTATCGCCGTTTTGTACGAATACACTGTCATATAATTAAGAACAACTTAGCTATGTGGGTTTCCTCACGATGTTTTCCCTTATCGTTAACAACCATGATAAATTATCCACATATATGACTTTAAACAAGGTTCCGCCTAGGATTTGGACCCTTATCGTCTACACAATAAAATTTATGGTTAAAAGAACTTACCTAAGTGAATTTCTACCAAAATTATATGAAATGTTACATCCGAAGAGATTTAGTAAACCATGTAGTCCGATTCAGGATACACTGCATGGTCACACCATTTAAGAGCGAAAATAACGATTTTTCAACTCATTCCGTTCATCAATCGGTCTCTCGTCCGCCAATCTCGTTCCTATGTTCGGTCCTTCATTTATTTTAACGGTATCTTAGCTGTGAATTTGCAACTGAAGGGTTAGATAGGTTCACCTTTCTCTAGGTTAGGGTGGGTACTAAATCTCTTCGGATGTAACATTTCATATAATTTTGGTAGAAATTCACTTAGGTAAGTTCTTTTAACCATAAATTATATTTCAATGTTACATCCTCAAGATTTAGTAAACCATGTAGATGTTTAGCGTTCTGGTTGCAAATGATAACATGTATTTGGTTCAATAAATTATTGCAAACAATAAAATTATTAAAATTAAAGGTATTGGTGAAAGTCCATTTCCCATTAAATTTCAAAGTATTTAAAAACTGTCATTTACTACTAAAACTAGTATAGTACCAAAAGTCAAAATACATATTTTGTTTATCACATATAGGATGATAAAAAATAAAGTTATACCAAACAGGTCGACTAGCTAGTCTATCTACTTGCTTTCTTAAACTACCAATGGGCATCCCTGATCAGTACGCAGCCAAAAAGTGTTTATGTCATTGTAAATGTAAAATGATTAATAAAAATTTCTTTTAAAATATAAAATTAATCTTTGTAGCCAAAGTATTTGAAAGAAGAATTAAACTACATGTAGCAACTATATCTTGAGATCTATACAAGAAGATAACAATGCTTTAATTAATAAATTTATTTTTTACAATAATATTCATAAATTACTTATACTCCTGAGATTAAAAAACAATTATATTTATATGCTCGGGGATAAGTCCAAACCAAGAGGAAAGGTTTGATTTGAATTTGCATTCCATGCATATAAATCAATATTCATAAGTTAGGTACAAAACTAACACCCATTTATATTTCACAAAAAATCGCCAAACTGTTGTTGGTTGATTAATTTAAGACATAAAACTTATTAATGAGTGTACTCTGTATTTGATACACCATAACTATAGAGGTATAATAGTACTTACTATTGCCAACCATATATATAGATATGACCATACCATAGTTAACAATATTTTCGACGATTTCAGTAGAAACTGCTTAACTAATTCGACTGGAAAAATAATCAGAACAAGACAGAATTAACAATGCTTTCTTTTTGTTAAACTTTAGGTAATAGAGTTATTATAATATCTTTAAAGTTTATAAGATTTTCGTAAAGATATTTTCTGACTTAATAAATAAAAAACAAAAGAGAGCCTTTGAATTTGCTAAGGCCAAAAAAAAAAGTCTGTATTTCTACACCTTTATTTAATATATGTCGAATGTTCAAAAAAGGAAACATTGAGAATTGCAGTTTCAAGGTACAAATGGAATGAAAAAATATTATAAGCATGAAGATCATGTTGCAATCAAGAATATTAATGTAATAAAATTAAATATAACATATGTATGAATATTATACAATATGTTTTGCTTGTGATGTAAATAGGTATATTTATGACTCGCCTTGACAGAATATGTGTTTAAAAAGAAAACCATATCTTGGCCTGTATCAGTATTTTCCTTTAATTATATTATTATATAAGTTTACGAAAATATTGTTCGGTTGCACAAAGCGGCACCGACATCGACAGTCACTGCACACTCAAACGGGAACCAATGGCGTGAGATATGATTGTATGTATACATACAAAACAAAAAACGATAGCATGCTCTCGATTACTATCCAATTAAATAAAAGTAAATAATTGACGTAAGAAATATAAGGGAATTTCATACCTACCCTGCTACATACCTGCGATATGCTTTAGTATAGTAATATTTCTAAAACCAACCCAATAAAAGGGAACTATATTCAGTTCGTTTTCCTCGTATGACCATGACAAGACCATAGACATAAAAATAACCGCCCTTGCATGCGGATCCATAAGCAGTTATAAATACGTTCTGCAAAAGGCGATTCAGATAAAATGTAATGATATAAGTTTAGTGTAAAAACTTCCAAAGACCAACTGCTTTTTATATATAATTTTTATATTAGAAAATTCTTTATTTAAATATGTAAAAATAGATGAACAAGTAACAAATTCAAATTTGTATGTTGGCAATTGCAAACACGTAAGTGGTCTTCGATGGAGAGGTTTCAATTGTGTCAGTTATGCTATTGGAGCCCTGTATTTACTAAATACCAACAGAGACATTCGTAAAGATAAAAGGTAAAGGTAATGGTCTAGAAGGAAAACGATGAAATTTATCAAGTTTGTGAAAACTGAATTTTTTCGTGTTCTTTACTTTTGGTAAAGGCATACGTACAATTGCTAAAAGAAACAAAATGTAAGATTCCTTTGAATCTATTGTGTTAATCGAGATGATTCCTTTATGATCTTTGAATGAATTTCTCGGTTTAAGAACTAATCTACAATCTCAATCACACATATATGAATATTTGTATATAATACATATATTTCATTTACAACACATGAATAAAACGTTTCTGGTACGTGGCCCTCAAAAATTTCAAATTATTTCACCCTTCCACGACGTTATAATTTACAAAGATATGAATGGATCATCAGCATCATCAGCACCTATGTGCATTGTGACAACACTGAGTGTACCTGTGAGCGTCTAGCAGGTGGCGGCCGGCGGCGGTGGCGGCGGCGGCGGCAGTGACGTGACATGTCCATCACGGTCTTCATCACGGCAGGTACAAGCACAACCGTAGCGAGCGGGGACAGTTGCGGCGGCCATCGGTGAGTTCGCAGCTGTTTGTCGACAGCGACAATAGTATTGCACGTCTTGTAATGCCATGTGGGCATCATAATTAGACAGCAAGATAGTCCGTCGTTTTTCGTATGTGGGAAATAATGAAAACTATTTTAATTTTCATATGTGAGTAATAATGAAAAACATTATTACCATGTGATTATTCAAAATAATGATGTTGATTCATCCATAACAAGGTTATTGGAGATGTAACTTAGAGCCAAAAGGCAATCAAAGCTGATATTGTGTTTGTAATTTTTCCAAACTATTATTACGGCAAAGTCAGCACCTCAAGTGAAATTCACTGTGTAGATTATCAGGTACCTGTCGATATACTTACCATCATACTGTTTCATGTTAATCCTGCTGGGATATATAACCCCAATGTTCAGAGAACTCGTCAGTGATGGGAACTATGGTCGTCTCGACCTTTATGTTCTTCTTGCTTGGGTATTTCATTCGTACTGGTTCGTATGACACATTATTTTCCGACAACTCAACGTTTTTATAGTAAAAACTTACGGTCGGTGCACACCGTATTATTTAATATACATGTAGTAACTATTTACTGATTGATGATAATCCTGAAATGAATAAAGCTACTTTCTGGGAAGTATCTCGTACAACCACTTTAGGAAAGCGCATGCCAATTGATCTTCTGGATAATAACTCGTATTACCTCTTTAAGAAGATTAAAAATATTGGATTGAATCAGGCGTTACTTTGCGGAAATCCATAGCAATACTAATATTAATAAATTTCTTCGCTTAATTCCGCTAAATAATACCTGCAGTCTTCATGCAACATGCACTGTGCACCGCCCGCCCTCCCACTTACAAGAAATCGCGGTTATAACCGCAAAATCGTATGACCGGCACTCGGTGGTCAGCTGCCGAACTGTCTACTAACTGCTCGTCAATGACTCGTGTTGAGTCGAAACGCGTCGCATGTTTGTGGTTGCCTGTGGTTTTCGCTTGCGGGTGTGTGTGTGGTGCATTGTCTGCTTTTCGATTTCTTGTAAGTGGGAGGGCGGGCGGTGCACAGTGCATGTTGCATGAAGACTGCAGGTATTATTTAGCGGAATTAAGCGAAGAAATTTATTAATATTAGTATAGAAGATTAAAAAGTTGTCGATGTATAATATTATTCATTGTGATAACGTACGGTAGGTGCACACCGTATTATTTGATATACATGTAGTAACTATGTACTGAATGACGATAATGCTGACATGAATAAAGCTACTTTCTGGGAAGTATCTCGTACAACCACTTTAGGAAAGCGCATGCCAATTGATCTTCTGGATAATAACTCGTATTACCTCTTTAAGAAGATTAAAGAGTTGTCGATGTACTATATTATTCATCGTGATAACGTACGGTAGGTGCACACCGTATTATTTGATGTACATGTAGTAACTATGTACTGAATGGCGATAATGCTGAAATGAATAAAGCTACTTTCTGGGAAGTATCTTATACAACCACTATAGGAAAGCGCATGCCAATTGATCTTCTGGATAACAACTCGTATTACCTCTATAAGAAGATTAAAAATTTGTCGATGTATAATGTTATTCATTGTGACAACGTACGGTAGGTGCATATTGTATTATTAAATATACATGTTCAAGAAAATACATTATGACAATCAATGTTCTGGTTAATATTACTTATTATCTCTTTAATTTTTTTTTAATATTGAACTTATTTACCGTTTTTATGATTCATGACACTTTCTGCGCTGTATCGCGTAGGTAAAACCACTTAAGATATACATTACATCAATCTTCTGGGTAATATTACGTTACTTATTATCATTTTAATAAGACTAAAAAGTGGGTCATTGATAAAGTTAATAACAATTATGTCACTTTCTGCGCAGTATCGCACCATCACTTAAAAAAGTGGATTGAAGAAAAAATTGTATAATAACTCATTAAGGGGCGTAAGAACATAAAATGATTATATTACTCACCGCCATTTTTGCCGCCAACTATCAAAAATGAATTTACATATATAGTATTTCGGAAGTAGGTCCTTGTCAATTCATATTTTTACTTGAATAGTCATTATACACTGGCATTTTCTATTTCAAAATATATGATTATGTAACAATTTTTATTTTACGGAGACGAGACGTGTTTCCAATGCAGCACACCTAAAAAGAATGAAGGACCGAACATAGGAACGAGATTGAAGGACGAGAGACCGATTGATGAACGGAATGAGTTGAAAAATCGTTATTTTCGCTCTTAAGTGGTGTGACCATGCAGTGTATCCTGAATCGGACTACATGGTTTACTAAATCTTGAGGATGTAACATTGAAATATAATGTGTTTTACCCATCGAGCTACTCGTATCACGACTTTGTTTCTTCCTACTGAGCTATCACAATTGTATATACTGAACTATCGAGGTTGTAAGTTTGAAAAAGGACTTGACATACATATACATACATATACTCACGGCTATAAATCCCTTAACGAGGTAGCCAGAGCTTTGGAATGAAAAATTCCTCAGCCACTGTTGGAAGTTGATTGGGGAAAAGATGGTAATAATAAATGATTTTGGTGACGGGTCTCCAACCACATCGCCCAAAAATCAATTAAAAAGCCCCTATACCCTTAGTCGCCTCTTACGATCACCCACGGGTAGAAACGGGGTAGTGTTATTCTAAGCCGACACTACACGCCAAAGTAAGTAAATGTAAATGTAAGTTTAAAAAGGACTTTAATTTACAAAATATATGTATGTGAAAAACCGCCTCCGCTAAAACACATTAAAATAAGCGTTTTAACAAGAAGCATTAGGTGAAATCGTTTCGACAGCGAGTTGTGACCACCAACCCGATTCGGGCGATTCTCCGGTCAAATTTCCAATTTTCTATACGTGACCTTTTTCAGTCCGATGTCACATGCGAGCCAAACGAAGTGTCTTTGAAATTCTAATTAGAAAATTCCCAAGCGACTTTCGGATTCGTCTGATTTCAACGATTTTGTCGAACATTGTGCTGGGTATTTAAATTTTATTCGAATGGGACTAAGCTGTTGTATGATTATGTTTGTAATTAGGTTTAAATTTATTAGATTTTATAGATATTAAGAGATATATCACTAATTATAAAGTTACTAAAATTAGTTTCTAAAAGTAGCTCATTTGATAGGGTGAAGACCAAAGTGTTTATATAAAAAATGGGATAGTGCTATTCTAAGCCGACTCTACACAAATATTTCTAGATATATATGCAGGTTTGAATAACTATTCTATTCACGTAACAACAAAATATCAATAATTTCTTTATAAAAAAGCAACCGTGATAGCCCAGTGGGTAGATCACTCGGTTATCGTGCAAACGACTAGTGTTCAAATCCTGGGTCGGGCCTACACCAATTTGTCTTTTCTGAAGACATATGTGTGGTTAATTTATCATGGTTGTTAACGGTGAGGGAAAACATCGTGTGGAAACCCACATGGCTGAGTTGTACTTAGTCATGTGACAGTGTATTCGTACAAAACGGCGATAGGCCTGCCCCCTAACACGTGAGTACACTGTCCATGCAAAACGTGGGTACTCTGAACACCAGGTGACAAAGTCACGTGATGTTCAAAAGTATTAGTACCTCTGCCAACCCCTTCGGGGATATTCGGCGTGAACGTTTATGTTATGTTATGTTATGTAAAAAAATCATTTTTAAACTAACTCATGCGATAAGATCAAGCAACATACGAGTACATATCAAATGCAAACCAGCTTGCGTTTGACATGACCAAAGATACATTCCGAACAAACCAAGCTTACTATGAACTTCCGAATGCATAAATCTACGTAATATTAGCTGGATCACAACTGTCATACTCAGAAAAAGTTTAGCAGCTTATTAAAGTTGTAGGGTTCCGCGTTAAAAATAGATACTGATAGAAAGTTATTTAATATTTTTTATCAGTTTGTTTTTAAATTAACTAGATCACATTTTGGCATAAGTGTATAGTTCAATAAACAACCCTAACGTCAAATAAAAGTGATCTGTTTTGTAATATTTCATTTTGTTTTAGCCTCGAATATCGAAAGGGCGAAAGTTAATATTTTAAGCTGAATATTTTTATTTTCGTTGTTTTATTAACACCACACACTTTGTACACATTCTATCAAACCTTTACGGACCATAACATTTCGTAAAAGGGGAGTTTTAGAATGCAAACTCAAATGTAAAATAGGAACTCTTTCAATAACGTCACTTTTAATTAGGTAACTAACATAAAAAAAATAATAAAAAAAAAGAAAAATGCATTAAAAAAATACTTCCCCATCGCCCTCCACCTCTAAATAAATAAGATATTTTTAATTTTTTTTGTTGATTCATTTATTACATTTTAATCCAGTAAATATTGTGAAATCTTATATTCGACTCCCTAGGGGCCACAATCTAGTTTATAAGTATAGTTTAATACCCCTTTGTATTATAATTATAAATGTTAAAAACCTTTAAAATAAATAGTTTCAAATTATTATTTTTTTAAACTCATTCCCATTGGGATAAGCAGAGATTACGTATAGCCACTTTGTACGATCCTTACGAAATTTATCAATGTACTTATACTAATGGTAATATAATTTACTAATAACTTTATATATTTCTTATTGCTGTGTAGTGTCGGCTTAGAATAGCACTTCCCCATTTCTTCCGATGGGGGTACGTAAAAGGCGACTAACGTTATTGGGGCTTTTAAGGAATTTTTGGGCGATGCGGTTGGAGACCCATCACCAACAACCTTTATTTAAACATCTTTTCCCCACATAACTTTCCAAAAGTGGTTGAGGAATTTCTTATTCCTTAGCTCTGGCTACCCCTTCTAGGGATTTATAGCCGTGAGTATATGTATGTATGTATTGTTATTATTGATGAATTGTAAAATAGACATTAACTGTGTATTCATTACTGTTATTTAACTGTGTATCCTAATAGAAAATTGTTGTAACATAAATCTGATCCCCAAAATAGAGCTCTACAAAAATTGTCCTCCGATGAATAGCAATGACAATATCTATAACGAGCTCTCCGATACTTTGCAGGCCAAATTAACCCGTAATGTCCTCTTTTTGTGGATATTTATTGGGCTGTTCATAGATTAATTTATCTGGCTATTGAGGGAAATGGTAGCGTGAAATTAACGGCGGCGGGACCCTAGTTGGCCGCACCTAAGGCGATGTCACCATTTCACCCCTTGTCGCAGGGACAGCCAAAAATTTGCGTTCTAAACAGACTACTCGTGGTCGCATTTCAATTTAGATTTAAATGAAATTTTGATATAATTACCCTTTTATCAAAGGATAATGGATAGAATAAATAAAGGAAAGAAAATTTTGACACAGGCGGGAATCGAACCCGCGACCTCGGGTATACCGCCTGTGTCGAAATTTTTCTTTCCTTTATTTATTCTTTATTTATTTGTAATAATCCCCACCTGAGGTTTTCATAAACAAAAAGATTTAATTTAATGTTTTTTGACATGAAACATTAAATTATGTGATAGTTAGGCGTTTCCAACATTTGCATTCTATCTGAAAAGGTAGACAAGTGGCCGTCCGAATTAGTTAAAAATTCGGAGGTAGGAAACGCAAACACTACTTGAACGTGTAAAAAAGAAACAAAGGATAGAGAAATTTCGCGCTGGATGCCAACTGACACTGTAGCTCAGTTGGCAGAGCGACGGGGGCGTATACCCGAAGGTCGCGGGTTCGAACCCCGCCAGTGTCGAAATTTTTCTTTCCTTTAATAACATCTTTTATTTATGAGAAAAAGATTTAAATTACTTCGTACCGAAGTTGTTTTCTTGATTGTAGTCTGATTACTAATTATATATAAGCATAGCTCTGCTAGTATAAGAAAGCTTTTAACTAGATATCGATTGATATAAAACAGCCATCTTTTTTGCACTTAGATAGTACATATAGTTATACTACACCAATGTTTTTAATTAAAGGGTATGGGTGAATAAGTAAATCATGAATTTACCACAGCTAGTTACGAAACTGCGTCATCAAGGTATCTATCTCGTTGCAGTTAAAGAATATTTACTCTTCATTAGCAACTGATTGCAAACAATGATTAAAAACTCCCATTTCACGTCTATTTGGAATAATAATATCATTTAAGTTTAAATAGGTTAATGAAAATACATATGGTGAAAGATGGTGAAGTAAAGGTCTTCAACCGCATCGCCTAAAAATCCCTTAAAAGCCCCAATACCGTTAGTCGCCTCTTACATAGACCCACCGGAGGACATGGGGTAGTGCCACCCTAAGCCGACACTACAAATCTTTATTTCACCATCTTTTCCCCATTCCAAAAATTTCGTTTAATTTTTCTAATTCCTTGGCTCTGGCTACCCCTTCTATTATCATTATTCTTACACTGGTAATAACTTGATACACTGTAGAATTTGACAATGCTATTAAAGAGTTTAGCATCGCAAACCCTTATTAAACAGGGGTTAGATAATATGTTCTTGTTTCTGTTTGTTCGGAAATCGCCTAAGGCTTTGTTGGTGATATCAAACTTAGTTGTAGGGAACCACACGGGTGAGTCCCCGCTGTGTCATCAGCTATTTTATGTATATTGGAACGTTGATGCTTTCGTAATGTTACTCTGATATTCACATTGTTTATGGTAATTTGAAATAGTATACTGTAAGAAGTCGTAATATAATATTTTTACAACACTGAGTAAGAGTGAATGTAAGACCATTTATGTAATTAAGAGTGAATTTAAGAGCATGAGGTAGAAAGTTCGCCCCTTGCAATATTAAAAAGGCAAAATAAGAATAAGTATCAATTTATAACTGCAATAAGCATTAAAAACATCTTTAATTTATTCAGACAATCATTATAGAAACATAATTAAAAATACCGTGTAGTGTCGGCTTAGAACAGCACTACCTTCCGGTGGGTGTTCGTAAGAGGCGACTAACGGTATTGGGGGCTTTTGAGGGATTTTTGGGCGATGCGGTTGGAGATCCATCACCAACAATCTTTATTTTACCATATTTTGCCCACACAACTTTCCAAAAGTGGCTGAGGAATTTCTGTTTCCTTAGCTCTGGCTACCCTTTCTAGGGATTTATAGCCGTGAGTATACGTATATGTGTATGTAATTTAAAATACATTATGAGACAAACCGGCAACTTAGCTATCTTAAGGCAAAAATATTTTAAGTACTACTCGTATTGACTGTTATCGTGATCTATAGAGAATATAACTAAATAAAGCTAAAACCAAACGTTGTGCAATACAAAAACTGCTCAAAAAATTCCGCTAAAATCGAATTTTGAAATAAGTTATGGATGGTTTGGTTGATTCAATCTGATTGGTTGATACAATCTTCTGACTTTTGTAAATCATACATTTGCTTTCCTTAAGTCTATTAAAATGCACTGAATCGTTTACGGATGTTGATATCTTCTCTATTTAGTTAAGTTCTCTATGTTGTAGTCCAACGGTTAATGTGATCCGCTCACGATCTGTAAATTTTAGGTTTGGTTACCCAATTTCGTAAGGGTTTATTAGACTGAATAACTCAAGTATCGGATAATATATCTATATAATAAACTTATTAAAATTATGATGATTCCGTGCTTCGGGGGGTTAGTCAACGAGCTAGTCTAAAAATTCTACCACACTAGAATTGAAACCGATACTTCCTACGGCCAAATCAGTAGAAATTAGTATGGTCTGAGACAAAACACTCTAGAAAATGTTAAATTTATAATCTTTTGTCTGAAATCGTTAACATAAAAGAGAAAAATAATTACAAAGTAAAAACTTTACTTTCAAATCCCTGGACTACAACATCCATTTACTTAAGAGAAGTTACGTCCCTCCCGTGCAATCAAAAGTGAATAATAAGAAAAATATAGTAGCAAAGATAAAAGTCAACGATATAAACGGCGAATAGCATAATAATTGTTCACTTTTATTACCTCATAATAATATGGAAATCTGAATGGTTTGTGTGTAACTTCTTTTATGACTGTTGGTTTTCGAACTTTGTAGTTTTTATGGCACTCTCACTATAAAAATTAATGCGTGCTTAGGAAACTTGCTTTTTCATTTTCATTGTTTGCACGAAACAAAAATACAGTTCATTCATAAAACGGAATCTAATATTATTTTCATTTACAGTGGCAAAAGAGATATATAGAGCCAATACGGATAGTGTTGTTAATAAAGACGACCGCGTAACACTTTGGAAACCAAATCGAAAACGTTTGTACGAAGGTGAAAATCCGTAGTGAAAAGAACAAAAGAGAACAATGATGAATGTGACAGAAGCAAGAGATATTTGTCAGGGTCGTACAAAGTGGCGATCTATAGTCTACCCTAATGGGAACTATCGGCGTGACTATAAGTAAGTATGAAATTGTTGACGTTAAAAGCAAACATTGCGAGGACATCCACATAGCTGACTGACCGTGTATGCGTACACAATGGAATTAGACTACCTCCTACGGAAATGCACTGTCCAAGTAAATCATGGGTACTCTGAACATAAGGTGACTGAAATTTCACGTGATGGTCAGAAGTATTAGTACTTCTGCCAGCCCGTCGCTGACTTGAAGCGTGCACGTTGAGTATGAGAATAGTTTTACTTATCACTTGGTCTAGTCGATTATTTTACTTCTACGCTAGCCATAATTATGTGTCCAATTATTTTAGTCGTTCTGCTCGTTGATCTCAAACTAGAGGTAGAGGTAAAGGGTAAAGCTATCATAATTTTTTTCTTTGATATTTTTTTATATTATACTAGTGGATCGTCCCAGCTTCGCACGGGTAGCGTTGTTTTTTTAAATATCTGAGGTTTCTTTCTTCAGTCACTGCTCAAGCATTGTGAAATTCAGCGCAATGTTTTCAATTTATTAAATTTATAGCACTTCCTTAACAGTGTAGTTTGGTGATTTTGAATGCGCTTTAATGAACGGTTCAGTATTTCGGTTTAGTAGTTTATAAATTTTGGAATAAAACGCTATGAAGTATTTATAACAATCTAAAAAATAAATCATTACGTTATATAGGATGCAACTACTGGCACCATCTAGTATGTTATACGTAAATTAGTAACGATTTGGTTTTGGTTACGGATGCGATGGCTTATTTTATGTATAATTTCGGTGTTTGTCTACCGATTTCTATGATTCTTTTTTTATTGAATAGGTAATAATGTTACCTTTTTTAAATTAGGGGTGGGTGAGAGGTTTTCAAACGTAAGAGTAAACAAACATAATCAGAATGATCTGAACTGCTAAGCTATCAGGAATTACACGTGTTATTGTGAGTCAACCGTAAAAGATAGACATAAACTGTTGAAGATTTTTTTTAGATAATTTTATGAAGATGAATTCCGTCATACATGATTTCTATGTAAGTTTAACCATTAAGGCTGCACACGCGACGGAAGCTTAAAAAATGGAGTAACTTCTCCCGTTTTCCCAAAAAATTCCCAAAATTCCCCTTTACTACTCTGCTGGAAAGTATACAAAAACCTGCGCAGGAGTATGAAAAATAATTGTACCAAGTTTCGTGAAAATCCGTCGAGTAGTTTTTGTTTCCATAAGGAACATACAAACCGACAGACAGACAGACAGACAGACAGACAGACAAAAATTTTACTGATTGCATTTTTGGCATCAGTATCGATCCCTAATCACCACCTGATAGTTATTTTGAAAATATATTTCATGTACAGAATTGACCTCTCTACAGATTTATTATAAGTATAGATTTATTACATTTTCTCTCTAAAGTCTCTCCGCGCGGTGCCGGCTTAGAATGTCACTACCCATTTCTACCCACAGATGTCGTAAGAGTATGGGACTTTTTAAAATGGTTTTTAGGCGCCCATCACCATCGAGACTTTATTTCTACCATCTTGCCTATCAACTTACAAATGTGACTGAGGAGTTTCCAGATCTAAATATATGGCTACCCTTTTTTATGTATGTCTCTCTAAAGAATAGCGTTTCAATGTTAAAACTGGATTGTCGTTATTGTAAACTTATATATGTTACTCTGCATTAAATTGTTGCTTGGTAAAACCTATGTATAATTTTAGTCCCTATTAAAACGTAGCTGGTTTAACCTGTGTATTAAAAGTTTTAAGTCTGCTGGTCATTGTTCGTTTTAATTATAGCCGTACGTTACAACAATACTACCAATTTGTGGAATTAAAATTCACACGGTCGTTTGTTGTCGACTGTCGATTCGATAAGCCCTTGTTACGTTTCGTTATCGGACGTTATCGTAGTAGCTGTCTGTATGCTGACAAGGGGGTAAAATGTGCTATGGTATTTACTAATTCTGCCTGAATACATTTCCTAAACATTACTTTGGTCCAATTTACACTGAATTGTCCTATAACATCTGAATACTTAGTGTTTTGGACATCAATCAATTTTTTCTCTACTACTATTACAAAGTCATAACAACAACAGGAACAACATATTCTATAATGACATAAATAGTAATGTGAATAAAGTTGTTTTGAGCCATTAGAGCGATTCAGGAATAGCACCAAGTAGCACTAAATATATAATTAATCTTTATAAAATATTTATTAATACAACTTATAACTTAGATTAATATACTTCCAAAACTATTTAAATA
Source organism: Bedellia somnulentella (assembly GCA_963576735.1). Lineage (NCBI taxonomy): Eukaryota > Metazoa > Arthropoda > Insecta > Lepidoptera > Bedelliidae > Bedellia > Bedellia somnulentella. The sequence goes on from OY755180.1 coordinate 5,037,700, forward strand.
CATATTTTGTCAACCAAAGACTGGTACAATAAAAAATATTTTTTTCATTCTGTGACAGACGATTTAATTTATCACAGACGGGGCGACTAGACCACTATAAAAACAATGCACTAACACGGTAATGGAAAAGTTTCTATTTTCAGTTGTTTTTGTCCGAGATCCTCTCTACTGATTCCTTTTATTGAAGTGTAAAATAAAACAGCAGTTACCGAGTTTGTACGTTTTAGGAACTTCTCGTCGGATGTGACAAAGTTTGTCGGGATCGTTTGAAAACAACTTGTAGTTTTGTAACACGAGTTACACTTTTAGGAAACAGAATTGTCATTCACATTAACAATGGTTTTTGTATTGTGGGGTGATTATGTTGTTTTAGTGTACTAAAGTACGATACAAACTTAAAAATAAGCACATTAATAATAACATCCAATATTCTGTTAATTGTCGCGTAGTGTCGGTTTAGAATAACACTACCCCATTTCTACCCGTGGGTGATCGTAAGAGGCGAATAAGGGTATAGGGGCTTTTTAAGTGATTTTTGGGCGATGTGGTTGGAGACCCGTAACCAAAAACGTTTATTATTATCATTTTTTCCCCAATCAACTTCCAAAAGTGGCTGAGGAATTTATCATTCCAAAGCTCTGGCTACCCCGTTAAGGGATGTATGTATGTATGTATGTATTCTGTTTATTCTGATATAGAAAAAAGATCGTCAAAGTTCCAGAATCAGGATCGCTCTGACCTCTTACAATAAAAGATCAGGGATACAAAAAAATAAGACACAATGAAAGCTATTTACAAAATGTTTTAAATATGCATAAGGTTGGAATTGACATACTCTATTCATGTTCAATTAAGCGTTGTATATGTTTTTTAAAGTATTTTTTGGCACAGAAAGTCCTTTATTTGTAAAATAGTGTTAAGTTTTGATTACTAAGAACTGAGATTTAAAGAGTAAAGTGCAAGAAAAAGTATATTTATATTGTAATCTAATATTATGTTTTTTTTTATCACACAGTACAGCTCAGTTTTTCAACTAACATTTACCAAGACCGCTATAAAGTTGTTGGGAGGCCATACATTGTTTTATATAGATGCTATTACAGCAGTAATTTTCCCAGTTTGATCACAAAAGTGTTGTGTAAGTAAAAAGTTTGAGGACTCCTTATGATACAACAGGTGTGCCAGAACACAAAGCTGCTAGTCTTAAAAGTGTTATCAACGTTAAAAAATAAAAGTTTAGCACATTTCATTTACCGTAAGATAAGGATATTTCCTCGAAGTTTTCAAGTTTTAAAGCTATCAAAATTGTGAAACGTAATCTATTTTTATTTTTAGCAATAGTGTAATATGATCAAAATATAGTGTATAACCATTTCTTTAATAGTTTATTTTTTTGATGTCTTTAATGTTTTTAATTGTATATTTTATAATCTATGAAGAGAAGAATAAATGCAGTAGAGACAAAGTTCCACAGACAAATTAATTTATCTGTATTTGATAGAATGAGAAATAGTGTGTTTTGCAAACGTGCGGTATATATATATATATATATATATATTTTATTCATTTTACAGATAGTTTGGGCTGAATTGAGTGGTTAAAATTAAATTAGTAAAAGAGATATATAGATCAATCTGAAAGGTGATGTCAACAGAGGTCGATCACGATGGTCATAATAGATTGAATGCGATGTATGCTTAAAATAGTAGGCATACCAAAGTATGAAGAGCAAAGGGCATGTAATGTAGACGAATCTGGAGTGGGTTGCAAGGATCGCAGAAACCTAAAGGGAACAAAAGGTGTGGGTATAGGTATGTATAAAGTTATAACACTTATTAATTTTTCATTGTACAATAACAAACGCAATACCTATATGTTTTCATTATTTTTTATATTATACAGCATTTCTTTTACAATTAATTTAGAGTTCATTTCGCAATAGAATATCTTCAAATGTTTTCAATTACCTTTTAGTAATGAACTATATGAATGAGTGTACTTAACCAACAACGTCCCGTAAAAGTTTTTGGTGACAGCTCCGCCGTTGATTATTACAATTAACAAGCAGTAGTTATTACGCTTTTCCTCATATTAATACGAGATGAAGTTTGTATAGAGCAAATTCTAGGCGGGCGGCGCGGCGGGACGGTGCGGGGCGGTAGTCCGCGGCAGTCGTGGGGCGGAGTTTCGGCGACAGCTTCAGTGGGTGGGCAGCCGGCAATCGCTAGACCCGCGTTTGCTGACTCAGAAATGCCGCGCGAACCACGATGTCACTTACCCCGCGTAAATATTTATGACGAAACCGACATTCGCTAACTGTTTCCATAAATAATATTCAATCTCCATGTGTCGTCGTCGCAACCCGCGAATGGTAGTAAAATGCCAAATAAATACGTTATTGTGAATAAACTGGAACTAAAAGTATTAATATTGTGTGTGATTTTCATTGGTCATGTCATCGACACGAGCTTGGCGGCAGAAATGCCGCACGATTGTGCGTATCGCAGCAACCCCAACACGGAAACGGCGGAAAATGCAATACTATTTTGCAGGATTCGAACAATCAACAGTTTAGACCACCTGTTACAAAACATCAGTCAAACCAGTTATGAAGACATCGTTTCTTTGCAAGTTCAGTGCAGTGATATTTTGTTCTTCGAAAGTAATTTGATAGCCGAAAAAGTCACAGCGAAACCAACACCACTACCTAAGCTAAGAGACCTTATCATAGATAAATGCAAGCTTAGAAAGATACCTGCACGTGCATTTGAAAACTTTAAAGATTTGAAACGTTTGCATGTGACAACTCATAATAGTGAATGGTCTGCAATGACAATGGAACTTCACGAGCAAGCCTTCATGGGTTTGAACGAGTTAATTCAATTAGACTTAAGTGATAATAATATATGGAGTACTAAAACTGAAACATTTTGTCCACTGTATAGTTTGAAAATATTAAATTTGACTAATAACCACTTACAAAATATACAAACAATCGGATTTTCAGATTTATATAAAGAACATAACTTGAGTGTAAAAAGCTGTAATTTAGTTTTAGAAATCTTAGATATGTCCTACAATGATTTGATTGTTATAAATAATAACGGTTTATCTAAACTACGTTCTTTATCTAAACTCTTACTTCAAAACAACGCAATCTCTACTATTGAAGATGGTTCTTTCGAGGGCTTAGTAAATTTGCAAATGTTAAATTTATCTAGTAACTATCTTAATAGTTTACCACCAAATCTATTTGCAGAGACTAATTTATTACAAGAAATATATTTATCAAATAACACCATTAATACTATGTCCCCGGGTTTGTTTGAAGGCCTTGAGTATTTGCAGATTTTAGATTTATCACACAATCAATTATCAAGCGTTTGGATAAACAAAAACACATTCCTGGGTTTGAAAAGAATGGTTATACTTAATCTTTCATATAACAGACTAAGTAAAGTGGATTTTCATATGTTCCGTAACTTAAACAGTTTGCAAAAACTTAATTTGGAACATAATGATATATCTGTTATTGAGGAACATGCTTTTGAGCAACTTCGAAATTTGCATTCATTAACTTTGTCGCATAATAAACTTCTTCATATTCATTCATCCTTATTTTCGGATTTGCAAGTTTTACACGAAATTTATCTCGATAATAATAAAATAAGACACATCGATGAAGATGCATTTGAAAATATGACCAATATTGTGGATTTGGGATTAAATGACAATCATTTGTCTTTAATTCCAAACTCTTTACGTAAATTGCGATCTTTGCGATCATTGGATATCGGTTCTAATAATATTACTCATCTTCATCAAGAACACTTTAGAGGATTATCAGAACTGTTTGGGTTGAGGCTTGTAGATAACAAAGTGTCATTTTTGGATGATGATACTTTTGTACACTTGCCCCAATTACAGGTATTAAACTTGGCTTCCAACCAAATAAATCGAGTATCAACGGGTTGTTTTAAAGAAAATGTTAAATTAAAACTCTTGAGATTGGACGGTAATCAAATCGCAACATTTAATGGAATATTTGACACTTTGGATACTTTAGTATGGTTAAATATGTCGGAAAACCGAATATCTTATTTCGATTTTAAGAGTTTCCCGGCTAGCTTAGAATGGTTAGATTTGCACAAAAACTATATTGATAACTTCGTTAACGATGATATGTATTCCCATATCAGTATAAAGTTACTTGATTTAAGTTATAATAATATCAGTCAATTAACTGTTACATCAATTCCTAAATCGGTGGAGAAATTGTATTTGAATGATAACAATATTAAATTTATTCAAGTAGGCACTTTTTCGAAATTACAAAGGTTAACGACCGTATCGCTAAATAATAATAACCTTGTCCAACTTGACATGAATGCTTTGAGGTTAGACCAAATAGATGAAGATAACGACTTACCGGAGTTTTTTGTTAGTGGGAATCCATTTGTGTGTGATTGTTCAATGGAATGGATTCAACGCATTAATTATTTGAGCCACAATCGACAGTACCCTCGAGTTCTTGATTTAGATAAAACATATTGTTCCCTTGTTTACTCTCGTGGTAAAGAAAAGAAAATAATTATAGATATGTCACCATCAGATTTTCTCTGTCCCTATGAAAGTCATTGTTTTGCTCTATGTCATTGTTGTGAGTTTGTAGCTTGCGACTGTGAAATGATTTGTCCTAATAATTGTAAATGTTATCATGATATAACTTGGAATGCAAATGTTGTTGATTGTTCCCAAGCTGGTTATACTGAAGTCCCAGATCGCATACCGATGGATGCAACAGAGATTTATCTTGACGGAAATGATTTGAAATACTTAGGAAACCACGTGTTTATCGGCAAGAAAAAGTTACAAGTACTTTATTTAAACGGTACGAACTTGATAGAAGTAAATAATCAAACATTCAAAGGTGTAGATTCGTTGAGAATTTTGCATTTAGAAAATAATAAGCTGGTCGAATTAAAAGGGGACGAATTTGTTCATTTAAATAATTTAAATGAGTTATATTTGGACCATAACACTCTTACACATGTAGCAAATAATACTTTTTCTTCACTGAAATCTCTTTCTGTCCTTCGAATCGATGACAACAAGCTTATAAACTTCTTTCCTTGGAAACTCTTAGCTTCCTCTTCTAAAAATTTAGCTCACGTTTCCATTGAAGGTAATCAATATTCATGCGATTGCAAAAGTATAGCTGAATTAGACTCTTGGTTGAGACGGGATCCAGGGGACCCTGAAAAAATGTTATGTACTGATACAGAAGGAAAACCAACTAAAATAACTATAGCTTCAGTTCTCAGCCATTGTAAAGAATACTTAGGATCAGTAGGTGATCCAAGCGTTATGAAAAATGAAATAATATCTAATTCTATATTTGTATCGGATAGTTACTTTGTTATCATTTGCGGAGTAATTATAATAGCTGTTGTAATATGCCTCATTGTGGCCATATGTTATGCTTTTAGATATGACATCAGTGATTGGTTTTACACAAAATATGGTGTCCCATTATTTAAGGAACAGTCTTGTTCACACGTAGATCATGTTATTGAGGGAAACTGTAATCATATTTATGATTATTACGTGATATGCAATACCAAAGATACACACTTCGTTTATCGAAGCATTATGTCAGAACTAGAGTTCCGCAAAATGGCTCCTAAAAAGCCACAATCTAATGAATCCTCCCTAAATATTCTCACTTTGGATGGTTTTTCTAAATCATCGAAGTTATCCAAAAGACTCTTGATAATCCTCACCACAAATTTTCTGTGTAATGATCTATGTGATATTCACTTTAAAAATATGTTTTATAGTTATTTAAAATCACTTAACCGTAGTGACTTAAATAAAGTAATATTTATAAAATTAGTCGATTACAACCAAATAAATGATGAATTAAGTTTAATTTTAGATAGATTTAAAAATATTAACTGGAATGACTCAAGATTTTGGGATAGTTTTGTCGCTTTACTCAATTCTACTGATACTATAATCACGGTAAAAAGTTCAGAAAGAAATATGTTCAAGAAATCTTTACGGCAAACCCCGACGTTACGGTACACCACAATGCCAGTTACTGGCGATAGTTGCTCAAAGCAGAATTTCACGAATTCCTTACAGTATTGTAGGGGAAGGAATGACGATGAGTCTCCACAAAATGAGAGTTCTCCGTCGTCAGACAACTACGGAGATGGGAACAATTCGAACAATAGCTACATGTCGATCGACAACAGAACATGTTCTCGGTTTAATTACGACCTGCGGCTGAACCCCAGCAGTGGTCACGTTTACTCTAGGGTGGAAGACATTTCTCCAACTAATGTTTCCCGCGCTTTGCCCGGTGCTGGTGTAGAAGGGCGGACGTACTTTGTTTGAGCTGAAAGGTCTCATTAATATTCCCCCTTAGTACTCTTCATAGTAATTACATGTCTTATAAAGGTGTCTACGTTCTTAACCGTTGTAAAATTCCAATTTATAATTTTGGTGCGAAACAGTCGTATTGGTGAGCAAAAATTACAGATGAAAAAAGTCAAATTAGATTGTACAAATATTTATATTGATGTAAAACTTGTATATATATAATATATTAACTCAGATTTGTACACAATATATGTAAGCTAAATTACGTTGAATCCATCGATCAATTCCTGAGGATAAAGGTGACACAATTAATAATATAAAATGTCTCTAAAAGCACTAAAAATAATATATACTAAAATTTTTCGTTTGTTTATGCAAAGTATGCAGTTATTTTATTATATTTAAACACTCTTTTATCAATCGTATTATTAAATTATAGTGATGCTGTAAATACCGTATTGATTAAATTACGCTTAGCGTTATTATTTAAATTCACTGTAACGCAACACCAATTACTTAGGATTATAATTATAACAAACTGAATGTATATCTGTAACAGAACAAACTAATTTTAATTAATTATTTTATTACTTATTGCTAGTAGTTTAAAAAAAACGAGTCGTTAAAAGTATGACCCATATGTATTGTACATACAAAAATTAAGATATTTCTTGTTTTGCTTTGATCAATATCGAAAGGTTATTTGATGGTGTATTCAATTTCTCTTTTAAAGAATAAAAAATATTTATATATTAATAAATGTTTATTCTCACAAAACTTTGTAACCTAACATAAATTCAGAGTATTACCCACAACATGTTACGTTTCAGTTAACTTGTAACAGCTTTTATTCAATTGTAAAATAGTATAATTTTAAGCTAAATCGTGATATTAGTAATTAATATTCCAAAAAAACTAAATGTATTTTTTGCAATGTAATTATAGTAATAAGATGTAATTGAATGATATTGTTTTGTATAAATTGTACAAAGACATCTTATCTTTAAATTATAATTAAATTATACTGACGTTTTGATACTAGCTACAGTCTTTTATTTATTGTAGTTCGAATAAATGTTTTGACTCAAAAGAGTTTTGAATAATTTTTGAGTTAAAGAAAATGTAATTATTTTTTCGTCGAAAGTTTACTTGACCTCAGAGTGGCTGGGATTTCACGTTAACATTTGATGTTTTTTATTTTTAATTTCTTAATTATTTAGTTCGTTAAAAAAGTTTTTCATCGAAAGAAAAAAATTCAAAGTTTTAAATATATAATATACTATTACTATATATAATATAGTAAGAAACCTTTAGAGCGGTGATCAATTGTCTCTGCCTATCCCAATGATATATCTGTCCGTTAGTACTAAAGTCAAAATAGATTTTGCTGTGTAGTGTCGGCTTAGAATAGCACTACCCCATTTCTTCCGGTGGGTGTACGTAAAAGGCGATTAAAACGGTATTGGGGCTTTTAAGGGATTTTTGGGCGATGCGGTTGGAGACCCATCACCAAGAACCTTTATTTCACCATCTATTCCCCACGCACCTTCCAAAAATGGTTGAGGAATTTCTAATTCCTTAGCTCTGGCTACCCGTTTCTTGGGATTTATAGTCGTGAGTATATGTATGTATGTATGTCAAAATAAATTACACTAAAATACAATAATTCTCTCATTTCTTTGACGACAATTATGTCTCTGGCTTAGTAAGTTTTTCATCTACATATTTTTTAAAATTTATCTTAGGAATAAAAAAAATACTTTTATGGAACTAATTTGAAGTTAGAACCTAGCAAACTGAGTTGTTTAATGATAACACTATCTAAGCAAAACGTACTCAGAACACCAGGTGAAAAAACTAACTTTAAATTAAAAGATTTGAATGATTCTGATTCGGGGCTGATGTATGATAATAAATTTTGGGTATTGCAACATATACCTTATAGTAGAAAGAGTGAAGGCAAAATACGGTAGATGAGAGTAAAGTGCTAAAAAAGTAATATGCAGTCAACGTGGCCTTGTATTGTTAGTGGTGCTTTTGGGAAACAGTTGAAAACGTTATTTTAGAGGCGGGAGTCAAGAGCATAAATGAGACAAATATTGAATATGGACTAAGTAAAATAAATTTAGCACATTGGCAGAGAGTGGTGAATGATAGTCTCTGCTCTACCTACCCAAATGGGAAGAAAGGATGTGAGTATAAGAAAATAAGTCCAGAAAACTTCTGTCTAGGTGACAGAAGTTTTCGGGGATATACGGCGGAAAAGTATTTATAAGTAAAAGACTATAATAAGTAAGTATATAAGAAAAAGACTGATTTGTGAACGGAGAGGGAAGACAACGTGAGTAAACCCACATGGCTAAGTTGCACTGAGTACACTGTCCAAGCAAAAACGTGGGTACTTTGAACACCAGGTGGCAATGTCACGTGATGTTCAGAAAAACTAGTACCTCTGCCAACCTCTTCGGGGCTACACGGTGAGATCGATGGAGTTTGATCATGGTACTAAAATAATTGAGAAAAACATATGGCTTTCCCTATCCTTTATTTTCATAAAAATATTTAATTTCCAAAAAAATTTTTTTATGATATTTTTTTTATAACTATGTGATACTGATATGAGCCGTGTAGGTGCTCACAACTGAACGTGAGCACTTCCATGGCTCATCAAAAGTATGCACGTTTGAATCCTGATTTGGGTTCATACCAATATGTATTTTCAAAGTTGGAAGGTTCGCTCACGTGATCAAGAGCATGTCTATCGCCGTTCTTGTCCCATACACTATCACATGACTAAGTACAACTCAGCCATGTAGGTACAATACAACAATACTACAACCATAATAAATTAATTACATATATGACTTTAGAAGAGAATTATTGGTGTAGGCCAGACCCGGGATTTGAACCCTCATCATCTGTAAGATAAGCGGTGTTCTACCCACTGAGCTATCACGTCGCCTATTCTTATTGATGAAGTTGAAAAAATGAGGAATTCTTGCACCTCAATATATATAAAATCAAATCATATTTAAGATATCAAGGATGTCATCAACGATATATTTATTACTAGCTTTTTGCCCGCGACTTCGTCCGCGTGGACTACATTTTTTGCATCCGCAGCGCCATCTAGTTGAATCAGTAGGAAACTCCAACATACTTCGACAATACTTCCACAAATATTTTTCATAGTTTAAGAAGAGGTAAAGTATTAAAAATTTATACATACATAATATACTCACAACCATAAATAAAATAAAAAGGAAAGAAATATTTTTAAGTGATTGTTGGGCGATGCAGTTGGAGACCCATTTGACTACCTTTTCCCCATTCAACTTCCAAAAGTGGATAGAGAATTACTATCTCTGAAGCTGTGGCTACCCTTTTTGGGATTTATAGCCGTTAGTATATAGTCATGATTGATTGATGGATGAATTTTATAAATTCCTTTTTGTAGTGGTTATATCAGTCAATCAGATCAAGTTTCAAATTTCTAATACAGTATATTTATAGATCAAAAATCTGTATACTATATTTAAATCCCTTAGGGGATGAGTTCCAAAAAACTTTTTATTTGTTCTTGCGAATCATGAAACAAACCATTTTGTACCAAGTTTTATATGTTCAAATATGAGAATATCTCACGGCCTTATGACTCCTCTAGTTTGTTCTTGACCTTAGGGTAGATATGGGGTGGTTTGATACTGACAGTATTATTTGTTTGTATCCTTGTTTCATTTTAGGGTAAGATATAAACTATGCAGCCTATAGTGTTGAGTGAGTCATAAATCCTAGATGTTTAAATATAAACCAAAACTAACTCAAGGATGGTGATCTTTTTCGTATGCATAAAAATGTTGGATGTGTAAGAACCTGTGGCACTAAAAATAGTCCGGTACACTCTTCGACGCTACTTATGTTTATCATTATGTTCTATTTATTTTATGATGAGTGCACATTTCCTTTCTTTATATGTATGTATCTTCTGACTGCAAAGCAAGAACGTATAATTTAATGTTATGTATGTTGCGACTACATTCCATCTTAACACCTCAACTACTGGACTGAAAACAATTTTTTCAAAAGTTTAAAACTATTTTGGATGTAAATCTAAAATGTAAGCTCTAGCTACCACTTTTTGGGATTTATGGCCGTGAGTATATGAATTTATGTAAAAAAGAAGCACTTTTTTTTCCCCCAAGGGCCTGTGTGGTCCCTCTAGTTCGCAGCTGGCATAACTTACCACTATAACGCATTGGAGAGCCATTTAGTCATTCTTTCGTTAAAATAAAAACAAAACATGCCAAAAGCAAAGGTGTCAAAGACTAAAGTCTTGTCGATAGCTAGGGCAGTGGTTAGTCTGATTACGTAGTAATCTCTATATAGTTTGTGGAATATCTTTAGTAAGTATGGATAGCAGTTTGGCGATCCGGTGCTGTCCCCTACACTGACTGTTGGTGATGTGTGAGAGATTGCAATCATCGGTCAACAGATGGCGTTACTGAATTAACATTGAGATATTTACTATTATTTACAAACTGTGCATTCTGAGGCTTAAACAGAATATTAATTTATGCGTAAGTAAAACATAATATATCTATGAGAATGTTAGTTAAAAATAGTTAAAAAAACAAAAGCTATAAACATATTCTCAAACCTACCAAATGAATACACAAAATTCATACAATATACTTTCAATTATCTTTATTCATACATATTCGCATAGTTGAATGTGAAAAAGAAGGATTAGTGCATCCTATTATTCTAACCTAACACAAAAGCAAAGAAGTCTCAAAAAGACTTTAATCACCCGGGATTCGGAATCATCATGTTTCAGATAACCAGGAGATTCAAATTTTATAGTTCATTGTAGTTAACAAAAAAAACTTTTAAATAAAAAAATAATTATTTATTAATTTTTAATCACCACTGATCCTGGTATTCAAATAGAATAAAATTACTCTTAAATACAAATAAAAATAAATAAGTAAATACTAAATAAATACTCTTAAATAAAAATAAATAAGTTAATACGTTTTATGATGACTCCTTGTAGAAAATTTCATTTACATCTTTCGAAATTCATTTTAGAAATTATTACTTAAATGGTAACTAATTACTTACCAACAGTAAATTTTTATTATATCATACATACAAACATACACAAATGTACTCACGCCATTAGTTCCCATTGGGGTAGGCAGAGACTATCGATCGCCACTTCGTACGATCCTGACAAACCTCTCTAGCTTCGTTGACATCCATCAATCTTTTCATACATGCTCTTTTAATCTTCATACTTCGGACGCCTGCCTTTTAGAGCACACTCGCAATTTGGTCCAAGTGCGTTCTCCGTGGTCGTCCTCTACTAACATTACCATCCACAATAGCTATATAGATCCATAGATCCCATTTACCAATTTTCTATCATCCATCCTCTCTATGTGCCCAAACCATCTCAACATTCCTTTTTCTATCTTTCTTACAATATCATCTTTATATATATTATATCATATCATCTTTATACATATTATATCATATTTTATCAAATGGCAGTTATGATATTAAAAAAAACGTAAAACCTGTTGTAATAATATCTACCGCGAATCATGAAAGAAACTGGCAATTTTGCTAATACTTTTAGAAATAAAGGTTCGCTAGAACAATTTGTTCACATGTTAGTATAATGAAATCTTGTATCAAAGGCAATAATTTAGACTACCACAACCGCCCATTGAATCAAGGTTCTGAAGCTAGTGCAAATACAATACCACCTATGTTTCTTATTTAATTGGCTAATTGTAATGTCAATTATGATCGTAAGATAAGGAAGAGTTATCATTAGAATATTTTATTGAAAGGAGCTGATTTCGGTGCGACAAGACATATTGGTGTAGATTTTATCTTTAAGGCATAAAATGATATGCATTGGTGTCGTCTTTGGCTCACGATTCTGCTTGGAAAGTAATTCTAATTGTTTAATACTCTAGTCCGATAAAATCGTATAAGATTAAACATACTGAATAGGTATATAGGTATTCAGTAGAATTAAAACCCCTTTGAATCCTTTTTAATCTTAGTACTACACCATTCCATAATTTTTGTGCCTGTTTATGTTTATAGAATAGAATATATGTATTCGTACGAACGGCGATAGGTCTGCCCCTATCACGTGAGTACACTGTCTAAGCGAAACGTACGTACCTACTTTGGACACTAGGTGGCGCTGTCACTAGTTGTTAAGAGGTATTGGTACCTCAGCCAACCACTTCGGGGATAAACGACGTGAACGTTTATGTTATGTTATGTAAAGATGTCCTTAATGGCGAATAGATTAGCCAACGAGAATTGTAAGAGGCAACTAAGAGAATGGGGTTTATTAAAATGGATTTTTTGAGACCTTTTCATCAATAACCATTATTAAATTATTTCTACCATCTTCTACCCTATCAACTACTAAATGTGGCTGAGGAATTTCTATCTCTGAAGCTCTGGGTGCCCTTTTTTGAGATTTATATGGGGCCGTGAGCTCGTAGGTATGACTAGAATGTTTTTGATCATGAAAACCTCATGTGGGGATTATCACTAATAAATAAAGAATAAATAAAGGAAAGAAACATTTCGACACAAACGGGAATCGAACCCGGATCGTTTGTATGTTATTATCTTCTAATTAAAATTGACTTATTACATTTTTATTAAATAAAATAACATAACGTAACATAACATAAACGTTCACGCCGCATATCCCCGAAGGGGTTGGCAGAGGTACTAATACTTCTGAACATCACGTGACTTTGTCATCAGGTGTTCAGAGTACCCACGTTTTGCATGGACAGTGTACTCACGTGATAGGGGGCAGGCCTATCGCCGTTTTGTACGTATATATATAATAATATATATATATAATAATGTATATAAAAACATGAAATAATCGCAATTACTTAGTTTTTATTTGGATAGCAAATAAACAAGTAGTATTTGACTATCATTTAACCCACGAAATGCCAACAACAAACAAGTTGAACACATTTTAATTAAAACCACTACAATATTTATGTTAGAAATACAGCATTATAGAGTCACGATGTAATTGTGTAAAAGCTACAATAAACATGTCACTCACTGTAAACATCGTTGTTTTCAATTATCTATCACAATACAGTGAATCATTGTTATTACTGTGAACGTATACATCGCACTGTGTCAACTGGGCTGAACTACGCACTAACTAGAAACTATGAGTATTTGCCTACCATATAAATATCTAGCCGTGTAGTGTCGGCTTAGAACAGCACTACCCCGTTCCGTTATCTACAGATGGGTGTACGTAAGAGGTGACTAACGGTATTGGGGCTTTTAAGGGTTTTTTGGGCGATGCGGTTGGAGACCCATCACCAAAAACCTTTACTTCACCATCTTTTCCCTACTCTATTTTCCAAAAGTGGCTGAGGAATTTCTAATTCCTTAGCTCTGGCTACCCCTTCTAGGGATTTATAGCCGTGATTATATGTATGTATGTATGTATTTATCATTTATTTAGCAGCTATGGAAGTATGTTAAAGTATAGTCAAAAAGACGTGAAATCGGTAGTTGCAGCAGAAATATATGCTATCATCTCAGTTACGAGGATACAGGTGATAAGAATCATCTATTTTCTCAGCCACTTTTTGGAGATAGTGAAACAGGCTATGTGGTGAGCTTTGAATCACATTAACCAATTTTTTCTGGTGGGTTTTTGTGTAGGCGGTGGTTTAGGGTATTGCATTTGGTTGGAGACCCAGCATCAAAAACCTTTATTTTACCATCTTTTCCCCACTCATCTTACAAAAGTAGCTGAAGAATTTCTTATTTTAAAGCTCTGGCTATCCCTTTTAGGGATTTATAGCTTCAGTGCATGTATGCATGTGTTACGCCTGAAAATTAATCACGTTGTCAACGACAATCCTGCAACTTGCGATTGTGATGCAATGAACGGTCGTGAAAAGGAAGGTAGTCGTACTATAATTTAACAAAATCTCGTTTGTAATTTTACTCTAGTGTTCGGAACACAAGCCATTAGTCTGCACAGATGACCCTGATGACAGGATATGCTGTTACCTCAGTAATTATTTACACACTTCGCAGCACAGGCTTTGCTCTTGTTCTCTCACTCAACTCTCAAAGACTCAAATGTTCACGCCGAATATCTCCGAAGGGGTTAGCAGAGGTACTAATACTTCTGAACCTCACGTGACATTGTAATCTGGTGTTCAGAGTACCCACGTTTTGCTTGGACACACTGTGATAGGGGGCAGGCTTATCGCCGTTTTGTACGAATACACTGTCACATGACAGAGTACAACTTAGTCATGTGGGTTTCCTCACGATGTTTTCCCTCACCGTTAACAACCATGATAAATTAACCACACATATGACTTTAGAAAAGACAAATTGGAGTAGGCCCGACCCGGGATTACAACGGCACTAGTCGTCTGCACGATAAGCGGCCCCCTGATTATGTATCTTTTGCGAGTGACGATTGTGTCGCAAGTTGCACGATTGTCGTTGTCAATGTCATAAATTTGTATGCAATCTGACACATTTGACAGCGACAATATTGCTACTTGCGACACAATCGCGGTCGCTAAAGATACATAATCAGCCCGCGGTCGTTTTTCCCACTGAGCTATCACGGTTATGCACATTAACAAACTTGAAAATTAAAACCCAGCATTGACTTTCTAATCGACCAGAGGTTCATGCTGAATTTTCAATTGAATCTCTGACACTATACACTTCCAACAGAACTATTAAAAATTTTCCTTCCAACGGAACTATACTGATTACCAAAAAAAATAATTTACACAAATACGTTCCACAAAATGTATGGTATTCTAAGGCTATCCTGGAGAAATTTAAGATACTAATTCATAATATTATACTTAACTATTTCATACCTCGTATAAATTATTGGCAATTTGGTATGTGCAAAAGCAATTCTGGGGACTTGCTCATCATAGCTTTCTAGTAAATTTCATGAGAAGTGCCTATTACTATCAACCATATTTGTCTCTCAATTAGTGTTCCTGTTCTAAAAATATTTGTTTCGAAGTATGAAGTATTGTTTAGATGAATCGTGCAAATAGAGTGACACTTTTTGTAACTTACTGAAGAGTTTCCTTAGAAATCGGAACAATTAGCACTTTCATGAGAAAAAAACAATAACGTCACTAACAATGAGAAATTGGGAAACTACTTCGTAACGTTATTTTTTTTAGTATTTGATTTTTTTTACGTACAAACATTTATTCTAAAAAGGAATAGGTAGAGCATAATAATTAGAACATTTTCAACCATTTATGGAAGTTAAGTGCAAAAAAAATGTGAAATAAAGGTTGTGGGGAAATGGAACCACATAGCCTAGTAATCATTCTTATTTCACTAGCAGGAAGAAATGTGTTAGAGATGTGCTATTCCAACTGGACACTTCACAGCTAATACGAATATTTTGTAGTTTTTTTGGAATTATCTTATTGGAATATATTTTCTACATGATTTTTGACTTGCTTTGGATTCTAAAACAGTATATCAGATGGGAATTATAAGAAATATTCTTATAGAAATCTTATAAGAATAAGATGTTCATAATAGCAACGAAATATTTCCCCATGACTATCTGCGATTTTGATTATGAAGATACATACATACATATGCTCATGGCTGTAAATTTCTAAAAGGGATACTTTTGGAAGTAAAGTGGGGAAAAGATGGTGAAACAAAGCTTCTTGGTGATGGGTCTCTAACCGCATCGTCCAAAGATCAATAAAACAGCCTGAATACCCTTATTGGCCTCTCACGAACACCCACGGGCACTAATGGGGTAGTGCTATTCTAAGCTGACACTACACAGCTTCATTGAGACTTTTTTTTTCAAGTCTTCTGTTAAGCAAAATAACTATGACGATGCTCAGTCTTACAATGTTTTTATATTATTAACCATCCTGGTAGATAGTATATCCTCACCAAATCTTCCAATATCCAGTTATTACTAAGAAATTAATTATTGGATATTGGTAGCCATTAAAAATTTATGTTGTGTTCAACAACACAAATAACCGATTTTCCACGCTACTAAGCTAGACTACTGAACTGTAATGATGATGAGAAGAGTGTGACTTTTATTAGACATTTAATTGTATTAGTGAAAAGATTAAAGTGCAAGCGTGATGAAATATCTGGCAACCATCAACTATTTAGCTCGTGATTCCATCAGCCATCGAAAATCTGTCAAACCAAGGCGAATCCCAGAGCTCCCAATTTGACATACCTATCACCCTTTACCATCTACTGAATGACATCACAAATTTTGCAGTTAGTTTTTCAGCGCAATAATAGGCTTTATGTAAAAGTGTTACGGTCGATCAAATGGCACGTTAAAAAGTGGTCAGCAAACGAGTCATATACGGGCGCTTTCATTCAGGAGATTCGGTCAGAGATTGTGATCAATCCATCAGGCCGAATGTCAAAACTAATACGAACAAACTCCCATGAGAGTGAAACTGATCGCAGCAATAATTATGCGCTACACTGTGGATGTCCCTCGATTAAAATTGGCAGCTGATAGGGGAGACGAATTGGAATCGACTGAAAATACACAGTTTACTTGTGTCAATATACTTTTGATGCGATTACAATAGGGTTAAGTTGGAGCTGAATAATCATATGATTAAGTAAGTTTATATTATTCCATGGGATATTGCAAGTTTGACTGATATTTTGGGCTTGAAAAGTATAGGTTTAAAAAATAAATCTTGATTCATTTGTGTTCAATTACTGATAGATTTATAGAGGCAGTCTGTTGAATGTTAAAATATCACAGTAAGGCTTTCCAATAAGAACGAGGTATGCTGAGTGTTTTAAGACATTTACTTTGAAGTTTAAATAAAAAATATTTTTTTATGCTATAATAAAAAATAAAGTTCATGAATGTTATTTTATTTCCTGTATAAAATAAGTCTGTTTATTGACATGGGTGATATTCCCTTCATAATTATATGACTAAAATACAAATAGATCAATTTGAAAATGTGCTTTAGAAAGCAAGCGTCCTAGGTGTGAAGAATAAAATAGCATACTGTTGCTGTGCAGTGTCGGCTTAGAATAACACTACCCCATTTCTTTCGGTGGGTGTACTTAGGAGGCGACTAACGGTCTTGGGGCTATTAAGGGATTTTTGGGCGATTCGGTTGGAGACCCATCACCAACAACCTTTATTTTACCATCTTTTCCCCACTCAACTTTCCAAAAGTGGCTGAGGAATTTCTAATTCCTTAGCTCTGGCTACCCCTTTTAGGGGTTTATAGCCGTGAGTATATTGATTGATGAATAATGAGAATATAAATGTTTGTCAGGATCATACAAAGTGGCATCCTGATCTTATGTATCGCACATGGTAACTATTTGTTTATATATTCACGCAAATATTAATCTATGATGAGATAATATGTGGTATTAATTTTGATTTCCATTTCTATTAAACAAACAAGTTCTAGATTTTCTTTAGTCATAGACTTTTTAAAGAACCTTAATTCGTTGTTGCTGATTTAAATTGCAATGTAAATTGTTTTCTTTTATCATACCATTATAAATGTTAGCAAGCAGTTATATTTAAAAAAATATATAAGCTCCCATTTTGAAAAAAATTGAAACAAAGACAATAATAAAATTATTTATTGATACCACCGAGTGATGTGTTTTTTAACTTACTATACCAAATTTTCTATGCACAACAGTTTCCTTAGCAAATTCTTTAACTGTAAACTCGTGCTCTCAATCAGATATTAGCTAATAAGAAAGTTTTGTTGTCCTAACAAATCTAATAAAGTTTGTTAAAGGATATTCAAAATAGCTAAATGACCTCATCCAACAATAGCTACAGAAACTTCAGCGTGCACGTTACAAGCCGAACAATACAACCTTGGCAGTAACTGGTCAAGTTGTACCGATTGACAATTGTTATGCCAAATATGTAGCAGTACATTTCCACAAAAGACAGTTCAAACTACAAGTTAAATGCAGTTTATTTGAAATTGCAACTCGCATTCTCAAATATATTTTACAGTAATTGACAGTCGTTATAGTCATGTTTGGTATCTAGAATATCTGGTATCTAGATCTAGTGGACTGAGGCAACTAAGTTTATTTTAAAAGTATTGCAACACTGTTTATATTAATATTTAAACATATAATTTATATAGTATACAAAAAATTACTTCACAAAATTATTAATACGTTTATTACACCTGAATCTCGTAATTTTAGAGAATCATACATATAGTTACGCCATTAGTTCTGATTGGGGCAGGCATAGACTATTGATTGTTACTTTGTGAAATCCTTGCAAACTTATTGAGCAATTCATATACTTTTTAAAAATAATTTTACGGAAACAAAACGCAGGAGTTTTAAAATGAAATACATTCTTTAAAAACTCTATTAAACTTACATTCTAAAATAGCAACTGTCATAATACAATATAATGAGATCCAAAACTGAAACACATGTCTCACAAGAACAAGGTATCCATTCAACATTTACGTAACCAACATTAAAGACTGCTCTATGAAGAAACTCGATACCGCTAGTACCTCCCACGATTCAAAATGTATAGTTTTACAGGAAACCACGATGCGAATATAATACTGCACCGGAACTAAAAGAAACCATAACAATTACTATTGTTAACCCAGTGACACTGACAAGAAACGATCAATGTATCAATACAACTACACGTGCGGTTTATCAATCACTTTGTTGCAATTTTTTTGTGATGTGCCTATATAAATGTTCAATTGTGTAATTAAATTCGTTGCATATTTAGATATACTCACGGCTATAAATGACAAAAGCGCATAGCCAGAGCTTTAGAACTAGAAATACTTTCGCCACTTTCGGATGTTGAGTCCTCTGTAGCCTTGTAAAATATTTATAAATAGAGGTTTGTCGATGATTACAATCCCGCCACATCACCTAGGAATACCCTAAAAACCCAAAATACTTTTAATCACCTTTTACGAGACTATTCTCTTTCTCTTTCATTATTCTTAGATGAAAAAAGAAATAGCATGGAAATAAAAGAACAAAAATTAAAGTGATAATGTTGCTAAATGATTTGTGAAATTTCAAAGTGGTATACTGCTTCATCTTTGAAAAATAATTTTGTATTAAAAACTCAATTTTAACTTATCTGTAATCAACATTTACCACCATCATTGACACTGCATATTCTTAGACCGTTTAAATTGTAAAAAAAGACCCGCGCTCATATCAAAAAGCTACTCTTCATTGAACTAAAAACATAACCATAAAGTTGTATAATAAACTATTTAAAAAAAAACTTAAAATAGAATTAAAAAAACGAACATCCTTTATCACATGTAGTTAAAGTAAAAAAGTGGTTCCTCGAAAAAGGCTCTGGTTATTTTTAAATTACCGTTATTACTACAAGGAAATGGTAATCAGGAGCTTAGAATCATGATGTTCTGCGATGCATGGTTTAAGTACAAGCTTTGTTAATATTATTTTAAGCAATTTTCGTGTTGCAAAACTAGAACGGGTTAAAAACTTAATACTAGCTTCGTAACAGTGAAACATCAGAATAGCGTATCTGGTATTTGATAGTTTAATTACAATGAACCAACAAAACAGAATCTTTAGTAGACTGATCATCTTTATTATAAGTCCCTAATGGTATTTTCCTATTCCCAGTTTCTTATAAACAGAGAAAATGATTGAAAAAACTACGATTAACAATATAACATAACATAACATATATTCACGGCTATAAATCCCTAGAAGGGGTAGCCAGAGCTAAGGAATTAGAAATTCCTCAGCCACTTTTGGAAATTGAGTGGGGAAAAGATGGTAAAGTAAAGGTTGTTGGTGATGGGTCTCCAGCCGCATCGCCCAAAAATCCCTTAAAAGCCCATATACCGTTAGTCGCCTCTTACGTACACCCATCGGTAGAAACGGGGTAGTGCTATTCTAAGCCGATACTACACGGCAATTACAAGGAATTATAAATTCCTCAGCCACTTTTGGAAGTTGAGTGGGAAAAAGATGGTAAAAATAAAGGTTTTTGGTGATGGGTCTCCAACTGCATCGCCCAAAAATCCAATAAAAAGCCCCAATACCCTTAGTCGCCTCTTACGACACCCGTGGGTAGAAAGGGGGAGCGACATTCTAAGCCAGCACTACACGGCAATTGATTTCGCTTAATGTTAACAATATTAGTTTAGATAAGACACGTTGATCTGTAAATATTGTAATAGTATTTTAATTTTCTACTTATATTATTTTCAACGTGCAACACAAATTTTTAGCCCTCATTCTAATACCAAAATTTCCAAAATCTATTTTGCACTTTAATGTTGAGTAATTGACAATAACCACCATCAAACCGGTCTCAAAATCAAAATGACGATACTAAACAAACAACAATTTTGGCAGAACACATTTAAGATCATTCTCAAGGCAGCTGCAAGGACCCGCTGGTGAATTTGGATTTGTGTCATAATAATTTTGTGGAGCATAATTTTTGTTACTAACGAGCCGAAACATTGTTTGTTCTTCACTCCCAAGCACATTGCCGTCAGACTTTTGTTCGTAAACATATGTATGGAACCTGTAATCATTCTCTACCAAACGACCTTAATGATAGCCCACCGAACAAGTAAATTATCAATTCCGCCCCAAGGGTCTTCAAGCGTTGTTTTTTGGAAAGCAGATAAAAAAATAAGCACATCATCATTTGACTCATCAATTCTTAGATCAGACCATTTAGAGTTCTAACTATTCGTTTATACGGTTCATATTTCGTCGGGGAATACTTGACAGAGGCTTATAGAAATTAACCAAATATTTTGATGAGCTTTTAGAAGATGTTATAAATAAAAAACGAAGCAAGATACTGTTTGTTGGTCTTATGGTTTTTAATACTAAACACAGAAAAGTTACTTTTTTCTTATAAAATATAATTAATATAAATAAAAATAAATAAAGAAATATAATTAAATGTGTATATATCGTATACCTAGTGTAGTTTAGACTGACATTAAATTGAAGACCAAATATTTTTATACATTTTTTTTATTAGTTTTGTATATAATAAAATGTGTAGCAGTTATTTCTTTATGAATTTTTTTAAACCTTTTATTGTTGTAACAGATGAGCGAATAAGTTTAATAATAATATATTATCAAAACCATTTCCGTGCATGTTTCTAAGAACAAAACCACATCTTATAGCTTATAAATAAATGATTAGTTTTTCATGTCGTACTTACTAACTTACTTATACTCACGCCCATTGTTCCCATTGAGGTAGGCAGAGGCTATAGATCATATAGTCTCATTGTAATTTTGATTTTTAGGCCTGAGTCACGATCATATATTGCAACATATATTACATATTAATATGTAACTCCAGTAAATACATACATAAACTCACAGCAGTGAAAGTAGAAGGATCTAATCTCTATAGTACTCTAGTACTAGTACGAATCAGAATAAGAAATGACTCAGCGAGTTTTGAGTTTAAGTGGGGAAAACATTGAAAAACAGTGTCCATCTGAAGCGCCCAAAATTCACTTAAATTCAAAGTACATACATACATATACTCACGGCTATATATCCCTTGTAAGGGTAGCCAGAGCTAGGGAGTTAGAAATTCTTCAGCCACTTTTGAAGGATGCGTGGGGAAAAGATGGTGAAATAAAGGTTGTTGGCCATGAGTCTCCAACCGCATCGCCCAAAAAACCCTTAAAAGCCCCAATACCGTTAGTCGTCTCTTACGTACACTCACCGGAAGAAATAGGGTATTGCTCATCTAAGCCGACACTACACAGCTAAATTTAGAGTAGTGTACATAATATAATTAAACTATTGATAACGAATACATTATTGAAGAACAATAAAATTAATTAATTAATAATAAATAAATACATAGGAAAAAGTATGCACCATGTTTAACAAAAATGGTATCAAAATTTTTCCCATCCATCTAAGACTGACTTTCTGATTAGTGAAACAAAAGTGAGTTAACAAGAAACAATAAAGACACAATTTGAACCATCAAACTTAATTGTCTTCTTGTAATTGGCCGAAGCTCCTGTATTTGACTGATTACGAACTTGTAGGGTAAGCTCTATTAAAATGTTAATAACACAGTTACATAACCACCAATCAGCAGGCCGCTAGGCCACCACTCCCACTCCGCCGCCATTTTGAATTAGACTGCGCATACGCATATTAATTGCTTTATTAGACTAAACAAGCTTAATTATTTTTCTTTTCAATTCGTTCTCTAATTAATTTGGCTGGCGGTGTTGTTTTTAGTAACTTTTTATTGCTATTAACTACCGCTTTTTGGAATAATTTATTTGCAAATCAAATATAGTTGCTCTATAAGTTGTATTATTGTACCAGTGTTACTATGTGAATATTTAAGTAGGGTTCTCATAGCTTCTGTATTTTTACATAATTATTTTTTATAATGTACATGTCTGCAATCTGATTATAAATTGGCTTAGCTAATTAAATAGTAGAATTTTATGAAGCAGAAAATATTTGTTTTAGTTAAGTGTAACTTAATGCATTGTACAGTTAAAAGTTAAATCTGTAAAATGTATTTTGGTTTCTGTATTTTAAAACACGATATCCTTGTATCATCTTTAAAGTTATAATTAATTTTCAAGACTAATCGACGTCGTAAGACTGTTTTTCATTCTCATTCTTTTAAATTTACTCGTAAAAAGTAATCTGTAATCGAATATATTTTGAGTATAACATTTTTTTCGAACATCAATGTCCAATAGATCTGTCTAACACATCACAACATGAACAAACAAGAACCAGTCATACACTACCTAGGCGCAGTGTCACTGTAATCACATCTATTCAATGCGAAGACATGTCCACGCAATCGATTCGTATATTCGGTCCCAGCATTCCCTGTCGACATTCACAAATGGCCGGTTGTAAAAGTCGAGGTGGTTAATTTAAGACACCTATCAGAACTTCGATTCTTGTCCATTCTTGGGACATCGTGTCAAATGTAGGCGGTGTGACATACCCGGCATATTTCTTCGCTTATTTCGAGACTCGTCAATAAATATTGAAAGTTAGCATGTAAAGTGTATTGTCATGGTCCTTAAAAGGTGGGCCATTTTTTTTTCGAAACGTTTTATTCTGTTCTTGAATGGTAGTTAAATGCTCTTTAGGAGATAAGTTTGAAATTATAGCCGATGTTTAAGTTTTGAATTGCGTCGTTCATATTCAATTTGTTTGTTGTGCATCTTGTAGAATGTTTTGATATTGCATTCTTATTAAAGTCATATTGATGTGCTTTCGAATTTTCTTTAAAAATATTCTTTTATACTTATGTGAAATCACGGAAAAACTTTTGTGAGACATTCATGTGTATTAATTAGAGAGTTCTTAAATTTCATATGTAATGGCTGTCTAGTGTAGCGAAATGCTGTGTAGTGTGCGGTCAGTAATAGCCTATATTGCAACTTAGGACACCTGCGGAAACAAATGGTTTATTGGCATATTGTAACCTAGTGGCGACACTAGACAACCATATACATATACTTACGGCTATAGATCCATAAAAAGGAAAGCAAGAGCTTCGTAAGAGAAATTATAATTAGTAAGAGAAAGCTGCGAACAACTTAAGTATCGTTCTGTCGCATTGAAATCTTAACAACTGAATGAGCCGACATTGCACAGCGAGTCTAAACATTTAATACTGGGTTTTATAATTTAATAAAAATATATATCATTATTATTATGCTGTGTAGTGTCGGCTTAGAATAGTACTACCCCATTCCTCCGGGTGGATGTACGTAAGAGGCGACTAAAGGTATTGGGGCCTTTAAGGGATTGTTGGGCGATGCGGTTGGAGACCTTAATTTTACCATCTTTTCCCCCTCACATTTCCAAAAGTAGCTGAGGAATTTCTTATTCCTTAGCTCTGGCTACCCCTTCTAGGGATTTAGAGCCGTGAGTATATGTTGGATGTATATCAATATTATGTCATTACAAGTTATTTTAATCTCATACTGCTTATGTATGTTAATGAGATCCACAATTTTGGAGACTATTTCATAAAATTTGTTAATATAATTCTAGTTAAATACAACACAAATAATACTGTTGACGTACGTGTAATCTTATATTTTGAATTTGAGGTACAATATTTTCAGATTAGATATTTTTAGACCAGATTTAGATCTTGAGTTTTATTTGCAAATAGCATTATACTCGTATTGCTTATGGTTTTATAACATACTAAGATGTTTTAAATAATGTCATTCTGTTATAAATTTAATGCAAAAACTTCCCAAAGGTGAACATTTTATTTTCATTTCTTTTTTCTTATTTTTTGGCAGGATACCATAAAAGTAGAACATTTATTCCAATCACATATGTGGATTAAGAATATTCAGATAATAGTATAATATTACTTCATCGGTCGGGCCTACACCAATTTGTCTTTTCTAAAGACAAATGTATGGTTAATTTATCATGGTTGTTAACGGTGAGGGAAAACATCGTGAGGAAACCCACATGGCTGAGTTGTACTTAGTCATGTGACAGTGTATTCGTACAAAACGGCGATAGGCCTGCCCCCTATCATGTGAGTACACTGTCCATGCAAAACGTGGGTACTCTGAACACCAGGTGACAAAGTCACGTGATTTTCAGAAGTATTAGTACCTCTGCCCACCCCTTCGGGGATATTCGGCGTGAACGTTTATGTTATGTTATATTACTTCATGTTTCATAGGGAAGTTAATAAACAATGTTGTGATCGTTATCATGAAATGTAAAAAAACACCAAATTTTTTGGACTAAATAGAGAATGTGCTCAAAAAGGCAGGTGTTTTGGACACCAGAATGAAAAACAAAAGAGCACGCATGAAAAGATTTTTTAATGTGAACGAATCTAGATAGCTTTGCCAGGATCATACAAATAGGCGATAGATGGTCTCTACCTACCCAATAGTGAACTAACGAAGTGAATATATGTACATTTTTAAAATTTTAACCAACACTGGCGTTTTGGTCGTTGGACATTGGCGTTATTTCTCAAAAGTAGGCGGGTTATAACTGTCCATTGTTTTTGTACGCTGTGGGCGCGAACATCACCACGAAAGTTTTTATTACTTTAATGTTTCTTTGTATTCAAAAAATTACTAGCTCTTTTGAGGGTTATCCCTCATTGTGCTGTGGTTTAATATACATAAAAATTACACATATCTCAAAATGGGCTCATCAAATTAATTAATCTTCATCTGAAAGAATTTTGTTTTATTTACAAGCCGGTAGTAATTAGCGTTTTTATAAGTGTCAAAATATTGACAATTAAATAATATTTCCAGAAGTGGTAAAACTCAACCCTAGAACAAAAAATAAACAATGTTCTAATTACAATTACAAAAAAAGATCTTCCCTTGTGATACTTGTAACGAGGAAAATAAGTAACGGACTAAAAACCCCTGCTCTCTTATCTGTGCTCCCGGCTCAATGTCGTATTTCCTTATATCTCTAGTTTGACATAAAGAAGCTTAGGACCCCGACTAATTAACGAGACTTATCTGAAACTAAAAACACGAAAGGTCACGTACTACCAGATCAAAGCCAAAGTTTTTGGAATTTTAATCAACGGTTTTTTAAGGACCAGAAAATTTCATCAAGCAAAATTCGTTTAGCAAAAAAATAGAGGCAGGTTCTAGTAACTATGCGAGCACGTGGATTCTCGAGCGACTTCCCCACAATGCAATTTGCCGTGATTGTGTCTAATACATTTATTATTTACAACCGCCATGTCTGCTGCAAGATTAAACGACGTTGTGCCGGAGATTAAGCCCAAAAATTTTGTACTGAACTTTCGTAGGTTTTCTTTAAGTGCACAACTTTTTGCTTCGCCGCGGCTACAGAATATTTGATATTTTAATAATAAGTTGTAGAAATTTTAATTGAATTTATAATTGAGAATAAGGCAACTAACTAGTTATTAATTTAGTTAGCACAGTAAAATAAATAACTTGACTGAATTCATCTATTACAATATCTAAGTGAAAAGCAAAACATAATTGATATAATAAAATTGGATCTCTAAATATTTTAATATAAAGGGTAGACCAATTCGATTGTTTTTTTTTTGTTTACACGTTTAAGGAGTCTTACAAACGTAAACATTAAATGACTTTTTGGTATCAGGAGTTTGTCTTAGTGCTGCATGCTAAAATGCCCCTTTATATGTAACATACATATACTTACGGCTATAAATCCCTTGAAGGGGTAGCCAGAGCTAGGGAATTAGAAATTCCGCAGCCACTTTTGGAAGTTGAGTGGGGAAAAGATGGTAAAATAAAGGTTGTTATATGTAAATATAGGTCTATTATTGTCTTTGCCTTGTTGAATTGAAAGAGAGACCAGGAGTAGGCAGGGAACTGGTTTTCTATCAGCATTACCATAACGGTTGGTGATTAAGATGACTTAATTTCTAAAAATTATTGCGCCGAATTATTGTTTCGTTTCAGGAAAATTCTTACTTTTTAATCTAGGTGTTAGTGATCGTGTTTTAATTTTATACTTGCTTAACACATACAAAATGTACAAACGTGTGCAAACGTTTTATTATTTCTTTAATTGGTGAGTATATTCCCACATGAGGTTTTCATGCCCAATAATCGTGTTGGTTAACAATAGCTCTAGCAGATAAATACAAAGTGCTAAAAGTATTTGGATCTTTTATATGATTGTTAGATGGTTATTAAAATTATTTTTTAAATATCCCCAATTAACTTCTAAATGTGGCAAAGAAATTTCATAATTTTATAAGTTGATTAATTCCTGTTTGAGTTCATAAGTCTTGAAAATAGGTAACTAGGTTGGTATGAACTATACTTATAATATTATTGAATGTTATTGCAGAGCTTGTCGTTAAATTTATTTATGGTATAATATCCCCAATAAAACTCAAGGGGAGGAATCTCCGTCGAA
This sequence comes from Bedellia somnulentella, assembly GCA_963576735.1. Classification (NCBI taxonomy): domain Eukaryota; kingdom Metazoa; phylum Arthropoda; class Insecta; order Lepidoptera; family Bedelliidae; genus Bedellia; species Bedellia somnulentella. The sequence goes on from OY755180.1 coordinate 5,065,140, forward strand.
TAAAGTCAATATTTATTGCTATTGAGAAAATTAAAACCTCCGAAAATTTTGAAACCTTCACGTTTCACTCGTCGCAAGAAGACAAAAGATAAAACAAGCATTGTTAAAATGCATTAATCTATACTGCATTAATTATAAATTCCTCAGCCACTTTTGGAAGTTGAGTGGGGAAAAGATGGTAAAAATAAAGGTTTTTGGTGATGGGTCTCCAACCGTATCGCCCAAAAATCCAATAAAAAGCCCCAATACCCTTAGTCGCCTCTTACGACACCCGTGGGTAGAAAGGGGTAGCGACATTCTAAGCCGGCACTACACGGCTACTTACTTATTGAATTACATCTTAATGCACAAATGTAGATAATTACGTTACAAGAGCGAGACATGCCGGTTCCTAACAAATATATATTACCCTTGTTCTAAATATTTGATAAGGACAATAAGATCAAGCGGAAAGATAATGAAAGGACGGAAGTACGGGATATCTGGGTATTTAGTAACAGTGAGAGATATAGCTGTTACTATGTGAGTTTGGGGTTTGATAGTATTACGTATTTTGATTATATTATCGCCATAGTTTACTATTATTGTTGTTCATACATACATACATACATATACTCACGGCTAAAAATCCCTAGATGGGGTAGCCAGAGCTAAGGAATGAAAAATTCCTCAGCCACATTTGGAAAGTTGGGTAGGGAAAAGATGGTAAAATTAAGGTTGTTGGTGATGGGTCTCCAACCGCATCGCCCAAAAATCCCTTTAAAGCCCCAATACCGTTAGTCACCTCTTACGTACACCCACCGGAAGAAATGGGGTAATGCTATTCTAAGCCGACACTACACAGAAAGTTGTTCATTATAAAATAAACCTGAGGTTATATATTGGCGTATCACCACCTTGAGCGAATAGACTGTCAGCCGTTTGATGATTTGAGTTGATTTGAAGAAGTAAACTAAGGCGTGAAACAAAGTTAATAACGATTGGTTTAGTAGTTTACTGATCAGCAGAAAACTATATACTTTATCAGTTAATATCATATCCTCTTGCGACAAACCTAGACTCCAACAACCTTATCAGGGATAAACCGCGTAAAGTCATTTATTTTGTTAAATTTGCTAATAATGTTATCTTTTTGATTTTGTTGTTTCTTTGTAAAAAAATATAGTTTTGTGGGAGTCATGTTAGAGCGCACACTACTGCGGACTCAAACGCACATAGCAGCGTCTCACTCATATTCTTACATCGCGGAGTGTAAATGTTTTTCGAGTTAAGCATAGATACAAATTATAAGTTGGTACACAGCAGGGTGTACTGGCCAGTATATCTTTGCTGTTTCCACAGTGGTGACCCCTCGATAAGAACACACGCTTCCTTCTACTACATTTCTCGATCTACCCGCAACTTCTATTCCTCGCTTACCTCACCACACCATTCATTCAGCAGAGCATCTACAGGCATGCAATCACCGGCCTCACTGCTCACACTGAATTTGGTAATTGGTAATAGGTACCTCCTAGCTTTGATATCGTCGTATCGACTAGGAGGGGAGTACTGTGGGAGTCATGTTAGAGCGCACACTACTGCGGACTCAAACGCACATAGCAGCGTCTCACTCATATTCCTACATCGCGGAGTGTAAATGTTTTTCGAGTTAAGCATAGATACAAATTATAAGTTGGTACGCAGCAGGGTGTACTGGCCAGTATATCTTTGCTGTTTCCACAGTTTTTTTGTTTGTACTGTTTTTTTCTAGTTGTAAATGTTTTCAGACTGTTGTAGCTTTTTTGCTTTGTTTATTTTTTTTGTGTTTTTGTTGTGCCATATTTACGGCGAATAAATGTCTTTCTCCTTTTTCTTTTAAAGTCTATACAAATATTACTCCAGTTATCTGCAATAATAAAACTTGATTTGAACAATACAAAATCTCAACTCAACAGTATTCAAATAAAAAAGAAGCAAGCAGTTTATCTCCGCCCATGTGTCGAGTAATAACAGTGAGGCGTTAAAAGATATGCAGATGTATTCTTTAATGTTACTTTTTAATTTATTTCAAAGCGAAATCGCTGGAAGTGCTGACGTTTTAACGCAAAATTATGGAGATAATGTCATTAGCAATTTTTTATTAATGTCAAGATGTCGCCGGGTCAAAATTTACCCTTCGTTCATCTTCAGACGTTTATGGTCAGCAGGATATTTGCATACAAATTTCATTATCTTCTGTCCAACTTTGTATAAATTTTTCATTGTTAACGTAGTCTGGTTGAGCCTATCAATTTTAATTATCGAGTCGACATTGACATTCGAGACTAGCCAATGACATTAGTTTTTATGTTTCGTATTTGGTATCTAAACGCGACACACGTATTTTAAACTAATAAAAACGAATGTCTTACCGATGTTTAATTTTGGTAACTGAACCCTAAAATGCACTCTTTGAGTTTCAAATAAAATTGTAGTCAGTCAAGATCGTGTGCTATAATTACATCCAAAACATCTCCATTCACACGTAACTTTTCTCCCGCGGCTCTTTCCTTACGTTTTATTCTGTCGCTGTCAGTTTTGTCAGTGTATTTTTAGAGGAGCGTTGTTATTGTAGTATCCTCGTCGAATGACGCGGCAGTCCTCTTAATTTCCAGTAAATCGAGAAGGGCTTTAGCGATGGTCTGCATCTGAATAAACATTGCGTCTCCGACGAATTAAGGCCGCATTCATTTGTGCGATCGATATGTTGTATCGAATATAATATTCCGGCACTTAAACGTATTGTTGATCGTATTAATAAAGATATGTCTTATCAAGTGTTTTCTTGCCTTTGTCATATTTTTTGGACATGCATTGCATATCTTTATTGTTTTGATATCAAACAATATTAATTTGATTAGTAGTAGTAGTTACTGTTTATTCGTTGCCGTGTAGTGCTAGATTGGAATGTCACTACCCCTTTCTGTCCACGGGTATAGTCAGAGGCAACTAAGGGTATGGGGCTTTTTGAAGTGGTTTTTGGGCGATGCGGTTAGAGACCCATCACCAACAATACTTTATTTCTAGCATCTTGTCCGCTATCAACTGCCAGATGTGGCTGAGGAGTTTCTGTCTGTGAAGCTCTGGGTACCCTTTTTTGGAATTTATGGCCGTAAGCATATGTATGCATGTCGTTATTGGGTTGTATGTGAAAACCTAAAAGGTTCTCAATAAATATATTTTATCATACACTGATATTATTTTACAAACTTATCATAAAATAATTTATTGTCAAACTTGTCTGTCATTAAAACAAAATATCTGGCTAAAGTATTTTAAAGCCCTTTTTTATATGCGCAAGTGTATCAGAAACCTTACTAGCGGCGTCATTACTAAAGTCATATTCGATAAGCCATCGATATTTCAAATGCTCGAAAGCATCAGTGCAGCACTAAAATAACATCTTGGCCATAACTAAATTCAAGCAATAATCGTTCGGTACCAAACTTAATTGCAAAACATACTTATATAGACGCCATCTTACTTTTCAGTTAGATCATTAGCAGTTATTTATGAAAGAATTATTGGTTCTTGGAAGTTCTGAGAACGTTTTATTTTAGGATTATTATAATAATCCTAAAATAAAACGTAAATAAAATAATAATATTATTGTTTTACTTTGTTTGTTAGTAGAAAAATAAATAAAGCTATTGAGAATATTTTTTTACCAGTACCAACGTATTGAATTATTAATAAATAAAGAATAAATAAAGGAAAGAAAAATCTCGACACAGGCGGGGATCGAACCCGCGACCTCGAGTAAACGCCCCGACGCTCTGCCAACTGAGCTACCGTGTCAATTGGCTGCCAGTGCGAAATTCTTCTATTTATTTATTCCTTTATTTATTCTTTATTTATTAGTGATTATCCGCACATGAGGTTTTCATGAACAAAAAGATTTAAATGTATTGAATTATGTTATTAGTGAATCTGTAGCACTTCGATTATGTACATAAATACATACATAGACTCACGCAATTAGTTCCCATTCGAATATGTGTATAGAATAGAATTATATCCCAGTGTGATAAAAGCTACATTGGACACGAAATAAAATATTCGCGTGTCTAATAACGCCCGATTTCTGAATTGAGTATTCCATCTGAGAACAACTTAAGTATCGTTCTGTCGCATTGAAATCTTAACAACTGAATGAGACAAAACGATACTTAAGTCGATACTCAATTCAGAAATCGGGCGTAAAACACCTTTTAATATTTTGCACATTATTACTAGTATTACTACTTTAAAATAGACACAAAGTAACTATAACAGAAAAAAGCAATACTTGTTTAATAAATAAACTCATTATTGCGCAATTTTCGTTACTGTATATTTTTTAATATGAATAATGGTTTATTGATATGTTTTTCCTACTTTCAGAAAAAATACTACACATTTCTTTATGTGTGGTGCTGTGTAGTGTTGGCTTAGAATAGCACTACCCCATTTCTTCCGGTGGGTGTACGTTAGAGGCGACTAACGGTATTGGGGTTTTTAAGGGATTTTTGGGCGATGCGGTTGGAGACCCATTACCAACAACCTTTTTTTTTACCATCTTCTATCCACTCAACTTTCCAAAAGTGGCTGAGGAATTTCTGATTCCTAAGCTCTGGCTACCCCTTCTAGCCTTACAGCCGTGAGTATATGTATGTATTTCTTTATAGTAATAATACAAAACTGTTGACAGTAAAACAATTAAACACATATATTCACAGCTATTAATCCCGAAGGTGGTTGGCACAAACAAAACCTCTGCCATTTTGGATGTTGAGTTTAAGAAAATATTTTAAAATTAAGGATGTTTACCGATAGGTCTCCACCCACATTGTCTAAAAAGCACGGGCAGAAATGGGCCAGTGCTTTTCGAAGCTGAAAACACCCAGCGAGCGTATACAACAGTTAGATAGATATGTTAATACAACATTTGAAAGAACGTAAAGTTGTCCTATATACACCTTGCTATCAATTTATGTGGGCCTAAGGCTATTTATGGGTACAGGTAAAACAATGTAAAGAACGTCATTACTTAGTTTAAAATCTTAATGCAGCTTTTGTCTTAATAGGTCTCACTGCAGATAACTTTAACTAATGTTTTTTCATATCACTATTTGCTTTTAGTCACTTAAGTACAAACGACTTTATTCATTAAAAAACACTGGAAATAGCTTAAGGTATGTATGTGAAATACTTATCTATACCGGTATGGTGTGACTGTTTACTGTTTTACGGGCAAATATATGCTTTACATAAATACTATGATCTTATACACCGATTTTGATATATTAGTAAATATTCTCAACCTCAAACGTTCAACCAGTTCATCCCCGAAGGGCTTGGCAGAGGTGCTAGTACTTCTAAACATCACGTGACATTGTCATCTAGTGTTCAGAGTACCCACTTTTAGCTAATATTCTTTTATCATTACTCCTTCAAAACCCAGTTGTCTCCACTAAGGAGACATACCTAACGGGCATGAACTATCCTGAATGGGATGATTTCGCCATAGTATACTATTTATTATAAAAAAACAGTTCAGGCATAGCGTATTTCTATACGGTATCAACTGCCAAATATAAAGTAAAATAAATTATACTATAAAGTATGCTACTTACTACTACCTTTCTTTAAAAATTATAATTATAAATTATAACCATCTGATAGTTTATATAAACAGTTACTAGTTACAGATAATGAATCAAAACTTGTACCTAGATAAATTATTCCAACATAATTGCAACAGTAACTTAATGTTAAAATATTTTATAATCACTTATTACAAATTTAAGACAACTATTTGTTTAACTCCAGATGTGAACTTTTATACTACTTCTATTTCATATTTCGAAAGTTTATTATGACGAACCCGTGAGAGCGCCAACACACTAGCATTTTTAATTCTCACCACCCAACCACACGAAAATTATTTTCCTTAGTGCCTCAATTACCTTGAAATCATACAAACATATACTCATGGCTATAAATCCCTAGAAGGGAAGCCAAAGATTCAGAATAAGGAATTCGTCAGCCACTTTTGGAAGATGGCTGGGGTAAAAATTGTAAAACAAAGGTCATAGTTCTCCAAACCATAACGCCCAAAAATATCTTAAAGAGCCCCAATACCCGGCTAACCGCCTCCCACAAACACTTATGGAAAGAAATGGGGTAGTGCTATTCTAAGCGAACATAGCTCAAAAACACTGCACAGCTAAAAGGTGCAGAGTTCATTTTCAAGCAAGTCATATAGGACCATTCTTTCCAGAGTCACTTAGCTTTATACCGCGCGCCATTCCCACCGAACAAGATAAATAGCGGGCTCCACTTCACTTACAGATATCCGGCACCGTCTTTGAAATAACATTTGGCTCACTTTTATATCTGATTTCTTATTGTTCTTCATTTCATTCCATTAACGTTTGTCTAAGGCTTTCCTCGGCTCCCCCTGTTTTCATAAGACATTGTGTGAGAGTTTCACGTTAATTTTCTGTTACAATAACAGTTGGTAAATTTGTTTTTTTGTTGGTATTGCTTTCATTAATACGAGAAATTAAAAATGTTGCTCATTTTAATCAATTGCATTGATAAAAATTAATATCATTTATTGACGTCGCGACGGTGAAATAATTTTGTTACTAAAATTTTTTACCTACACTGGCACTTTTCAGCACACTTTACACACCATACATTGTAATGTAACGCATCGGAAAATTTGTACCTTTGACAGAGCATTCCTGCATAATGTACTTAACAATGACATGTTCATATAAACTCAGATATACTCAAGGCTGCAAATCTCAAAAAGCGTTAGCCAGAGCTTAAGAATTACAAATTTCTCAGCTTGGAGTTGAATTGGAAAAAATATGTAAACATGTTGTGCCGTGTAGTGTCGGCTTAGAATAGCACTACCCCATTTCTTCCGGTGGGTGTACGTAAGAGGCGACTAACGGTATTGGGGCTTTTAAAGGATTTTTGGGCGATGCGGTTGGAGACCCATCACCAACAACCATTATATTACCATCTTTTCCCAACTAAAATTTCCAAAATTGGCTGAGGAATTTTTAATTCCTTAGCTCTGGCTACCCCTTCTAGGGATCTATAGCCGTGAGTATATATATGTATGTATGTATGTATGTATGTAAACACAATTAACCATTAAGTAGTTTTGGTATAGCCCAATAACCATTTTTAAAACTAAGTGTACGTGTACTGCAATTGCAGGGAAAAATTGGTTAGCAATATTCTAAGCCGACACTTCGCTGTACAACTATGGCGTTTTGTATTATATACCAACTTAATAATATGATTTTGAATAATTTCCGTAAATGTAAATTTAAGATATTCCAGATTGAGAAGATTAAATTTAAATTAATTAAACTAAATTCAAAGTGATTCTAGAGAGAGACTTAATTTATACTTATACTCGTATAAAGTCCCTAATAAATAAATCACAAAAAAACACAAAGTAGTTTTTCAAAATTAGTTTTGAAGTTCTCGTACAAAAAAGCTGGCCATATTTGCAAACCTTTGAAATGGATTGGGCGGGTTCGTTACACAGTACTGCGCCGTGTCAAAGTTGTTTTAGCTCACTAAATTGTAAAGAAAATGTATGTTTTACAAAGTCAGCCCAAATTTCTGTTTCGCTTAACATAGCTTTTATAATGGACGACCTATTTCCATATATGTGAACTATTGCATAAAACATTAGCTCCGTTGCACTGAAGTTTTATTCAATTGTTAAATGAAAAAGAAAATTATTACTGTTTTATTAATTAAGTTAGTTTTTCAGGAACTAAGTATTGTTAACAAAAGTGTATAATATCAGAATGTATTTAAATTTAAAAATAATAATTTTAGTCATGCTTTAATTTATACTAAATTATATGAGGGTATTTAAAAATTACTTGTCAAATTGAATTGTAGCTAAAAGAAGAAAAAAACAACTATAAACAACTATAAAATATACAAGAGAACAATAGTTTGTAATAGACCGAATCACGATGTCAGTTATTCAGACGCCACAAAGAAAATTCGAAGACTCAAAACTAGGAACATAGCCAGCGGATTTAGCATTCTTCGCGGTAGCTGACAACTTGTAATTACCATGTCAAACTCTTTTTGTGATGCCGCTGTGTCGTGTGAGTGGTGAAGCGATGCAGGCGGCCAAGACGTAAATAGAGACATTTTTACTTGTTAATGAGGAGATACTGAGAGATAAAGGAGAATTAATATTGGTGGCATCCTTTAACGTGAGTTTCATCGTATTGTACAATTAAATAGACAGGTAGAAGCATTCTTAGTTAAGGAAAATTCTAATAAGTTCGGAACTACGTTATGTTGGAAATTTTTGCGCAATTTTTAAGGGTTTCTTTTTTTAAGTATTTGTACAATCTATAATAAAAAAGAGTTTACTAACATATTTTTTTTACGTTAGTTAATTAACTTCTGATTGAAATGTGAAATATTTACTCAACAAATAAAGATTCGAAAACTCTTCAGTTTTATGTTCAATAAATCTTATTCTCTGGATTTCATATCCATCAAACATTTACAAGAGTCACGTACAAGCAATAAAAAGTTAACAATTTTAGTACAGCCAATATAGCTTTATTTTTTAATACAAGAGACGTAACGCTTTCCCAATAGAAAATTACATTAAATCTCGATCGAAAACATGAATATTTCAACAGTATTTATCCACATACGTACAAATTGGGATTCAAAGTACAAAGGGTTAACCCCTGGAGTAATTATGGGTTAATATTAATTGTGTTTGAGAAATTATTCCCCATAAATTTTAATTAAGAATTTGATACGTTCGACTTCGTTACAGCTATAGTCTGGCTACAATTGAACATATTTGCGAATTAATTATGATGTAATTTGAGACGTAATATAAAACTTAAGCGATGTTGGTGACAATTTAATAGATTTATTGTTAGTTGTGTAGTGTCAGCTTAGAATAGCACTACCTTATTTCTTCCCATGGGTGATCGTAAGAGGCAAGTAAGGGTATTGGGGCTTCTTAAGGGATTTTTGTGTAGATGCGGTTGGAGACCCATCACCAAGAACCTTTATTTTATAATTTTTTTCCTCCCTCAACTTCCAAAAGTAATTCCGCTAAATACCTGCAGTCTTCATGCAACATGCACTGTGCACCGCCTGCCCTCCCACTTACAAGAAATCGAAAAGCAGACAATGCACCATACACACACCCGCAAGCAAAAACCACAGGCAACCACAAACATTAATTTATTAATATTAGTATTGTTTAAAACCTTGTAAAATAAATGAATAACAAGTTTAAAGAAAGTGTAAAGCGTAATACACACTGAGCACGCCGGCCCGCCGACCAAGCCTGGCGTCACAACCCGGCGGCCTGCATGAAAATAATCATGTTTATCAAATAATATATGCCTATGTATATATAATATGTGTTTGAATATAAACCTATGTATGAAAACTAGACCTATGTCGGCGGCCCGGCGGGCTCAATGTGTATTGAACTTAAGTGTTGGGGAAAGTTAATAGTGTAGTGTTTTTTTTTTGGGTGATATTGTTGGAGACCCATCACCAAGAACCTGTATTACAATCTTTAGTGTGCCTTATTCTATAATCTTTTCCCCCTTCAAATTTCAAAAGTGGCTGATGAATTTCTTATTTTAAAACTCTGACTACCCTTTCTAGGGATTTATAGCCGTGACGATGTATGAATGTTGTTAATTTAAAAAAGGAGTTGCTAACTGCTTTCCTTTCCCTATAAAATAATTTACGAGAATTTGGCGATATATAGCATATGTTTAAGCTTACAACATTGAGGGGCGTGAAGTGCAGTGAGAGCGGGGCGGGGGGATTATTGGACCATTTTGTCGAACCGATTTGTACTGACTACGGTGTCTGGAGGATACCAAGTTTGTGTTTGTGTGTGTTTTTTTTTCAATATATTATTTGATAAACAAAATTATAACACTGCGTTTAGATTGAAAGATTGAATAATCAAGGCATCTTTGTCTGACACAGTTTTTTGTTATATAAGAAAAGCTGCTTGTTAAAATGATTCGTTATGGATACTTAAGATAATACCTAGGTCTAAAAGCGTGTGCCTATTTTCGTTGTAAATGAAAATAACATCCACCGACGCATTTGTTTTTACTATAATTATCTACAGGATGTCTTAATTTTAGTACTTCTATATCCACAATATAACCTCTCTTTTATAAGACCAAGCAACTACTATTTTAATCATACAAACATCCGGTATGATTCATCTATTAATCAATACGAGTATATCAAATCACTGTATTTCTAACTTCATTTCTAAATAATAACTTCATATTGTGTATCAATTATGTGCATATTATCTGTCCAAAGAAAGGATATCTCAATTAGCCAAACAAACCAAAGATTTATCGGTGACCGGCCACAGCTCTGGGAACCTTATTACAACAACAGCTTTACCTTTTATATAAATTATTTATGATCGTAAATTAATACGTTACTCGAGTTATCTCTCTTCGGGTCTAACAAGGGGAATTATAGGTCATTTTGTTCGTAGATCAAGAGCCCACCTACGGTCACAATGAATCAAATTGCCGGCCACCCGCGCGTTACCAAAAGAGTTTCAATGAAATTACCTCGATCTTATTGTAAGCATTTAGACATTTTCTACGTTTATGTGCAATGGAAAGTTTTACTCTTAGCGTGGATATGATAGGATTTCCTATTAAAAAATATTATTTTTTGCGAGTTTTTGATGCTATGGCTCAAATATGTGAGTTTTAAATGAAATTAATTAAATGTTAATTATTAGTTTTCAAATTACGTCAAGGGCGCAAAAAATAAATTTGTTTCTAATTGCACCTAAGTTTGCCCAGCATTTTATACAAAACTATAAATTACCGTTAGAATATACAAACCAAATTATTACGTTAAAATGCAAAATATCTACGTTCTTTGAAAATAATGCATTCGATACCTTTTTTGCCCTGCGCTGTATATCTCAATGAGTTTGAGTCTATCTAAGTATACGTTTAATATGTCTGTACAGTTCTGTGTTTTCTGAAAGTTGCTGCTGGTCCCTCCGTACAAACCAACCCTTCATGATCAAATCATACAGTATGGCCGCTAGTAATAAGAACTCATGCTTACTTTTTGTGAGGCGAAATTTTTGCAGCCTAAACGTAATACTTAGATATATTAGAATATAGTTACAAAAGTGCCTTATTGAGTTCTAGTGTTATCAACACTTTTAGTCTATAAGTTTTGAGACTTGATATTCCAACATGTTATTAAAGGGTACCATATCATGTTGTTACTATAATTAAGCAAAAAATAGTTCAAAGCATAAGGTTAAGGTTGAGAAAACGAATTTCTAAGAATCTCTAATATTTCTACCCCGTTAAACTAAATCGTGGTCTGATTTACCTTGTGTAACCTTAGACACGTGAGTCAACCATATTGGCATCAATGTAGCATAAATCCTTGGTAAGATTGAATAAATCAGTCCCTGAAATTCATTCCATTCTAGTCTGTATATCAACGGAATAAGGTCAGCAATAGAACTGAAAAAGATAGCGATAGAACATTATGACGCGGAAACAGTAACAGCTCGTGATGTAAGTAATGCGGGCTGGAAGGCGAGCTTCAAAGTTTTGATACACCGTATTAGCTTGCAAATATAGAACCCATACAAAACACTTATTGATCGAATGTTATGCGGTGCAACTAGACGTAGTAAACTGAAATTTATGAGCGTACAGTAAGTGAGTGCACTTCGGAAGCGGTTACTCGACTTACCCACTCTTTGTTTATTGCCTGGCTTCAGTAGCGGGAAAGCATCTTGTTGAGATGAATATTGATGAACCAGTACCGTTTCAGTGGAATACGTTGATTTCTTAAATCTTTTCTATATTAATGTAATGTTTATAAGATCAATCTTTTAGTTCTTCAGCTGATTTTTTTATTCAAAACAACCTTTTATCGTTTAGTGAACAAATAACCCTCAAATTCAGTTTCAGGATGATAGAGTACCAAATAACTGTAATTGTAGGTCAGAAATATATTAATTTTCTCAAGAGGAGTTAGCTGAATCTATTCATAAAAAAGTTGTGAGTTCTATATTAATTTGTTTACATTTTGCACACTCAGGGAGCGATGTTTACATTCCAGTTCCGAGCATCGTCGTAAAGTGTAATTAAGTTCGTCTCTCAATGATTATGACCCTTTGAAATAAACTTTGGAGTAATTTAGGATACAATTTTATTTCTTTCTTTATGGATGTTGTTATTTTGTCACAGCTAGTATAATTAATAAGTAGCTTGGGTGTTATTTGTGTCCAAAGTTGCACTTGTAAAATTCTTTTATTCGTTTTTTTTTTGTGAATAAAAAATATAACTACTTGCGAACAAATTTTCTTCGTGTACATGAGCTATATAGCCAAAAATTGATGTGAAATAATATATGTTTGTTAGTTAAATTATTACTGTTTTTTTTTTTGTTGATATGGTAACACAAAATACTCACCTCATCTGCCACCCATGCATGATTTTAAACATTTCAAACATCTCATAGCCCCTCGTACAACTATTAACTTAATGTTCACGCCGTATATCCCCTAAGGGTTGACATAGGTCTCGTTACCTTTGATTTTCACGTGACGTTTTAGCCACGTTTTGTTTGAACGCCATTGTACCAATACGATGTCACATGAGTAAGTACAATTCAGCCGTAGGTTTCCTTACGTTTTTTCCTCTTACCGTTTAAAACTTACCGCTTAACCTTGGTAAATAAACCAACACATTGATTGGTGCAAGCTCGACTCAAGATCTGAACTCGCATCTCCTGCACGAGAAGCGGAGGCTCTCCCCTTAAGCCAACGCCAAAACAGTTGTGCAACTCATGGCAAAACATAAGCCAGTCATCTCACGATGAATTTATCATACCTAATATGGATCGTATAAATTAGCGAAGTTTTGATGAGTCAGGTATTTCCTAGCACTGACACGCTCTGATAAAGTAGTGAAATTAAACTGTCTTTGGCTCCCATCCAGTCGGAAGATTGCTCTTTTGATTATGATTAAAAGGGTGAAGACTGCGTTATGTAGCAATTAACAAGTTTCATTCCCTTTGAGCTGTTACTCTCATTTCTATGAAACTTTAGCCGTTAGCTACAGCGCACTGCTGCATATTTTCTTGTTTTTGATAATTTTAGCTCGGAAGTTTAGTTTTGAATATGGCTTATTTAAAACAAAACTTTTGTTGGAACCACGTTTGCTATTACGTTTTAGTTTTGTAGCAATGTAATTTAGGTTACATATTAATGATATATTTTTAATTGATTTGAATTAATTCGTAAGTATTTACATTTTTTACAAACCTATAAAAAAAAATTTTTTTTGAGATTAAATTAATAAAATTAATTTTTATTTTCAAATTTTCAATTTATTGTTTGTTTTTTTAGCTCACCTTCAATAACAACTGACGATGAAGTGAGTCAAAAATGTATAAAACTTTCTATCTAGAATGTTGATATTTACTAGGCAAATAGTCTGGCCACAAATACAATGCAGTTTCAAATTTTTATTTGTTTGGGTAACCACATCTGTATCTTACATTCCTATTGGGGTTGTCAATAGTTAAGAAAATAGAAATACTGAGTCATACTCAGTCATGTGACAGTTAATTCAGGGGCGTCAACGTTAAGATAAGCTGTCTAAGTAAAATTATAATCAATCGTTTATTTTCTGATAAACCTAATTAAATTCTCATTACAGTTCATATTATTTCACAATCAAATATAAGGTAAGACACGTTTGTGTACATCAATGCCATTATAGGTCGAACCTATTGCGTAGGTTATACAGACAAAGCAAAAATATGTTGCCTTCATAGCCAGGTGACAATTTGCAAAGTGTTTTTAAATATAGTAACTCTAACTTTAAGCCACTTTGGCTACAATATGCCTTGATTTCGATACCTTATCCTTTTTCCAGTTTTTGTTTACAGAATTAAATAAAGAAGAATTCTTTAAGCAGCATTGCATAAAAGTAAGGCTCTGTTGTTCGCCATATTTTGTTTTCGAGACAACCGGAAACGGATATAGAGGGAGACGGAATAATAGCCGTCGGAAATGGTCAGACATGGCGGATTTTACTTTTTTTTTCTCATGTAGTCACTGGACTTTGCTAACTTAATCCAATGTAAATATAGCGTACTGGAATTTCATTCTATTATCTTTGCAATACAGCTTAATTTAGATTGAATTTATTAGAGTATTTCGTATCTTGAAATCTACGTTTTGTGTATTTAAGTACATTCATGCCGTGACCGCCGTGGTGCCGTGTAGTGTCGGCTTAGAATAACACTACCCTTTTTCTACCCGTGGGTGATCGTAAGAGCCAACTAAGGGTAAAGGGGCTTTTTAAGTGATTTTTGGGCGATGTGGTTGGAGACCGTCACCGTCACCAAAAACATTTATTATTACCATCTTTTCCCCAATCAACTTCCAAAAGTGGCTGAGGAATTTCTGGCTACCCCGTTAAGGGATTTATAGCCGTGAGTATGTGTGTGTGTGTGTGTGTAAGTACATTCATATATAAAATTTATCCATTGAGGTTTGTTTTGTTATTAAGTCTGTATTAATGGAATCATCTTACTCTACAAGTAAATACTATAATGAAAAAGCATTTTTTTGTAGAGTTATGTTAAAATAATCAAAGTTATAAAAATACTCATCAACGGTATTTGGCACAACAATAAAAGACTTATAAATCATAACTACATACATACACATACTCACGGCTGTAATTCCCTAGAAGGGGTAGCCAGAGCTAAGGAATTATAAATTCCACAGCCACTTTTGGAAGTTAGGTGGGGAAAAAATAGTAAAATAAAGGTTTTTGGTGATGGGTCTCAAACCGCAACGCCCAAAAATCCAATAAAAAGCCCCAATACCCTTAGTCGCTTCTTACGACTCCCGTGGGTAGGAAGGGGTAACGACATTCTAAGCCGGCACTACACGGCAACTAATACAAATCATAACTACTCGTACCGTAATAGCTTAGTAAGAAGACCACTGTTTTCAATGCAGAGAGGCGTCTGAATCCTGTAAGAGATCTGGAGTCTTAATAATATTATGTTATTTCTAATAATAAAGAATTTTGTATCCAAGCATCTTTTTGTAAATGAGTAAATGATAAAATATTCTATATTTAGTTTATTCTTTCTAAAAGAAAAGTTACTTGTTGTTACAAATGTAACATTTTATCAAAACCCTTTTAATTTATTCTTCAGCAAACTCGCAGAAATACTTTCATTTTAACAAAAATATTTAGCTAAAGTACTTTTGTTATTCCTAAAGTTGGAGCGAAGGAAATGAGAAATAATGTTATGAATACCAGAATTGTTTACTTGAAAGGTGACGAGAGTTTTCCATTTGCCTTATTAGGAGAAGACATTTAGAGAATCCACAAAAAAGGTGACAACGCAAAAAGGGTGCACAGTGCTTGGCCCTTGCTGGTTTTTTTTTTCATTTCTGTTTAAAAAGAAAGTCATTATATTATCCAAGCTTTCAGTTGTGGGAAGTTACCAAAGTTGTCAGTTTAATTTTGTTGTTTTATGATTATATGTTTCGGTGTTCTTATGCATTCGAAGGTTGGGATTTGTTTTACCTTCTAAACTAAACTCTATTAAAGACGAAGCCTAAAGTCTTCAAGCAGTATTAGATGCCAATGTGATAAAGTGCAGGTGAGTAACAACAATATACCAATAGCAAAAAAATATCAATCAACAGAGTGCTATATTGGATAAAATATTAGACATATCTATTTTTTAAATCACCATTTTATCTGTCATAGTTTATGCTAGTCCCTCAATCAAATATGTCTGCAACAAAATAAAAGAAATTCTTAAAGTTATGCAACAATATAAGATATATTATTATTGAAAAAGGACCTGATTGTTAACCAAGCATTTAGTTAAACGTTAATATATCAAGTGAAATTTCTAACAAAACATGATTATCCATAACGAACCCTCCGCGCCATGAGAATTAGAACGCAGGCAAACAATGTCTTAATAACGACCCAAACTCAAACAGTTTACAAAGTAAATATACGAACCAACTTAATTATAGTACTTGTTAAGATAACCGTGAAATATTGCGTATCTACACCAATATATTGATTGGCCATTAAAATAATGGGGACTCGTTTGATGCGCTTCAATGAAACATGCAGCAAACTGGACAAGAAATTTCGGAATTAACCAACGTAACTTGAGCTTTCGATCGACCTATAAATTATCGAAATAAAAGCTCAAGGTTGGTAAATTACTGTTTATTTAAGACTAGTCATGTTCAACGGTTTCACTTGCGTCATATTTGGTAATTGTACATTGTCATTTTTGGATACAATTATTTTTAAATAACCTCACGCTTACACACTCATACATATTTTGTTCACAATTTCTTACGAGCATTTTCATATTTCGCTTAAAAAATATATATTTTTATTATTAGCTAATATCAAATTCCAAAATACATTATTCGAATAGAAAACTAAAGTAAAAAGTAATAATAATAAGTATTTTTGATATTAAATGTTTATTTTAATAATTAGTTGTATGTATGTACCATATGAAGTTGAGAATAAAACATAATTACTAATAAAATATATGAATAATATTACCAACAGACGATTCAATTCTCAGTTTCAGTATAGATAAAAAAAATAGCAACCCTTAAATGATCCTGATCAAAAAAGGGAAAGCGATTAATTTCCTGTGTGTTATTGTTTTCAATGTTTAGTTTGAAATTGAGCGATCGCAGTCGATATAAATAGAGGGCAATGATGTTTTATGATATCGATTTTTCCACTCGACTGAGTAGGGTTTATGTGGGTTGTAATAACGCTAAGGGATATATAATTGTTATAACAAAGTCCAATGATGCCATGATCAAGATGATCCCCTAACTTGGCCCATTTAATGCCACAAATTCCAATTGTTTTGCCGTAGGGTTTTATCCTTATTTTTGTTTTCAATGAAGATATATTAAATCCAACGTTTGTCTTTTATTTTTATATTCTTGTAGATTTAACATAAAGGTTTCTTAAGGTATTTTTAAAAATCTGTATCATAATTAAGTTGTAAATAACTAAAATCTCAAAGAAAGGCTACTTGTTTGTTGCAAACTTCTGAATAACAAATGATGGTGTAACCACGGTATTTGGGAAAAGTCTGTTTTGTAAAGCTTTGATGACATATGGCATGAATTTTAAAAATAATATGGTACGCCATGATGTTCTTTCTCGATTTTTGGACTTCTCACTCTCGTGATTATAAAAACAGATAAATATTGAAAAAATATAGAGTTACAGATTTGCTTTAGTAGTTTAATTCCTAGGGTGGACAGCTTAACATTACTTAAACTCAAACATTACGTTCACGCCGTAAATATCCGAAGAGGTCGGTAGTGGTACTAATACTTCTGAACACCACATGACATTGTCACCTGGTGCACAGAATATCCAAGTTTTGTTTGGACAATGTAGTCATGTGTTAGGGGGTGTGCGCTGTTTTTGTGCGAATGCACTGTCACATGACTAAGTATAACTTAAGTACAACTTAGTCATGTGGGTTTCCTCACGATGTTTTCCTTCACCGTTAACAAATATAATAAATTAAATTGGTGTAAGCTTGACCCGGGATTTGAACCCCCATTATCTGCAAAATAAGCTCTGTTCCACCCACTAAGCTATCTATTGCTCAACATTACCTTTTAAAATATAAGTCACCCGAATCACATTTAATTTAGAACCTAAAATGATGAAAGCATTTCTTAAAAAAATAAAAAGTTATTTCATTAACCATCAAAAAGTAGCTTTTTGATGACAAATGTCAATGCGCATCTAAACATATTAAACTACAAAGAGCATGTCATTAATCTACACAATTTTATTATTAACAACTTAGCGCCGGTTTTAAAAACTCTTTACACGTTTAACGAGCCTCATCCGTGTCAGAAAAAACTCTCTTGCCTTAATTTATAACGTCTCTAAAAATCAAACACTGTTTTTGTTTTAACACAAATCTTATCCTTAGCATCAAAGAGTTAAATAAAAAACAACATTTTAAATAAAAAACACTTTTTTGTCATTGAACAGCAAAAGTTATAACATCAAATCGTTTTTGACACTAAAAAGAACTTCTTTTTATGTCGCTTCAATTCACTCAAACCTTATTTTGATTTTATCTTAAATAAGGTTAACTTTATCTCAATCTTTGTTCATCTGACATTTTTAAAATACTTAATGTGTCTTTTTCATAATAGGAGAAAGTTTTTGTTTGGTATACTTTTGTAATATATGCTGAATTTTAAACATAAGCATATCTATTATTAATTAAACTATATTTGATTTAACATTACTAAAACAATAAGTTAGTAATAAAACAAAAAGATTGCATCCTTTGCTAATACTAATATTTAGACTCCTTAATTATTAGTTAGTAAAATAAAATTGTATGTTCCTAAAAAAATACAATGTAGAGTAATATTTAAAACACTATAGTATGATTCGTATTAGTTTAAGGCAAGTATAAAATTTTGTTCACGAAAATTGTATCCAAATAATCACCTCATAAAATACCATAAAACTAAGCGGCACCATTCAAATAAACCAGCAGAACTCAAAAATTTCCAAGTATTCGATCTTGGCGCAAACTAACTACTTATTAGTGGACGAAAGATATTTTAATTAATCGAAAATGTTTCAATAGATATATAGTAGTAGCATTAAAGCTATTTATTGACGTTCCGATGCTACTAAAAGATTAGTATCGCGTTTTATAAGGACTTTCAAGAATCAATGGCTTATTATTGCTTGTTATGTAAAGAACTTTGATACTTTTATTTGCTTTTCGTTAGCAAGTTATAATGATATGACAACAAGTAAACAAAGATGTGTAATTATAACCTGCTTAAAATAACATTGATACCAGAGTTGTTTTTTTATTATATACTTGAGGCCCGCCCTGGCATCACACGAGTATTGTTGTTTTCATAGATATAATATGCTATACTTACGTATAAAGATTGGCAGTACAAAGATGGCAGCTAGGTCAAAACCAAATTAGAACGGAGTGCATAAATGAGTGCGTGTGCGTGACACTAGTATGGCGGATTACTAAATTGCCCTATTTAAAGTTGTTAAGAATGCATGTAATTGATATTACTACCGAAATTGTAATATAGTGATGATAGAAGATATTTTTAACATATATTTGCATTGAAAACTTTGGTTTGAGCCTAAACCACCTTGACAACATTTTCACATTTAGAATACAAAAACATCATCTTTCAATTCAATTCAATTCAATCTATTATAAGTATTGAATATTTGGAGGGTAGTATAAGTTGCAGAAGCCTTTTTAGCCTTCTTAGACGCTCCAACACCAGATTGTTCGTAGTTCAATTCACCGCATTTCCCCTTTTAACTGTTTACTTTCCTCCGAGTTCATTTATGTTAATAAAATAAACACACGTATACTAAGTCTTCACAAACACAGAAATCACTTGTTGGCGCCATGTGCATCATCAAAATAACTATCACAGGAAACACTAATCCGAACTATAAATTAAAAGTGACACGGCATTAGGATTCTATTCTTTTCACGATTGTTATGGTTCCTTCGAGAGATGGTCGTACGAATGACTAAATCAAGCTAAGCTATAGTTTGTTATAATGATAAAAATATTAAGTAATATTTATTGTCACTCTTTTAATTCGGTTGAGTAAAATACATAGGTACATACATACATATACTCACGGCTATAAATCCCTAGAAATTCTTTAGCCACTTTTGGAAAGTTGAGCGGGGAAAAGATGGTAATATAAAGGTTGTTGGTGATGGGTCTCCAACCGCATCGCCCAAAAATCCCTTAAAAGCCCCGATACCGTTAGTCGCCTCTTAGGTACACCCATCGGAAGAAATAGGGTAGTACTATTCTAAGCCGACACTACACAGCATTGAGTAAAATAAAAATATTAAATTAACATGCTCCTATATTATGGATTTTGCGATCGCCAATTATTATATCGCCAGTTGCAAGATTGTCATTGTGTAAACGCATTCAATTTAGTGACATTGGCAACAATCGTGCATCTTCAGTCACAATCGGCAGTCCCAAATGATACGTAATCTTGTCATCAGGTTGCATTGGTTAGAAAAATGCCTTATTAGGGATTTTTTGATAAGACATCTTTTAGGGAACGGCTGCAATTGCAGAGGAATAGTAAAATAAAATGAGACATATAGTTTGTTTATTATTCTATAACCTCGTTCCTTTATTTCAATGTTAACCAAAATAAAAAAAATACAACTATAGCTCAACGTCAAAAACACTCGCATTTATACCAAAATAATTTCGCCTACTAAAATAAAAAAGCAATATCGCGAATGATTAAGTAGCGTTCATTTTCGTTTCATTAATAACGACACTTTAACCATTTATACTGGGCTTATATTTTTAGTGAGGTGAGTATTTTATTTAAATGAACATTCCGCGGTCATAGATTACGGTAATTGGAACGTTGACGTGTTGGTCTATAGTTTTATTTTATCGAATACAGTTTGAGAAACTTTGGCACGCAATTCTATTGAATTATGATCATGAAGTTAAAGGTTTTAATTTAAAAATAATGCTTAATTAGTCTATGACATAGATACATTTATACTCACTCACAGCTTTAAATGCCAAAAAGGGGTAGTCAGTAGTCACTTTTGAAAGTTAAGTGGGGAAAAGATTTTAAATGTTTTTGGTGGTGGGTCTCCAACCGGATCGCACAAAAATCATTTAAAAAGCTCCGATATTATATCGGATCACGATCACTCATGGGAAGAAATGGAGTAGTGCTATTCTAAGCCCACAGTACACAGCAAAGTCTGTTACTTATAGTCAAGTACATTAAAAATGTTCTACTTTATTTTCACATAGAAATACTCAGCGAAACTTTTGTTTTTAAAACATTGAATAAAATTTGAAAAATTATGGAAATACATTCAAGAAAATTTAAAAATACTTTAGAGCGTAGTATTATACTGTTTTGTTTATGTTGTTTAGTTGAGTCATAATATTATATTTTCAAAGAAAATTTAAGAAACATTGACTGGGAATCCTATACACTTATTGTTTCAGATAAAAAGGATTAAAAAGGGAAAATGTTGTTGAACAAAGGATTGTTTGGTGATCGGCCTTCACCCACATTACCCAATAATCACTAAAAAAACAAAAACTAACAGCACCAATCACACATTTTCAGCAATTTTATATTATATTGATCTACCAAGGCATAAAGATTAATACCACTGCATACTAAACTAAAGAAATTACCTGAAAGTTGTAGGTAAGACCAAAGGTGATTATTTATTTCTGATTTGCCCATAAAGTAACATGGTAATAGCATACCCGTCGAAATATAAACGTTGGTGACATTTAACTGTCGTCAGTCTATTAAGGGCTCTCACCCAGTGCTTTATAAATTGTCGAGTTGCATGCAACCGCAGTCACTGACCGGAAAAATGGCTGCTCGAGACCTTGAATGAACAATTGTATTTCAAATGAAAATATATTTTGTTTTAGAGCTAAAAATTTACACTTACATTACCACGACAAAGTTTCTGTAAAGGGTAAGCGAACTTTAGATTAGTTAGATTTGTAGATTACTTAAGGCATTAATTCCCATCAAGGTAAGTAGATATTATCTCCAATTTGCACGATATTGATAAATCTCTTATGCTTCCTTCAAACTCAATATTTTGCTTAACTTCAAATCTATTTTTTAAAGTGAATACTGTTGTCACGCAAGACGTTGGAAGACTGGATTAAAAACGGACTTTATAGATTAATCGGAAAAATGTATGTGTATCGTAAAAACATAAAGCATGTAAAGTGTCGGGATAAAACAGTACTACCTCATCTCACTAAAACATGGGACTACCACATGAGCGTGTTAATACAGTCGCCATCAGATATATCGGAGCGGCCGAGGTACTCAAATATATCTGAGCAGCAATAAATTTCAATAAATTCTTTACGGTAAATAAGGTCAATAAGATCTGAACATCCAATTCGCCACAAATATATGAGCAGTGGTTTTTCAATTAAATCTGAACACTCAAAGAGACAATAATATCTGAAAGCACAACTCGTCAAAGTTATCTGCTCAGACAGGGTGATCATAAATATCTGAACATTTAGGGAAAATATACCTTAAAACACTAGGCATAGAGTTTAAATGTAATCGTATCAAAATGAGTAGGTATACAAAATAGAAATCTGCGTAAAGCAACTTTACAGTCTTGTAACAATAAACACATTTGAATAAAATATTTGCCAATTTACAAAAACGATAACATAACTGTCAATTTTATCAAATACTAGTGGTCCGCCCCGGCTTCGCACGGATGGTGTAAAGTTTTTATACTGCTTACTCCCTACGATATTTAGCATGATGATATCTATACTTATAATAAATCTGTAGAGAGGTCAATTCTATACATTAAATATATTTTCAAAATAACTATCAGGGGGTGATAAGTGATCGATACTGATGCCAAAAATGCAATCAGTAAAATTTTTGTCTGTCTGTCCGTCTGTCTGTCTGTCTGTCTGTCGGTTTGTATGTTCCTTATGGAAACAAAAACTACTCGACGGATTTTAACGATACTTGGTAGAATTATTATTCATACTCCTAGGCAAGTTCCAGAAAACGGGAGAAGTTACTCCATTTTTTAAGCTTCCGTCGCGTGTGCAGCGTTAATGGTTACAGTTACATAGAAATCATGTATCACGGAAATATTTGCCATAAAATTGTAAAAAAATGTCCTTCAATAGCATATGTCTATCTTTTATGGTTGACTCACAATAACACGTGTAACTCCTGATAACTTAGCAGTTCGGTGCATCCTGATTATATTTATTTACTCTAACATTTATAGTTCTATCATTCATCTCTTATTTAAAAAAGTTTACATTATTACCTATTCAATAAAAAAAGAATCATAGAAATCGGTATAGAAACACCAAACTTATACATGAAATAAGCCATCGCGTCCTGTCGTCGCACGTGAATACTGAATCATGCTGGATTATATTTTAGTAATGGTTGCGCGGGCAAAAGATAGCCGTGAGTATATGTATGATGTATGCAAAGTTTGTAATTCTGATTCTTTGTTTGCATGGGTTTGTTGTCGGAGATACTGAACCGTTCATTAAAGCGCTTTCACAATCCTAAACTATTCAGGAGTGCTATAAGTGGTGCTAAATTTCACAAAGGTTAAGCAGCGATTGAAGTAACCTCAGATATTTTTAAAACTACGCTACCCGTGCGTAGCTAGGCCAATCCACTAGTATATCCTTTGTCCTTTTCCTGGTTCTAAGCTACCTCTCTAACAATTCTTAGCCAAATCGGTTCATCCGTTCTTGAGTTATAAATAGTATTACTAACACCACTTTCTTTTATATATATAGATTCGCAGATTTATTATGCTATAATTACGTATATAGTTTGGCAATACAAATACGACAGGCGAGACCAAAAAAAAGTACAACGGTGTGCGTAAATGAATGTGTGTGCATGACATTAGTATGGCGGATCCCATACTAGCCCTATTAAAATTGATAAAAAATCACGTATTTGTTATTTTTGTTAACACAATTATGATGACACAAGATATTTTTTATCATATATTTGCCTTGAAGACTTTGGTTTAAGATCATATAGACCTGTAATTATTTATTACAGTCTTAGTTTGGACATAAAAGGCTAATAATTTTGTGTTTGCCAAAAAATATGCATTCGATTTAGATTTATTTTTTTCACTTTGATTAAGTTATTAAATATTAATAACTTCATCAAAAAATCATTAAGGTTAAAATAAGTCAATTATTTTCTTTCATGTTTTATGTCAAAATCGTTGTAGGCCTTTATCATCTCTGAGAGGTCCTGCCTACGTGACGTTTATGCTATGACGTTTGTCACTTACTGCTAATCCATGTGCTTCTATATCTATGGTAATATAAAAGCTGCCAAATTAAAATAAGTACGAATGCTTTGCAATATTTCATCCACTGTCGTGTCAGTCACCATGGCCTAGCGGTTTAGTGAATAGAAATCATAATTGTAATCCGTTGCGTCAGGGTTCAAATCCTAACTTGTGTTTATTTTTATCAAGAATTCATGTTTTTTTCTATTTTATTTATTAAGCCTTTAGATTTATTGTCCTCATTTAACATAATGCTATGTATTACGTTATCATTATATATATGAATACGTATAATACGTTACAGAAAACAGCAGGAAAAAGTACAATTTTGCAAAAACTAGTTTATCCTTTTATTTTATTAAAGCTACATTTATATTTATGCTACCCTGGTACATACAATGTAAAAAATGGCATACATGTTTCAAAAATTCTAAGTTATTTTGATGTTTTTGTACCAGTGAAAATTATACAACTACAAACCCATTCCTCTATTAACACCATGTACTTACCTGTTTCTGTCAAAAAATGGAGTTGGTCAGTGGGGAACGACTTAGTATTTTTTTGCTAATAATATACTAACCGTACAACTAGTTGGGACCGTACAACCAGTGGGGCATACCTCCCAGCAGAAGACTCTTTTTACTTTTGACATTGATAAAACCAAATGGTGGTTGTGTAGAAAATGTATTCTAGCGTAGTACGATTAAGAATTTTAAACTGTATGCTTAGTGTTTTAAGGTATATTTTCCTTAAATGTTCAGATATTTATGATCACCCTGTCTGAGCAGATAACTTTGACGAGTTGTGCTTTTAGATATTATTGTCTCTTTGGGTGTTCAGATTTAATTGAAAAACCACTGCTCATATATTTGTGGCGAATTGGATGTTCAGAGCTTTTTGACCTTATTTACCGTAAAGAATTTATTGAAATTTATTGCTGCTCAGATATATTTGAGTACCTCGGCCGCTCCGATATATCTGATGGTGACTGTACTATCTTAATAACATTATGTTTGCATTGTGATAGTTGGCAATTTGGAAGAAATTTTATTTTAGTGACGAAGATGCCATCAAATACTTGGTTTTAATTTCGTCCTTATTTCAGACACTTAGAAACACAACTGTCAAAATTATTATAAAATAATCATTTTCCAAATTAAAAAGACAACAATAATTTTGGTCAAGACAAATACGCGAATTTCATTAAATCAAATTCGAATTTGGAATAAGAAAAACAAAGACAAATACAAATTTAATTGCCCAATTGTAAACGAATTGCTTAATTAAGAAAATGAAACGAATAAGAAACATTTAGCGAGAAGCAGGGAGTGAAATTAATTTTAATGATAAACGATTTTCGCAGTAGGAGTCCGCGGTAAACGTTGTGAGTTACGTCCTATAGGAAACTTAATTTGCTAGTATATTATTCAAACCTAGAATCGGGAAGGTATTTTATGAATATATATTCACAGTCATATGTAGTCATGGCTACAATACAGAATATATTAAAAAAATACATGTAAATAAATTGCGTAGGATCTCAATCTGAGCAGATATTACTTTATTTTATTTATTTATTTAACTTAAAAACATAATCTTAACCGGTAATAGTAATAGTAAGTAATATATTAGTGGTACTATTATTAAAATATAGTAAACATTTTTAAAATTTTGCCCAAAACAAAATAAAAGATTATGAAAGATATAAATATCGTTAAATATATTTCATAATATGCCCCAATAACTTAAACACCATTATAGTGAATTCGAAACTGTTATTTCATGTTCTACCTTTTAATCGTCTATTTATATGAATAGATTAGATATATGTATTAGAAATAGATTGAGATATTATTATCTTTTTGCCGTGTAGTGCCGGCTTAGAATAGCACTACCCCGTTTCTACCGATGGGTGTACGTAAGAGGCGACTAACGGTATTGGGGCTTTTAAGGGATTTTTGGGCGATGCGGCTGGAGACCCATCAGCAACAACCTTTACTTCACCATCCTTTCCGCACTCAATTTTCCAAATGTGGCTGAGGAATTTCTAATTCCTTAGCTCTGGCTACCCCTTCTAGGGATTTATAGCCGTGAGTATACGTATGTATGTATGTATGTATCTTTTTGCAACTATCTTGATCATAACACACGTCATGTAAACATTATGCAAGCATTAGGTTCATAAACAAAGCTTCAACTAAAACGGCTAAAAGGTAACGCAATAGAACTTTGGAGGTATTATACTTGTAAGCAAAGTGTAATACGACAGTTAGAAAGACCACTTTCGTGCAAAAGGTTCCGTATCACTTGTGAGTCATTTTCTGACCAATTTCAAAGCTTTCAGCTTGATTTCAAACACATCCTCACGGCTGTTAATCCCAACAAGGAGTAGCAAGAGTTTCAGAATTGGAAATTCTTCAACCACTTTCGGAAATGTTACTATAATTTCATAAACATATATTTTAACCTTTCAGTTTGTTTAAAACTTACGACTTTTTTTTCGTGTTTTACTGATTATGGTTTATATTATATACTCGGTTATCGTGCACACGACTAGTGTTCAAATCCTGGGTCGGGCCTACACCAATTTGTCTTTTCTAAAGACATATGTGTGGTTAATTTATCACGGTTGTTAACGGTGAGGGAAAACATCGTGAGGAAACCCACATGGCTGAGTTGTACTTAGTCATGTGACAGTGTATTCGTACAAAACGGCGATAGGCCGCTTAAGCTTAAGCTTAAGCTTCATATATTTGACCATAATTTCAATTAAAGAGTTATCCATTTGTTCCTCACAATAAAGGTTGACTGGAAGAAATCGCCCGATAAGCCCGCCTTTGTGTACATTGACTGTTTGTACCTATTTTGTAAAATACTGTTTGTGTGTTTTATTATGTATGCAATAAAGTGTTAAAATAAATAATAATTAAATTGTTCAATTATATTAAAAACTAAATGATATATTTATTGAACTCTGCTTAAAGAAAAATGTTTGTGGTCGTTTTTATTGATGATAGTTTGGAACCCTTACAAGCGGATCGCGCTAGCACTTGACCGGTTTTTTAAATACCTAAACAAATTTATTTAACACGGTCCAATTTTTAATAGTATAACTCGATTAATAGCTGCATTTCAGAATTGCTATTCGATTTTTACAATACTAAGCATATTTAGAAAACCCTTATCTCACTTATTAGTATTAACATTAAAACAATACGCAGAAGTTACCCACCAATTCCTAAAACATTCCGTAATAAATTACAGCCGAAACCAAATTTTTAGCACCGCAGCAGCTACAAAACAAAACGTATAAATGTGTTTACGTAACGGAAAATCACTGGCGAACTTCATTAAAAACAGTACTTGTTTGCTTAAGCTTAGCAAAACAGAAAGGGTAACATTGAAGCCTTTTAAAACGTAACAAAAGCAATGTTTGCGCAAGTATACGCAGAATATATAACGCAAAATGAGGTAAAAAAATCGCTTTGATTCCCTGGTAAACCTCCATTGGCAACTGTATTATCCGTCGAAATAAAAAGGTATGCCCGGGAGCAAACAGGTGTGCGGCTGGCTTAACGTTTAAAGAAAGCTAAAAAAGTTCAAGTGCGTTTTCATAAGTATAACAAAAGAGGGATCGGTTGCAATGAACTTCTCTTCTTTTTGGTTGCTACTTGAATTAAAAATTACAATCACCAGTATACACATATACAGTGTAGCGCAAGGTAAGCATAAGAGGAACCTAATAAATAAAGAATAAATAAAGGAAAGAAAAATTTCGACACAGGCGGGAATCGAACCCGCGACCTCGGGTATACGCCCCGACGCTCTGCCAATTGAGCTCTGCCGAGGACGCGGGTTCGATTCCCGCCTGTGTCGAAATTTTTATTTCCTTTATTTATTAGTAATAATCCCCACATGAGGTTTTTATGAACAAAAAGATTTAAATTATAAGAATAACCTGGTTTTTTAATAATTTTGTAGCTGGGTCAAACCCGCATAGAATTTGCAGGCGTGTTCCAGGGGTCAACTTTACTGATCACCGATTATATATCTCATTCTCTTTTCACCTTTTTGTAATAAAATGCCCGAGTAATTATTGATTCCAATCCGTCAGTTTAAATTGGAGCTAAGAGTATATCTATCTCTACATAAATCATATTTTTTCGGGTAGTTAAAGTTAATACTTTGAAGCATATAACATATATACATATCTAAAATTTTAGATGTTTACGAGTAAAAATAGAATATTTTAATTTATGCGATGGTGACACGGTAAAAACTGAATAATACAAGAAACAAAAATTAGAACAAGGTCTAAGCATACCCGCCGGGTATACACTCGTATTACGTTTGAGAAGCTTCAATATTACTCCTGTATAAGCCATGGCTTTGAAGTCCTGTATTTTTTTTAATGGTAATTAAAAATACAATGTCAAAGTTAAACAGAAAATGAAATACAAATTTAACCAGAATATTTAATAATCTCACGCATCGAACGAAAGAAAAATGCCGGAAATAGACAGTAAATTGGTAATTAAGTGTTCAAAGACAATTGTTTCTAAATAAAGTCTTTAGATTAAGTTGAAAACGCATGATAGGCCCAAAAAAACCTTTGGTCATTTTAAAAGTCAGTTAAAATTCATGATAAAGGAATGCCAACAAAGCAGAATTGTGAATAAGTGTATCTTATAAAGAAAATATAAAGCAATATATTCTCGTAAAAACGTAAAAATATTCTGAAATAAAACATAGAAAACGTTACATTTTGATGTTACTCATTGCCATGGCAATACTTTTGTGCTGAGAAAAGATCAAACGTTACTTCGGTACATATCTTATTCACAAAAGATTCTAGCGTAGTAATGACTCAGTGATATTTGAACCGAATCGAAGGAACCCTGAATAATAGGGGTGAAAATAGGGATACGCAGAAAATTTGCATGTTTGCAGCTATAAATTATATATGTCAAATGTTTTCAACCCAACCCTTGGGGACATCTTAAGTGGCTTACTAATAAGGAGGAAAGTTAGTGAAGTAATTGTCACGTTAAGTAAGATGATATGTTGTGTTATGCTAGTAACTAGTTTGTTTTTGTGATCAAATTATCATCAATAACGCCAAAAAATAGTTTTTTCAAATTACCTACCTTAAAATATAAAAGGAAAGAAAGAAACAACGAAGTGCTTAGACAACTGCACATGAACAACAATAATCTCCTTTTTTTGTTTTTTTTTCGCAAGAAAGGTTTTATTGTTTTTTAAGATCATTCAAGCTATTATTGTGAGCTATTTTCATCAATGACCGTGATAGCCCAGTGGGTAGAACACTCGGTTATCGTGCAAACGACTAGTGTTCAAATCCTGGGTCGGGCCTACACCAATTTGTCTTTTCTAAAGACATATGTGTGGTTAATTTACCATGGTTGTTAACGGTGAGGGAAAACATCGTGAGGAAACCCACATGGCTGAGTTGTACTTAGTTATGTGACAGTGTATTCGTACAAAACGGCGATAGGCCTCCCCCCTATTAACGTGGGTACTCTGAACACCAGGTGACAAAGTCACGTGATGTTCAGAAGTATTAGTACCTCTGCCAACCCCTTCGGGGATATTCGGCGTGAACGTTTATGTTAATTTATGTTATGTATTTAATTGAAAGCAAAGAAAATACATGTTTTTAACCGACTTCAAAAAAAGGAGTGTTCTCAATTCGACCGGTATATTTTTTTTTTATTTTTTTTTTATGTTTGTTCGCCGATTACTTTGCCATTTATGAACCGATTTTGATTATTATTTTTTTATTCAAAAGAAGATACTCCCGGATTGGTACCATGATGAGAATATCAGGGTCTGATGATGGGATCCTGGAGAAATCGAGGGGAACCCTCAAATTTTATAGGCAAATGTACCGCGTTTTACATATTTTCTGAACTTATATTGGCATTTGCTTCTGAAAATCATATTGTTATGCTGCTGAGCTGATGAAAGAAGGTGTGGATCCTCAATCACTAGGTATTAGGAAACAGTTCTTTCCACATTCTATATAGATTTATACTCCTCTTCGTAGCTTTTATGAAGAGAAGTACAGGTTCACTAAACATTTCTTTTGTTATGTTATTGTTACCGAGAAAGTACCATTAGACCAGGATCTGATGATGGCATCCCAGGAAATCGAGGGGACTGTCGAAACTCACAATTATGTGACAGTGTATTTGTTCAAACCGCCGATAGGCCTGCCCTGTATAAGGTGAGAACACTGCCTAATAAATCGTGGGTACTCTGAACAACAGGTGACAATGTCACGTGATATTCAGAAGTATTACTACCTCTGCTAACCCCTTCAGGGATATTCGGCGTGAGCGTTTGAGTCTTTCTTGAGATGTAGAATTGAAGACCATCGCCTTTCGAAGGATTTTAAGAACAATGTAAGGTTACATATGGTTGAGCCTATTTAATATCGTACTA
This sequence comes from Bedellia somnulentella, assembly GCA_963576735.1. Lineage (NCBI taxonomy): Eukaryota > Metazoa > Arthropoda > Insecta > Lepidoptera > Bedelliidae > Bedellia > Bedellia somnulentella. The sequence continues at coordinate 5,095,665 of OY755180.1, forward strand.
TAATAGAAATACCGGAAATACGAAGAATAATACAGTAACTGTCGCTTCCTCATCCGAGAGGCATCTTTGCCAGGTCTACCCATCTCTAAAACTCGTAAAATAAAATATTTTTTAACAAAAAGAAAACCGACTTCATAGAAAAACAACCGAAAATAAACAATCTAGTACTAAAAAGTACGAAATAAGTTTTTTTAATTGAATATGAGTACTGTGATTGATACCTTAGCAATTTCTTTATTCCACACGCGTCAGTTCAACCTACCTAAATATTACAATTCTCTTAAATTAATTTTTGAGTCAGTGCCAGACAAACAAAAGTAAATTCACCCTGCTATCTATCTCTGATTATTACAATCTAAACAATATATATCTATCGCCTAACGTTTTAAATGATAATACGTACAAAAATCAATTTACCCTACAACTACAAGGTACCCTACATTTTACATGTATATGAAGTGCGAAATACACACTTCTTATTATCAATTATCATCGAGGCTGGCACCGGCTCACAAATTAATTTAAGAGAATTTTAAGATTTAGGTAGGTTGAACTGACGCGTGTGGAGTAAAGAAATTGCTAAGGTATCAATCACAGTACTCATATTCAATTAAAAAAACTTATTTCGTACTTTTTAGTACTAGATTGTTTATTTTCGGTTGTTTTTCTATGAAGTCGGTTTTCTTTTTGTTAAAAAATATTTTATAGTACTTAACTCGTACTTAAAAACCTCTAGGCACAATAAAAAATGGTCACAACTACCCTAGCAGCATAATTAGTATAATATCATGTAAATAAAGAAACAAGGAGCAAGAGAGATTTGTCAAGATCGTGCTAAGAGGCGATTGATAGTCTCTGCCTACCATAATGGGAATAATGGACGTGAGTATAAGTAATTAAGTAATACATACATACATAGACTCACAGCTCTAAATTCTAGATAGAAGTAATTCCTCAGCCGCTTTTGGATGTTGAGTGGGAAAAGATTATAAAGTAAATGTTTTTGGTGATGGGTCTCCAACCACATCGCCCAAAAATCACTTAAAATAGCCCTATACCGTTAGTCGCCTCTTACGACGACCCACGAGTAGAAATGGGGCCATAAACCGTCACTACACAGCAAAGTATCAGCTAAATAATATCATGTATAATAAAGTAACCAATATAAAAATATAAATGTAAAAATACTAAACAGCATACATTAGAGCTAATCTACAGAATACTTGTCGCGCAAACTTTGTTCCGTGCACGGCGATCATGTCATCGAGTCTCGTACTTCATTTGTTACGCCTCTGACAAGTTAAGTCCTCGTCTGGGGTAAGTTGTCTGTATTCATAAGACACCTTCCCTCTAGTCGTTTCATTAAAACTCGCGGTGAACTTATGTCGCGACTAGAGTGACACTTTATGGTTAAAGTTTTTGGTTTTATGATGTATTCGTATAAAATACGACTGGATTCGTTTTTTTTTATTCTGCTATGAACCTATTGTGTGAAAATTCAATTAGATTTAGAGATTTTCACTATAAAATAAATGATTGTTTTGTGATAGACAGAGTGACAGAGCAGAAGATATCTTAAACTCAAACGTTCACGCCGTTGGAAGAGGTACTAACACTTTTGGACATCACGTGACATTGTCACCTGGTGTTCAAAGTACCCAGGTTTTGCTTGGACAGTGTATTCACGTGATTGGCAGAAAATATACAGAAAAATAGTAACATATTTCAAAGGCCCTGATGATTGCTAGTACTAAAACAATATTAGATTTGAAAAACTGTTCATATAATAATATAGAAACTACAATTTCTATTAAGTTCTATTTACTAGTTACATAATCAATCTCGGTCCAAAACAGCAGTGATGACCGCATTAATTTTTATGCATTATTTTTACAAAAAAAATCGCAAAATATTTACAGTAAAATATATTTTTACATTTTTAAATGGAACTGTATATACGAGTTTTTACAGTGATATTTAATAAAAGACTATACTAACTAAATTCAATATCCATTCTGTATTTTAAGATGTCTATGCGAGTTGACACATCATATTTGGTATGGCGGCTAGAGACCGCGTATCGCTTCCCCGCTTGTTTGGGGTTTAGTTCAATGCAATCTTAATACAGCCAATGAGACTACTTTATAAATTGATGATGATACGCAGGAGCACTCAAAATTTAAACGTGCTGTGCACATTAGTATGGATAGTAAAATATTTGGAATAAAAATATGAACGTTTATGTACTTATAGCTTTTTATACCTTAGTTGTAAAAATTTGATATTATTAGAATAAAATAGAAAAAATCTTTATTGCAGATTTCTACTATAATAATTATAAAGTTGTTTCGAAAATGAACAACAAGAAGTTAAAATTAACTGTCAAAATGATTATAAAATAATAATTTTCCGAATTAAAAAGTCAACAATAATTTTGGTCAAGACAAATACGCGAATTTCATTAAATCAAATTCGAATTTGGAATAAGAAAAACAAAGACAAATACAAATTTAATTTCCCAATTGTAAACGAATTGCTTAATTAAGAAAATGAAACGAATAAGAAACATTTAGCGAGAAGCAGGGAGTGAAATTAATTTTAATGATAAACGATTTTCGCAGTAGGAGTCCGCGGTAAACGTTGTGAGTTACGTCCTATAGGAAACTTCATTTGCTAGTATTTTATTCAAACCTAGAATCGGGAAGGTATCTTATAAATTTATTCACAGTCATATGTAGACATGGCTACAATACAGAATATATGAAAAAAATACATGTAATTAAATTGCATAGAATTTCACTCTGAGAAGTTAAAGGTTATAGAAAGGTAAAAGAAGTACTATGATTATGAAAACAAGAAATAATTTCGTTAAATACATATCATAATATGCCTCTACAACTCAAATACCATTATAGTGAATTTGAAACTGTATTTTATGAGAGTAGATTAAGATATCTTTTTGGAGATGTCTGGATCTTAACACACCTCATATAAGCAATTATGCCCTCCCTTAAAAACATTACAGGTAAAAGTAACACAAAAGATCTTTAGAGGTATTAAACTTGTAAACAATGAATGATACTTCTAAGACAGTTAGAATGACCACTTTCATGCAATAGGTTCCATATCCCTTGCGAGTAATTTTGTTGGATATTTGTGACCAATTTCAAAGCTTTCAGCTTAATTTCATTCGTAACCTTATGACTGTTAATCTCAACTGAATTCTGAATAGTAATTCTGAATTAAAAATCCTTTAGCCGCTTTTGGAAATGTTTCTATGATTTTATAAACACTAACAAAATTATAAGAAGGTAAAGTTAATGTTGTTTTACGTAAAAATGATATTTTAATATTTTTTTTATATTTATAACAAAAACTAATACATGATAAAATATTCAATAAAAATATATTAAATTAATAATATATAATAATATTATGCTGTGTAGTGTTGGCTTAGAATAGCAATACCCCATTTCTTCCGGTGGCTGTACGTAAGAGGCGACTAACGGTATTGGAGCTTTTTAAGGGATTTTTGGGCGATGCGGTTGGAGACCCATCACCCACAACCTTTATTTTACCATTTTGTCCCCACGCAACTTCCAAAAGTGGCTGAGAAATCTACATTTTTTAGCTCTGGCAGGGGTAGCCTAGGAATTTGGAGCCGTGAGTATATGTATGTATGTCGTTTTTATTGATGTGAGTTTGGAACACTTATCCGATCCGATCCGATCGACTTACACTTGACCGGTTTTGTAAATGCCTAACCAAATGCGAATGACACTGTTCAATATATATTTTTTTTTCAAGAACCTATTGTGTCCCACTGCTGGGCAAAGGTCGCTCCCTGGATTTTCCATTCATCTCTGCTTTGGGCCTGCTCTCTCCAATCTTTTCGAAAGAGTCTTGGTCTGCCTCTGCGCCGGCGGCCGTTGCTAGGAACCCATTGGGTTACATTTTTAGCCCACCTGTCCGGCGGCATACGGCAGACATGCCCCGCCCAGTCCCACTTAAATTTGGCTGTCTTAGCACCCACGTCGGCTATTTGAGTTTTGGAGCGCAGGTTGGTGTTGCCAATGCGGTCTGTTCGCTTCACACCCAAAATACTGCGCTCAATCGCTCTCGGGCACACAAATAGTAAATTAACTATGCAAATAGTACAACTTGATTACTAGCTGGAGCTGGCGATTCCAATCTTTCGATCAATCGCTTGGCGATTGAAATCTTTGTTGTTTTTTAAATCAAACGTAGTTTGGAAACCCTTATCTGACTTGTTAGTATTAAAATTAAAACAATACGCTGAAGTTACACACCAATTCCTAAAACATTCCGTAATAAATTACAGCCGAAACCAAATTTTTAGCACCGCAGCTACAAAACAAAACGTATAAATGTGTGTGGAGGAAAAAGGGAAGATCTTCCGCCAGGCGGTGGTATGCCTGGGGACCGCGGTCCAACTGTATTAAGTTGAAACTTGTATATATAGTAAATGTTTTAGAAACTTCGATTGCGCGATGTACGATTTGTATGGCGAGTCTTGATGACGCGTGTGACGTGTTGCTGTGGAATGTGATTCTTCTTGCACTGTCAGCGTTTCTATGTAGTGCGCGTCATTGTGTACTGACAGCGCGTCGCTACATTACTCCCCCTCCAACAGGAAATTTTGACTCCATATCTTCGTGCCAGTGTGCTCGACGGCCATGTGTGCCGGAACCTCAATGCTGACTCCAATAGCCACGGTGTGGGTGCCCCGTTGCGTGTCCCATTGCTGCCGTGCTGTGAGTCGTGTTTCGTGAGCCGTGGATTCGAAGCGCTTTTTGTCTGCTGTCCTTTGATATCCTTTTTGCTGCTCGTACTTGTCTGGCCAATCCAAATGACTCCTTGTGCTTTGAAGGACGCCATCGTGCTCTGTAGTCGGTGGTCACCAATGTGGAGGAAAAAGGGAAGATCTTCCGCCAGGCGGTGGTATGCCTGGGGACCGCGGTCCAACTGTATTAAGTTGAAACTTGTATATATAGTAAATGTTTTAGAAACTTCGATTGCGCGATGTACGATTTGTATGGCGAGTCTTGATGACGCGTGTGACGTGTTGCTGTGGAATGTGATTCTTCTTGCACTGTCAGCGTTTCTATGTAGTGCGCGTCATTGTGTACTGACAGCGCGTCGCTACATGTGTTTACGTAACGGAAAATCACTGGCGAAATTCATTAAAAACAGTACTTGTTTGCTTAAGCTTAGCAAAACAGAAAGGGTAACATTGAAGCCTTTTAAAACGTAACAAAAGCAATGTTTGCGCAAGTATACGCAGAATATATAACGCAAAATGAGGTAAAAAAATCGCTTTGATTCCCTGGTAAACCTCCATTTGCAACTGTATTATCCGTCGAAATAAAAAGGTATGCCCGGGAGCAAACAGGTGTGCGGCTGGCTTAACGTTTAAAGAAAGCTAAAAAAGTTCAAGTGCGTTTTCATAAGTATAACAAAAGAGGGATCGGTTGCAATGAACTTCTGTTCTTTTTGGTTGCTACTTAAATTAAAAATTAAAATCACCATAAAACATAACATAAACATAAACGTTCACCCCGAATATCCCCGAAGGGGTTGGCAGAGGTACTAATAATTCTGAACATCACGTGACTTTTTCACCTGGTGTACAGAGTACCCACGTTTTGCATGGACAGTGTACTCACGTGATAGGGGGCAGGCCTATCGCCGTTTTGTACGAATACACTGTCCATGACTAAGTACAACTCAGCCATGTGGGTTTCCTCACGATGTTTTCCCTCACCGTTAACAACCATGATAAATTAACCACCCATATGTCTTTAGTAAAGACAAATTGGTGTAGGCCCGACCCAGGATTTGAACACTAGTCGTTTGCACGATAACCGAGTGTTCTACCCACTGGGCTATCACGGTTGCTATATATAATCACCAGTACACACATATACAGTGTAGCGCAAGGTAAGCATAAGAATAACCTGTTTTTTTTATTAATTTTGTAGCTGGGTCAAACCCGCATAGATTTGCAGGCGTGTTCCAGGGGTCAATTTTACTGATCACCGATTATTTATCTCAATCTCATTTCATTTTTTGTAATAAAATGCGTAATCAGAGATTGTAATGAGTAATCATTGATTCCAATCCGTCAGTTTAAATTGGAGCTAAGAGTATATCTATCTCCACATAAATCATATTTTTTCTGGTAGTTAAAGTCAATACTTTGAAGATAGCACACTAAAACTAACATTTATAACATATAACAATATACATTATATCTAAAATTTTAGTTGTTTACAAGTAAAAATAGAATATTTTAATTTATGCGATGATAACACGGAAATAAATATGAATAAAACAAGAAACAAAAATTAGAACAAGGTCTAAGCATACCCGCCGGGCATACACTCGTATTACGTTTGAGAAGCATCAATATTACTCCTGTATAAGCCATGGCTTTAAAGCCTTGTATTTTTTTTAATGTTAATTAAAAAAACAATGTCTATCCCAAAAAAGTCCCGTTAAAGTTGTTAAAAAAATGAAATACAAATCTAACATACATACATACATACATATACTCACGGCTATAAATCCCAAGAAAGGGGTAGCCAGAGCTAAGGAATCAGAAATTCCTCAGCCACTTTTGGAAGGCGCGTGGGGAATAGATGGTGAAATAAAGGTTGTTGGTGATGGGTCTCCAACCGCATCGCCCAAAAATCCCTTAAAAGCCCCAATACCGTTAGTCGCCTTTTACGTACACCCACCGGAAGAAATGGGGTAGTGCTATTCTAAGCCGACACTACACAGCAACAAATCTAACTAGAATATTTATTATACTCACGCATCGAACGAAAGAAAAATGCTTGGAAGAGACAGTTAATTGGTAATTAAGTGTTCAAAGACAATAGTTCTAAATAAAGTTTTTAGATTAAGTTGAAAACGCACGATAGGCCCAAAAAAATAATATGCTCGTTTTCAAAATTCAGTTAAAATTTATGATAAAGGAATGCCAACAAAACAGAATTGAGAATAAGTGTATCTTATAAAGAAAATACAAAGCAATATATTCTCGTAAAAACGTAAAAATATTCTGAAATAAAACATCGAAAACGTTACATTTTGATGTTACTCATTGCCATGGCAATACTTTTGTGCTGAGAAAAGATCAAACGTTACTTCGGTACATATCTTATTCACAAAAGATTCTAGCGTAGTAATGACTCAGTGATATTTGAACCGAATCGAAGGAACCCTGAATAATAGGGGTGAAAATAGGGATACGCAGAAAATTTGCATGTTTGCAGCTATAAATTATAAATGTCAAATGTTTTCAACCCAACCCTTGGGGACATCTTAAGTGGCTTACTAATAAGAAGGAAAGTTAGTGAAGTAATTGTCACGTTATGTAAGATGATATGTTGTGTTATGCTAGTAACTAGTTTGTTTTTGTGATCTAATTAACATCAATAACGCCAAAAAAATAAATAAGAAAGAAATAACGAAGTGCTTAGACAACTGCACATGGACAACACTCATCCGCTTTTTTTGTTTTTTTTTCGCAAGAAAGGTTTTATTGTTTTTTAAGACCATTCAAGCTATTATTGTGAGCTATTTTCATCAATATTATAGCATGTGTTTAATTGAAAGCAAAGAAAATACATGTTTTATAGTACTTAACTCGTACTTACAAACCTCTAGGCACAATAAAAAAATGACACAACTCCCCTAGCAGCAGAATTAGTATAATACATACATACATACATATACTCACGGCTATAAATCCTTAAAAGGGGTAGCCAGAGCTGAGAAATAAGAAATTCTTCAGCCACTTTTAGAAGTTGAGTGGGGAAAAGATGGTAGTACAAAGGTTGTTGGTGATGGGTCTCCAACCGCATCGCCCAAAAATCCCTTAAAAAGCCCCAAGTCCGTTAGTCGCCTCTTACGTACACCCACCGGAAGAAATGGGGTAGTGCTATTCTAAGCCGACACTACACAGCTAATTAGTATAATATCATGTAAATAAAGAAACAAGGAGCAAGAGAGATTTGTCAAGATCGTGCTAAGAGGCGGTTGATAGTCTCTGCCTACCCCAATGGGAATAATGGCCGTGAGTATAAGTAAGTAAGTAATACATACATTCATAGACTCACAGCTCTAAATTCCTAGATGGGGTAACCGGAGCTTCGGAATAAGTAATTCCTCAGCCACTTTTGGATGTTGAGTGGGAAAATATTGTAAAGTAAATGTTTTTGGTGATGGGTCTCCAACCACATCGCCCAAAAATCACTTAAAAAAGCCCTATACCGTTAGTCTCCTCTTACGACAACCCACGAGTAGAAATGGGGCCATAAACCGTCACTACACAGCAAAGTATCAGCTAAATAATATCATGTATAATGAAGTAACCAATATAAAAATATAAATGTAAAAATACTAAACAGCATACATTAAAGATAATCTACAGAATACTTGTCGCGCAAACTTTGTTCCGTGCACGACGATCATGTCATCGAGTCTCGTACTTCATTTGTTACGCCTCTGACAAGTTAAGTCCTCGTCTGGGGTAAGTTGTCTGTATTCATAAGACACCTTCCCTCTAGTCGTTTCATTAAAACTCGCGGTGAACTTATGTCGCGACTAGAGTGACACTTTATGGTTAAAGTTTTTGGTTTTATGATGTATTCGTATAAAATACGACTGGATTCGTTTTTTTTTATTCTGCTATGAACCTATTGTGAGAAAAATTCAATTAGATTTAGAGATTTTCACTATAGAATAAATGATTGTTTTGTAATAGACAGAGTGACAGAGCAGAAGATATCTCAAACTCAAACGTTCACGCCGTTGGAAGAGGTACTAATACTTCTGGACATCACGTGACATTGTCACTTGGTGTTCAGAGTACCCACGTTTTGCTTGGACAGTGTATTCACGTGATTAGCGCAGGCCTATCGCCGAAAATATGCAGAAAAATAGTAACTCATTTCAATGCCCCTGATGATTACTATTACTTAAACTATATTAGATTTGAAAAACTATTCATATAATAATATAGAAAGTATAATTTCTATTAAGTTCGATTATATTATATCTCAGTTCAAAAACAGCAGTGATGACCTCATTAATTTTTATGCATTATTTTTACAAAAAAATCGCAAAATATTTACAGTAAAATATATTATAACATTTTTAAATGGAACTGTATATACGAGTTTTTACAGTGATATTTAATAAAAGACTATAATAACTAAATTCAATATCCATTCTGTATTTTAAGATGTCTATGCGAGTTGACACATCATATTTGGTATGGCGGCTAGACACCGCGTATCGCTTCCCCGCTTGTTTGGGGTTTAGTTCAATGCAATCTTAATACAGCCAATGAGACTACTTTATAAATTGATGATGATACGCAGGAGCACTTATAATTTAAACGTGCTGTGCACATTAGTATGGATAGTAAAATATTTGGAATAAAAATATGAACGTTTATGTACTTACTTACTTACTTACACTCACGCCCATTATTCCTATTTATGTACTTATAGCTTTTTATGCCTTAGTTGTAAAAATCTGATATTATTAGAATATTAGAATGAAATAGAAATAATCTTTATTGCAGATTACTACTATAATAATTATAAAGTTGTTTCGTAAATGAACAACAAGAAGTTAAAAACAATATTACACGAACGTTAACATTGTGACGAATCCCACGTGACTAAGTTATACTCTGTCATGTGTCAGTGTATTCGTATAATCTCCCTATCATGTGAGTACACTGTCTAAGCAAAACGTGGGTATTCTGAACACCAGGTGACAAATTCACGAGATGTTCAGAAGTGCATCAAGCTGCAGTGTTAGGAGGTTTTAAATCAGATTTCATTAATGTTCCTTCTGGTGTTCCACAAGGTTCACATCTAGGTCCTCTGTTGTTTAACGTTTATTTATATGATATATACACTGTTTTCCAAAATTGCAACTTTTTAATGTATGCAGATGACACAAAAATTTATCACAGTATTCGCAATGAAAACGATTGTCAAAATATTCAGAGTGACCTAGATCGCTTGACACGGTATTATAAAATTAACAGGATCAATGTAAATGCATCTAAATGTACGATTATATCTTTTACACGTAGTTCTTCACCAATCAGTGCGACATACTATATTGATAATACTCCCATTGTTAGAGATTATACGGTGAGAGATTTGGGAGTTACTCTAGACTCAAAACTTACATTTGAACACCATATTGAGAAAATAGTAGATAGGGCTTACAAAAATCTAGGATTTGTCATGAGAGTCTGTGAACCATTTACTGACATCAACTGCATAAAGACAGTTTATAATGCCTACGTTCGTAGTATCCTCGAGTTTGCTTCCTCCGTCTGGTTCCCCCAATATATAAAATATGCTCATAAAATTGAATCCGTGCAGTGCACTTTCATTAAACATTTAAATTACAGAGCTCGAGTATGGAACAAGGATTACGTATCATCGTGTAAATATCACGAAGTCCTCAAACTTGATGAACGTCGCTTACTTACAGATATGTCTGTTTTACACGATTTGTTGAATGACCGCATAGATAGCCCCAACATTTTATGTCAAATCGGAATTAACACCCCTTCTTACAGAACCCGACATACACAAAAATCTTTGTTTCATATTCCACGCTCAAGAACAAACTACTCTCAAAATGCTCCCATCCGCCGTATTTTGTACGAATTCAACAACAACTTTAGTGATTTGGACCCTTTTTTTTCAAACAGATTTGAATTTCGTAAGAATGTTATAGAAACATTTAAAACGAGTCAAAGTTAACCAGTATAAGCATAATTAAAACATAGATACACACATACACGAACACACACACACACACACACCTATATACTTTTCTTTTATTATCATCATAGTATCATCATTCACGGTCTTTTTTTTGGTTTTGTTCATATTTTTTTTTCTCTTTTTTCCTTGTATTTTTTAAACGTTATTTATAATATTATTATTTTTCATTTTTCTAATGTACTTGTTGTATTTTCGCGGGCAACCGCCTTAATTTCGTTCCTCTTTTGTTTTGAACCGGTAATTGTGATCACCTGTCATTGGCTTTGTAAAACAATTGTATGTTCTGTACCATGTTTGTTGTGTTTGCTGTTGGTGGTCAACGAATAAATAAATAAATAAATAAGTATTAGTATACGGCGTATCGTTTGAGTTTGAGATCACCTGATTATCCGAGAACTAAGATAATCCCGTGTTTCAACGCCGTTAGTCCGCCTACTAGTTCACAGACGTAGTCGTTAGTCTTCAAACAAGCACTAGGCCAGAGTGGTGGACTATCGCCGAATCAATATTTTTAGGGTAGGCTCGAGTCCCACGACGGGGAAATATAGGCTGTGAGAGAGAAATTTATTTTCAATGTCTCATTTTGCCGGTTTTGTGACTAATTTTTCTTTAGGAAGTTTTAAAATCTTTAACAAGAGTTTGACACTTATAAGAAGCTTTTATAAAATACAATCTAACGAAACAATGTAAAAGAAAAGCGCCAATTTGTTGATAACTATTTGCATCGTTTTTCACGAGCCGAATCGAAGTTGCACTGCTCCACTAATCATTTAAAATAGAATGCTTTTACTAGAGCATTTTATAATAAAATATTCCCTTCATCTCATAAGACGTTATTCCCAACTACTGAAGAATGTCAGCGTTCAAGCATCCTGAAATCGAGTAATTAGTGCTGACTCTTATTAGCACGCCTCTAATAATAGAAGCGAGATGTGGTTGTGAATTCCTTCCTACAGACGGGACTGGCTGATTTCAAGATATTTGAATATTATTCACTTGTCTCGGCATAATTTCATTCAGTTGGGAAGAACAAATATTTTCTTCTATATATTTTTTATTATTACATGCTCAATAAAGTTATAACTTTTTGTGGATTCGACAACAATTAGGAAACTTTTCTGATGTATTTTTATTTATTGTATTCTTATACAATAACGTATATTACAAAAATTTGTCAAACTTAAAGTTAATTTTTTCTTAAAATTAAATTATTTAATACGACTTTTCCGTAAGGCTTTGAAATAAACTTGTGCACAATGTATTCAATTTCAAAGAGGAACCAGATAAATTATTATAGACTCAAAAAAACTTATTTTTCTCTATTGTTTTGCACGGTACACCGTCTTTGCTTAAAAAATGTTGTCAAACATTGCTAGCTGCTTTTCATATGACATTAAACATAAAACGTACATATCTTCTCTGATTATTGAATTGCTCAGTTAGACCCAAACTTAGCAACTCCTTTATATCCGTAGTTGTAGCTTCAAAACTTTGCAATAATAAAGTTTAAGCTATTATTTTCTATCATGCAGTTTTAAAATATAACGCTTCGCGCTCAGCTCCAGTAACTGATCAGCTTATATGAGTTTTGCAGCGGACGCGGCGTCAGCCCGCATGGTTGCCACTTCTAATATTATATTCCTTGAATTGTATTTTTGGATACGACATTTTTTTTGTTATTCTTTTGGTTGGTTGTTATGTTTTATCGTAACTCCGCGAAGGTAAAGTTACAATATTGTTGTTTATCTTATTTTGATAATCATCACGTTTTTTTTTGGTATGGAAATAAAGGTCTTGTTAAGCACATTGCAATTATAAATACGATAATCTATACATTTCTACACCAGATATGACACAGGGTGCAAATTGTGTCCTGTAAATATTAGTTTATAAATAAGTTGTCGAATTGTTATAGTTTTGTGATCTATATATCATACATGTTTAAACCAGAACTTCATAATTTTATTCTAGTGGGAAAAAATTAAAGACCTCAGCCACATCGCTTTAAAGGCCCTAAAAACCTGAGTCACTTGTTTTCAGTCTGTGCAGTTCTAAGCTAACATGTTTTTCATTTTGTTTTTATGTGAATTAAAACAAATTTGGCTGCAGATTTGCGTAATTCAATTAGTTATTGTTAATAATCTTTAATAATTGTTAAAAAAAACACCAAACTACGAAAAGTGAGCTCGAAAAAAAACAATTTAAAAATTATTCGGAGAGACGCTTGTGGTACATTCAAAAACTTTCAAGGATATTCACAAAATTATCTCAATTATGAAAAAAAGGCTACTAAGATAAAAGAAAAGTTTAATCCACCTCAAAGTGGTAGCATTATTTTTGCTAAAATTATATTGATTTTTATCATATGTCAGATTTTTATTTAATAAGAATCTGGCAACCTTAGCTACCCAACATTCCATTTATTTTGCAGAAATGGCGAACGACCAATAACTCTTGCTTCCAGGGATATTAACACTATCATAGGTTTCTCTTCGCTTTTATGAAGATGCATAGGCTTAGTACATCTCCATACATCGTTTAATGTAAGCCTCTTGATACGGTTTTAATAAGAATAAACATTATTTCAGCTTATGATTATGAATTCTATTGGCATAAATAAATTTTATATATATCAATTCCGGAACAGGATTTAAAGTGTGTATGAATAAGATTTCAGCAGACTAAAAATAAAATAAGGATGTATCAAAATATTTATTTTACCAGTACGGTTCAGTTAAGCAGTCTACAATTATATAGTTAAACTAAATACATACATATACTCACGCCGGTAGTTCCGATTGGGATAGGCAGAGACTATCGATCGCCACTTTGTACGTTCCTGACAAACCTCTCTAGCTTTGTTCACATCCATCAATCTTTTCATACATGCTCTTTTATTCTTCATACTTTATACTTAACATACATACATACATATACTCACGGCTATAAATCCCTTAAAGGGGTAGCCAGAGCTAGGGAATGAGACATTCCTCAGCCACCTTTGGAAGTTGCGTGGGGAAAAGATGGTGAAATAAAGGTTGTTGGTGATGGGTCTCCAACCGCATCGCCCAAAAATCCCTTAAAATCCCCAATACCGTTAGTCGCCTCTTACGTACACCCACTGGAAGAAATGGGGTAGTGCTATTCTAAGCCGACACTACACAGCAAAACTTTATCCTTAAATAAAACATTAACTAAAATCGTGATTAAGTATTAACCTTAAGTAGTTTCGTACATAGGATAAAGTTAAATTAAATCAAATTCCCATAAAGCTGGTTCAATTTAGCAACAATGCCGGACCGAATGGACAGTTGGGTTCAAATTGCGAAATGTTCAATAAGTCCGGAAGGCAGTATTAACTGCGCCGTAGTTTACTGCGTTAACACCGCCTGTTCATTATTACTCTGCAAAAGTTTTATTACGCACCAATTTTGATTTCATAAAATTGACCAGTAATACAAATACCCTTAAAATAATATTACGGAAACTCGCTACAGCCCGAAAATTATTAGTATTTAAATCATTTTTATAGCGCAAGCTATTATTATGAAATTGAGTTTGAAGAGATTTCCAATTTCATTTCAGCTTTGATGGTATTTCCTTTTGTTATACAAACAAAGAATATTGTTGGTTCTAAAAATTTGATCAAAGAAACTTCTTGCTAGGATAATATGGGATAGGCCGGGCCCCGAATGACGCCAACTTTCATATCCTGACGAATCCTTTGATATGTTACTGAGTTCTATTTATGTTTTCTTTTCAAAGATTCGCGAAACAGGTTTATTTCTCGGTAACAATGATATAGAATTTCAAAGTTGAATTACTAGATAAGATTTCATATCAAATTATAAATGTGTTAGATTTAAAAGTAATTTTATTATTGTTTTTTTTAAATGTAATGAAAATTAAACAGAAGACTAACACTACCTCTCTATAAATATTTAATACATATCTATCTATAAAATGGCTTTATCACTCATATTGATGTGGCCAATCACAGATAAGACTGAAGTCTTGCAGCTGAAGCTGCCGTAGCATGAGCCATGTGAGACTGAGTATGTCACGTCAGAATTGGGATAGATACTGACAGACTATTAATACAAAATATGTCAGCATCTCACTTCTTTTGTACTAGTTATCATTTGCCTCAGCCTCATGAATTTACTTTAGCATGAATTGCTACTAAGTACTAACAATATTAAAACCCTAAATAATTAAATTAAACCGTAATTTATGCTTAAAGGGTAATGCGGTAAATGGAGCAATGAATAGCCTAATGACCTGTCAATCGGTGTCTGAAAAGGCCCGAATGGCTGTGCATGATGCTGTTCTTGTTCCTACGCTTATGTATGGAAGCGAATGTTGGGTGTGGCAGAAGAAGCATGAGAGCAGAGTGAATGCAGTAGAGATGAGGTCCCTCAGAAAAATTTGTAATGTAAGATTATGTGACCGAGTGAGAAATAGTGTTATTCGTGAAAAGTGTGGTGTGAAAGATGATATTGTAAGAAAGATAGAAAAAGGAATGTTGAGATGGTTTGGGCACATAGAGAGGATGGGTAAAAGGGATCTACAGAGCTAGTGTGGATGGTAATGTTAGTAGAGGACGACCACGGAGAACACACTTCGACCAAATTGAGAGTGTGCTCAAAAAGGCTGGCGTCCGAAGTATGAAGAATAAAAGAGCATGCATGAAAAGATTGATGGATGTAAACGAAGCTAGAGAGGTTTGTCAGGATCGTGCGAAGTGGCGATCAATAGTCTCTGCCTACCCCAATGGGAACTAATGGCGTGAGTATATGTTTGTATGTATGTTATGCTTAAAACTGAACCATCACGATATTAAATAATTATCAAACCAATAGAAAGAAATCAAATTCTAAGAACGACGCAAAAGCCCAATATGAAAATGGTTTATTCCTCAAAGAGCTATCTGAGCAAGGATTTGGACAATGATTATTGAAAACCACGGAGGTTTCTGAAAGACACATCAAATAGTATATTTTCTTGGAACAAAGGAAGATTCCATTTGAGCCACCTTTCCTTGTGTTCCATTTTTGCTCTGGATATGTTTTATAGTTCATTCATATCGAT